>JALIGW010000014.1:14425589-15025589 GCA_023053685.1 Diadophis punctatus similis | reverse complement strand
AAGAATGTTATTACTCAAGCAGGACATTAAATGGACTTTTAGCGCCTAGCCCTGACAAGGCAAAAGAGGCAGCAGGCCAAAAAAGCACTTACCAATGTTGATTTCATCATCTGTCAGAGTGTCCCCAATGAAGTCAAACTGGAAGGACTGAAGGGTCAAGGAGAATTTCTGGACAGCCAAGGAATAATCTGGGAAAGTTTAAACAGGAGAATTTCACATGTGAATATACAAGGAGAGCAACTCAATTGGCAGAAACCTCATAGCTGAAGCAGAGCACTGATTTTGAATTTTGGCTCCCGGGGACTTTTGAATGAAAGCTGGGATCCCCCAAGCATCACCTGCTTACAAAGAGGCAACTGCCCCCTGGCGGCTGGCTTGCCTGCCTCATCCTGGCTCCTCCCCCTTCGCTCCCAGCCCCGCCCACGGCCCCGGCTGGCCTCTGCAGCTTCCACAGAATGCCCTGTTTGCAGCTCCTGACTTCTGCCTGCCAAAAATGCCTTTGGGGCCAACAAATATTCTTGGAAATAAATCTTACGTTGAAGGCTGGCACTCTATTTTATAGCATGGCAGCTTCTCAATAGTTTTTTGAATGAAAACAATCTGTAATGGAATCAGGAATCGGAGAGAGGCAGCAGAGTAAATGTTTACCAACACACTGCTCTCCATGGCTATTAAACTGCCTTCACCAGTTTTAAAATAAACATGCAGAAGAGAGACTTTGTGTGCATTAAAAAAATAATTTCCATGCTGGGGTCAACATAGGTCTGTCTATGAAGGAAGGAAAACTTTGGCAGGGCTGTTCTGGATTTTGTTCTTCTGCAGAACAGTCACCCGACTGAATGGCCCTGCAAAACTGTTTGCCAGCAACGCCAGCCCTCCAAGAGCCTGCCTTTTCCCACCTTTGAGACCTTCCCTGGAGATCTTGCACCTTATAAGCAAAATGTGGTTTTATTTATTTCATATAAATTATACTTCCATTCAAAACCACATTTTTTTTCAGTATGGCTTTTATCATTGACCCTTAACCGTTCATGTTCATAGATCAGGTTTTCAAGCCATTAATTCTTATTATTTATTAGTTTTTATTTTATTTGTATCTTTCCTTTATTACTTTTTATTTTTATTTATTTATTTATTTTGTGAGATTTATATACCGCCTCACACTCTCTAAGCGGTTTACACCAGTAAGCAATGTATATTTATATTGCCCCCAACAATCTGGGTCCTCACTTTACCTACCTCGGAAGGATGGAAGGCTGAGTCAACCTTGAGCCGGTGAGATTTGAACCGCTGACCTGTGGATCAGCGAAAGCTAAAGTGGCCTGCAGTACCTGCCTCTAACTGCTGCGCCACCTCGGCTCTTTATATACAACTCAAAGTATATACATAAGAATATAGAGTCACAGGGCTGGAAGGAACCTTTATCATCATTGTTGCTCTTCTCTGCACACTTTCCCAGGGTCTCAACATCTTTTTTGTATCATAGTGGCCAGAACTGGACTCAGTATATTCCACGTGTGGCCTCAGTATAAAGTGGCATAATCACTTCTTGTGATCTTGATACTGTGCCTTCCTACATGATTGATCGTGATTTTGATGCTCCCTCTTCCTATGTTATTCTTCCCTCTCAGTGCAACTGAATCTGCAGGCAGCATATATGAATTACCGTATTTTTTGGAGTATAAGACGCACCTTTTTCCTCCCTAAAAGTGGCTGAAAATTTGGGTGCGTCTTATACTTCGAATGTAGCTCCCCCCCCCCCCCCAGCCCTAACTAGGTGCTAACAGATCTTCCCAGTTCTTACCTTGCAGGCTTTTTCATTGTTACTCTCTCCTGCAAGCCTGTAAGAGCTGGGAAGATTTTTCATTGTTACTCTCTCCAAAGAATGTTTTTCCAGCCCTAAGTCTTTGCAGAATTTTTTTTCATTGCTTTACTTGCTCAGAATATGTAAGTTTTTTTTCTAGCCCTAACCAGGTGCTAACTATCTTCCCAGCTCTTACCAGCTTGCAGGCTCTTTCATTGTTACTCTCTCAGAAGAAGGTTTTTTTAAGTCCTAACCAGGGGATAAAATAATGTGCTGAAGCTGACCAGACTAAGGATGCTAGCCAGATGAATACCTGGTAGGCAGATTGTTTTCCCCTATTTTCCTCCCCAAAAACTAAGGTGCGTCTTATACTCCGAAAAATACGGTAATTTACTTTTGAGCCACAATCTCTAAAATGCCTTAAAAGCTCATCTGCTTTCTTTTTCTATGCATTCTGGAATTTGGGAGTTTAGAAAATACTTGCATAACCAAAAGCAACTCGGTCTTAAACACCGAGAGAAGATAACTGTTTTGACCAGCTCCATAGAATTGCATATGAAATCAGCATTCAACAGAACTGCTTGGTGGCACATAGCCGCCCAGAGTCCTTTGGGAGTTGGGCGGCAAACAAATGAAATTAATAAATGAATTAATTTGAAGGGCAGGCAGCAAAACTCTCAGGAAAAAAACTCTTGATTGCCATGCGGGGCTCATGGAGCAGAATCCGAAGAAGAGCCATTTATGCTCTTCAGCCTCTTTTGAAGGCCAACAAGCCACAAAGAAGCAGAGGGCCAGGTGGGTGAGCTGCAGATAAACCAGGCCCTACAATGGTAAATGCCATGGAACCAGTGAGGAGTTCAATATCTCCAGGCCAATAAAACCTCTGACTATTTTGGGTCAGGTGAGTGAAGGATCCATGGGAAAGGAGAAATAAAAGGACCTTGAGCAAGATCGTGCATAGCCAGGGTCAGTATTAAGGGCAAAGGACCAAGAACATTAAAGGAATTAAAGTGCAGCGTGAATGACACTATCTGTGTGTCATTTACTCTTTCCACCCTCCCCCTCCCCTTCCTTATTTTAATCATACATCCACATTTTGAGGTAGGCGGAGCTGTGATTCGGGGACTGGCAACAAAAAGATCTCTACAGATTTGCAAGAAAACAAGGACTCGAGATCTGGATGTTCCTTCGTCTCCACCCCAACCCTGTCCTAGCTTCCTGTCAGTTCTTTCACCACACCAAGTCTCTTCCCATGGCCAACTGTCACATTCTCAAGGGTAAAAAGATTGTTTTCCTGAGCTTAAGTAGAATCTAATTTGCAGTGGCTTCAGCACAAAGCATCTAGGACAGTGATGGCGAACCTTTTTTTCCTCGGGTGCCAAAAGTGCATGTGCGTGCGCTATTGCACATGCGCGAGTGCCCACACCCATAATTCAATGCCTGGGGAGGGCGAAAACGGCCTCCCACTCCCCCACGGAGGCCCTCTGGAGGCCGGAAATGGCCCGTTTCCCAACTTCTGGTGGGCCCGGTAGGCCCATTTTTCACCCTTCCCAGGCTCCAGAGGCTTCCCTGGAGCCTGGGGAAGGCAAAAATGCCCTCCCCCGTCCCCCAGAGGCTCTCTGGAAGCCGAAAACACCCTCCCAGAGCTTCCGTGCAAGCCAAAAATCAGCTGGCTGGCACGCACATGCGCGCTGGAGCTGAGCTAGGCAACGGCTCGCGTGCCGGCAAATATGGCTCCGCATGCCACATGTGGCACACGTGCCATAGATTCGCCATCACTGATCTAGGAACTGGACAAGGGTGTGACCAGGAAGAGCTACAGAGCCCCAGATGGGCTGCGTTGAAGAGGAACAACAACAACAACAACAACAACAACGCCAGCCGGGTCAGAGAGACAACATGCTGAAGCCAACAGCCCCTCAACTCATCCTCAGACTGTCCCCAACAAGCTTCTACCTTCTCCTTTCACTTGTTCTGCTAGGGTTAGAGTTAGAAGGTGGGGATTTTTTCATCTTATTTTCTGAACCTTCAGATAGCCAACGGTTTTTCCAAGGTTCAGGAGATGACTGGGCCGTTCTTCAGGTTTACTATGTTTGACCATGGCATGAAGAGAGGCAATGTGATGCAATTGACAACACATGGAGAATGGAGTTTGGCAGGCGTTTTACTCTCGTTTACTTCCTCAAACTCTCTATGCTGCTGGCATCCTTGTAGACCAGGGGTGTCAAACTCGATTTCATTGAGAGCCACATCAGGGTTGTGTTTGACCTTGGGGGGTCAGGGTGTGTGGCCAGGGTGGGCTTGATGTCACTCATGTCGGGGGCGCCTGTGGTGGCCTGAGCGCTCTGCCGGAGAAAATGGGCTCCCAAGCTCCGTTTTCGGCTGGACAGCCTCCTGCAACCCTCTGCCAGTGAAAAGGAACCTCGTGGCCCTCTCAAGCTCCGTTTTCGCTGGCAGAGGCACCGCGGGCCAGTCCTTTGCTGTTTCCAGGGCGGCCCAATGGGCCAGATCTAAGCACCCCGCGGGCCACATCCGGCCCCCGGGCCTTGAGTTTGACACCCCTGTTGTAGACCATTTTTTTGACAAGAGGGCTTCCTTGCTAGGGACCAAACCACTAAGGAGGAGGTAATGTGAAAGGCCCTTCACTCTGTTTTTCACTCTCATGCTTCGCTACAATGCATGAAGAATGTTTGCAGCTCCTGTGCCCAAAATTTCCTGCACAGTTGTGGGAGTCAAAAGCATGAAGCCCCATCTTTCGGCAAATATTTAGTTGGCTGTCTAGACTTTTTTATTTAGATTTCTTATTAGAGTTGGAAGGGACCTTGTAGGTCATCTAGTCCAACCCCCTGCTCAAGCAGGAGTTCCTACACCATTTGAGACAGATGGCAGTCCAGTCTCTCCTTGAAGGTCGCAAGTGTTGGGACTCTCACGACCTCCGCTGGCAAGCTGTTCCACTGGTTGATCGCTCTCACCATCAGAAAGTTTCTCCTTACTTCCAGGTTGAATCTCTCCTTGGTCAGCTTCCATCCATTATTCCTTGTTTGACTTTCTGGTGCCATAGAAAACAGCCTGACCCCCTCCTCTCTGTGGCAGCCCCTCAGGTATTGGAACACTGCTATCATGTCACCCCTGGTCCTTCTCTTCGCCAGACTGGCCAAGCTCAGTTCCTGCAACCACTCTTTGTATGTTTTATTTTCCAGACCCTTTATCATCCTGGTTGCTTTCTGCACTTTCTCTAGGGTTTCAATGTCTTTTTTGTAGTTTGGTGACCAAAACTGGATGCAGTACTCTAGGTGTGGTCTGACCAAGGCTTTATAGAGTGGTACTAGTACCTCTCTGGTCCTTGATTGTATCCCTCTATTTATGCCGCTCAGGACTGCGTTGGCCTTTTTGGCTGCTGCTGCACATGCTGGCTCATATTTAGTTGGCTGTCTACCAGGACTCCGAGATCCCTCTCGCAATCGCTGCTATTGAGTGTGGTTTCGCCCAGTTTGTATGTGTATTTTTTATTCTTCTTACCTAAGTGCAGAATTTTACTTTTCTCCGTGTTAAATTTCATTTTATTGGTTTGGGCCCAGTGTTCGAGTCTGTCGAGGTCCCTCTGGATTTTGAGTCTGTCCTCTGGGTAATTTGCTACTCCCGCCAGCTTGGTGTCATCTGCAAATTTGGTTAGTTCTGCTATTCCCTCATCTAGGTCATTTATGAAGATATTAAAGAGTACTGGGCCTAGGACGGAACCTTGTGATACCCCACTGCTTACTTCTCTCCATGTGGATTTAGAGCCATTGAGGACTACTCGCTGGGTATGGTTGGTCAGCCAATTGTTAATCCATCTGGTTGTGTAGCTATCTATCCCGCTTATTTCTAGCTTATGAAAGAGTAGGTTGTGGTCTACTTTGTCAAATGCTTTGCTAAAGTCCAGGTATTTGTTTGAAGTGATAGGTTCTTTTACTAAAGTTAAGTGGTTGCAGTGAAAGTAAATCTAGGTCTGAGTATTCACGCACAAGGGCTACACTTTTCCCCTTTCCCTGGCCCTCCACCTTTGACCAGTTCATCAGTGTCCAATAGCATTCCTTTTTGATGTTTTGGGACCTGCTTTGAGGTTTGGTGCCTCTCAATGCAATTTCGCATTCTGTTCCCAGGCCAGGTGTCCTTGGCGGTGGCTCATTCCGGTTTGACACCTCTGGTTCTTTCAACTTGCCTCCCTACCCGTTCGTCTTCCCATCCCCATGCCTAAACTTTATTTACCCAAATTCTTTTTTTTTTCCTTGCGTTTTATGGCAGGATGCCAGAGAAGCAAAGGAGCTCAAGATGGCAGGCCTGACACAAATTAACTAATAGCAGTTTTGAAAAGTTCAGAATAAAGTGCTGTAGAAAATAATTGCTCTTCTAAAACAGTGTAAAAAAGGATGCACAGAACAAATGCTGAAATTGGACATGTGTGTGTGTGTGTGTGGAGAGAGAGAGAGAGAGAGAGAGAGAGAGAGAGAGAGAGAGAGAGAGAGAGAGAGAGAGAGAGAGAGAGAGAGAGAGAGAGAGAGAGAGAGAGAGAGAGAGAGAGAGAGATTTTTTCTGGCAAGATCGGGTGGATCCCTTGTGCCGAATTCTTTTCCTGCTGCAGAAGGGCGAGCCGAACGGTCCTGAGACAGCTCTGCGCAGGCCTGGCCTGCAGGCAAACCCAATGCTGAAGTGGGGCATAACGCTTGAATCCTGCAGATGGAGATTTTTAAAACGCCATTCCTCCCCCTATCCCCCCCCCACACACACACACAAAAGGGAAGGAAAAGAGCTTGAGCTGAGCCCTGTGAATCAGAGAAGCCCCGCATCTATTTCTACCCTTCCTCTCTGCAAAAAAAGCCTCTTTCAGCGTTTTCTGCCCACAAAGTTCTGTTTTCCAACTCTGACAGTAGGAAGCGCTCAGCTGCTACCAGCCTCTTGAGAGCCGTTCAAAGAAACTTAGAATTACCTCCTCCATTTTGTGCAAAGCCTGAGCCCTGTGGCTCTTTTGTGGCCATTCCTCAGAAGTGCAGCCATAGGGGGAAGACTCACCGGAAGGAGCTTTCCGCCCTTCGCCAGAACTTCCAGTGAAACGCATGATTGAGAAATTTAAAACTTCAGCTGAAGACACTGAAAAGCCTTGGAAAGAAAAGGAAACGGCTCTTCCGAATGCCCAAAGAATACAATGCTGGTGATGGGTGTTACGTCCTCCCACGTTGCTGGCAACAGTAGCCGCCGCCGCTGATTGGCCGGGCTACAGAAGCGGGAGAATCCAGCCCTCCGATTGGCCGCCGCGTTTGACAGCCGCCTTAAATAGAGCTGTCAAACGCGGCTGAGGTAATTCTGTACCAATCGAGGGGTGTCTGGTTCTCTGCCCTCACTCCTGGGTTTAGAGTGGTTTGATTCCCTGGGCCTCTCCCTGTCTGGTGTCCATGCAATCTCTCCCATTGACAACAGTTCCCTATTTCAGGAGTTTTCTGATGTATTTAATGACAAGCAGGGCAGGTATGTGGGATGCAGAAATCGATAAACTACTGGCCCAGGGGGTTCTAGAGCCCACTGATCACGCCAAATGGGAAACCCCAGTGGTCATTCCCTTACGGCCAGATGGTTCTATTCGCCTGTGTGGGGACTACAAGAGCACCCTCAACAAGGCCTTGCAAGCCCACCCCTATCCCATCCTCGTTGCCACTTATTGTGTCCGGAGACGAAGGGACGACAGGAGACTGAAGTCAAAACAACCAGTCTTTATTGAAGAGAACAACAACAGGAACAGTATGAACGCTATGCGGTAGATCGGTACAGAATTACCTCAGCCGCGTTTGACAGCTCTATTTAAGGCGGCTGTCAAACGCGGCGGCCAATCGGAGGGCTGGATTCTCCCGCTTCTGTAGCCCGGTCAATCAGCGGCGGCAGCTACTGTTGCCAGCAACGTGGGAGGACGTAACAATGGGCAAGCCCCAAGGAGGGAGACACCTGAGAGATCCCGACAAGGAAAAGATTCTCTCTCAGATCACAACATGCTTCCCCACCGATGGCAGCAAAACCCGGCAGGCCGGACTCCTTCCTCCTGGGGTGCGCCACTACCTCCCCGATATTTGTCCTCTGGGGTTTAATCTTGAAGCCTTCGGCCGCGACGTTCAACCCGGAGAGCTGGACAACTCTTCCTCGGACTGAATCACCGTCGTGCCACAAGCTCAGCAGGTGACTCTGCCAGGTGCCTTTTGCGGTAGGCAACCTCTGAGGGGGCCCAATCCTCCATCAAAAGCTTCTGGCCCACCCAGGATTGACCACTGTTCTAAGGTGACTTGAGAAATCACCATGCAACAAAATCAGGAAGATCCGAGTACTTAAAGCGATAAAAATAAAATCCAAGCGATCCAAATTATCAAGTTATCATGACTGTTCCTAGGCAGCAGATTTTCAACCGCCTTCTTTGTTTGCTCCTCAGAAGCTCCCTGCAGCAAGAGGCCAATGGGGGAAAGAGGAAGCCGACTTTTGGCTAGATTACCAGTCTCTCTCCAATCTGCTCCACCAAACCACCAGAGTTCCAACTACAAGAGGCCAGATGAAAAAAAAAAAATCAATCTTGCTCTTGCAAAAGACAAGCAAATGGGAAAAGAGGCAGATGGGGGCACAAATCAGACATGAATTGTGGCAAGACAATGTAAGGAAGGGGTAATAATACACCCACTAGACCAGTCCAGTGCAACTTGCGTGAAATGAGCAGAACTGGGATGTTGCAGTTAAGGTAGTGAACTAGGACGAAGGAAAGCCGAGTTCTGGTCCATGCATAGTATGGAAGCTCTTGGAGTGACCTTGGGCCAATCTCAGTCACTCAATCCATCCTATTTGTGAAACTCTGTAGTGGAAGGGCAGGAAGGTGGGACAGAAGGTGCCCCGTATGCAACCTAGCAAATCAGTTCTGAGTTAATCATGCCTCATCCAGTCTGTGAAAAGCCAAAAGGTCTCCCATTGGCTCCCTGCCCTTCATTCTAAAGGTTGGGGCGGAAAAGCAATTACTCCTTTGTCAGATAGGAATTTTCCTATCAAGAGGCGATTTAGAATCTTGCTTCCCTGCAGTCATTCGTACTTAGAAAATAAAACCAAGATTCAATTCTAATTAACAAAATGTTTATTTCAGTACAAAAATAACAAAAGAATAAACCTTTAATAAGCTACATCTTCTCAGCTAAGTATTTCACATCTGCCTCGGGCGAGGCATCGAAGAAGAAGGGAGGTAGGAGGAGACAAACTCCTGGAATGCACGCATGCGTAGTGAAACATATCACATGTCTGCTTGATTAGGAAATACAGTAAATCTAGAAAACAGTAGAGATGCACAACTGGCAATTATTCACACCGTGACATCCTTATTATATCACTCTGGAGAAGACAATAGTGTTGGGCATAACTCAGAGCTAAACTGCCTGGACGGCATCCTAATTGGTATCCAAATTGGCTTAGGAAGACTTAAGCTCATAATAATAAACGCACTGTGTTTTTTTGACCTATACAGAAAGCGAGAGAACCAGATTGGAGCGCGATGGTGCACAATTCCAATTACGACAAAGCAAACAAAACTTAAATCTAGCATAAACAGTGTCATCTCCCATTGCCACTTTGTCCTGTGCTAAATGTTTTCATGGATCAAGGAACTTAGTAAAGCCCCACCATGAGGCATGTCCAAGACAAGGGGTCTTCTGTTACTTGGGGGAAAAAAGGGCGAGTGGAGAAATTCATCCAAGCAGTGGAATGGGGTCGGCGATTCAGATTCTTGCAATGCCTCTTGAGGCCAGAATTTATTTAATGGAAAACAGATTCAAGGCTGAGCAAAAGATTGCACTACAATATTTGGGAGGCAAAGCAGGACTTTGTTTAGGTCACTTTTCAAACAAATCAAATATGCCAAAATAGAAAAAGGGACTACGGAAATTGTTCAAGCTGGTAAACCCCCTCCCCAACTCTGGGCAGTTGTTTTAACAGGAGGAAACTGCAGCTGTGTACTTCAGACTAACAGGGGGAAAAGAAATGCACAGCATGAATTAAAGTTAAAATGGAGAGGGAGGGGAGGTAAGTACCGTATTTTTCGGAGTATAAGACGCACCGGAGTATAAGACGCACCTTAGTTTTTGGGGAGGAAAATAGGGGAAAACAATCTGCCTACCAGGTATTCATCTGGCTAGCGTCCTTAGTCTGGTCAGCTTCAGCATATTATTTTATCCCCTGGTTAGGACTTAAAAAAACCTTCTTCGGAGAGAGTAACAATGAAAGAGCCTGCAAGCCAGTAAGAGCTGGGAAGATCGTTAGCACCTGGTTAGGGCTAGAAAAAAACTTATTCGGAGTAAGTAGAGCAATGAAAAAACCCCTGCAAAGACTTAGGGCTGGAAAAACATTCTTCGGAGAAAGTAACAATGAAAAAGCCTGCAAGGTAAGAGCTGGGAAGATCGTTAGCACCTAGTTAGGGCTGGAAAAAAAAAGCTCCAAAAAAAAAAGCTACATTCAGAGTATAAGATGCACCCAAAATTTCAGCCACTTTTAGGGAGGAAAAAGGTGCGTCTTATACTCCAAAAAATACGGTAATTGACTTCACTTTTGTATGGAAGAGGATTATGAGAAGCTGTTTGTGTTTCTGTTTGTGAAGAGCAAAGCCACATTTCAGAGACTCACAGCTTATCGTAATAAGAGGAAGGCGTCTGAATTCTGGCTTTCTGCTCTACACAAACAGCATCAATTTGAAAACATGCCCTGCCTGCACTTTAACTCCCATCCTACTTGAACCCATTTCCCATTGGGAGACAGGTGAGTCTCTTGCTTGGTCTTGCTCCATTTTGCCAGCATGCCCTCCGCCCGAGAGTCTGCCTTTCCCTTGCAGAAAATGACTAGGCTTGAACCACTGAACACCGGACGGTCGAGGAGGAGGCCAACCGATCAGCACCAACACCAGCACACACCACCAGTAAAGAAACCGAATAAAATTGGACCAAAAGCAAATTTCAGTTTGAGTCTCTCAGAGCTGCTGCTCATTTTCTTTCAGTTTCCCATAGTCAGTGTAAGTAATCAGCTTAAGAATTCAAAAGCAGAATAGGAGGAAGTGTTTATCAAACAAGTACAGAGATTAAATGAAGCCTGTGGCATAATCTGCTCAGCGGGACTAATTCCAAGTTAAATATACAGAACCATACAATCCTATGTGCACTTCACATACAAGCATGCCTGCTGCCAACTTGCCCAAACGTTTCCCTGTACCAAAGGGTACATACGTATTGCCACCCAAACGTGCTTGGTAGATCCCCACACTTTTAAGGCTGTGTTTTAAAAAGCTGTGTTAGTGCACATTGTTGAAATACTTCACTCCTTCAGATTTTTGTCCCCTCCCAACAAGAGGTGTCCAGCAGCTCTGTCCAAATAGGGCCGAATACGCCGATGCCCCTGTTCATTCATCTATCTCAGTGGTTCCCAACCTGTGGTACGTGTACCACTAGTGGTACGCGAGGGCCTTCCAGGTGGTACGCGAACACTTTCGGGGTCATGAACGATTTTTAGTTAGTTATTTTTTACTTCACAAAAATGTTTACTGCCTAACACAAGATAATCTGGCAACGATTTGCAACTGTTGCCACACGCCACCCACCTGGTCCCAGCGGCCCGAGAATCCAGTTGCTGGATGCGCGGGGCCAAAAAAGGAACGGTACAATTATGGAAATTTAGTTTCTCTGGAACCAGGTGGTACGCGGCGACTGTACGGGACCTCCAAGTGGTACTCGATCACAAAAAGGTTGGGAACCACTTATCTATCTAAAGCTCAGATCCGGACTGGTCCACAACTGGCCTCTTTGCAGGCCAGAAAATCAAGACACAAGTTAGTACTAGGAAGAGGTCAAGATGAAGAGCACTGCTAGGAGCTGAACAGACTCCATGGTATCTTTTTGGTTCCATTCAATAGTGTCCGGTTCTCAGAGACTGCCGTTTTCTTGGCAGGGTTTTTCAGAAGCGGTTTGCGTTGCCTCCTTCCTGGGACGAAGAGAAAGTGACTAGCCAAGGTTACCAGGCAGCTTTGGGCCTAAGGTGGGTCTCACAACCTCCCACTTTCTAATCTGGGGCTTTAACCGCTACATCAAACAGGCTTTTTATTTAATTTGAAATAAATACTGACGGCTGCAAAGGCAGCAACTCATAGCTTTTTCTTGCTAACTTCTCACTTGGTTAAGCAATATTTTTTATGTCTTATAAGCAGATGCAGCCTGGGTCCAAACTGATTTTTCCTTCAGCTGCCGGTTCAACTTGGGGTGCAATTAGCAGGTCCTGAGATTAAGCCACTGATCAAAATGCAATTTATTTTTTTCTTCAACAAAGATTACAGTTTACTTACTCACCATACACAGGTACTGAATAGCCGAGAGTAGGCCTTTATTATAGATTACCTTTATGAGTCTTGATAAACTGACATTTAACATTATAAGAGCCGAGGTGGCTCAGCGGTTAGAGGCAGTACTGCAGGCCACTTTAGCTGACGGTGATATGCAGGTCAGCGGTTCAAATCTCACCGGCTCAAGGTTGACTCAGCCTTCCATCCTTCCGAGGTAGGTAAAATGAGGACCCAGATTGTTGGGGGCAATGTAAATATACATTGCTTACTGGTGTAAACCGCTTAGAGAGTGCTTGCACTGTAAGGCGGTATATAAATCTCACAAATAAATAAAAATAAATATAAGATTAAATAAACACAATGACCAGGAAACAAAACAGTAAACATGAAAAGGCATGGAGTGTAGGAGAAGAGAAGAGCAATAGCAGCAGCCTATTCCCGTTTGAAAAAACCCAGAAAATATAAGAGGGGATTCAAAGAAACTTAAAGCAAGCTGCAAGGGAAGTGTAATGTTCTTGAAACAAGCCAGGACAGAAATACAGACAATCAAAATGGTTGCCAATTTTTACTCCTGAAAAGAGTGGTGTTTTGTCTTGCCTGATGCAGGATATAACAGGCCGTGTTTGTCACAGCAGGAAGAGAAGCCTAATGGAGCTGTGGCCCCAGGGGTGGGCAAACTACAGCTCTTTGAGGACCTGTGGACTTCAACTCCCAGAATTCCTGAGCCAGCCATGCATGCATGGCTGGCTCAGGAATTCTGGGAGTTGAAGTCCACAGGTCCTCAAAGAGCTGCAGTTTGCCTACCCCTGAGCTGGGCTATAGATGGATCTTGGAGTCTTGGTAGACAGCCAACTAAATATGAGCCAGCAGTGTGCAGCAGCAGCCAAAAAGGCCAACGCAGTCCTGAGCTGCATAAATAGAGGGATACAATCAAGGACCAGAGAGGTACTAGTACCACTCTATAAAGCCTTGGTCAGACCACACCTAGAGTACTGCATCCAGTTTTGGTCACCACACTACAAAAAAGACATTGAAACCCTAGAGAAAATGCAGAAGAGAGCAACCAGGATGATAAAGGGTCTGGAAAATAAAGCATACAAAGAGCGGTTGCAGGAATTGAGCTTGGCCAGTCTGGCAAAGAGAAGGACCAGGGGTGACATGATAGCAGTGTTCCAATACTTGAGGGGATGCCACAGAGAGGAGGGGGGCAGGCTGTTCTCTATGGCACCAGAAAGCCAAACAAGGAATAGCGGATGGAAGCTGACCAAGGAGAGATTCAACCTGGAAGTGAGGAGAAACTTTCTGACGGTGAGAGCGATCAACCAGTGGAACAGCTTGCCAGCGGAGGTTGTGAGAGCCCCAACACTTGCGACCTTCAAGGGGAGACTGGACTGCCATCTGTCTCAAATGGTGTAGGAACTCCTGCTTGAGCAGGGGGTTGGACTAGATGACCTACAAGGTCCCTTCCAACTCTAATAAATCTAAATTTAAATCTAAATCTAAAAGCCCAAATGCCTGCGAAAGACCCTCACTCAGAGCCCACAAAGCCTCTGCCTCCACCAACATCAAGGAAGCAGAGACGCATCACCTATTGGTGGACTTCACAACCCCTAATTTGGACACGCTGTGACGTCCAGCAGCTCGCTTTCTCCAAGTCGCTGCCATGGAAAGGAAAGTGTTGACGAAAAGCAGATTTGAGGCAGAGCCAATGCTGAGCCTCCCCTGAAAACTCCCCCAGTGCCTTCTCTTTCCTGTTGCAAATGGCTCCTGCTCAAGGAGGAAAGCAGCCCCCCCCTTCAGACTGGTGGTGAACCCCAAAGTGTGTATTTGTAACAAACCAGAAGGACAATTCTGCTCTGAGAGAATAGGAGCCAAAGCCAAACAGTTTTACGAGCCTGTCACAAAATAAGAGCAAGAAATCACGACAAGGATTGCTCTTATAAGGATATTAAAAGAGTCTACATGCTTGCCAAAGAAAATGGGCCCAAAATGCAACTTCCTAAGCCCTCTATTAAAAATTGGATTTGAGCTGCTACAAATATTAATCTCGGCCCTCTATGGCAACGTCTCCCAATCTTGGCAGCTTTCAGAGGGGAGGCCTCCAACTCCCAGAGTTCCTCAGAGTTCCTCAGTTGGCTGGGGAATTCTGGGAAATAGAGTCCACCCATCTTAAAATGGCCAAGGTTGAGAACGCTGTGTAAGGAATGGAAAGAGAATGGCCATCCAGGGAGACAGGCATCTAGGGCAGCAAAGATGTTGACCTATGGAGAGGAGAAGGCCGATATCTGGCCTTTGGCTCGCAGGGTTTGGACCCTCCTCAAATGGGTGCAGCAGACAGCTGGTTCGAAACAGCTCCTGAAAAGCCCACATGGGTTTAGCACAGTGGTTCCCAACCTGGGGGTCGGGACCCCTTTGGGGGTCGAACGACCATTTCCCAGGGGTCTCCCCGGCATCCTCAGCTCCCCCCCCCACTGCCATAAGCCTGGCCATATTGACTTAACTCGCCCGAGCCCTCCGATTGGTCGGGAGAGGTGCCATTCGGTGAGAGGCGTTTGTGACGCCTGGCGGCTGAGCTTTGGCAGCATCAGCTAAGGGGCCAGCTTTGCTTTGAATTCTGGGAGTTGAAGTCCAGGCACCTTAAAAGTTGCTGAGATTGAGAAATATTGCTGTACACCTGTTGGTTATCAAGTCTAAATACAGAAGTAGACTTGTTGTGGAAGATGATATTCCTTGTGCTCTTGCAAAGACTGGCCCGAGAATTTCTGATCTGGCATAATTACATATTGTTTTTGTGATTAATCGCTATGCTTTATGTTCAATTTGTAACAATGAAAATACATCCTGCATATTAGATATTTACATTACGATTCATAACAGTAGCAAAATTACAGTTATGAAGTAGCAACGAAAATAATTTTATGGTTGGGGGTCACCACAACATGAGGAACTATATTAAGGGGTCGCGGCATTAGAAAGGTTGGGAACCACTGGTTTAGCACAACTGCGCCTACCTTTCAGCATCACCAGAGAGGGAGGGAGGGAGGGAGGGAGGGAGGGAGGGAGGGAGAGAGAGAGAGAGAGAGAGAGAGAGAGAGAGAGAGAGAGAGAGAGAGAGAGAGAGAGAGAGAGAGAGAGAGAGAGAGAGAGAGAGAGAGACTCCCATCCAAAGGCATTTAAGCAGAGTAGAAAAAAGAGCTGAGTCAGCTGCAGAAGGGACAGGGAGACTCCAGAAAGAGGGGCTGCCCTAGAAGGTGGAGCTCCACTGCCCTTCTCCTTCAGCCTCAGCTCAACGTGCCCAAGTTGAAGCTGGTTGTGCTTTGACTGGAATCAAGACAGGTGGACGGAGGAGCCTTCGACTTCCCGCAGCACCTTGCCAGCATGGAAGGCGCACTCTCTCTTCCAGTGCTGGCAGGGCCACCTCTGGGGACATGCGCCCAGAGCGATAACACTGTGGATTACAAAGACCTGTTAAACTAGTCCTGCAACTAGAGGAGACCAACTGTGTCATGCCAATGAATTCTTGGGGAAAGCAGCAGGTAGACAAGCTATTTTTCTGAAATTCACCCCACCAAGTGGAGCACTCCCTAATTCAGAACAGACACACTCATTTTCTGACATAAAATTAGCAGCAGCTGCTGCCACCTTCAGTAATAAAACTGCAGCTGGGTTTGGGTTGGGTTGGCACTCTTCTGAGGCCAGAGGTTCTCCCAGTGGAGGGTGCAAGCTCTTGGGGAAGACGGTGAGCCTCTCAGAGGGGAGTCCCAGATGAGGCTGGGGCAGGCAGTTCGCGGGGATGAGGTCAGGATGACTTGGGCTTTGCTGGAGAGGCAAGTCTGCAGCAGCCTTCTCCGGAGCGAGTTTTGAGGGGGGCAAATCCGGGGGTCTCGCTGTCTGTCAAGATGTCCCAGTTTGGCACTGACTTGTCACGATGTGAATATTGTCAGTTGTGAGTCTATGCAGGGTGATGCACCCCTATTTTAATATTATGGTACTTTCCAATACAAGCAGAACACGTGATATGATCTTCTACACATGTCCACATTCCTAATCCACCATTAATCACTTCTGCCTTGTCTTCGACCTGAACGGTCATGTTTACTTAGCAAAGATGTAGGTTTATTGTTTTAGATTGTTTTTATACTGAAATAAATATTTTCTATTAGACATTTAATCTCGGTTTTATTTCTAACTATTGAAATCCAAGTAAAGATCCAGATGTCGCCTCTATGGGAATATTCTTCCCTTAACATGGTAGCACTCGGACGGCAAGAACCTAATCTCATTCTAACATGACTGGTGTCTTCTGGTGGTATGCAATATATCCTCAGCCTTTGGAATGTCTGTAAACACGTGCAGGTTATGTTTGCTGCCTTGAGTAATTGTAAAAATAATGAAGGCAGTATATAAGTATATAATTTCCAAGGCACCAGAAGGCCAGACAAGGAATAATGGATGGAAGCTGACCAAAGAGAGATTCAACCTGGAAATAAGGAGGAACTTTCTGACGGTGAGAGCGATCAACCAGTGGGACAGCTTGCCAGCGGAGGTTGTGAGAGCTCCAACACTTGAGACTTTCAAAGGGAGATTGGACTGCCATTTGTCCGAAATGGTGTAGGGACTCCTGCTTGAGCGGGGGGTTGGACTAGATGACCTACAAGGTCCCTTCCAACTCTAATAATCTGTAAATCTGTATAAATAAATAATTTTTAAAAAAATAATGCTCTTTTATCTGCTGTTTTAAATGTGTAGACCAGAGGTCTTCAAACTTGGCAACTTTTAAGACTTGTGGACTTCAACTCCCACAACTCTCCAGCCAGCATAGTTGGCTGGAGAATTCTGGGAGTTGAACTCCACAAGTCCTAAAGTTGCCAAGTTTGGGGACCCCTGGTATAGACTATCAAAAGAGAGCAGTTTTTGCTGGGATTCTCGAACTATAGCATTGTGGCTGAAGAGCTTGCTCTTTCTCCTCAAGGCAGCCAAAAGGCAAGACGAGAGAAACATCTGCAGAAACGCCCGAGTTCCCCTCCCTCTTTCCAAGCCCCACCCAGCTGGGAATTGGAGCCCTGCCACTGACAGCAACTCTCCACCCACCAAGCCTGCCTGCCTGCAGAAAGGGCTTCTCTCTTGCATAAAGCTTTCAGAGGAAGGAAGGAAGGAAGGAAGGAAGGAAGGAAGGAAGGAAGGAAGGAAGGAAGGAAGGAAGGAAGGAAGGAAGGAAGGAAGGAAGGAAGGAAGGAAGGAAGGAAGAGTGCAGAGAAGAGCAACAAAGATGATTAGGGGACTGGAGGCTAAAACATATGAAGAACGGTTGCAGGAACTGGGTAGTCTAGTTTAATGAAAAGAAGGATCAGGGGAGACATGATAGCAGTGTTCCAATATCTCAGGGGTTGCCACAAAGAAGAGGGAGTGAAGCTATTCTCCAAGGCACCTGGGGGTAGAACAAGAAGCAATGGGTGGAAACTAAACAAGGAGAGAAGCAACTTAGAACTAAGGAGAAATTTCCTGAGAGTTAGAACAATTAATCCGTGGAACAGCCTGCCTCCAGAAGTTGTGAATGCTCCAACACTGGAAGTTTTTAAGAAGATGTTGGATAACTATTTGTCTGAAGTAGTGTAGGGTTTCCTGCCTAGGCAGGGGGTTGGACTAGAAGACCTCCAAGGTCCCTTCCAACTCTGTTGTTGTTGTTGTTGTTGTTGTTGTTGTTGTTGTTGTTGTTGTTGTTGTTATTATAGGAAGGAAGGAAGGAAGGAAGGAAGGAAGGAAGGAAGGAAGGAAGGAAGGAAGGAAGGAAGGAAGGAAATGAAATAATATATATAAGGCACCGTTCTTGACTCCAGACTAGATGTTTATTTAGTAATTTGATAGCTTGCCCTTATTCCTTGTGAAAATTGTCCAATAGAATAGAATAGAATTCTTTATTGGCCAAGTGTGATTGGACACACAAGGAATTTGTCTTTGGTGTGTATGCTCTCAGTGTACATAAAAGAAAAGATACATTTGTCAAGAATGGTTGTCATAGGGTTCAAGTAAGCAATCAGGAAACAATCAATATGAATATAAGTCGTAAGGATATAAGCAACAAGTTACAGTCATACAGTCATAAGTGGGAGGAGATGGGTGATAGGAACGATGAGAAAAACTAATAGTAGTAGTAATGCAGCCTAGTGAATAGTTTGACAGTGGTGAGGGAATTATTTGTTTAGCAGAGTGATGGCGTTCGGGGAAAAACTGTTCTTGTGTCTAGTTGTCTTGGTGTGCAGTGCTCTATAGCGACGTTTTGAGGGTAGGAGTTGAAGCAATTTATGTCCAGGATGTGAGGGGTCAGTAAATATTTTCACGGCCCTCTTTTTGACTCGTGCTGTGAAAACATAACATGTGAAAACATAACCAAGGGAGTAGTTCTATTTCTATAAAAAACAACCTAACAGACCCCAAGAAACATTGTTGAGGGCAGAAGAGGCTAGCATGATAACTTGCGAACACACACGAGCAGCTAGGTGGGCCACGCTTCCTTTTTCAGTCAGCACAATCTATGCCAGTCCAGGGAGGGGAACTCTGGCCATAAGAGGTAGGGAGGAAATCAAGGGTAATGGGTGATTTTTAAAGAGATAGTATGTCATTGTCCAGTCTGACAGGCCGTGAGACATCAGTGTCTAGAAATCAGAAGTACCAAGAACCATGTGGGGAAATTTCTTGAAAATGACAGAGAGAAGAGGGAGTGGAGCTGCCTTTGAAGGTTAACACTGCGGAAATCATAGAAGCACCTGTGACCCAACACCTGAGAGGTTAACACTGGAAGAACTTAAAGTTAACTTTAGGATGATTGCTTCTAAAAAATCCATCTTCCGGTTTCATCTCTAATAGCTTTAAAAATGCATGTTTTTGTTCCGAGAGTCTAAAATATGAACTCCATGATAAATTCCAACGATCACTGAATGACTGATCATTAAGTGAAGACTGCCTGTACTGTGACAGGAGGCTGAAGCATAGATGCTTTCCAATTTTATAGCCTTTTCATTAACCTGTTTATTAACACGTTGTTCTGACCAGCAGAGGGTTCCGGTTATTTTTGCTACCAGTGCACATCGCGCGCATGCGAACGCGCATGCGTTCCATCGGGCGATTTCACTTCCGCGCATGCTTAGGAGGACATTACAAGCCGAAACACAGCTGAGGAGCTTCTCAGCTGTGCTTCGGAGGAAGAATAAAGGTCCATATTGGAACAAGGGCGGATGGGAGGGCTTTTTTCCGACAGCTCAGGACGCAGAGAAGCCGGGAAAAAGCGCCTAAAAATGACATCATCGCTGGGCTCCTACCGGTGCGGCGTCCCGCACAGCACCAGTAGGAACCCACCACTGGTTCTGACACGTGCTGTATGCAGTTCTGTTTCCAAGAGATAACCTCCTAACTGTGGAGACAGCTCACCCACTTCTTTAACAAGGGCCCTGAAGTGCCCCTGATGGCTACAACAATGCCACACTGCAGGCACTTTGCCAGATGGGGTCAGTGGCAGAACAAGCGTCGTCACCCGTGCAACTGACAGATGCAGCCCTTCCACCTTGTCACGGTGTGAATATTGTCAGTTGTATGTCTATGCAGGGTGATGCACCCCTATTCTAATATTATGGTATATTCCAATACAGGCAGAACACGTGATATGATCTTGTACACATGTCCACATTCCAGATCCACCATTAATCACTTTTGATTTGGCTCTTGACCGGAATGGTCGCATTTATTTAGCAAAGATGTAATTATTCAGGATTTGTTGTTTTTGTACCGAAATAAATATTTCTATTAGACTTTTAATCTCGGCTTTATTTCTAACTGTCTGAATTCCAAGCAAAGATCCAAATTGCCTCTATGAGATTTATTCTCACCCCAACACACCTGGAAGCCAACAGGATTTGGAAAGTAGGAGAGCCACCCACAAACAGCAACCTTTGCCTTTCAACCTCATTCATGAAGAACCTCCTTTTATGGCCCACCAACAAAAGCCCCATTCTTCTCCTCTTCAAGGCTCCTGTGGAAAGAAACTGTGGCCATGGATTCCAGAGCAGAAGTTTGCCCTGTCAGAAATACGGACAGCAACGAGAAAGGGGGACCCTTGTAGAGAGCGAGACCCTCGTCTTACAGGCACCGCTTTCAGAGTTGACTGCCAGCCATGAGCTGCCTGGCATATACCATGGACCTGCTCCTCTGTCCGTCTGCACTGAAGCCTGGAGGAAATGACAACAGGCTCTTTCAGCACTCCCCACTCCCCATGGGGGAAAGGATGCAGAAAGGATATTTTTGGAAAGGGCTCCGGTCAGCATTCATCTTCAGGTCTCCCCAGCACTTCAGCCTTTGGAAAGAGAGACCACCACAGCCAGCCAGCCTTCTCTGCAACCTGCAGTTGTTGTTCATCTGAAGGCCCCTGAATGGGGCAGAGAGCAACTCTTCCAGTCATCCAATTATTCCTAGTGCCAACTCGGCCAAAAGGCCAGACAAAAAGTCAGGCTGTCAGGCGGAAGCCGTTTTTCTTGGGGTCCTTGGCCTGCCACACTTTATGCTATTTTAAAATGTATTCTTTGCTATGGGAATTTGGGAGGGATCATTGCATAAGGGATGTCTGCATGTAGCCATAACAAATTCCTTCTGGATTGTCAAGGTCATCCTTTGTCTTTGCACTCCTGCACCTGCACGGAAGGAGATGGGAGTTTCTGCCAAGTTGGCAGATGAAGATTGGTCAACGTGATGGACTTGGGGGTGTGGGGACAAGGGATTGAACTTTCAACTGGGTGGAGAAACCCCTGGGACTTCAGATTCGGGTTTCTCCCAGATGTGCCAACATGGCTCTGCTAATAAATTGGAACTTGGAGGAATACTTTGTCTCGGACTCTGATTTGATTTTTGATGCTATTTGGAACCCTGACACTAACCCGAATCTCTCTTAAAAATCAACCAGCTACCCCAACTCCTCGGGGCGCTGTTCGGGTTCCTGAGCCCCAGCACTGACCCGGCAACGGGCGGTGTAAAGACTCAGGGAAGATGGAGGAAGAAAAGCATGCCATGGGGAAGCAAGTAGGGGACAGATCGTGTATTCACGTTGAGACCCTCTACGTTCCTTCCAAAGCCATGGTGGAAGCCGAAGAGGCCGCGGAGAGGGAACGCCAGCTAGGGCCTCAGTGTAAACAGCCGACCCCTAGGCACCCCTCCCCACAAGAGCAGATCTCTCAAGGCGCAGCCGGAGGGCTGAGCTCTCCCAGAGTGAATGTGTGGGAGCCACACCTGGGTGCGGGATCAGCCCCAGGACCCAGCAACAAGTGAACCCCGCTCCAATGTTCGGTGCGGCACTACCCCCTGCGGTGCCCGGTCCCGCCGCGCAAGCCCAGCCACCACAGCCAGGACCCTTCCCCCCAGACGGAGCTAACGCCAGGAATAGCCCAGCCAATGCATCCGGCAGGGGTGCAACTGGGAGGGCCCCCACTGCAGGCAATCATCCCGCCGGCCGCACAAGTGCAAGCCACTGCCCAGCCAGCCCCGGCGCAGCCCCCTCGGTTCCGGGCCACATTTGATGGGGACCCCAAGAAGCTGGCCTATTTCCTGCACCGGGTCTGGGAGTACATCGATCAGTTCGGAACCCAGTTCCAGTCAGACTGAGAGCTGATCGACAAGATAACCAAGGGATGAACGAGGGGAAAGCAGCAAAGTGGGTGGCAAAGCTGCACGATGAAGCGGCCCCAGAACTTGATGATGCTGACGAATTCATCCGGCAGATGCGGGTCTGATTCAACAACGCGGCCTGGCAAGTGGAAGCTGAAGAGCAGATTAAGGGGTTGAAGCAAGGGCGGCAGGGAAAGTGTGGGACTGGCCCGAGCGACTCTTGGTGCACATGTTCCGGGATGCCCTGGATCCAGAACTGAGAAAGTCGTGTGAAATCCATGGAGTCTCATGCCAGATCCAGGACTGGTACAACACGGCCATTGTCCTGGATCACGCGACCCGAGACCCCAAGAAACCTCCAGGCAAAAAAACGGACAGAAGGCCTCTGGGCCGCCAATCCCAAACAAAGCAAGCTGTGACCCCGGGGCTCGAAGCAATGAGAGGCGTAAAGTGCTATAGATGCAGCCAAACCGGCCATCGTGATATGCAATGCTTAACGCCAGCCCCAATTCCGCAGCCAAGAGCCAGCCCAACCCCTGGGATGTGGAAAAAAACCCAAAGCCACCGGAGCGGAGCCGCCTGGCCCAACAAGTGGAAGAATTCCTCCCCTATCTGACGAGGCCGAGACGTCGCCGGGAGAGGAAACATCTCTGAGTTGGGACCAAGGGGGCAGTGGCGAAGACGACCCAATGGCGAGTGAAGCAGTTCGCCCTTTCCTCTTTAAGGCGAAAATCACGGTGCCAGAGATGGGGGAGGAAGGAGAGGTGGAGGCGATGATAGACACGGGCTGCTCACGATGCTTAATAAGCAAATCAGTGGTAGAGAAGCTAGGGATCCGCACCAGGCCCTTGCCAGCCCGATCCGCTTCCAACAAGTGGATGGGTCGCTGATTGGGGGAGGCCCCACCACACTCCTCACCGAATTGGTGGACTTGCAAATAGGACGCCACCATGAGCTCATCCGGTTCATAGTTGCCCCCAAGATGTCAGAGGCAATCATTTTGGGGCTTGCGTGGCTAGACAAGTGGACCCCCACCATTAAATGGGAGGACGGCTACCGAAAGCTAACCATGAGCATCGGGTCTTTACTCCCTAAAGCGAAGCAGAGCAGCCCAAAGGAGCCAAAGCCCCTACGGCCAGACCATTTAGTCATGCCGGCCACATGACTACAGAGACGTCTTCGGACAGCGCTGGCTCTTTGACTTTGAAATGGAGATGAGCATTGCCCCCTACAGTCGGGAACGACTAGCACATATGTGCGAGGGGAACCTTTACCTTAGAGTTGACCTTCAGCCTTTTGACAATTTAGGTCAACATCTTTGATGCAGGCCTCCAAGGACTCTGAAGCTGTTGGAGATGCCCACTGAGACAGGCTTTCCTGAAACATCTTTGCCCCCTTATTTCTCTCAGAGGATCGTGCTCAGTTCATGTGCCCGGATCCCAGCGCCTTCGCCGTTCTGTTCCTCCCGCGTGATCTTCAGGCATTTCATAAAACGCTGCCTGTCAAGCAAGCCCAGAAGGCAACTGGTGAAAACCAACCACGTCATAAGAAGCATTAAGCAAATACTTTCATTCCCCAAGGCTTCCTTTGGACACATCCCCTCAGGGCCCAAAGGGTGCTCCCGGCCTTCCACAGCTGTGTGTTATTATTCTCAAACCTAAGGAGGCCTCAGGATTAGACAAGCTTTGCCTGGTCGTAAGGGAGAGGAACGGTCACGCTGGATCACCCTGTTCATCAGTCACTTACCACTTATGGGAGGGAAGCAGAAGCTTCTCTAAGAAATATTTGATTTGACAGGAAAATTAAAATGCTGGTGCTAAAATACAGGGCCACCGGAATGTCTCTGATAGAAGCATTCCGTTGTGCAACACACTGAAGCAAGTTAAACAACGGATTAAAGATATACATGGACAAATGGACATGGCAACTTTTTCAACTAATCATTCCCTTAAGCTTCTGACAGCAGTTAAAACAACTTTCACCCTGGAAAAATATTTACTCCTAGAAATGCCATCAGTGGAGAGAGAATTATTTGTCAAGTTTAGATTTGAACTTTTAGATAGTAACGTTAAATTCGGCCGGTATCGGAAAATCCCGTACGACGAAAGAACATGTATATGTGGGGCAAATGTTGTCGAGGATATGGTGCATATAATATTTGAATGTAGGATGTATGAGGAAGTAAGAAAACAATACCTGTCCCCAATTATAAATAAATTTTCCCACTGGAATGTAAGGCATAAATTAACATTTCTATTGAAGGCAGACTCTCCTCCCCTGGTAAGGGCTATCACTCCCTATCTTAATAGGATGACAGCAATACGAGCCAGCTACATTGAAAAGAATTTCATTGATTGTAAGAAAGATGAGCTGAGATAGAGACGAGATATTTTATTTGGGTTATCTAGTTTTAGAAATTTAGTTATTGAATTTTGATGTCGTTGAATTTTGATGTCGTGTACCATATATATTTTTGTACGGTTGTTTCTGTACCTGTTTGTTCTGTTTTTCTTTATTTGAAAGGGCCTTCGGGCTATTCAATAAATGAGACTATAAGCAGATAGAAGCTGTTCTAGAAATGCGGAGGGAAAGGGAATGGGAACACCCAACCACCTTTTGGAAGCCCAGGCACAATCCAAGGGCTCAGAGGAGGCCTACGAACCCTGTTGGTGCTTTCTGGTCATCCCTAAGTATTTAAATTCATCGGGCAGAATTTCAGAAGACAAGGAAAAGCAGCCGCAGGATGGGAGTTCAGAACATGTTCTACAACTAAAATGCCTGGGGATTCCTCATGGGTGGCCTTATGCAAAGGAAGGCTAACTCTGACTTTTTTCCTTTGCAAAAAAACTATTCACAGCAGGCTTGCCACCTGGGGGGGGAAGAGAGAGAGAGAGAGAGAGAGAGAGAGAGAGAGAGAGAGAGAGAGAGAGAGAGAGAGAGAGAGAGAGAGAGCAAATTGGTCTCTTCTCTACAGAACCAACTGCTGGAGAACTACTTCAGCTTCAACCGTAACAATACACGAGCACGTAATAGATTCAAACTAAATGTAAAGCGCTCCAAACTCGACTGCAGAAAATACGACTTCAGCAACAGAGTGATCAATGCCTAGAATGCACTACCTGACTCTGTGGTTTCTTCCCCAAACCCCCAAAACTTTAACCTTAGACTGTCTGCAGTCGACCTCTCCCCGTTTCTAAGAGGTCTGTAAGGGGCGTGCATAAGCACACCACTGTGCCTACCATCCCTGTCCTACTGTCCTATTGTCCTCTTTTATCCTTACTTTTTACTTACCGTATGTTTATACAAATTACTACTATACATGTTTGACAAATAAATAAATAAAAATAAATAAACTGCCAGGGGTCTTTGCTTGCGCTTCTTCCTTCAAGAAAGGACAGGCGGGGGTTGTAGGGGGCTGTGGGTGGCTGCTGAGACCAGCGAGGGATGCCAGGAAAGGCCACCTCCTTGGGAGGGAGGTGTGTGGCAGCCATGGGCCCAGAGAGCTCTCCTCCTTCCTGCTTGTGCACAGACCGAAAAGGGGCCACCCAGCTAATCTCCTGTGTCTTCACCTCCAGGTTGATGGAAAAGTAGCGGCCAGGAGCTGCTTGTGGCCCACGGGAGCAGCTGCACCCTCTCAAAGTGCCCCCCCCCCTTTGCAAAGGTTCAGCAGCAACGGCTCTCCTGCTCCTACAACCTCTATACACCTGGATTCCCACAAAAAAGGTTTGCAATGTCCCATAATGGTGTAATGTGATGGCCTGATTCCTCCTACCACAAGTGAAAACCATCACCAGATCCCCACCAGGCGTTGCCCTACAAGCCGTTCCATCTCATTTGAGTCTGGAATGAGCATTTTGTGCGAATTCGACCTGCATCTCTCTGTTGTGGTGGCTGAAAATAAGAGCTTGATGATCCCATCCATCATCATCAACAAGAGGAAGATTCTTAGTAGGCCGATTCTGTTCACCTCCAGAATTTGCCTGGTCCACCACGCTCTCTACCAGATCGGCCAGATGCCTTCAGAGGTATGTCCACTGACCATTCAGACAAGCGATGCAGCCTCCTTGCTTGTTTACAGGGAGAAGAGTGGCCAGCAGTTTATCTGGGACAATTCTTACAGCATTGTAAAAATTTGATGAACAAAATAAATCAAACTAACACCCACAGCAGCTAGACAAAAAGCAAAATCAAGAAAATATATGGCTAATATATCCAGCCCTGTGGGCAGTGATTTATTTATTTTATTTTTTTATTTATTTTGTGAGATTTATATACCGCCTCACAGTGCAAGCACTCTCTAAGCGGTTTACACCAGTAAGCAATGTATATTTATATTGCCCCCAACAATCTGTGTCCTCATTTTACCTACCTCGGAAGGATGGAAGGCTGAGTCAACTTTGAGCCGGTGAGATTTGAACCGCTGACCTGCGGATCAGTCAGCTAAAGTGACTTGCAGTACTGCCTCTAACCGCTGCGCCACCTCGGCTCTTATAACTTTATTTATAATATTTATAATTTAGTGCAATGCCCAATAGCAACCGCACAAAAGATATCTTTTTATTGGGGGTGTCCTACGCTGAAGAGATGGGGAGGGGGCTCCTGCCTCCTTACAACCTCTTTTAGAAGACTACAGGAAGGGCATAGCCCACTAATAAGGCATAGGAAGGGTGGATTTATAGGCTAACACATCCAGAAGACATCATTTTGAAGAAGGCATTATCACCTCTCAAACAAATTATCCAAAATATTTTCCTGGCCCTAAAAACAAAGATCAATGGAACAAAAAAAAAAGGCTTCAAGAACTGTTAACCTAATCTTACGTAGCTTCTTCTCCGGTAATATCACACTACTAACCAGAGCATACAAAACATTCACCAGACCAATCCTTGAATACAGCTCATCTGTCTGGAACCCACACTGCATATGGGACATAAATACATTAGAAAGTGTCCAGAGATACTTTACGAGAAGAGTCCTCCACTCCTCTACTCGCAACAGAATACCTTATGCAACCAGACTTGAAATCCTGGCCTTAGAAAGCTTAGAACTACGTCGCCTTCGGCAAGACCTAAACATAGCTCATAAAATTATCTGCTACAACGTCCTTTCTGTCAACGACTACTTCAGCTTCAACCACAACAATACACGAGCACACAACAGATACAAACTCAAAGTGAACTGCTCCAAACTTGACTGTAGAAAATACGACTTTAGCAACAGAGTGGTAAATGCCTGGAACTCACTACCTGACTCTGTGGTTTCGTCACCAAACCCCCAAAACTTTACCCTTAGACTGTCCACTGTTGACCTCACCCGATTCCTAAGAGGTCAGTAAGGGGCGTGCATAAGTGCACCAGCGTGCCTACCGTCCCTGTCCTAATGTTCCCGCTTATCAGTACCCATCTTATGTATATAAACAATGTTATATCTATGTATATTACCAACATGTACTTGACAAAAATAAATAAATATAAATATAAATATAAATATGAATATAAATATAAATATAAATATAAATATGAATATAAATATAAATATAAATATAAATATAAATATAAATATAAATATAAATATAAATATAAATATAAATATAAATATAAATATAAATATAAATATAAATATAAATATAAATATAAATATAAATATAAATATAAATATAAATATAAATATAAATATAAATAGGTGAGAGGGGACCATCGTCCCTTACTTCTAAGGAGTCCGTAGACTGTGGCAGAATGTAAGTTTAACAAGCTAATAGAAACCCAGGCAGCAAATGCCTGCTTCCTTGTCAGACTGTGGAGAGCGGCTGATTTCAGCATTTCCAACCTTGGCAGGGAGCCGAAGGACTCACAAAATCTCCCTCGTGATCTATGAGCCATCCAAGGAAGTGGGGGTGGGGGTGGGGGGGGAGAGGAAGAAGTCCTCTGAGCATGAGCCACACTGGCTGACCTGAGTGCATAACTGCAGCTTGTATCTCCTTGGAAAGGGAGGAGAAACAAGGGGCTCTCCCTTTTCCTGAAAGACCATCCAGCTCAGCCCACAAGGCCACCATTCAAGGGATGCCCCAAGCCAGGAACAGTTGGCATTCGTCTCACTATACATCCCGAGGGTCAACTCTAGGGCCAAGACTGCAGGAGCCCTAAAGCCTCTTTAGATCTCCAGGGCCAACATCCCACAGCCAGCCTAAACCTCACACTGAGACCCTCGGAGTCTCTGCCCACAGATATTACCTATTTCAAAGGGAGGGAGGGAGGGAGGGTCAGCATCACATATGCCTGGAGTCATTGGATAGGAAATGGGCCGCAAATAAATAAATAAATAAATATAAATATATCTCCCCAATGCCAATGTTTGGTTAAAAAACCCTTAACCTTAAATATACATGCATGTACACACACAAAACATTTGATGACGTGTACGGCAGAAGAATGTTTGTGCCGAGGCTCAGCCGGTTCTCTTCAGAAAAAAAGAACCACAAGGAGACGCATGAAGCCTTTCCCAGGAGCAGGCTGTGCTCAGTTGGAAAGAGAACACCTTCCAGCCCCTGCCTGTCTCCAGGCCTTCTCTCCGTGGAGCTCAGCTGCCGTGGACCCGAGCCCTCCTGTTTTCGGGGGTCCCATGCGGTCAGAAGGGACAGGGGTCTTCATATTCACCAGGACCCAAGCAGCCTCTCTTCCAAAACAGCAGGAGACTGGAAAGGATGCCCTGCCTTCTAAACCCCTCGGGCCAGAGGTGGGTTCCTCCAGGTTCGGACTGGTTCGCCCGAACCGGTAGCAACCTGCTGGTGACGTCACGATGACATCACGGAACCGGTTCGGTCGGTGCTGGTCCGTGGGCACAGCAATCTTTTTTGTGCATTTTTATTTTTTAAAAAATTTATTTCTTCTGAGCATGTGCAGAAGCCGAGTTTCCGGCACTGTGCATGCGGTCACCATCTTGTTTTCGGCTTCTATTTTTTTATATTATTATTATATATTTTTATTTTTATTTTTTCTTCTGAGCATGTGCAGAAGCCGAGTTTCCGGCACTGTGCATGCGGTCGCCATCTTGTTTTCGGCTTCTATTTTTTATATTATTATTATATATATTTATTTTTTCTTCTGAGCATGTGCAGAAGCCGAGTTTCCGGCACTGTGCATGCAGTCGCCATCTTGTTTTCGGCTTTTTTTAACCAGATTTTTCAGCACTGCGCATGCGTGCGTGTGCAAAGTGCATGAGTGCCCATGAGGCATGACCACGTGGCGCGGGAGGAAGCGAACCGGCAGCGAAGTAAGTTAGAACCCACCCCTGCCTCGGGCACTGCCCACTGAAGCAGGTGGCAGCACCTGGCCAGTCGTGTCTGCGCTCACTAATGCCCGGAGAGGAAATCCTAGCGTGTGAGTAGAGGGAGACATCTGGCAACCTTCCCAAAGAAGAAAGATGTGCCATCTGTGGAGTCCTTGGTGCCCTGTGGAGTCGCTTGCTCTGCCAGTGTTGATCGGGTGGAGCTTCTCCTTGGAGTTCCTTGATTAGGGTAAATTCTGCTGCAAAAAAGAACGCTCTAATCAAGGAAATGCCAAGGAAACCCCATCCGCTCCCACCCACACTGGGGGATGGGGATTTCATCAATACTGAGCGAACCCCACACTCGTTCACACTGATGAGGTTACCTACTTGGGTAATGAAATGTCTGCAACCAAGCTGAGAGAGCACACAAGGACCCCACAGTTCAAATACCTGACCTACGGATGTTCTCTTCTAATGATGTAGAATCTGTAGTTCAGGTTTAATCTTTTTTACTTATTCCAAGGCAGTTTCAATATGGTCTTTCTATCACCTCCAACTGAAGTCTATTCATAGGGCAGCACTCAGCCACTATGTGCTAACTGCGCCAACCACTGCAATGCATTAAATAGTACCCATAAGTATGAAACTCATTAGATAGATCCATGTACTTAAAATGCCCAACACTCATCTACAACAATTTAGTGTATGGCCAACCAGTCTATTAACCAAGGATGCTACAGACAACTAAGAGTAATGAAAAGAAATGATTAAAAAAAACCATTTTCAATCAAAATTAAAAATACGGTAAATAGACATCACCTAAGAAGGAACCCAGCTACTGAACCAGCTTGTTCATCAAAGATAAGACACTAAGAGCACGGCAAGACACGAAAGACTCCCTGGTCAACCACTGCGCCCAGCCCATCTCCAACTGTCTCGACTCTTGTCCTGCTATTTGGAGCAAGATGGAATCTGGGAAGAGAGAGTGAGGCTGACTATGCACACCTCTCCCTCACTTTAATCCAATTCACGCGCAAGTCCTGACATCCCCCCCCAATTCCTGTGAAAAGTCCTGTGGCGATGGGCGAGCGACAAAGCAGCAGGTGTGGATACACTGGGAGCTGTAGCTGCGGACCTGCACACAGGCGACTCAGGTCTATGATAGATGTCAAGGTCCTCATCGAATACGATGGACGAACATCATCATCAAAGATCTCTTTCTGATAAAAACTTCTTTGGAGCCCAGCAGAAGGACAGGTGATAAGGAACCGGCTGAACTTCCCTTTGCAACCAGTTCCACAGATGGCAGCAGTCAAGAAGCCATTTCTGACATCTCTGGACAAAGCACCTGCCAAGGGCAAAAGAAATGCTCACCTGCTTTTAAGCCACGCAGGGCTTGGAATTGGGCCTCCAAACAGGCTAGTAGTCAAGGGCAAGTACTCATCATTTGGAGTAGCATTCTGACCAGATGAGACTTGTAAACATTTTTCAAAACTTCCCAGGATGCTGTAACAAAACGAGGAGGTTCTGTTTGAAAGCATCTCCTAAGAGGATCTAAGGGCTTTTATAGGCAGCACCTGGAATTAGGCTCAGACCCTTCCTTTTCCCCAATGCAGGGCCCAGAGGACAGCTGTCCAGCTGCTAAAGCGACTCTTGCCTGCTAGCAGCAGCGTTGGGATTGCTTACAGCATATGCTCCAAAAAGAGCAAGGCAAAGACCTCTCCTTGCAGAGAATCCCTGTCACTTCCTCTGGGTCCACCAACTTTGACAGACTTCCAGATGTCCTCACAAGCCTTGTCCTTGCTGCACCGTAAGATCCTGCTGTTGTGGAGCCCAGGTCCAAGTGAAGAGGAGGAGTTGCTTCAGCAAAACGTGAACCAAGTTCTCCTGCTCACTCCTTTCCCCAAACGGAGCTGGCCACCTGGAGCAGTGCTGCCTGGACAGCATCCTGATGGTTTGATGAAGTTGGAGCAATCCTGATTTTTTTTTTTTTGTCACCACCACATGGGGCAAACTGGGGCTCATAGCCAAGTTTGGTTACACTTATTCCATGTCTTTCTCTACCAGTGCTCTAGCTTTTGTATCTTCAACCATGATGGGGTGCCCCAGGATTTGCAGCAGAAGTCATGTGATGGCACCACATCCACCACTCCTCACCAGAGGTGGGTTCCTGCCGGTATGCTCTTACCTGTTGGTCGCCACAGAACTGAAGAAGTCGGTGGCGTTTGCGGCGCGGGGCTTCCCCCGCCTGCTTTCCCTCGCCCGCCATTTGCGTTCTTTTGCCCTCTGCGCATGCGCAAAGCGTTCTGCTTGCGCAGAGGGCAAAAGAACGCAAATGGCGGCATCCAGGCGGGCGAGGGAAAGCGGGCGGGGGAAGCCCCGCGCCACGAACACCACCGACTTCTTCTGTTCTGCGGCGACCAACAGGTAAGAGCAAAACTGGCAGGAACCCACCTCTGCTCCTCACCCTCCTGTTCCATGGATTGACAAGACTTGTAGCAGAACTGCTCCCCCTCCCTCCTTTTCACTGGAATCTCTCCAGCACTTGCAGTGTTTCTCAACCTTGGCAGTTTGAAGATGTGTGGACTTCAACTCCCAGAATTCCCCAGCCAGCGTTGCTGGCTGTGGAATTCTGGGAGTTGAAGTTCACACATCTTCAAACTGCCAAGGTTGAGAAACACTGACTTAATGGAATCCAGTAGGATCCATAAAGCATCTCCATCTCTTGTGGAGTTAGAAACAGCAACTACTTGTAGACTGGTGACCAAAAGGTGATTCAGCCCCAACGGTCGTAGACTGCTGACACATCCAGCTAGAAGTTACCATTGTGTGTCATTGTGAAGGACCATCTGACTGATGGGCTCCTCCCACCAATACAGACAAGCTCTGAAGGCATTATGGGATAAATGTCCAACAAAATATTACAGCTGTTGCAATATTTCTTTCGAGATGAGAAATCTCCCTGCTGTTGCTTAGATCATAACATCTGTTTTCAATTTGCAACAACCTGGGAGGTAGCTTTTGGGGGGGATAGCACAACACAACAGCCTTAAAGAAGAGGGTGCCCAATGGCTTTGTAAACCAAACTTACCTGCCCAAGCCCAACGGCTGAGGGGGCAGCGAGGATGGGGGGGCTGGGGTCTTCTTCCAGTGGGCTCTGCGCAAGAATGGCTGGGAGGAACGAATTTGGCAAACAGGAGAACCTGGGGCCATTTACTCAGGTTTAGTCCAATGCTGCCTTTCCCAACCAGGTACCCTCCACCTGTGCTGGACAACAACTCCCATTAACCTTAGCTCACAGGGAATAATGGGATTTGTAGCCTGGAGATCCCCAACACACAAAAAATGTGCAGGTACCCTTAAAGAACACCTCAAATCTATAAGCAGTCTTCATTGTGATTCCAACCCCTTTTGCCACTGGGATCTTCCCTAAAAGTGTCTCTGCAGTGTCTGAAAAGGTTGCTAAAAATTCCTTGTTAATGAATTGTTTGATTTCTTGACTAGAAGCTGCTGAAGTCAGGCATGAAAACTGTCTGAAATATGAATTCAGTAATAGGAGACTTCTGTGAGAACGAAGGCTTTGTAAAAGGAGGAATGTAGATATAAATTGTTATGCACACTAGGCCTGTTAGAGAGAGAGAGAGAGAGAGAGAGAGAGAGAGAGAGAGAGAGAGAGGGAGGGAGGGAGGGAGGGAGGGAGGGAGAGACACAGAGAGAGAGAGAGAGGGAGGGAGGGAGAGAGAGAGAGGGAGGGAGGGAGGGAGGGGGAGAGACAGAGACACAGAGAGAGAGAGAGAGGGAGGGAGGGAGAGAGGGAGAGAGAGAGAGAAAGAGAGAGAGAGGGAGGGAGGGAGAGAGAGGGAGGGAGGGAGAGAGAGAGAGAGAGAGAGAGAGAGAGAGAGACAGAGAGAGAGAGAGAGAGAGGGAGGGAGAGGGAGGGAGAGGGAGAGGGAGAGGGAGAGGGAGAGGGAGAGGGAGAGAGAGAGAGAGAGAGAGAGAGAGAGAGAGAGAGAGAGAGAGAGAGAGGGAGAGAGAGAGACTTCCACTACACACAAACTGCCAAACTATTTTAGTTTAATCCCGTGCAGTACATGAAACAGGGAGTGCACGAAAAGATGCATTATTCACACTTGATTTGCGGAATTGGCTGGATTTACACAATAACTAAACCAGGAAGTGTGATTTGCTGCTGCAGCTTGCTAATCCAGTTCCAATCAAACTCCACTACAACTGAGCATAAAAGCCCTATCTGCTCTTATGAAAGCTACTTTGGCCAGAGCTGCTGAATTTCAGGCAGCTGTTGGACAGACGTTGCTGCAAAACTTTAGGGATTAATTTTGCTGGAATGTCTCCACCTGCCCCATCACCCTCTCAAGAGCACCAGCTGAGCACAAAATGCAAGCAAAAAGTGGGCAGACAAAAACCGCTCATTTGACAATTCCCATTTTGTTCTGTTTCAGTCTGATCACAACACTGTGCAAGCCCAGAGAAATACCCCCAAAAAATCTTATGATCTGATTTCAGTTTAGCACATTGTGTGAAGAATCCAACTTTGTAGGTTTTAAACTAGGCAGGACAAGAAGTAATAGGTGAAAGCTTGTTAGAGAGAGCTCTGACCTAGAAGTAAGGAGTGTCATTGCTCTCTGACAGGGAGAACAACCAAGGGGACAGCTTGCCTCCCAGAGTTGTGGGTGCTCCATCACTGGAGGTTTTCAAAAATAGACTGGACAACTATTTGACCGGCTGCTATAAGGTCTCCTAACTTGAGCAGGGGGTTAGACTAGAAGACCTCTAAGGTACCTTCCAGCCCTGTGATTCCATGTCCTAAACCATGGTTTAAGGGAGGCGTCTTCAAACTTGGCAACTTTAAGATTTGTGGAGTTCAACTCCAAGGATTCTCCAGCCAGCTATGCTGGCTGGAGAATTCTGGGAGTTGAAGTCCACAAGTCTTAAAAGTTGCCAAGTTTGAAGACCTCTGGTTTAAGGCTTTCTGCTTTCGATACCATCGACCATGGTATCCTTCTGCATCGTCTCGGCGAGTTGGGAGTGGGAGGCACCGTTTTGCGGTGGTTCTCCTCTTATCTCGCCGATAGGATGCAGTCGGTGTTAGCAGGAGGGCAGGGATCGTCCCCTAGGCCCCTATCATGTGGGGTGCCTCAGGGGTCGGTTCTCTCGCCCATCCTGTTTAACATTTACATGAAAGCGCTGGGGGAGATCATTCGCAGACATGGGGTGTGTTTCCACCAGTACGCTGATGACACCCAGCTGTACATCACCACCCCGTCTGACTTCAGTGAGGCAGTTGATGTAATGTGCCGGTGCCTGGACGACGTTAAGATCTGGATGGGGAGGAACAGACTCAGACTTAATCCCGACAAGACTGAGTGGCTTTGGATACTGCCTCCTAAGGACTATGACAACTGTCCCTCCTTGGCTTTCGAGGGAGCGAAACTGACTCCCTCGGATCAGGCCCGCAACATGGGGGTCCTCCTAGATCCACAGCTAAAATTGGATCATCATCTTTCTGCTGTGGCTAGGGGGGCCTTTGCACAGGTTCGCCTGGTGCACCAGTTGCGGCCATACTTGGAGAAGGCGGTTCTACTCATGGTCACTCATGCCCTTGTCACCTCCCGCTTGGACTACTGCAATGCGCTCTACATGGGGCTACCCTTGAAGAGTATCTGGAGACTCCAGTTGGTGCAAAATGCGGCTGCGCGTGCTGTGGTGGGTGTGCCAAGGTACACCCACGTGACACCTATACTCCGCCAGCTGCATTGGTTGCCCATTGGTCTCTGGATCCAATTCAAGGTGTTGATCACCATCTTTAAAGCCCTTCATGGCTTATGACCAGGCTACCTCCGGGACCGCATTCTGCCTCATACTTCCCTTCGACCGGTTAGGGCCCACAGAGTTGGCCTCCTCCAGGTCCCGTCGGCCAAGCAATGCCGGCTGGCGGGCCCTAGGGGGAGAGCCTTCTCTGTTGCCGGCCCCGTGCTCTGGAACCAACTTCCCCCAGAGACCCGAACTATCCCCACTCTGCTGGCCTTCCGAAAAGCCGTTAAGACATGGCTTTTCCTGCAGGCTGGGGGTAGAGCTTAATCCACTCGAGCTCACCCCCAAGTATGTATGGTTGCTGAATGGTTGTTGGATGATTTTATACTGTGTTTTTAAATTTTTTATATTTGTTTTTAATTAATATTTAAATTTTGGTTATTCTTGTATTTTTCTCTGTTGTACGCCGCCCTGAGTCCTTCGGGAGTTGGGCGGCATATAAGAAAACCAAAATAAATAAATAAATAAATAAATAAGGCATAAATGTCATGCAAATCCAGTCAAGTGTGGTTTAGAGCAGTTCCACACAGCCTCCATTTTCACCCACCCAAACCTGCTTAATTGTATCTCACTCTTGTCAGGGACTGAAGAGAGTAAATTATAGGACTGAAAAGAAAAATTGTATTTGTACCTTGTGCTATATTTCTACTGGAGCGGCCAAGCCACCTTTGCGCAATCTAAAAAGGCAGTGAGATAGAAGGTGGCAAGGCACCTTTTACCAGCAATGGGAAAGCCGGGAGGCAGAATAAGGGTCTGGGGTGTGCCCTGCAAACTATCCCAGTCCCGGCAGAGCCAGAAGTTCAATGCAGAAGAACCGTCTGACGATGTCACTGGAAGCACCTTGGCAGGGTGTTAATCCTGGATCAGTAGAAATGCACATGGAGTGGCTCTTAGTCGAACAACCATTGTTCAAGAAATCATAGCTTATGGAGTATGTGCAACAAGCGACCCCCTCTCTTTTGAGGCCAATCAATGATCTTCAATGCAAAAATCTAGCACATGGCCTTGCATTGGCTAGTCTTTGCCAGCTTTTGAAATGGTCAGATGTTCTTGAAATGCACCCCCCCCACCTGACAGATGTTCTGAGAGTCATGTGAGAGCAGCTGCGTCAACACCTGCAGCTCAACCACCTGTCCTTGAGACCCCGTGCCTCAGCTCATAGAGCAGGGAAGCCGAGCACCGTTGCAAAGGAAGGCCAAGCTTCTGCCAGGGTGGGTCTCCTTTCCTTCTTGATCTAGAGAAGCTTCTCAGCCCGGATGCATCAGGAGAGGAGCTGCTTCCTTCCAGCCCGGCCTTGAGCTCGCTGCAGCAAGGCAAAGCCACAATAGCCCAAGGACTGCGGTCATGGGAAAACACTCACGTAAGGAGCCCAGCCCCAAAGCAAAGGGGGATTTCAGCCAAGCTTCCCTTTAGGAGCTAAGGGGCTCCTTCCGCCACGGAGGACAATAGCAATAGCACTTAGACTTATATACCGCTTCATAGTGCTTTACAGCCCTCTCTAAGCGGTTTACAGAGTTCAGCATATTGCCCCCAACAATCTGGGTCCTCATTTTACCCACCTCGGAAGGATGGAAGGCTGAGTCAACCTTGAGCCGGTGAGATTTGAACAGCTGAACTGCTGAACTAGCAGTAGCCTGCAGTGCTGCATTTAACCACTGCACCAACTCAGCTCTATCAAGGAATACCTCTCTTCTTTGGATAATTAAAAGCGGTTTCCTCATTTTCCTTGCTTCTTTTATTTACCTCTGGGAGAGAAATTGATGTTTGCAAAGGAAAGTAAAACATGCTTCTTCTTAGCTCAGGGAGAAAACCATCATGAGGTGGCGCAGTGGTTAGAGTGCAGCACTGCAAGCTACTTCAGCTGACTGCTAGCTGCAGTTCAGCGGTTCAAATCTCACCGGCTCAAGGTTGACTCAGCCTTCCGTCCTTCCGAGGTGGGTAAAATGAGGACCCAGATTGTTGGGGGCAATATGCTGAACTCTGTAAACCGCTTAGAGAGGGCTGTAAAGCACTATGAAGCGGTATATAAGTCTAAGTTCTATTGCTATTGCTATTGCTATCCCAGTCAGTCATCAGCCTCCACTGGAAATCGGCTGTGCTTGCAGGATGCGGAGAAAGCAGAGAAGACCTCCCAGAGATCCCCTGGGGAAGCTGCTCTCTTGGGAACAAAGACCATCTCAACAGGCAGAGGGTGCTGACCTTGGCACCCCAAAGGACCTTTGCCAAGCCTCAGCATCCTTTATGTCATGTAGTGAATATTGTCAGTTGTATGTCTATGCAGGGTGATACACCCCTATCTAATATTATGGTATATTCCAATACAAGCAGAACACGTGATACGATGTGTACGCATGTCTACATTCCTAATCCACCATTAATTTTTCTTCTGACTTGGCTCTTGACCTGAACGGTCGTGTTTCTTAGCAAGGATGTAATTATTCAGGATTTATTGTTTTTGTACTGAAATAAATATTTTCTATTAGACATTTAATCTCGGTTTTATTTCTAACTGTCTGGATTCCAAGTAAAGATCCAACATCACCTCTATGAGATTTTATTCTCATCCTAACACTTTAGCGGCTTCCTTCTGCTCCAAGCCACAGATAAGCAGCTTTGCAGCCTCCTCTTCCTCACTCAGCAATGCAAGCTTGGAGGAGACTCTCCCGTTTACAGCAGAATTCAGAAACGGAATTCGTATCTGCGGAGGAGCATCAGCCTCCTCGTCACAGAAACAGCGACTGAGGAGATGATTTTTTTAAAAAAAAAATAATTTTATTGAGTTATTTTAAAATATACAAAAACATATAATACGAAAAAGACATACAAAAAGGACATACAAAAAAGATACACACACACACACACACACACACACACACATATATATATATATACATACACACAAATCAAGCATATATAGCAATATGTAATTTCATGAACAGTATAGTCTAGGTTAAAAGAACTGTATATATACATAAGAAAAAAAAGAAAGAAAAAGAAAGAAAAAAGGAGGAAAAAAGGAGTACATACATTAAAATGAGAAATAGTAATTATAAATATATAGTACAGCTTTTGCGTATCGTTATTGTTTCGATATCTGAGTTGTTATTTTCTTAATTTATCATCAATCTATTTTGATTTATTTATTCTATTCATCACCGAGGAGATGATTAAGAGCAAAGAGACTAGGAAGGCATTTATGGTCCACACACAAAGGGCAACTTGGTGTTATGAAGCCTTCCTGGTGCTGGAGTTTTATTGGGAGAGAAGGGCAGCAAACCTAACAGCCCCTTTTAACTCCCATCTTAACAGCAGATGCTGCTGCAGAAACTCCCGGGGAATGAACCATCTGAGATGCCGATTCAAACATGTGACACTGAACAAGCTATGGGCTGGGTTCACATATCTTGCTAAACTTTACAATCTATAAATCCCAACAGGTAACACTCATTAGGATTTAGTGTGTCTGGTGATCCAAGCCAGGGATACACTAACTGTAACTTAGTGTGATGTGCCTATGCAGTCACACCATAGAAAACAACTCTCCCTGTGACACCAACAGATAACCCCAGGTGGAGGCCAAAGCAAATACAAACAACAGGTAGGGCTGGGAGGGGGGAGGGAAGCAGCTGCTGCAGTGCAGGAGGCCAGAGAGGGCCACGGAGGCTGGAAATGGGAACAACAGGAAGGGACATTTCACCATGCTTGGTGGAAGTGTAAAAAAGCTTTAAAAATGGATTCAAATGTATACAGTATGTTGATACAGAGGATTTTAAAGATTAAAAGAGCTGAGGTGGCGCAGCGGTTAGAGGCAGTACTGCAGGCCACTTTAGCTGACTGTGATCCGCAGGTCAGCGGTTCAAATCTCACCGGCTCAAGGTTGACTCAGCCTTCCATCCTTCCGAGGTAGGTAGGTAAAATGAGGACCCAGATTGTTGGGGGCAATGTAAATATACATTGCTTACTGGTGTAAACCGCTTAGAGAGTCCTTGCACTGTGAGGCGGTATATAAATGTCACTAATAAATAATAAATAAATAAATAAATAAATAAATAAATAAATAAATAAATAAATAAATAATAGCATGCACATTGTAAAAAGATACGTAGTTTAGCTTCAATGTATGGAACTTCTACCAAAGAAAATTTGCAGCAGGATTTTTGAGGAGCAGTTGAACATACCCCACATCTGCCCTACAGTTCCACCTAAAATTTCTGCATTTTCTCCCCTTTCAAACCTGACGCTTTTCATGGACTGGAGCCTATTCAGTAAAGAGCTGCAGGGGGAAATCCCAGCAGCTCCAAGATTTGCAAATCTGTTCTATGCACAGAGTTAAATCGGATTCACACATTGCTTCTTGCTTGCAAACCATAATTCACAACATCAGAGAGGCAAGACATCTTTTTGGACCTAAGATCCTTCAGCCACATTTTAAAAAGTAACAAATATGCAAATGTATTACTGTAATAACAGTTAAATTTATTTTAAACTGTAGTAGAGTTAATTCAAAATAGTTAATTTGCTTTGCCCTACATTTCACATTTTTTTTCCTTCAGTTGAAGAAGCATTATTTCAAGGTGGGGGAGGGACAACTACATCTCTGAGAGACCACCACCCCCATGCTTCATACCATTTGCCATGTGGTGGCTAACTGTGCATCTCTAGTTAAAAGGCCATTGCTTAACTTGATAGCAGCTCAGGGGTGTCAAACTGGCGGCCCCTGGGCCGGATGCGTCTCACGCACAGGCCACGCCCACCCCAGCTCCGCAAAGGCAAAAACGTCGCGATACGTCACATGACTTCAAGTGACGCAATTGAGTTTGACACCCGTGTAATAGCTGAACCCAATTGCTGGGCAGTTCAAGGCGATATGAGAGGAGGAGACATTCATTGAATTATTTGGGGTTTCATCAAAATTGAAAGATCCCGATCTTCATTTCCGAAATCGCCAGGCTTCACCACTTGCTGCCAACTGGCACTGAGCTACCTTGTTCAACTGCCCGGTGAAAACCAACACTGTATGGCACTTTTTAGGAAAAGGCCCCTCTCAGCTTTTTCTATCAGGTAAAGAGCTACCTGTTACTGCATTATTCTGGGGACAGGCTTCAAAGGAACTTGCTGCTTTTGAGGGATTCAGAAAGAGAGCCGAGGTGGCGCAGTGGTTAGAGACAGGTACTGCAGACCACTTTAGCTGACCGTGATCCGCAGGTCAGCGGTTCAAATCTCACCGGCTCAAGGTTGACTCAACCTTCCATCCTTCGGAGGTAGGTAAAATGAGGACCCAGATTGTTGGGGGCAATATAAATATATACATTGCTTACTGGTGTAAACCGCTTAGAGAGTGCTTGCACTGTGAGGCGGTATATAAATCTCACAAACAAACAAACAAACAAACAAACAAATAAATAAATAAATAAAATGTGTCATTTTTATTTGTTGGGAACTTAGGCAATTATTATTTCCGGTTATTCCACAGATTGTCCTGGCAGCAGATCAGCTCTAAGGAGACATTTTCTCCTATTAATGACAATTTGACCTACCAGAATAAAACACCCATGTATTTGGAATCTGCACTCCTCTTAAATGAAGGAAAATGAGAGTTCAGCCCTTGTGCCTCAATTATAGGCCATGCCGGGAGAAGTTACAGAGATCTTTGGCATCCAGCCCTAACCTATCCTGCAATGTATCTTTTGCCCTCTATAATAAAGACATAAGTAATTGCACACCCCACTTGTTATTTCTCACAGATGTGTTATGATTATGGATTCTTCCAGGCTATGCATATGCATCTTTCAAAAGACACACATCAAAGACACAACAGCATAAAATAATTTCTGGGTGAGTATTTCTACCACCCCACCCATCTTCTGAGACTTGCTGGAATGGACAACAGTTCTTGGGAGGCTGAAATCAAAGGCAAGTATTTATGAATGGGGGGGGGGGTTTAAGCCTTTTCTACTTGTAGTGTCTTTGCGCTCTTCTGCCTATTAATTAGTAGCGCAATGCTTACAGCTGATGCAATTTAAATGACACACTACAAAAATGTTCCCAACAACCTCTCCAAAATGTAGGAAATGCAAAAAGGAGAGAGGAACATATTACCACCAATGGTGGACTTGTCCCAAAGCTAGAAATTTTTGGAATAAAATTGGAGCCTGGTTGGGAGAAATACTACAGAAAGAAATTGTTTTAAAGCCTGAATTGTTTTTACCGGGGATATTGCGTACAAGATATTCAAAAGAAGAAAGATACCTAATTTTACACATAACCACAGCAGCTGGACTATCATATGCCCAAAACTGGAAATCAGAACACGTGTCCACTGCTTCGATGGTGCTTAGAAAAATACTCAATTGCACAGAAATGTGCAAACTGACAATGGAGATTCATGGAAAAGACGACACAGATTTTTACGAAATATGGAATAAGGTATACAATTGGATTAAACAAAACCCAAAATTAAAAATTTGGCTATAAGGATGAAGATGAATTGAGATATATCCATAAATGCTCATAACCTTTCTTTATAAGCTGTAAATAAATTACGGATGATATTCACTGACAATTATGATATGGAATGTACTTAAAATGTATATATAGATATAGATATGAAACAAACACTTTGACAACGCTGTTATAAAGTGTTGGATTATTTCTTGTTGTTGTTTGTAAATATTTGTACTTGTTTGTGTTTGTTTGTTTTGTTTTGTGTTTTTTCTTATTGTAAAAAATTAATAAAGACTATTTTTAAAAAACAAAAAAATTGACACACTGCTGGTTTCACTGCATCTGGAGTATTCAAAAATCCATCACAATTTTTAAATATTTCAGCAAGCAGAAACCTATCTCCTAGATAAAGTACTGTAGAACTCCAGCCTTTTTCAACCCAGGGATGTTCCTGAGAAATGAAATTTCACCTCTGAAAGTCTAATTTCTCTTGCAGGAAATGGGTTTGACTGAGCTGATTTAACATCTCTTTTAATACTATGGTGCTCAGAATCCAGGCTTCTCAACTTCCTAACGTCCCACCTAGCCCACCATAGCCAGCTACCTTAGGTCACCCAAAGGAAAATGGCCATCAACAGCTGTAATCAAAGAATACATTTGCTGTTGTACAACCAGAGTTGGGTGGAGCGCATCACCCAGCAAGGCCTCTGCATTTTAGCTCAGCTGTGAATGACAAGATTCCTCCCGGGATCTGCACGCTTCATCTCGTCTCCAGATGGCTGTACAGATGGAGTATGGCTACTTTTCAAAGACGCCATGAGATCATGGCTGTCAACAGATGACATGGCTCTCGTCAAGATTCTGTTCTCCCCTCGCTGCCTCCCCAGCTTTGGCATCCTCCAGGTGAATGGACTTCAACTCCCAGAATGCCTCAGCCAGCTCAGCACGACATGGGCGTGCTCACTGCTTTCCAGAAAGCTGCGTTTCCAAGAGCCTCTGCAGCGATAGCAGCCAAATTTCACAACCATCTTGGAGAGCAAACTCTGAACTCCCAAGCCGGTGTTCCTACCTGGCTGACAGCATACAAAATGCCAGCAAATCTGCACACCTTTCCTCACATTTTCTTGGGATTTATCTGGCTCAAATCTCTCACACGAATCTTTCCTGGAGATGGCAGGACTGGCCAGGAAGCCCTGACTCTAAGGCACGTATTCCACCCAGAAGCCGCCACATTTACGATCTCAAAAAGGAACAACTACCTGCTCAGCCCATAAGGGAAAAGTTTGCCCGTAACACTGCCAGCCCCACATCTGTGGGAGTTGGGAGCCAGAGCTGCTCAGGCAGCAAGGCCAAGTCATCTGAGATCTCATGCCAGGAAAGGGAATTTTCAACCTCCTGTATCTCTCAAAAAGCAAAGCAGCCAAGGCACCCCCAAGATGGGTGACTTCTCCAAGACTACCCAAGGGCAGACCTTAGCGCTTGGCTCTGAGTCACTTCCACCTCCATGGGACCGGCCACACAGAAAAGCCGAGAGGAAGACAGAGAAACCTTGAGAGGGGAAGGGGTGGGGATGGGAAGCAAACTGCCTTCCAATCGGCCCACTTACTATAGGGCTGGCTTTGCCTAAACGAACCCTGGTTTATCTAGGCATGGTTTACTGAATAAGCTACAAATGGCTGGGTCTATACATTGTGTTAAATCATAAACTCTGTTTGACAGACTGTGGCGCTTCTGGCCATAAGCAAGTGATCCAGATTAGAGCTTAGCCCATGTATGAACCCATGCCTGAGGGTTGCCTCCGCAAGACCAGCGTTCCTCTTTCACCTGCATCTGGGTAAAGGGAAGGTTAAAAACGCCCTTGGCATCCTGACAAGGCTACTCTTTCCCCGCCCCCAAGAAATCTGCAGGCAGCTCATTCTGAATGAGTGTAAGGTAAGCAGACATCCTTCCCTGGAGAGGAGTCCCATCACCCCCACTGCAGAAACGCAGCTGAAGGGATTCACTCTCCAACAGACTTCTACTCTACCCCTTCTGCGGGGCACCTCCTGGGGCTGCTTCCCAGGAAGGGCTCATCCTGCCTGGAAATCTCTTTTTTCAGAAGCAGATAAAAGATTAACAGAGTTGGAAGGGACCTTATAGGTCAGTGATGGCGAACCTATGGCACGCGTGCCACAGGTGGCATGCGGAGCCATATCTGCCGGCACGCGAGCTGTTGCCCTAGCTTAGCTCCAACACGGATGTGCACGCCGGCCAGCTGATTTTTGGCTCACACGGAGGCTCTAGGAGGGCGTTTTCAGCTTCCGGAGAGCCTCCAGGGGGGCGGGAGAGGGCATTTTCGCCCTCCCCAGGCTCCAGGGAAGCCTCTGGAGCCTGGGGAGGGCGAAAAACGGGCCTACCAGGCCCACCAGCAGTTGGGAAACGGGCCATTTCCGGCCTCCAGAGGGCCTCCGGGGGAGCGGGGGAGCCCGTTTTCGCCCTCCCCAGGGATTGAATTATGGGTGTGGGCACTCGCATATGTGTGATAGTGCGCGCGCACGAGCTTTCGGCACCCGAGGAAAAAAAGGTTCGCCATCACTGTTATAGGTCATCTAGTCCAAAGCTTTCGTTTTTCAGGAATGAGAAACATGCCACACGATCTGGTTCTCACACAAACGTTTGAATAAAACACCCTGCCTGTTATATGTTATGATGTATAAATTACATTTTCCTCTAAAATCTTCACTCTCTCAGAAGAAAAGGTAAAGCCATGCTTAAGAGAATAATAGGTATTCCAGAAAAGTGGCCTGTCTTGGAATTCAAGGCATGCAAGAAAAGTCTGACTCTGTTCCCAAAAACAGTGCACAGAGCAGTCCAAGCAAAAGAAGGTTGGCACCACCAACTAAGGATGCATCCTTGCCTTCCTGGGCACCTGCCTCTCAGTCTCCCACCTGAGAAAAGGTAAGAAGCTCCTGGGGCTTCTGCGGCTGTCTTAAACCCTTTCCAGTGCAAGACAAGCCAAACTAGCCCAACAAGTCCAAGAGGGAACCCCACTGATACCCCACACAACAAACCTTCCTGGCACCTTCTATCACTCTCTGAAATCCTGGCCTCTGATCCAGGAGCCAGAAAAAGCCGCATCTCATGAAGTTATCGCCCACATTGCCTAATTCCAGCCAAGAACCATCAAAGGCCGAGGCCATGGCGTCACTTGCCCCCAGAGCCGCCGCTGCCCCCATCCAGCCATGGGGGTCACAACCCTTGCACCGCTCGGTGCCTTAACTGAGGTTTGCAGAACAGACATTTTTAAATACGCAGAAGCAACGTTTTACCAGACGCCCCAAAGCAGGGGTGAAATCCAGCAGGTTCTGACAGGTTCTGGAGAACCGGTAGCAGAAATGTTGAGTAGTCAGAGAACCGGTAGCGGAAATTTTGAGTAGTTCAGAGAACCGGAAAATACCACCTCTGGCTGGCCCCAGAGTGGGGTGGGAATGGAGATTTTGCAATATCCTTCCCCAAGGAGTGGGGAGGGAATGGGGATTCTGCAGTATCTTTCTTCTGCCACGCCCACCAACCCACGTCATGGCCACCAAGCCACGCCCACAGACCCGGTAGTAAAAAAAATTGGATTTCACCACTGCCCCAAAGCGCTAAACTATGATTTAACCACAGCAAGAGCCAGGTTCAGGAGACGCCGACAAGCGGGGCAAAGAAGCAACCGGGGCTCCTGGGGACACCCAGCGCAGCCCCTCCGAGGTCTCCCCCTCAGCTCCAGCTCCGCTCCGGAGGGCCCGGGAGGCCCCTCGCCAGTGATGGAGAAGCCCTCCGACGGCTGCCGGGGGGGGGCGGTTACAGCCCGGCATTTCCTCGTGGTCTCCCATCGAAGCGCCACCCGGACAGAGCCCGCAAGGCGGAACTAAGGCGACCGCGAGCCACTCGCCCCAGTGCAACCGAACGCCGCTCTCTCGCCATCTTCGAATGGGAGGCGGCATCCCCCGAAGCCCGGCTCGCCTCCCGGCCGGACTCTCCACCCCGGGCGAGCGGCAGGCCGGGGGGCTCGGCGCCGCTTACTTTTGATGGCCCCGATGAGCGCGTTGCCGTCCTTCACCACGTCCTTCAGGAACTTGTTGGTGCGCTCCAGCTCCTGCTCGGAGCACCGGAGCCGCTCGCGGAAGGCCGGGCTGTCCAGGTAGCAGTCGCTGAACTCCAGCGCCGGGAGCCCCATGGCCGCCCCCCCACCCCACCCGCAGCTCAGCCCTGGCGGCGCGCTCGCATCCCCCGGCGGAGGGGCCGAGGCGGCGGGCGGCGGGGTCTCCTGGCAGGGCGGGCGGCGCTTCGGCGGCTCCGCATCGGCGGCTGCGTCCGGGCCGGCTGTGAGTGAAGCGAGCGGGCGCGGGCTCCGGTCCCTCCCCCGACGGGCCGCCCTTTGTTCGCCCGGAGTGCTGCGGCGGCGGCTGGCGCCTCCCTCGCGGCCGCTCCCCTTAAAGTCGCAGGCGGCGCTGCCGGGCCCTCTGCGTGGCCGGGAGGAGGCGAGGGCCGGGCGGCTCTGGCCACGCCCGCGCTCCAGCCGCGACCCCGGCCTCGCCCGTCAACGACCAGGGGGAAGCCGAGCCGCAGAGCCCCGCCGGCCGGCAGCGAAGAGCGGAAGTCGCGTCGCCACGACTCGGGGGGCCGTCCGGGGCTTGCAGCTGACTCCGGGTACGGGCGGCTGCCGCCGTCCAGGCGCCCCTCGGCTGCCTCGGTCAGGAAGCCTCCGAGGGGGGCTCCGTCCTCAGCGCAGATCGAGGCCTGGGAGGCGACGGGCGGACACCGCACCCCGGCTTGGCCTCTCCACGGCCGGCCGCCCTCCTCCACCTGCGCTTGCCGCCCCTTAGACGGGAGGGGTCGCCGGGCAGGTTGCCAGCCAGGAGGCGGTGGAGCTCCGTCTGGGCCCCGCTGCCTTTGGGAGAGCAGCACCCCCGTGTGCCCCAAGGCCCGGGCGCCTTCTGAGCCGAGGGTGAGGGGTCCCAGCCGGCCTTTGGCTACCGGGGACACGCGGAGGGGCAGCCTGGCATGGGGGTAAAGCGTGGTGCCCGAAGGAACGGAAGGAGTGGAGCGGACAGTGCCCCGAGCCCTTGCCGAGCCCTCTCTCCAGAGCTCTGGTCTGGCACGAGGTCCAAATGCTGCCGAACTTCGTCTAAAAAACTTGGTCCAGCTCAGGGGCGGGTTGCTCCTACCTCGCTACCGGTATGCTGCCAAGTTGTGAGCGCATGTGTGGGATATGCGCGCGCTCCCCTCGTGTGATTTTTAATCCACACAGGCGTGGAAGCAAAATCTGGGTGAAATCTCATGAGGGGATGCGCATGCGTGCATGATTTTGGTGATTTTTTGCTTCCGCGCATGCGCCGAAGTGAAATCTCACTGAAATCTCACACACACACGCGCGTCCCCTCATGAAATTTTGGTGAGATTTTGCTTCCGCGCATACGCAGGAAGCAAAAAAAGCCGAAAAATTCGCAAAAACAGATGGTGCCGAGCGACAGACCGGCATGGACGGCACCGGAGCCGTTTCGCAATCCGCTGGCCGCTACCGGTGCCATAGAGAAGACCGCACCGGTAGGAACCCACCCCTGGTCCAGCTCCTTTTGGAACGGAAGCCGCCGCCATTTAATTGTCAGAATTGCGCGAGGAGAACTGCCCGGCGTTCCGCTGGCCTATCTGGGAAGCAGGCACCGGCTTGTGCTGCAGCCGGCCAGAAGGCCGAGGGGACGAGAGGAGAGCTGGCGGCTTCCCGCCTCTGAGCGGAATAGCAACCATGTTATTGATGAAATGGGCAAAAATGCTCTGAAGAGGGAACAGCTATGAAAGTTCCACTGTGGGGTGGGATGAAAGCAATGCCATTGAGGGGGCATGGGGGGGCTTGACTTCTTAAGGATGAATCCTTCGTGTGTGCTATACTTCTAATGATTCACCACGTGGGAAGTCTTCCCATTAGCTGCCTTCATATTCAGTGTCAGCATGAAATAGAACAGCCCCAGTCCGGATTTTGCCCTGGCATGCTGGATATGCCAAGGGCATATTCCACCACACCCCCTGGCCTAGTCCGCCTCGGCCCCACGGCACAGGCACAGCCTGGGCCAGCCAGCCCTCAAAGCCAGGAGCATGGAGCAGCAATGTTCACACAGTGGGTGCTGGTGTTCCTAGGCAACTGAGCCAGGCAACCAAGTTGCTAGGCAACAGCTACAAATTAATACCCCTTTAGACTAGCCAGTTGTAGGAATCCAGGCAGCCTATGGAAAACATGCCATACAGGCACAGTCACTTTGGATGAACAAACCCTTTTTTATGCTATAGCAACAGCACTTAAGACTTATATACCGCTTCATAGTGCTTTCCAGCCCTCTCTAAGCGGTTGACAGAGTTCAGCATATTGCCCCAACAATCGGGGTCCTCATTTTACCCACCTCAGAAGGATGGAAGGCTGAGTCAACCTTGAGCCGGTGAGATTGTACTATGTACAATAGGTGCTATGTACAAATCCTGGCCCACTCAGCAGGGGTTATGGGACACAACCCAGGGAGAGCCACCTATTGGGGGTAGAGGTGGCCAGACCATTCAACCAATGGCCTACTGAGTCTGGTTCTGGTCACCATGATACAAAAAGGATGCTGAGGCCCTGGAAAGTGTGCAGAGAAGAGCCGAGGTGGCGCAGCAGTTAGAGTGCAGTACTGCAGGCTCCTTTAGCTGACCGTGATCAGCCGTTCAGCTGTTCAAATCTCACCGGTTCAGGGTTGACTCAGCCTTCCATCCTTCCGAGGTAGGTCAAATGAGGACCCAGATTGTTGGGGGCAACATAAATATATACATTGCTTAATGGTGTAAACCGCTTAGAGAGTGCTTGCACTATGAGGCGGTATATAAGTCTCACAAATAAATAAATAAAGAAGAAAGAAAGAAAGAGAAAGAAAGAAAGAAAGAAGAAAGAAAGAGAAAGAAAGAAAGAAAGAAAGAAAGAAAGAAAGAAAGAAAGAAAGAAAGAAAGAAAGAAAGAAAGAAAGATATTAAGGGATCTGGAGGCTAAAGGTTTTGATGAACAATGGTTAAGGGAGCTAGGCTATTGATGTGAAGGATGAGGGGGACATATGATAACTGTCTTCCAGTACTTGAGGGACTGTCATAGAGAAGAGGTCAACTTATTCTCCAAAGAACCGCAGTGTAAGACAACAGGCAATGGGTAGAAGCTCATTAAGGAGAGATCCAACCTTGAACTAAGGAGAAACTTCTCAACAGCGAGAACAATCAGTGGAACAGCTTGCCTCTCAGAGTTGTGGATGCTCCATCACTGGAGGCTTTCAAAAAAAAGTTACCATTTGTCCAGGATGGAATTAGGTCTCCTGCCTTGGCAGAGGGTTGTATTAGAAGACCTCCAAGATCCCTTCCAACCTTATGATTCTAAGTTCAACCCATATTCTCCTTGCCTGCCGGACAAGTAGAGGGAAACCTGGTTCTTACCTTGGCAGCCCTGAGGCAGGAGAGAGTGGGGATGCCACTTCCCTGCCTCTCCCCAATTGAGGCCACTCAGGAGCTGTCAGGAAAAGCTCCAAAGGTTGCAACCTGTTGTCAGGTTTGAAGGCACAGCCTGATCCTGGAGGTCCCATAATTCCCTGCAGGGACCAGCCATTGAGGGATACCACCATTGGAAGATGTGACTGTAGGTATCATAGACACGGAGACATGGTTTTATTGAGCAAAGCAGTTCCGAGCTAGGAAGACCTCTCTGGGTGCGAAGCCTCTGCTGTTCAGAGACCTGTTCTCTCTGGGTATGCTTGTTCAGATCTGTCTTGCCCGGGACTTGCATTTATTCTTATAGCAATTTCTTGTGTATACAAGTATAAAAGATTAACTTTTACTAATTTAGTTACAATGAATAAATGGTTAATACATAACATATAGTATACAGACAGATCATGTCAAGGTGTGATTGCTAACTAAACAGAAAAGTGTGTAATCAACTTTTACCGTAGACAAATAGAAGAGTTTTAATTAACTTAGATAAACAGAAGCTGAGTAATCATTTCCTTAAATAGGACAGAGGGCTGAGTAAATAGGTAAGATGATGTCCAGCACATGACATCCTCCAAGGTCTATCAGTCCCCCATACAACAGCAATTTGAGGCAACCGGGAAACAAGTCACAGGGCCTTTAACAAGCAACAAAAAGCCGGTTTTGTTTTCCATAATGCTCTGGAAATTGGGGCCTCTGTGTGCAGAAAAACGTTGTGGTGTGACATTTACAAGATAGAAGGAGCAAAGGGCTCCTGAGCAGTGCAAAAGTGCTTCTCTCCAGCAAGCGGCAGATTTTTGAAATGGAAAATCGGTGTCTGCGCCAGCACTGAATGTTGAAACAAAAACAAGGAAATCATAAAAAGGCCAAGGCCGTTCTCTTCTCCGTGCATTTCATCTCATCTCTCTGGGGAAATGTCTTGTCAGGAGAATGTTATTCTGGCCAGGGCAAGACAGCGTCTCTGTTTTTCCCACTCAACCCAAACTACTCCTAAGAGAAATGGCTCAGCGTCCAACAGGCTTGGAGAAGTGAGCAAGGATCGTGTGATTCCTGATTGTCCTAGTGCCTTGAACTCGGTTCTTCTGCCAGTTGCCTTGCAATAACATCCTGAGGACAGACCTTTGTGGGGCAACCAAATCTGGGTTCTCGCTTGCCCAAAGCTGTCTGGGGAGGGGGTGTCAAGATTGACTCGCACTTTCACCTACATTCTGCTTCGCTTACAGCCTGACAATGAAAGAGAGGCGGTGGAATGGAATGGGCAAGGGTGGGCAGAATGGCATCCAAGCATCCGTTGGTTCTCGTGAGACATTGCTTCCACTGAGCTGAGGTCCCAGTGTGGCTGGCAGGTTCCCATGACAAAATGAGCAGAAGTTATGGGTGGACATAATGGACTCTGGGGAAAAGGGGGAATGAATTATGCATGCTTTTGAGCGGGAAGCCCAGAGCTGGTTTCGCTGCTTCTGTCCAATATGGATTTATTCACTTTTGATAAAATAACATCCAGGAGTTTCTTTTTCTGGATTCACCAACTGGACAGTTGACATTAAACCAGCTCTCTAAGTAGCAGCCTTCCTGGACCCAACCAGGAGGTTGGCAGTCTCGAGATGTCGGCAACTGACAAAGGAGTGGAAGGGGGGACAAAGCCAGGGGAAGCCTCCTCTCAAGACCCCAGCGGTGGCCCAAGCTGAAGCCAGGATGTAGGTGGCTGGCACACACCCCAAACAGTGGGCTGAGAAGCCGGAGCAATAGCCCGCGCTCAAGGAGAGCGCAACAGAAGCACCCTATTCAGGCACCAAGAACCAATGGGCGAGCCATGCGGGGAATGTGGTGGAAGCAGAGGATCAACCGATCCCCCTGGAGTCACGGTGACCCTAGGGAGCAAGTGGAAGGCTAGGTGAGCAGCTGAATGGGATTACCCAACCGAGTGTAAGTTCCCAGCTGTAGCTCACAGTCCGTCTATGGAGCAGCTGAGAGAAGTTTGGCGGGCTGGAGGTCCAGGGAGTCATCTCACCAAGGGCAGCAATCTTGGGATGGAAGTCATGAAACCGTTGCCTACCCTGTCTCCTCCCTTCCTGCAGCCAAAGGTTCCAACAGCACCCGGGCGGTGGGAGTCCCATACCAAAGGACAGCGGGCTCCTGTCCCTGCTGCTGCTCCATGGGGGGTGGGGTATGCACCAGCACATGCAGCCCCAGCAGCAGCTGGTATCCCCATTCAGGCACCCCTGCCAGGCACCCCTGGCAGCAGTGTGGTTGCCGCCTGGGTACATCCTAGTGCAAGAGGAATGACCGCCTCTTCCTCTAGCAGTCCACTTCAATGGGTGACTCAAGAACTTGGCCTAAGTCTGGAACTATATGGAGCACCATAGAGGGATATACCTGGATGAGCATGTCCAGATCAATACCATTACATCACACCTGGAGGGGACTGCAGTGGGATGACTGGTGTCTCTTCATGATGAGGGGGCACCAGAGCTGCAAAACCTGGATGCTTTCATGCAGATGTTGTGAGACAGATTTGAAAACCCCACAGCAGCCTGGCATGCAGAAACCCATATCCGCTCCCTACGGCACTGCAAGCGGCCGTTGACAGAGTACATCCAAGATTTTCATAGCCTGGCAGCTCAACTGAGAGATTGGCCTGAGTGTATGCTGGTCTACCAATTCCAGGAGGGGCTGAAGAAAGAGCTGTATCACAACCGCCTGACCCCGGGGAGGGGAGTGTCCTGCTACCTTTGAGTATGGTATCAGTTAGCCACAAATGTGGAGCTTGACTTAATAGACAACTGGGAGCATGTTACACATGAGAACCGGCCATGGCAAATGCCCAAGAGACACCCAGCGCCCTATGGAGGAAAAGGGGGTGCACCTGTGCCACGGGGGAGAAGCCCCGCTGGAGCCCAGGAGCATGTTTCCAATGTGGGAAGGAGGGCCACCGAGCAGCCAATTGCATCACAGCACAGCTGGCTTCTGTGCTGCGAGGTCCAACTGGACCACCCGCGAAGCCGAAGGAGAAAATGCAGGTGGCTCAACAGGTCATGGAGGTCTCTCCCCAATCCAGAGAAGGGGAGGAAACTCCGACCCATGGAAAATGCAGCTTGGCCTTCTACGAAAGCAACAGCGAAGGGGAAGACAACCCAATGGTAAATGGCACTATCATTCCTATGATGACCCAGGTGGGGATTTTGGTGCCCTCGGGAGTAAGGGAGGCCCTCATGACTTACTGTACTCAGGGTGCTCTAGTTGCCTAATTAGTCTTCAGACAGTGGAGAAGCTAGGACTAAGGCTGAGGAACTTAAGGCAGTCCATGGGGTTCACCCAATTAGATGGTTCCCTTATGAGAGGGGCACCAGCAACTTGCCTAACGGAGCCAGTGAGCCTCAAGGCTGGGATGCATGTAGAGACTATCTGCTTTATTGTGGCTCCAGGAATGAAGACCATGGTCGTAGGACTAGCCTGGTTGAGGAAAGTCGCTAGCCAGCAGGAGCCAGCAAAAATGTCAAATGCCAGGCACCAGCCTGCAGTTAGGAAAGTGAAAATGGAGTCAGTGAATACCCTCAAGGGGAGCAAGGAGTTAGAGCCGCCCATTCCCTTTGAGTACGGTGACCTCACAGGTGTTCAGCAAAAGAAAGACTGACATGCTCCCGCCCCATCGCCCCACAAACTGCTATTGAAATCTTGCAAAGGGCTAAATTACCCAAGCTGAAGTTGTATTCCATGATGCCAAGGGAGATGGAGGAATTTCGGGGGTTCATAGAAAAGAACTTAGCCAGGGGATTTATCCAGCCAGCGAAGTCAAAGATGGCTGCTCTTGTAGTTTTCAAAGAGTAGAAGGATGGGTCTCTTAGATTATGTGTGGATTACCAGGGACTGAACTGTATCTGCATGGAGAATATATATACCCTCCCCCTCATTAGGGTCACACTGGGCTACCTAGCCAAGGGGAAGATCTTCACTAAACTGGACTTGAGGGAAGCCTATTACCGAGTGAGGATAAAGTGGGGGATGAGTGGAAAACCGCATTCACCTGCCCTCTGGCTTGTTACCAATTTCGGGTGATGCCATTCGGCTGCAAGGGAAGTCCTGCATGAACACTGGTACAAAGGGGTGCTGGTATACCTAGATGACATTCTAATTTATACCGAGACCATGGAAGAGCACATAAGCTTAGTTAGAGCAGTACTTGAGAAGTTGCATAAAGCCCAGTTATATGCGAAGCTATCTAAATGTGACTTCCACAAGACCAGCCTAAACTACCTGGGTTATCGCATCTCCAAGGATGGAGTGGAGATGGACTTGGGCAAAATGAGAGCAATCCTGGAATGGGAGGCTCTCGAACCAGGAAGCAGTTACAGAGCTTCCTTGGATTCGTGAACTTTTACTGGCAGTTCATTCCCATGTTTGCCCAGATAGCCCTGCCTATCACCAACTGGCTCAAGACGGGAGGGGGAGTGAAGCCCAAACTGAGTCAGCCACTAAATTGGTCCTTCGAATACCAAGCAATCTTCAAAAAACTGAAGCGGCTCTTTGCTGCTGAGCCAGTCTTGAAGCACCCAAATCCAAATGAGCCTTTCGTGATCTAGGCAGATGCCAGCAATGTGGCAGTAGGGGCAATTTTACTCCAGAGGAATGAAACCATGTGCCTTCATGTCTTGCATGTTGTCTGATACTGAGAGGCAATGGGCCATCTGGGAGAAGGAGACTTATATGGTCTGATGGGCTCTTCTCACCTGGAGGCAGTTCTTAGAGGGCAGTAAGATTCCATTCGAAGTGTGGACGGATGACAAGAACCTGGAGGCATTAAAGGCCCCAAGGAAGCTGTCCCCTAAGCAGGTCCAATGGGCTCAGTATTTTAACCGCTTCAATTTCACCCTTCCTACTTGCCGGGTAGGAAGAATTTTTTATTAGCTGCCCTCTCTCGCATTCCCCTACCTGAGAGGAGGTAGTTAATTCCATTATCCCATCCAGGCAGTTCTCAGGCCAGCGCTTGCGAGGCAGCTGAGAACTGTCGCCCTGCAGCCAGCTGGGGACTCAGCAATACAACTGCTAAAAGATGCCTTGGAGACAGATGAATGGTTCCAGAGACATAAAGATGACCTGTTGATGAAGGAGGGCTTGACATGGAAGGGGAGTAAAATGTATGTCCCAGCCAGCCAGAGAACTTTGGTGGAGCCATGATGCAAAAGCTGCAGGGCATTTTGGATTTGTGAAGACCTTTCACCTGGTATAGAGACAGTTCTGGTTGCCAAAAATGAAAAAAGACATGGAATCCTATGTGCCTCCATGGAACGCCTACCTAGGAAGCCACATGGCTTGCTACAATCAGTAACCAACCCAGCTAGTCTGTGGGAGGAGATATTCATGAATTATCATGGAGTTTCCTGAGAGTGCCGGGAACACAGTAATTTGGACTATTATCAACCTGTTCTCAAAACAAGCATACTTTGTGGCATTTCTGAAGATTCCTTCCACCCGGGCCCTAGCCAAGATGTTTATGCAACACTTCTACAGACTACTCGGGGTCTGGAAGCGCATTATCTCAGACATGAGGGTGCAATTCACTGCCAAATTTTGGCAGGAATTTTTTAAATGATAGGCTCCTCCCAGGGACGTAGCTCCACCTACCATTCGAGTACCAATGGGGCTGCTAAACATGTCAACTCATTAGTAGAGCAATACCTGCACTGTTATGTAAATTATCAGCAGACTAATTTGGCCCTAGCTCCTGCCTTTCACAGAGATGGCATATAACAACTCGGTTCACAGCAGCACAGGTTTCACCCCTTTCGAAGTGGCCATGGGGACTGAGTTCATGCCCATGCCAGAGCTCCCACAGGAAGCTCCATCCTCGGTGTCGTTAGCCAACTGGATGGATACTCTAAAAGGCATGTGGCCTGCCGTGCATGAAGCGCTAGGGAAAGCCAGGAAAGGCAAACAGATTAGAGAAGGGCCCACCAAAGGGAATTTAGAGTGGGGGATAAAGTACATTTGTCCACCGTATCTAAACCTGAGGCAGCCTTGCAAAACGTTAGGTCCCAAATACATAGGACCTTTCCAGATCATCCAGATCGTGCATTCGGTGACGGTGGAGCTAAAATTGCCAAGAAGCCTCAGGCAAGTTCATCCAGTATTTCATTGCAGTCTTTTAAAACCCTGTCAGGGATCTAACTTGAGGCCAGTCAAAGATCACCTCCTCCTCCCATCCTAGTTAAGGGAGAGGGGCACTATGAGATCAAAAAGATTCTCAACTCCAGATACCACAAGGGAAAATTATAATATCTAGTACTGTGGAAAGGCTACCCATTAGCAGAGGCTGAGTGGGTGGCTGCTCCAGATGTTAGGGCAGCTAGTTTAGTCAAAAAGTTTCACACTAGGTACCCTCAACAGCTCCAATAGGGAAGGTAGCAGTAGTGGAGTTGTAAGTAATAATGTTTATGAATGTTTATTATTGTTTCATTTTGACAATGATAGGGAGGGGGTGGAATGGAATGAAAGGGTAGGGGGAATGGCATCCAAGCAGTTCTTGTGAGTCATTGCTTCCATCTCAAGGACACGCCGAGCAGATGTTCCAGTATGGCTGGCAGGTTCCCATAACAAAATGAACAAAAGTGGATTGGTGGACATAATGGACTGTGGGTGGCCCACAGGGAAAGGGGGAATTAACTATGCTTGCTTTTAGACTGAAAACCCAGAGCTGGTTTTGCTTCTGTGCCAATGTGGCTTATTCCGTAAAGTTTATACTCGTGGTAAAATAATGTCCCAGGAGGTTCTTTTTCTAGATTCACCAACTGGACAGTTGACAGGGATGAGGGGTTCTTGGCCAGCCTCCAATGCTCCAATCTCAGGAAAGAGTTTTTAGATATGCATTAGATGCTTCTTGAGCTCACATTGGCTTGATAATGTTGTCTAAAGTTAGGTTAGATGTCTTCTTTCTGCTCTTCAGCTGGGTCTCTGAAGACTCTCTTGAAACTTATCAGCCTGTCCTGCAATGACAAAATCTTTCAGCAAGAATTTCAGACAAATTCCCCATTCATCAACTGGCCTTAGACTTCTTCATCAGAAAAAAAAATCTGCACAATATGCTTGTTCAACCCAATGTACTGAAGTGAGTGTGCTGGGCTTGTGCTGTACACAACTATGATTGGCTACTTTGTAGTTCACATGTTGACTGCATCCAATCTTTGTACAGGCATGAGATTATGGAAAGAGTTGAGTCTTCCATCAAATCTCACACTGGTCATGTTTGCATGACCAAATGTGTCAGAGTTTTATTCCATCAACGAACTGCACCAAAATGTTGAGAATGTTCCATCGTTCCGAGATCACATCTGCCAGTTCCTTCAGTATCTCGGGATGTCATCCATCTGGTCCTGGAGATTTGAACTTGTCCAAAGCAGATGTTCTGTTAGCAATTCCTTGTCTATTTAGACCTGCATCCCTGTTTTGTCTCCCACACATGTTATTTTTACAGGTTGGACTATTTTTCCCTTTTGTGTAAAGACAAATGCAAAGAAGGAATTAAGCATTTTTTGTTTCCTCCTGCTGCTCCTCACCTTCTTGCATCTTCTCCCATTAATGGACTGATCAGTTCCTTAACTTCCTTCTTACTTCTTATATATTGAAAGAAACCTTTTTGGGGGGTTATTTTTGGCATTTGTTGCAAGTCTTAGTTCTAAGCTGTTTTTTGCTTCTGCGGATGTGCAGAAGCATAGTTTTCAGTACTGTGCATGCGCGCCCTCCCACGCATCACAGGAGGAAGCAAACTGGCAGCAAGGTAAGTTAGAACCCACCCCTGCATATTTGCCCCTGGGAGACAACCCTTGATATAGATTGTCCGGTCTACAAATTGCTGATTCTATTCCTCTGAGAAGTGAGTCACCAATCACCAACGTGAGTCACCATGTTCTTTTTTCTCTTTGGGGAACTTGGTAGACTCTTCCTCTTTGTGACAGTCTGAGCTACTTTTCTTCCTATTACGGAGCACTTGATGAAGGTGTCTGTGTCTTTTCTTCCAGGGGAGGACATGAAATTGTTCAACTCCAGTGGTGGGGACAGTCTTCCTGGGTTGTTGTTGTTTTTGGTCCTCTGAGTGACATGCTACCATTTTTCCTTGTAATTGTTTCTTTCTTGCTGCATTTAGTTTGAACAGACTTGCCTTTCCAAGGTAGTCCTCATTTTCCTGGATGAGATGCAGAGTGGATGGATGTGCCTCTAGACTAGAGCTTCCGCTCTCTCCTCTAGCAATCTGATCAGTTTGTGCTCGGTGCAGGTATAATTTGTGTCTTTCACGGGCAGGAGTAGAAGCATAGCATGCACCTTGCAAGTCACCAGGGTGTTAGCCCCTTTCCCCACGATTTTGTTGCTCTTTAGGATTTGTGCAGATGCAAATCTTGTAGACTTCAGCTTTGGATTTTTAGTTGTAAGAATCCTCTGGTGTTACACAGATGCGCTCAGTGACTAAGTCCTGAGGCTGCTACCTTGATCTGCTAGTTCTTTTCAGCTTGCAGTGAGCTACTTTTTGCTCTCCCAGAATCCTCTGGGAGGATTATGCAGATGGTCTCAGTGACTCCATCTCTGATCAACTTCATATGAACCAGTTGTGCATACAGGACTACCTATTACAAGCTGTGCCTGTATGCTTATTAACTGCTCCATCTTAAGCTTTCATTGATCTGCTTAGCCTTTTTAATTTCAGTAAACTTTATTCCTTGGCATATAAGATTAAAGACTTAGTCTTCTAAATATGAAGCTCCAGACTAGTTTGGGAGATGTAAAGGAGGCAGGGATATAAGCATCCAGGAGAAGTCACGGCAACCTCATGTATCTCCTGTAGATATCACACACAGTTGACTGATGCAAATGGCATAGTTTGTGTGTTTACTCCATGACATGATATAGCTCACGTTATTTGCCCAGACCAAGTTACTCATGGGAAGGATTAGGGTTAGATACCAGGGTCCCAGTTTACAGAGTGGCTATAATCAGCCATTTGTTTAACCATGGTTTATTGACAAAGTCACAATTGCCTGGGTTTCCCTAACTTGCTAAGCCATATAATGTGATCTACAAGGCATAACAGGTTTGTTCTCAGGGATATTAAGACCACACGTTAGGGGGGGCTAGGTGTGTACCTGCTGCACTGGCTTGCAACACACTGTGTCAGAAAGTGCATGTCCAAGGCTCCAAAATTCTTACAAGGATTCAACCACAATAGGCAAATATCTTGCTGCTAGTATAAAGCTGCTCCTAAAATATTTAGAATTGTTCTCATTAATGCAAGGTTTCTTTGGAAATAAAGATGAGGAGCCTCTAGCTGTGTTGGTCTTTTTGTTCTAGAAAAACCAATAGTGTTTGCATAGAGCCGAGGTGGCGCAGTAGTTAGAGTGCAGCACTGCAGGCTACTTCAGCTGACTGCTAGCTGCAGTTCGGCTGTTCAAATCTCACCGGTTCAAGGTTGACTCAGCCTTCCATCCTTCCGAGGTGGGTAAAATGAGGACCCCGATTGTTGGGGGCAATATGCTGAACTCTGTAAACCGCTTAGAGAGGGCTGTAAAGCACTATGAAGCAGTATATAAGTCTAAGTGCTATTGCTATTTATTTAACAAAGTTCCCATATTGAGTGATGGTTAATTCCTTTTCCCTGCAAAATTAGCATATTTGAATACTTAGAACTTCAAATGGAGACTTTGGTTCATATGCCAGAGAACATTTCTGTTTCCAACATGAAAAAAGGAATCGATGACTTGTTAAGGGAGAGTCCTTCAAAAACTCTCAGAGAGGGTGGACCTAGCCCAAGAGGGCGAGTTGGACAATCCTTCCAGCACACACAATAGCAGTGCTGAATCATAGCAGTCCTGACCATGAGTAACCCCGGGAACTTGCTTTGTTGCCCTCAGGACCAGCCCACCAATCCAGCTCACAAGGAGATGGGAAAGATAAGAGAGGCCTGCTCCTGGTAGCTGGAGCATTTCGCACAGGGACCCTGCCCAGGCCATTTTTCAGGCCCATCGCCCTCCGTGGCTGCAGAGGGAAGGTGTGGAGAGCTCCCCTTTCAGGCTTTCTCAGACTTCTTCTTCTGCAGTGTGGGGATGATAAGAAAGCAGAGGCAGGAATAATTCTGTGAGTGCTCAACGTGAATTGGGGAATGTAGCAATCCACTGGAGTTAAAGGAACTTCTGAGTGATCAGGAGGGGCCTCTTCAAGTTGTTGTTTTGAAAAATGAAATTTTGCAATTCCCAATAGCTGCCACAAGTACACTTTTGCAAAGAGGCCTTTCTACATAGCAGCCATTAAGGGTTCACATTATAAACCCAGAGTTCTGCTTTTTCCTGAGCACTCAACAAAGTATTGCAATGTTGCAGCTACTTCTTTTTGGGTAGCACCTTCATTTCCACATTGCCTTTCCTCATCAATCTTTCCAGGGCCGTCCATCGCCAGATGTGAGTGGGAGGTCTTCCAACTTGCCATTGAGATGGTCAGTAATCTTAGTGTGCCCCCTGCTGGGCAGAGGGAACCACTGACCTGGCAAAATAGCCAGTTTGGGCAACAGTTGGAGGCAGAGAAAAACCAAGTCCAAACAAGTATGTCCTCAAATGCCAGGCAACTTCAGCTATGGGAGGAGCTGCAGGGTGGGGTGCAAGTTAAATCTCACTTCTCATTCTCAGTTTCATCTCTTTACCTATCCTAGCATTTACATATCACATGAAAACAACATGCCACCTATTACAGCAGGAGATGTGAACAGAACCAATTTGCTGTGGAGGTTCAGGTGCTGAGTAGAGAGCAGGAGAAGGTCTCCTCATCCTCCCTTGGTTACGAAAGCTATCTGGGTGCCTTTGGGTCAGTCACTCACTCTCAGCCCAACCCACCTCACAGGGTGTGGGGAAAGTAGGCAGGTATATTAGCTAGGTTTTCCACCTTGAGTAGAGTAGAGTAGAGTAGAGGAATAGAATAGAATAGAATAGAATAGAATAGAATAGAATAGAATAGAATAATGGGGCTGGAAGGGACCTTTGAGGTCGTCTAGTGCAACCCCTACCCATGGCTGGAGATCCTGTACAATTCCAGACAAATGGCTGTCCAGTCTTCTTTTGAAAATCTCCAGTGCTGAAGCACTCAACTTCTGGAGGGAAGGCCTTCCACTCATTAATTGTTCTCACTGTGAGGAAAGTTCTAGGTTGCTTCTCTCCTTAGTTAGTTTCCATAGTTTGTTTCTTATCTTACCTTTTGGTGCTTTGGAAAATAAGTTGACTCACTCTTCTTTGTGGCAGCCCCTCAAATCATTGGGACACTATTACCATATCACCCCTAGTCCTCCTTTTCATTAGACTACCGTGTTTCCAACAAAATAAGACCTGGTCTTGTTTTCTTTTGGGCCTGAAAATAAGCGCCAGGTCTTATTTTAGGGGGATGTCTTACCCGTTTACTTTAGCACCACCGCAGCCAGGTCTCTCACACCCTGACATCTGTACGGTGGCACCAGCGCAACATGCCATGCGGCCCGACGTGATGCGCCACATGGTATCAACCACAAGCGGTGGCAGAAGTCAGTGGTTTGACAGGTGTTGGGGATGTGAGGCCTGCTTGCGGCGGTTCTAAGGTAAGCAGGTGCGAGGCATATGGAGCAGTTTGTCACGTAGTGAATATTGTCAGTTGTATGTCTATGCAGGGTGATGCACCCCTATCTAATATTATGGTACATTCCAATACAGGCAGAACATGTGATATGAGTTGTACGCATGTGTGCATTCCTAAACTACCATTAATTCTTCTTCTGCCTTAGCTGTTGACTTGAACGGTCGTGTTACTCAGCACAATGTAGTTTATTCAGGATTTATTGTTTTTGTACTGAAATAAATATTTTCTATTAGACTTTAATCTCGGTTTTATTTCTAACTGTCTGAATTCCAAGAAAAGATCCTACATCGCCTCTATGAGATATTATTCTCACCTCAACACAGTTCCACCCCACCACCACTATACCCTAGCTTTATTTTTACACATGCGCCTTGCCTCATCTCATACAACCAGACTGAAGTTTGGGACGGAGTGGGTGAAGTCTTAACTAGGCCTTATTTTGGGGGTGGGGCTTATATTAATTTAGGCGTGCACATAAAATCAAGCTAGGGCTTATTTTTGGGATAGGTCTTATTTTTGGAGAAACACAGTAGACATACTCAATTCCTGCAACTGTTCTTTATATGTTTTAGCCTCCAGTCCCCTAATCATCTTTGTTGCTCTTCTCTGCACTCTTTCTAGAGTCTCAACATCTTTTTTTATATTATGGTGACCAAAACTGAATGCAATGTTCCAAGTGTGGTCTTACCAAGCCATTATAAAGTGGTATTAACACTTCACATGGTCTTGATTCTATCCCCATTAATGCAGCCTAGGATTATGGCTGCAGCACACGGATGGCTCATATTTAAATGATGATCCACTAAGACTCCTAGACCTCTCTCACATCAGTCTAGCATCACCAGGTCTTTATCAGTAACCAAAAAAGTGTGTGTGTGTGTGTGATTATATCATATTTTGGGATCAAAAGAATGCTGCCAATGAGTGCATTCTTCGGAACAGTGCTTCTCAGAATATGGAGGACGAGCAGTGGGCTCAACACTCTCATCGCAAACACAACTCAGTAAGCAGTGCATCTGCCCACAAATTTGGCAAACTCTGAGCAAGCCTCGTCTCTCCTTTTTTGAACCAGAGGATTTTGGGGTTTGTTTGTTTGTTTTTTGTCTCCTCGTTGAAGGCAACTGTGGCATCTTCCTTTCATGCCCCAGTGCAGATCTCATCTTTCATTTTATGGTACTTAATGACCTCATCTACAATGAGGCAGGCTAGTGTGGTGGACACATATCCATCCCGCCACTGTTAAAGTGGATCCTGGATGCTGTGCTGCAATGGAGAGATGGGAAGTGGAGTGTGAGGAGGAGGAGGCAAAGGCAGCAAAGGAGGAGGGAGAGAATAAAAAGGGAAAGAGGCCGAGTCAGAAGTGGGGTCATCCCAGTTGGCCAGGCACCGAAGTACTGCCAACGCCGCCACAGCGGAGTTGTGTGTGCATCTGCCACCCACTCACCCCATGTCAGCCATGCTCTCCACGGTGTGCTGCAGCTGATCCAAGGCATGCAGGCCAATGCCCTTTGGGCACATGTCTCCCTCTACCTCCTGCTGCAGCCAGGTGGGGTGCTGACCCCTGCCTCGCTCCCACCTCATCGCCAGCGCCTCTCCCCGATTCTCCAGCCATGGCCATGCCGGCTTTCCCCTTTTAAAGATCAAGCAATCCAGCTCGCCCAGGGTCAGGTTGGCTGTCGCAGGAGGTGGGGCCAAGTGCACAAGGGCCGCGGTGTGGCACCACCCCCATCCACCCGCATCCTCCAGCTCTGCTGCACATGAGGGATGAGCCTCCCGCGATGGCCAACCTGATCTTGGGCGAGCCAGATTGCTTCAACTGTGAGGAAACCTGGCCTAAGGTTTCCATTGCCCGGGCTTCCTGAAGGGGAACTGCAGCCCGCCACACCTGAACAGTTTAGCTGAGCTGTGAAGTTGAATGCAGCAGTGGTGCGCCCTGAGCGAGGAAGTGCTGTGAGCTTTGAGGGTGCAAGTGTCTACAGTTCTACGGCTCATGCGCAGAATTCATACCACGCCTTCCCATTGGCGTTCAAGGAGGCTAATTGTGATAAATACAAATCATTTTTTTGAAAAATAAAGGGACGGATTACAATATTGGTGGTGAATGTGAATGAATAGGCAGTTTTAATTGATCGTTGAGGCTCCGGCCAGCCCCCACCCCTGCCTGCCTGCCCACCATATTCCCCGATTGAGGGCAGGGATAGAAAATAGGCAGCCTCTGCTTGCCTCCTCCCCCAGCTCTCTTGACATTCAGGCCACCTTACAGGGGTGGCATCAACAGCAGGCGGAGGCAGAGACATGGGGGAGGCATGCGATCTGGCCTGCCAGACGTGCCGTGCAGTTGCCTGCCCCAACATGGCCATGGTCGCAGGCAAACAAAAACAGACAGTGGGACGGAGTGGGCAGACTCTTAACTAGGGCTTATTTTTGGGGTAGGGCTTACATTAGGCACATGCTAAAAATTATGCTAGGGCTTATTTTCTGGATAGGTCTTATTTTCTGGAAAACATGGTAGTAGCCTAAGGGCAAAAAACCCAGAATTCATCCACAACATCCACATAAGATAAAAGATGTAACAGCTTCTATGTAGGACAGAGGCAAAAGAGCTCATTCTTGAACACCAAGTAGCAGTCAGAAGACAGAATGAAAACACATGAATTTATGTGGGGGAACTGTGAACGTGCTAAACCAAGTCAAAACCTTGCACTGATGTTTGCTAGTTGGGGAATGAACTTCTGCAACTAATCAGCCAAGTTCAGAGCGCACCAATGTTGCATCTTGTCTTTCTTAGCACCCTTTCAAGAACCACACACAGTCCTGAATATATGTGGTGTTAAGGAGAAGGCTGGTTTCTGCCAGTGTTGACAGCAAGGTAGCAGGAGTTGGCGGAGTACAAGGCAAAAGCGGGGGTCCAAAGTCAAGCTAAAGCATGCACAATTGTTGCCAATCTTTCCTTAAGCTTGGCTGCTTCATTCAGCACCTTGATGCTTCCTTGCCAGTTGCCTGTTCCTTGCCAGATCCTCAGAGGAATTGCGTGGGTCTAAGTGAGCATGTGAAGCAGCCTGTGTGGTGGCTGAGTTCAGCTCCAAGATCACAGGTTTCCGGCCCTTCCTCTTGGCTATCTCAAGCCACTCATTCAATATGGCCTGGATTCTTCAAGACATTGGTTCTGAACATTTTGTTTGGATCCCTGGAACCATTTCCCCAGATTGTTTCTGGCTTCATCTGGGGATTCTGGTCTGAATCTTTTCAGAGATGTTTGTAGCCGTGCTTGCACCCCTGTTCTGCACAGAGTAGAACCACGCTCTCTGGAACTTGCAAATCTATCCTTAAGCTTCTTTCAAAGCCATCATGTATCCTTACGATTTATATTAATATTGATTGTTTCCTGATTGCTTATTTGTACCCCATGACAATCATTAAGTGTTGTACCTCATGATTCTTGGCAAATGTGTCTCTTCTTTTATGTACACTGAGAGCATATGCACCAAAGACAAATTCCTTGTGTCTCCAATCACACTTGGCCAATAAAGAATTCTATTCTGTTCTATTCTATTCTATTCTATTCTATTCTATTCTATTCTATTCTATTCTATTCTATTCTATTCTATTCTATTCTATTCTATTCTATTCTATTCTATTCTATTCTAAATTACAGAAACTTGTATGAACACTGAGAGCTTATGCACCAGAGACAAATTCCTTGTGTGCCCAATCACATTTGGCCAATAAAGAATTCTATTCTATCAGGTTCTACCCAAATCAATTTCTCTTTACTCTTTATCAGGCTTGCTTTTGATGCTTTAGAGCAGACATGTCAAACTCAAGGCCTGCGGGCCAGAACCAGCCCTGGAAATGGCAAGGGGCTGGCCCCGCCATCTTGGCCCCAGCCCACCCCACCCCGGCAGGGCGTTCCCCCTGGGCGTGCGCACAGGAGGCAGCAAGCACATGGGGGCTGACAGTGCCTGGCAGTAGCTGCAGCTCATTGGCCTTGCCCCGCCCCGCCCTGCCCCGCCTTGCCTTTCAAATTTCCTACAAAAATTTGAAAAATTTGTTTCCTACAAAAGGAAACAGTGAAACAAAATCAGCAACGAGTATTTATTTGTTCACCATCAAATATTTGAATATACATCTCCCGGGTACTCTAATATTGCTGTTCTCAAGCTGACAAGGAATTCTGGGAGTTGTAGTTTCAGCATCCCTGGGTGGAAAATTCAATCTTATCCAGCTGTCAAGGTAACAATATAAAAACAATTATCAAGAATTCACTGATCGATTAATGAACCCAGGAGCAGCTGGGTTTAAGGAAGTACAGAGGAGAGAGTATTTATTTATTTATTTATTTATTTATTTATTTATTTATTTAGTATTCTTATATGCTGCCCTACTCCCTGGGGACTCAGGGCGGCGTACAACATTTGAAGAACCACTAAACAGTATAATTTAAAACAATTTAAAATACATTTTAAAAAAAGCATACAAATCTTACATACATGGGGGAGACGAAGATGAAGTTGTCTCAAAACCCCGCCTGCAGGAAGAGCCATGTCTTCACGGCTTTTCGGAAGGCCAGCAAGGTGGGGATAATTCGGATCTCTGGGGGTAGTTGGTTCCAGAGAGCAGGGGCCCCCACAGAGAAGGCCCTCCCCCTAGGCCCCGCCAGTCAACATTGTTTGGTTGACGGGACCTGGAGGAGGCCCGCTCTGTGGGACCTGACCGGTCGAAGGGAAGTATGAGGTAGAATGCAGTCCCGGAGATAGCCTGGTCCTAAGCCATGAAGGGCTTTAAAGACGATGATCAACACCTTGAATTGTACCCGGAGACCAATGGGCAGCCAATGCAACTGGCGGAGTATAGGTGTTACGTGGGTGTACCTTGTAGGGCTTTAAAGAGTAGACCCATTTTTACTCACATTATTATGCGGATTTGCACAGCGCCTCCGTAAGCTTCTGCAGCTTCTTTCTGGCTTCCGCTGAGACCTGGTTGTCACAAGCCAAGCGGTATCCATGGCAACAGCAGAGTGAATGTTGCCGCTGGGCCCGGATGTAACGAACTCAAAGGGAGCTGTAGGCCTGACCAGGAATTTCTGGCACATTTTATTATTTCTGCTTGTGAGAAGGCAAAACCCGGCTTTGGGGCTCTGAACTGGCTCATTCGTCTAGTTTTCCCTGAGGAGGAATCCCAGGTCAGACAGGAGAGGCAGAAAAGAGGGAGCCCCGATGTCCCTCGCTGGATCTTTTGCGGCGATTTGAGGCAAAGGCCTTCTCTGCATCGAATTGGAAGTGAACATGGAGATTTTTAAAATTGTTATCCAGATAGTCCTGTAAAAGTTCATTTAATTCAGCAGTTCAGCTGTTCAAATCTCACCGGCTCAAGGTTGACTCAGCCTTCCATCCTTCTGAGGTCGGTAAAATGAGGACCCAGATTGTTGGGGGCAATATGCTGAACTCTGTAAACCGCTTAGAGAGGGCTGTAAAGCACTATGAAGCGGTATATAAGTCTAAGTGCTATTGCTATTTAGGCAAAATCGGGATCAACAGTAAGTTTACAGTCCATTCAAGAGACATTACTATCAATGCAGGAATCAATGGCAAAGACCCAAAATACACTAGAAAATAATAGGGAAGAGGCTAAAAAACACTATGAAGACATTAAGCTAGAGGTGGTTGAAGTAAAAGACAAGGTAAAAGGTATAGATGATAAGATCATAAACATACAACAAACGTTAGCAGAAAATATTTCAGCACTGTAACTATATGACAATATTTGTTGTAAAACATTTCCTAAAATTCTGATTCATTTTAGAAATACTGAAATTCAGCTTCGTTTAAATAATGCTTTTGCATTATACATCTATGATGCTAACTTTTAAACAGCTCAATTTTAGCTGTTTTTTTAAAATTAAAGTATCTGATTTATATGAAATTTATAATTTAATTAAAAAATAAAATATATTAAACTGAACAACATGTTTTTGTTTTAAAATTTCAAGCTAGTAAAGGAATGGCAATAACAGAATTTAGGAATTAAAAAAACTGAGGAACCATGATAATTGAAAACCACAAAAATTGAAAACCACATTGAAAAGCTTTCGGCACGACCTAAGCATAGCTCATAAAATTATCTGCTATAACGTCTTCCTGTCAACGACTACTTCAGCTTCAACCACAACAATACACAAGCACATAACACATACAAACTCAAAGTGAACCGTTCCAAACTTGACTGTAGAAAATACGACTTTAGCAACAGAGTGGTAAATGCCTGGAACTCACTACCTGACTCTGTGGTTTCGTCACCAAACCCCCAAAACTTTACCCTTAGACTGTCCACTGTTGACCTCACCCGATTCCTAAGCGGTCAGTAAGGGGCGTGCATAAGTGCACCAGCGTGCCTACCATCCCTGTCCTAATGTTCCCTCTTATCAGTACTCATCTTATGTATATAAACAATGTTATATCTATGTATATTACCAACACGTACTTGACAAAATAAATAAATAAAATAAATAAATAAATAAAAAATAAATAAATAAATATGAGAAACTGGCACTCACCCATTCACCATCCTGGGAAGCAGCTTGTAAGTTTCCTCCTCTCTTTGCTTGCATTTTAAAAAACTACCACTTCTTCCCAGCAGAAGGAGCTCTTGGACTACCTAAAGGTGGTCCAAGATTTAACTTTAATCACTTTAAAGATGATTAGGGGGCTGGAGGCTAAAACATATGATGAAGGGTTGCAGGAATTGGGTTTCTCTAGTCTAGTGAAAAGAAGGACTAGAGGTAACCTGATAGCAGTCTTCCAATATCTGAGGGGCTGCCACAAAGAAGAGATCGACCTATTCTCCAAAGCACCAGAAGGCAAGATAAGAAGCAATGGATGGAAACTAAACAAGGGGACAACCAATTTACAACTTTCCTTACAGTGAAAACTATTCCTTACAGTGAAATTTCCTTACAGTGAAAACTATTTCCTTACAGTGAAAACTATTTCCTTACAGTGAAAACTATTCATCAGTGGAATAACTTGCCTCCAGAAGTTGTGGGTGCTCTGTCACTGGAGGCTTTTAAGAAGAGATTAGACAGCCACTTGTCTGAAATGGTGTAGAGCAGGGGTGGCCAAACGATGGTTCTTTGAGGATCTGTGGACTTCAACTCCCAGAATTCCTGAGCCAGCCATGCATGGCTGGCTCAGGAATTCTGGGAGTTGAAGTCCACAGGTCCTCAAAGAACCATCGTTTGGCCACCCCTGGTGTAGAGTCTTCTGCTTAAGCAAGGGGTTAGATTGGAAGACCTCTAAGGTCCCTTCCAACTCAGTTATTCTGTTAGTATTCTGTTAAAGGTGCAGCTGGGGTTGCAGAATAGATCTCAAGGATTAGCTGAGTATCATGAGGCCACAAGAAAAAGGAGTTCTGTTGATCAGCGCCCCACTTTTCCTTCTGGGGTATAATATTAGAATGCTTAGTTATCTCCATTTTCTTTGCTCAATATATTAATTGTACATTTACAAAAGGTGATGGTAATTCCAATCACAGCGTAGTTGCCCCACAGTAACCAAAATCTAATAGACTATCTGTAGCTCCAGGTTGAACTGTAGGGTCCTTGATGGTCTTTGAGCTTGGTGGTTCTCTTGCAGCCTGAAGATTGCCAAACCTGGTTTTTACTGGCTATTATTACCTGTTTCCACAGACATTCCTCAGAGGAGCAGAGCTGCCTAGCTGCCATTTTCTGCTCTGGGGTGAAAATCATGTCTGTGCTTTCTGCCAAAGCAAGACCTGCGCTCTGTATGGTGACCATGGGGTTGTGCAGTGGGGAGCAGGGCCTTCTGCTGGCTGCTTCTGGACTGGCTGGCATGTGGAAGGAAGAAGCCCTAACCAACTGGCTGGTCAGTTTTGTTGGGGACATTCATGCAGTACCCTACTAGCAGCCTCCCTCCATCCCTGCCTTGAGGAGCTGGAGGTGATCCACAGGGCTCTTCCCACAGAGCAGAAGTGCCGTTCTGTGTCCCCCTGAGGCTCAACTGCCATTCCAGCCATCTGCCAAAGTTGCATCCGTCCCAGACTGTCCCAGGGCCTCCACCCGACTGGGCTATTTGTCCTTGCTGGCCGATCCACCATGTGCAGCTCCTCCTCTTCCTCCACAGTAAGCTCATAGGGCAGCTGAATAGCTGGAGGACGGTGGTTGTCGGGATGCAGCCTTAGGAATGGTGTGGGGAAGATGGCGTCCGTGCACAGCAACAGCTCCCAAGCTCTATCAGCATGGGCATGTGGACCTTTCCTTATTCCTGTGGATGGGGGAGGGGATGTCGTGGTTGCAGATCCCTTATGTTTGGATGTCCTTGCTCAGTTCACCAAAGGCTATCGATGCATGGGGGGTGGGGGTGTTCTTGCAGAGCATGACATAGATAGCCTGGCCTGAGGTCACCCTTGGCCTCCCTCCTCCTAGGCCAGCATCTGCACCATGCATTCTACAGTCTGCCTCCACCTTTATTCCTGCCTGCAACAATTGGGGGAACCTCAAAGGTGCTTTTTCAAAAAGGCAACTGGACTGGGTTTTTTTCCCCAATCACACTAAAGAATTCTATTCTATTCTGTTCTGTTCTGTTCTGTTCTGTTCTGTTCTGTTCTGTTCTCTATTCTATTCTATTCTATTCTATTCTATTCTATTCTATTCTATTCTATTCTATTCTATTCTATTCTATTCTTCTATTCTATTCTATTCTATTCTATTCTATTCTATTCTATTCTATTCTGCATTCTATTCTATTCCATTCTATTCCATTCTATTCTAGTCTATTCTTCTATTCTATTCTATTCTATTCTTGTCACGATGTGAATAATTGCCAGTTGTGCATCTCTACTGTTTTCTAAGGTTTATTGTATTTCTAATCAAGCAGACATGTGATATGTTTTACTACGCATGCGTGCATTCCAGGAATTTTGTCAACTCCCACTCCCCTTCTTATTCGATGCCTGCCAGAAGGCAGACGTGAATTCATTAGCTGAGAAGATGTAGTTTATTAAGGGTTTATTTTTTGTTACTTTTGTACTGAAATAAATATTTTGTTAATTAGATTTGAATCTCGGTTTTATTTTCTGAGTACGAATGACTTCAAGGAAGCAAGATCCTAAAATCGCCTCTGGTAGGAAAATTCCTACTTGACAATTCTATTATTCTATTCTATTCTATTCTATTCTATTCTATTCTATTCTATTCTATTCTATTCTATTCTATTCTATTCTATTCTATTCTAAACAATGTCTTTTTGTTTCAGAGTCTCTTGGCATAAAACCCTTCTATTTCAGGTTGGGCTGCTTGGGGCATAGACTCAGACAACCGTGATGTTGAGGGGCTGGGCACGAATTCTGGCGTCATAATTCGGTCACTGACAGTTGAGAAGCTTTCCCCTGCTCTAGGGAGTTTATTGTTTACCATAAATGCCACTCCATTTGTTTTCCTGGTATCCTCTTCTGAATAATAGGCAGTGAAGTCCCCAGACTGGAAAAAGCCATTGTCTAATCAGCATAATTCGCCGACTCCAAGGAGATCAGTTCCTAACCTGATCATCTCACATTTGACAATACCCTGACGTCCCATGTGGCCATCTCTGCGCAACGTAGCAGCCCTTTGTTTCTGCCACTGGCTGCCTCCGCCGCTAGGATTCCTTTTGTCCTGTTGTTGGGCACCCTATCCGACGTGTTCGAGACACTTTCCACAGCATTTTCTTTTTTGCAGAGTAGTTCTCCAGGTCTTTAACTCGCTTTTTGACAGCTGCCCAGGGACAGCAACTGTCAGAGGTGAAAATTTATCTCACAAAGGAGAAATATATCTTTTCCCGGACATCAGACATTAGAAAAGAAACCGCAGTTTAAAAGTCTAAGTAAAAAATGTTTATTTTGGTACAAAACAATAAATCTTCATTATTCTACATCTCTGATATAAAAATAGGTCTTGCTTCAATGGAAGCCAGGAACAGAAGGAATGAACGGAGAAAGGAATGTACACATGCGTACTACAACATGTCAATCACGTGCTCAGGAATAAACCATTATATTAGATAGGGATGCTTCTCCCTGCATATGCATATAACAGGCAATAAAATCACTGCTTGACAGCAACTGCTGCGGTTCTTGTTAACCTGGGCAATATGGGATTGTTTTTCTGTTGTCTCATCACGATTAATGGGTTTGTCTTAGCCTGGCTCTTCAGTTGAGACCTGTCTGGTATACTTTCTGGTGGAATTACCCTCCATCACAGGTCTCACCCTCAAAGAACACACTAGCCACTTTCCCCACCCCCCACTCCCCCGCCACACCCCACATGCAGGAATTTATTTATTTTTTAATTACTTTTAAAATTATTTTCCTGTTTTAGGATGTACACTGCCCAGGGCCACTTGTTGAGATGGGTGGCTGTGGAAATCACACCAATCAATAAAATAACCATGCAATTAAAGCCCCACCCTTGTTAGACAGATGCAGGTCAAAAGGGACCCAGCTGCTGTGGCCAAGAGGTGGAGCTCTTGCCTCACAATCAGGAGGTTGTGAGTTTGATCCTAGATAGAGGCAGATGTTAAGGGTCTCCTGCTTGGGCAGGGGTTTGGACTAGATGACCTGCAAGGTCCCTTCCAACTCTGTTAATCTGATCTGAGGCAGGATTTGCAGGCATGCAGCAGTTGGGAGCGGCCATCTGGACTTTTTTTACTTCAGCAGCCTCTCTGTGGGCCCCGAAGATCCTGGTCCAGAGCAAGCTCATCAACTGTATTTTGTATTTGTATTTGTTTATTTGTCAAGCATATATGATTATAAGCAAAGTATAAACAGTAAAACATGATTGAATATATATGTAATATTACAAGCATGAATAAAAGTAAAAGAGGTATGAATATATGGGTACATTAGGACAAGAATGGTAGGCACGATTGTATGCTTATGCACGCCCCTTACCGACCTCTTAGGAATGGGGTGAGGTCAATGGTAGATAATCTGAGGTTGAAGTTTTTGGGGAAGAAACTACTGAGTCAGGTAAAGTGTTCCAGGCATTGACCACTCTGTTGTTGGAAGTCGAATTTTTTGCAATCAAGTTTGGAGCAGTTTACATTAAGTTTGTATCTATTGTGAGCTCGTGTATTATTGCGGTTGAAGCTGAAGTAGTCATTAACAGGTAGGACATTGAGGCAGATAATTTTGTGAGCTACACTTAGATCAGAACGAAGGCAGCGTAGTTCTAAGTTTTCAAGTCCCAGAATTTCAAGTCTGGTTTCTTAAGGTATTCTGTTGTGAACAGAGGAATGTAATACTCTTCTTGTGAAGCATCGCTGGACATTCTCAATTGTGTTGATGTCTGATATGTAGTGTGGGTTCCAGACAGATGAGCTGTATTCAAGAATCGGTCTAGCAAATGTTTTGTATGCTCTGGTTAAGAGTACAATGTTACCAGAGAAGAAGCTGCGCAAGATTAGGTTAACCACTCTTAATGCCTTCTTAGCTATGTTGTTGCAGTGGGCTCTGGCACTTAGATCGTTTGAGAGATAACTGATCTAACCAGAAATCCCCTCCCCCCCCCGCGCAGGAGAACCGGGGGTGTTGGGGGCAGAGGGGCTCCAGGCGAGCGGCTGGCCCGGCGGGGGCGTTCCGTAGCCCTCCGGAGGCGGAGCGCCTTGTCTGGAGCCGGTCGCCCAGCACAAGAGCTGCTCCCTTTCCCAAGTGGGAGAACTCGAAGGCCGCCTCCCCACTCAACCAAGGGCGGCCGCCGATCCGGAGGCTGCCGGGGGGCCCTTCGCGCCCTCCCCGCCGGGCCTCTCCTGCCTCAGCTGCCTCCGCTTCATCTGCCTTCGGTCCCGGCCATATAAGGCTGACAACCGGCCCCTCGAGGAGGAGGAGGAGCCCCCGCGACGGCCATGATGTCACCGCACAGTTTGGGCTACAATAGCAGGAAATCCTGGCTTGTTTGCCCGGACAGGCCGGAGCCCTCGGCCACCCGCTTCCTCCCATTCAGCGCTCTCCGCCGGGGGGCGGCAGAAGGGGGAACCAGGGGAATCCCTCCCCTCCTCACGCCAAAGGGGCTTTTCTTGGCTTCTCCTCCGAGAAAGCCTGAGGCAACGGGGACGCGGAGGATTGAGAGGCCCCCTCAGATGCCGGCCCTCAGAGCCACGGGAGGGGCGTGGGCTTCCTCCGGAGAGCGAAGTCGGCCTGGGCATCCCCCCCCCCCTGCGCGGCATTTGCATGCCGGGTGGCAGTCGGAGGTTGTGCTGGAGAAGGTCCAGTTGAAGGTGGGGGGAGAGATGGGGGGGGGGAGAAGGGGCCAGGGACCAGCTTAGCAGAACGAAAGAAGAAACTCCATTCAGTGGCCTGAAATCGGGCTTCTGGTCCCTGCAAGGCAGGGAGCTGAGCTGCCTTTAGACCAGTGTTTCCCAACCTTGGCAACTTGAAGATGTCTGGACTTCAACTCCCAGAATTCCCCAGCCAGCGAATGCTGGCTGGGGAATTCTGGGAGTTGAAGTCCAGACATCTTCAAGTTGCCAAGGTTGGGAAACACTGCTTTAGACTGCTAGAAGGGAAAAGCCTCTGCCAGTAGCTGCCCGGCTGGCTTGGTTTGAGACCCAGCTTAGAAAATCAGACCAAGAACATTCTTCTAATGCAGGGCTGTCAAACTGGTGGCCCACAGGCCGGATGGGTCACGCACCCACCCCAGCTCCGCAAATGGGGAAAATGTGGCGAAATGTCACATGGCAGCAACTTTTGTTTGACAGCAACCAGGATGATAAAGGGTCTGGAAAATAAAACATACAAAGAGCAGTTGCAGGAACTGACCTTGGCCAGTCTGGCGAAGAGAAGGACCAGGGGTGACATGATAGCAGTGTTCCAATACTTGAGGGGGTGCCACAGAGAGGAGGGGGTCAGGCTGTTTTCTAAGGCACCAGAAAGCCAAACAATAAGGTGACCAGACGTCCCGATTTTGGCGGGACAGACCCGCTTTTTCACCATTTGTCCCGCGTCCCGCCCGCCTTCTAAAAAGTCCCGATTTTATCAAAGTTTGCCCGACTAGGGCATTCTTTCAAAAAATCGGCCTGAAAGGCAGCAGGCCTCTCAGGTCGGGCCGGCCGTGGGCGGCGTTGGCGGCGGGCGGGCGTCCCGCGTTGTTGACTCCTCCGGCGGCGGCTGGAAGCTGGGGGGAGGGGGAAGGGAGGCTGCTCCTCCTCTCCTTCCTCCGCCCCATCCCTAGCCCCGCCCTCAGAGGCGCCGCTGCGGTTGGGAGGGGTGAGGGACGAGGAGCCGTCGCCGCTTTGAGTTTACGAGCGGCGCAAACAGCCCTTCCTCGTCCCCCTCCCCTTTCTTCCCCCCGTCGCCTCGCTGCCGCCGTTGCCCTGGGGCCGGGCGGGCGACCGGGAGAACGCGGCGCTTGGATGCTTGGAGCAGGTAAGCTGCCGGCTGCCTCCTTTCCCCGTCTCCCGCCTCCCATTCGTTGCTTGCCAGCCCGGCCGAAGGGAAGGCGGGAGGCGAGAAAGGCCTCCCGAAAGGAGGGGAGGCTTCGGGAGCCCGCCTCCCTTTCGGGAGGCCTTTCCTCGCCTCCCGCCTTCCCTTCGGCCGGGCTGGCAAGCAACGAACGGGAGACTGGGAAAGGAGGCAGCCGGCAGCTTACCTGTCGCGAGCTGCAGGCATCCAAGCGCCCTCCCGCTTCCCCCCCTCCCCCCCACCTCACCTGGACGCCGACATTTGCTGTTTTGCCCTCTGTGCATGCGCAGCGTTCTGCGCAGAGGGCAAAACAAATGGCGGCGCCCAGGCGGCCCCCCCCCCGTCCCGCTTAAAAAAAAAATATCTGGTCACTTTACCAAACAAGGAATAATGGATGGAAGCTGACCAAGGAGAGATTCAACCTGGAAGTGAGGAGAAACTTTCTGACGGTGAGAGCGATCAACCAGTGGAACAGCTTGCCAGCGGAGGTTGTGAGAGCCCCAACACTTGCGACCTTCAAGGGGAGACTGGACTGCCATCTGTCTCAAATGATGTAGGAACTCCTGCTTGAGCAGGGGGTTGGACTAGATGACCTACAAGGTCCCTTCCAACTCTAATAATAAATCTTAAAATCTAATGAGACTCACAAAGGAAGTCCGATCCTTGACACAAATCCTAGTGGCCCCACAGACCACACAACGTGTGGTTTCTGTGGCTGCTATGCCACAATGTCTTGTTCCCGCTCAGGGGCTTTGCTTTCTTCCTTCGCCCTGTGGCCTGTAGTACTTTGATCTCCTGGTGGTCTCCCATCTCAGTTAACAATCAGGCCTTGGTCCAATGGAGCAAGGCAGCCATTTGGAATCACTGGTTGTATTTGCATACATTTATATAGCACCAGATGTTGCTGTGAGGAGCAGCTCACAGAGGACTCAGGCTCCTTCCCACCGCAATTGCCATCTGCGTTTGTTAATGTGAGTAAACAAGGTCAACTAGAAATCCAAGTAAATGAGGACAGATTTGATATTGTTGCCATTACAGAAACTTGGTGGGATGAAATTCATGAATGGAATATACAGCTAGGGCTATTTAAATTGTTTAAAAGAAACAGTCCTAATAAAAGAGGTGGCGTTGCGATTATAGTTAAGAAATAACTACGTCTGCACAGAAATACAACAGAAGAATTATAAAAACTGTGTTTTGATTGCATTTAGGTGAATATAAAAGGGAAAAAGAATGATGTTGCCATAGGTGTATGGAAATAAATGAACTTTTTGCTAGTCACTTAACTGAGTTATGTAGGAAGCACATCACAATAGTAATGGGGGACTTTTAACTACCCTGACATCAACTGGGAGAAAAACTGCATCTAGTGGAAGACCAGATTACTGACAAATTTAGCAGACAACTTTGTCTCCCAAAAGGTACAGAGGGGGACTAGAGGGTCAACCATACTAGACTTAATTCTCATTAACAGAGATGAAATGACAGAAGGCGTTGAAGGTACAGGAAACTTGGGGGGAGGGGTGACCATGCAATATTGGAATTAAAAATTATGCAAGCACAAGCAACAGAACTGTGATGGCGAACCTGTGGCGAACAGGTGGCACACAGAGCCCTCTCTGTGGGCACACGAGTCATCGCCCAGCTCAGCTCCACCGCACGTGTGCACGCCTCCCGCCGGCCAGCTGATTTTTGGGTATCTGTCGCGCATGCGCAGAGGGTGGGGTGCATGCAGGAGACATGCATGCATGCACAGGGGGTGGGGGGTCATGTGCGCATGCGCAGGGGGGCAGGGAGAATGGAGCGATGGTGCATCCCCGCAGCCTGTTTTTGGTCCCAGGAGGCTGCAGGGAGGCCTACTAGGCCCAAAACGGGATGGGGGGGTCACTTGCGCATGCATGGGGGGCAGGGGGCCATGTGCAGGGGGCCATGTGCATGGGGGTGGAGCACAGGACGGTGTCATGCTTGCATGCATGGTGGGGCGCATGGGGGTGTAGCACATGCATTGCATTATGGATGCTGGCACACACATGCTTTCGGGCATGCGCGCTTTCGGCACGCGACAAGAAAAAGGTTAGCCATCACAGCAATAGAACAAAGTGAAACTACAGTCTTGGACTTTAGGAGAGCTGATTTCAATCAACTTAGAGATTGAGAAGGATTCCATGGATGAGAATCCTCAAGGGGAAAACAACACAAGAAGCTTGGGAAACTTTGAAAAGTGAGATTATAAAAGCCCAGTCTAGCACAATTCCAATAAAGAAGAAAAATAAGAGCTCTCAAAAAAAACAAACCCCAGCATGGCTGCACAAAGAACTCTCCGATAAACTGAAAAACAAAAAGGACAATTATAAAAATGGAAAGAGTGGTACATAACCTAAGGCAGAATATTAACAAATCGCCCAAACCTGCAAAGATGAAGTCAGGAAAGCTGGGGCTCAAAATGAAGTAAAAAATCACAACAGCAACAAGAAAAGCTTCTTTCAATATATAAACAGGCAACTGGTCCATTAACGGGAGAAAAAGGCAAGAAGGGGATAAGCAGCAGAGAGAAAGCAGAACAGCTTAATTCATCTTTACACAAAAGGAAAAAAACAGTCCAATCTATCAAAAAAAAACCCACTGTAAAATGCAGATTAGGAAAGCAAGTCAAAATAAGTAAGAGAATGGTAGGAGAACAGCCCTCTACTCTGGACAAGTTCAGATGGGAAGTTGTGGCTGCTCCACCAACACTGGAGGATTTCAAGAAGAGCCCGGAGGGTCTCCTGCTTGACCAAAGGGGCTGGACTAGAAGACCTCCAAGGTCCCTTCCAACTCCGTTTTTCTCCTGCTCACTCGGGGACCTTCCGTCTGCTCGGAGAGCTGCTCCTGTGCCGGTCGGTCCCCCTTCCCTCCGCCCCACCGGAGCTTCCTGGGCGCCCCTCCTCGGGGCCAAGCGGTGGAGGGGGGGGGAGAGACGCGCTTTCCTGCGCTTCAGCCTTGGAAGAAACTCCGTCACCAGAGGCCGCTCACACCTCGCTGGGGCGTCGGGAGCCGTCCGTGCGGGCAGGAGCAGCGGCGATGGAAGCAGCGCTCTTTGGCGGCTCGCATTTGGGGAAGGGGCTCCTGAGCCCTCCCTCCTCAGCGACAGGCCCCGCCCTTTCCTCCCGGACCCAATTCTGGTGGGGGGGGGGCAGCCCCGCCTGCGCAGGGGAGTCCCTCCCGCGAAAGGGGGCGGGGGGAGAAGGGCCGAGCCCGGGGGGAGGGGGAGGGCGGTGGGTGGGGGAGGGGGAGACGGAGGGGCGGGGTTGAAGCGGGCTGGGGCAGCCAAGGACCCTGAAGCCCATCCTGCGCGGCGCGACCCAGCCTCCCAAAGGGGTCCGGCGATGCCGGCGGGTCGGAGGAACCCAGCCTAGGGAGGGCGACGCTTTCCCCTGCAGATAGACTGCGCCGGGCTGCGGGAGCTCCAGAGCTGAGCGGGGGGGGGGGAGCCGGAGAGACGGAGAAGGCAGGTGGAAAATGTAGAGATTCAAAGGACCGCCAGGCTAATCCTAGGTAGAGGCAGATATAGGTTCTCCTGCTTGGGCAGGGGGTTGGACTAGATGACCTGGAAGGTCCCTTCCAACTCTGTTAATCTGTATATAAATGAAGGGGAGCCCGCAAAAATCGAGCCGAGCGGAGAAAGATTAGAAGCCGCGAGAGTTGAATCTTGCGCAACAAAATGCGAAAACTCTGGAGGAAACCCCCAATCCCGCCTTGTGCCTGTGATCTGCGGGCGCGATAGCCGGATAGCCCGTCCTGACTTTCCCCCGCTGCACCTTGCAGAGAACCGTGGCAGCATCTCGTCGTGGCTTCCTTTAAAACGCCGGGCATTGCATTCCAGAAACCGAACAGCAAAGGAACCAGTTTAAAACTTCAAATTATTTGGCTCTGCTATTAAAATGTAATTTTATTTTCACCTCTTTCCTATAGCGCAGTGTTTCCTAACCTTGGCCACTTGAAGATATCTGGACTTCAACTCCCAGAATTCCCCAGCCAGCGAATGCTGGCTGGGGAATTCTGGGAGTTGAAGTCCAGATATCTTCAAGTGGCCAAGGTTGGGAAACACTGCTTATACCGTGGGTGGGTGGGTGGGGTGGGGGAATGAACTTCACTGAATCCAAAACAGAAGTGCTGATTATTCCCCCGTTTTTTAAATGTTTTGATCTGTAGAGGTGATTGGATCTTTTGCTTCGGAAACCAATTTATGATAAAATAAACCCGAGTATAAAGTCTAGGAATAAAATATTTAATTCAATACAAAAGAAATATAAAAACCTAATACTTAATGATTACATCTTGACAGATTAAAAATATGCGTCCTTCTCAATGAAGGACTACAGCAGAAGTAAGGGAGGGGTACAAAGGAATTTCACATCTGCGCAGATCACATCCCATGTGACTGCTTCACTTTGCTAAGAACCTCTGGGTCATAGTGCCCGACATATGAATACATAGGAGTACAGCTGACAATTAGAAAATCACCCGTAACAGTCAACCTATTCTCTAGCTTATCAAGAAATAGTTTGTGTGTGCAAAAAAGGAAAGCCAAGACTATGTAATAGTGGAAAGGTTGGAAAGATTTAGAAATTATATTAAAACACGATTCTATATGATAAGAAAAACATTATAAAAAGAAATGACCAAATGTAAATAGGTAAACTGGATAATCCGTCAGGTACTCAATTTTATGTAATTTGGCCTCTGTTTTTGTCTTGTTGTTTGTATGTTTTGTTTTTAATTGTATCATAAATAAAAAACTTTTTAATAATAATAATAATAATAAAAGAAATAGTTTGTGCTCTACTTTGTCAAATGCCCTATTGAAGTCACTGTGTGTACAGTATTTTCCTGATCCACTAATTTAATCACTTTGTCAAAGAGGGCAATTTAGTTTTCAATGGTTCACATGTGCATAATGTGAAGAAATATTTAATATAGATAAGAAGATAATGGGAAATGAATATCATAAAACTGAATTTGAAAATGAATTAAGTACAAATTATGAACATGTGATTACAATAATGTATATACCTTTTTTGAGATTTGAAACAGAAGAAGGATGGTTAACAACTGCATGATAAAATGAGCTAAGGACTTTGGGTAGAATTTACAGTTGGATCAATGGAAGAGAATGTGGATAAAAGGACTGAAATTCACATTGTGCTAATTTAAAAGAGAATTTTTATAAAACAAAGTACTGTTTGTATATGACACTAGATAAATTATCTAAGATGAATAAAGGTACTTCCAGGCCAATGTGAGAAATGTGAAAAACATGAATGGACATTTTACCATGCAGGCGGGACGTGTGAAAATATAAAAGAAATGAAAAGAAAAGAAAAGGAAAGGAAACAAATACATATGGTAGTACAAAGAATTTTGAAGACTAATATTGAGATGAAACTAGAGCTTATTTATTTATTTATTTTTGTCAAGTACGTGTTGGTAATATACATAGATATAACATTGTTTATATACATAAGATGGGTACTGATAAGAGGGAACATTAGGACAGGGACGGTAGGCACGCTGGTGCACTTATGCACGCCCCTTACTGACCTCTTAGGAATCGGGTGAGGTCAACAGTGGACAGTCTAAGGGTAAAGTTTTGGGGGTTTGGTGACGAAACCACAATGTCAGGTAGTGAGTTCCAGGCATTTACCATTCTGTTGCTATTTATTTTTATTGCTTTTTATTGGGATTTATTTTTATTGCTTTTTATTGCTTTTTATTGGGATTTATGGATAGTCAATTAGGAAAAAAAACTTATGGACGATTGCTTTTATATCAGATACTGTAACTCCAGTAAGACAACGTATGCATAAAGATGGAGAAATATCCATCAAATACCCACAATGGAGGAATGAACTGTGAAGAATGAGCAAATATGGCAAAACTGACTTGTTTGGTCAGGGATAAGTAATAATAATAATAATAACAGAGTTGGAAGGGACCTTGGAGGTCTTCTAGTCCAACCGCCTGCTTAGTCAACAAGTACTTTTACAAAAGAGTGGTAACCTTTTTATGGACTTTTTGCTGAAAATGGAAAAAACCTGAAATGGTGATTTCTGGAATGGATGATTGAAAAAGGATTGAATTAGATCGCTGTAATAAATTTTATTTGCAACTGCTATAAATAAGAATGGAAGTCAGCTCTATAATTATCTTTTCCCCCTTTAATTGTGTTGTTTTTTGCACTTTTTCTTCCCTTTATATATTTCTGTATTTGTCTTTTACTAAGTAAAAATTCTTTGAAATGGTTCTTTTTAAAAAAGAAAGCCCCAAAAGTTTTCCTTTAATTTTGGTTATGGTTTATTTTTCTTTGTCTTTGTTTTTTGTGATCAGCCAATAAAGGCAAAAACAGACCAGGGACCAACCAAAGAGCATAAAGAGGCATCGTACAACCGCTGTCGGAGATCCCTAAGGCAGCACCTAATTTTTTAGGCTTGTGTGTCATGAATGTGTTTCTGCAACAAACCTCTGACAGAGCATCTCGTGTCATGCCGGAGGCTTCGGTGGAAAGTGAGCTGAGAGCTAAGGTGGGCTTAGTTCAAGGAGGGGCTGATCAAGGGCTCCCTGCCAGAGTGGATGGAGGTCCTGAGTGGAGGGCTGCTGAGCTCCTGCACCCTTCAAGAGTTTAATCAATCATTGAGTGAAGGGAAGCTCATCAGATATTCAGGTGCAGGGGCGGGTTCCTAATTTTTTTACTACCACTCTGTGGGAGTGGCTTATTTTGTGGGTGTGGCTTGCAAGCCATGTGACCGGGTGGGCATGGCTTCTCAGCATGAAGGGATTTGCATTTGCTGAAGGGAGGGGAACTGATATAGGTCCTGCCGCCCATTCCCCCTCCGCTCAGCAGCACGAGAAGCCTCGAACATGCGAAAATGCCTGGGATCATCACTGCGCGTTTGCGGCTTCTCAGACTGCTGAAGGGAGGGGAATGGAGATAGCTCCTGCCGCCTATTCTTTCAGCATCTCACGCGCTCCCTCAGCCATCCTCCCCTGCTTGGACTCACTGTGGGATAGGAAGGCAGCACATGCGCAGTGCCGGAAGCTCGGCTTCTGAGCATGCGCATAAGAATTTTTTTAAAAAATGTAAAAAAAAATTTTAAAAAATGGTGGCGCCCAGGCACCGGCAACTGACCGCACCGGTACTGTGACGTCACCAGCGGGCCGCTACCGGTGCTATAGAGTGGACCACACTGGTAGGACCCTACCACTGTTCAGGTGGGACAGCTAACACCCAAGAAGAAATGAAGTGAGAGAAGCAGTCTGAAAATAACAAAATTGAAATTAATAAAAAGAGATAAAGGAACCAAAGAAAACTGCGCAGATATGGAAGAGAAGAATATCCGGCTTGGTGGAAAACATCTTGGAATAGGAATAGATTGCAAGTTGAAGACGAACCAGTAGGACAACGTTGACTGAAGCAGCTGGTGCCTCAACAAAAGAGCCATTTCCCCATCCCAGGGAGTACTAATTCCACCCCGAAGCGATTGGGTTGGGCCCTCCCTTGAGCACTGCGTAGGACGTCTTACTATTAAGAGAGACCGGAGATGATCCTAAAAGGGGCAGGGAGGGTAATCGGGAGCAGGTACGGAATCGTATCAAGGAGGAGGGTGGGAGGAGCCTTGCGCAAAGATGGGAGATGAAAGCAGTTGCTGAAGAAACTGAAAGGCTGCCACACGGAAGAAGGCCAAGATCTGCTCCGTCACCCCAGAGTGGGAAATGTCTCATGTTCCAGGCAGACAGTCGAGGTGGCGCAGTGGTTAAAGTGCAGCACTGCAGGCTACTTCAGCTGACTGCTAGTTCAGCAGTTCAGCTGTTCAAATCTCAAAGGCTCAAGGTTGACTCAGCCTTCCATCCTTCTGAGGTGGGTAAAATGACCCAGATTGTTGGGGGCAATATGCTGAACTCTGTAAACAGCATATTAAGAGAGGGCTGCAAAGCACTATGAAGCGGTATATAAGTCTAAGTGCTAGTGCTATTGGAAGACCCCCAAAGAGGAAAAGCAGGTCTGCATTGGAGGAGCCACCGGTGGTGTGTGTGTGTGTGTTTGCTGTCTTCCTTGGAAGTGCTCAAGCAGACGCTGGGCAGCTAGGAGTCTATGGAGGATAAAGGACTGCCAGGGGAAAGAAGGGTTCCCAAATGAATGGACTGGGGTTCTGCTGCTGCTCCTTGTTCCAGCATCTCCATTGGCTTCTCAAGGCAATTCTTTCTGCAGGAAATTGTGTAATCTCTCTCTCTCTCTCTCTCTCTCTCTCTCTCTCTCTCCCTCCCTCCCTCCCTCCCTCCCTCCTTCCTTCCTTCCTTCCTTCTCCATGGGAAGAGGGAAGATGTGCACATAGGACTAGGAAAGGGGAACAAAAATTGCAGACCAGTGCAGGCCTCCCCAGCAGAGTATATTATTTATTAGTGACACCTCACAGTGCAAGCACTCTCTAAGCGGTTTACACCAGTAAGCAATGTATATTTACATTTCCCCCAACAATCTGGGTCCTCATTTTACCTACCTCGGAAGGATGGAAGGCTGAGTCAACCTTGAGCCGGTGAGATTTGAACCGCTGACCTGCGGATCACAGTCAGCTAAAGTGGCTTGCAGTACCCCACCCTAACCATTGCGCTACCTCGGCTCCTAACCCACACCCCCAAGTGCAGCTTTTATTCCACAACCATGGGTCAACCTTTACTTCCATGCTCAATGCCAGTTTGCTCAATAATGTGCTTTTGCAGTGTTGCTTTAATTGTCCCAAACCCTTCAAATATACAGACACTGCTAGAGTACCTGCACAAGCCTGCCAAGTAGACTCCCCTTGTTTTCTCTTCATTGCTGAAAGCACAGCTTGAGGGTGGGGGTGGGCGAGGGAGACGAGGGAAGAGGGGAAATGGGTTGAGAGCAGAATTATGGTTTGCAGCAAGAACCTCTAAGCTTAGAGTTCATCTCCTTCTGTGTTGCATAGCTGCAGCCTTTTAAATGTGCCAATGAGTCACCCTTCTCAGGGACTCCCCATTGCAGACAGACAACTGAATGCAAGTCTGTAAAAAAACCAGACATTTCCTTCTTAGCAGGTGAGGAAAGATGTGCTAGTCTAGGAGGTGACCAGGCTGAGCCTGAGGGAGGGGTCAAGCGTATCATCAGTTTCGAGTCCCTTCACACCCACAAGAGATCTAAGTCCAGACCACCTTGAATTCTGCTGGCCCTTATCCACCATCAATTTGCTTTGACCTTAGCAGTTCAGATTCTTGGAGAGCTGTTAGCATGCAACACACCTGTATTCATTTGAACTGCTTTGGCTTCTGATTTCCTGCCCTGGACAGCTTCTTCTTTCCTATATTCAAGGTTCTTGCCCCCAGTTCGGAAAGAGGATTCAATACATATGAAGTTTTCCAGTTGCAAGTTGGAAATCGTAACATGGGATGCAGAAACAAGTTATTGCCCCACTTGCTAGTTGGCAGGAGATCAAAATTAAAGATTCTCCAGGTCTGCTCGGCTTCTGAATTCAGGAAATGTGTTTTCTTGGCAAGAATTTGGAAATGGGCTGTTTTTTATTGTTTGTCAGCGTGTGGCTTTTTGGGGGGGGGGTGTTTGTGTGTCTGTGTGACATTGTACTCCAGCCCACTGCCTTGGGATCCCTTGGTGATACTAAGAAGGTTGACTCCACTCAGCTGCTTGGACTCAGCCCAGGTTGGCCTGATGCTGCCCACTGCCATATGGCTAACGTCTTTCTTGCATCAAGTCTTGGTGACCACATGGTCACATCCTGCTGCTTTCCAGGGCACAGGGCAAAGGTGGCCTCCTATTCAAGCACACACCTGGGCTGACTCCACTCTCGATAAGCTCCGTCTTCCTGCTCATTTATTGCAGGAATAGACAGAAAGAGAGATGCTCAGGTTGACACCTTGAGCCCATCAGTAGTCGACTAGTTAGCATTATTGCCAACTGCTTTGAGGCATATCCTTGTGATCATTTTTATTGGTAGCTTTCATGGTGAAATATATGCCTGTTTGGGCCCCTTAAATCCTACAAAAAAGAATACAGTTGTCTGTTAGCAGATGCACAAGTATCAGCCTTGTTTCTGGACTTATTAAAACATTTATATGCTATTTCCCATAAAATATCCCCAAAGGACTTGCAATCAATTTTAAAGCAACAATAAATGGAAAGAGTTATAGTACAATGTATATATGTTAAAATAAATGAGAAAAAAAAGTTAATTTATATCGTACTTGCAGTTCAAACTGAACATTCAAGGGTGATACATTTTAAAACAAAAAGAAAAAAAGAAAAAGGTTTGGACATGTTTAGCATCCATGAAGAGCAGTTGGCCTGCATTCTTGTGTGTGGCCAGGGTTGTTGTTCCACCATCGCCGCCAGGGCCAATCGCAGGGGGAGTGAAACAAGTCAAGATGACGTTTGTCCAACTCTTCTTTAGATGTATCATGGTGCAAATGGCGATAATGTGACCGTTGGAATGCTGTGATGGCCAGAACTTTGAGGACTAGTGCTAAGTATCAGATGTTCAGTGCCATCATAACTGGACGAATGGCCGAGGACTGAAGCTACACTTCTTTGCACTTACTAATCACCAATACTCGTTCGTTGTGCAAAAGGGTCGCCTTTGCAGATAGAGACTTGGGAGGTTTCAGGGAATAAACCGCTGGGCCTGTGACTCCCCATATTTAAGGGGAAATGAAGCCGAAAAAGGGGGGCGTTTCTGCCTTCCTGTAGCTCTTAATCAATCACTGAGCCGAGGTGGCGCAGTGGTTAAAAGCAGCATTGCAACTTATTTCAGCTGGCTGCTAGTTCAGCAGGTCAGCGGTTCAAATCTCACCCGCTCAAGGTTGACTCAGACTTCCATCCTTCCGAGGTGGGTAAAATGAGGACCCAGATTGTTTTATTTTGTGATATTTATGTACCGCCTCACAATGCAAGCACTCTCTAAGCAGTTTACACCAGTAAGTAATGTATATTTATATTGCCCCCAACGATCTGGGTCCTCATTTTACCTACCTCGGAAGGATGGAAGGCTGAGTCAACCTTGAGCCGGTGAGATTTGAACCGCTGACCTGCGGATCAGTGTCAGCTAAAGTGGCCTGCAGTACTCTAACTGCTGTGCCACCTCGGCTCTTCACATCTTCTAATACAGCTTCCGGCTGGAGTAATGAAACCTCAAACCCCAATATTTGCTAGTGGTAGCCACTGGATAAAATCCCTCTCCCGACTCCTGGCAAACATCTGGGTGTTTTGTTTGTTTTTTATCTACCACAAGTCAGAGAATGGCCCTTTACTACTGACTGTAGTCTAATCTTGAGCAAATAAATACAGTGCTGGAACCAAGGAGAGTCAACAAACAAAGGATAATGGGCTCCCTCCACTCTGTTGATCAACGGCAACCACAGCCAAATAAGAATAAAAAGGAAAAACCGAAAAGCACACACAGACACCTAACCTTAAGCTGACCTGCCTCTACAAGGAGGAGGTGTTGTGATCACTGTGGCCAAAGGAGTGTGACTAAAGTCAATTCTCCAGGTTGCAATTCTGAATGAGTTGTCTCCTCTAGGGGAGCCAGGGCTGTCTGGCCAAGCATGTGTTTAGCAGGGGGTCTTCAGGTGTGTTCATTGGGGTGGGTGGGTGGGGAGGAGGCAAGATGGCAGCCACAACCACGGGGCTTTTAACCACGGCCATCAGCTTGATTTTTTTTTTTAGAATAGAATTCTTTATTGGCCAAGTGTGATTGGACACACAAGGAATTTGTCTTTGGTGCGTATGCTCTCAGTGTACATAAAAGAAAAGATACATTTGTCAAGAATGGTTGTCATAGGGTTCAAGTAAGCAATCAGGAAACAATCAATATGAATATAAATCGTAAGGATACAAGCAACAAGTTGCAGTCATACAGTCATAAGTGGGAGGAGATGGGTGATAGGAACGATGGGAAAAACTAATAGTAATAGTAATGCAGCCTAGTGAATAGTTTGACGGGGCTTTTAACCACGGCCATCATCTTGATTTTTTTGACTCTTCCAGGACTCGCCCAAACTTAGATTATTTGTCATGAGGTCAGAGCTAGTAGAAAGTAGGAGAGAACCTGGAAAGGAACACTTCTGAAGCTCTCTCCAATCCACTCAGCCACATCTTGGGTCATGTGACCAGGAAGGGGAGGGCTTAGAATGGCACTGCTCCTGCTGAGCGGGGTGGGGTGGGGGATGATTCTGGAGTCCCCGTCATATGCACCTGACAAAGAGGTAGGCTTTCTACAGGGGCGGGTTGCTCACTTAACTCGCTACCGGAGCCCTGCGCGTGCATCGCCACGCTTGGTGCACACATGCGCTCGCTACACGCGCGTGCCCCCTCATGCACGGAAGCAAAATCTCGCTGAAATCACACACACACACGAGCGTCCCCTCGCGAGATTTCGGCGAGATTTTGCTTCCGCACATGCACAGAAGCAAAATCGCCAAAAAATACAGCACCGGAGCGAGCGCGTGCAAACAGCGCCATCTGCTGGCTACTACCGGTACTGTAGAGTGGGCCGCACCAGTAGCAACCCACCTCTGGCTTTCTAGCAGTGGTCATGCCTGGCAGCTTGGCCTCCTCTGCAGGCATCCCTGCTTGCTTGCTTGCTTATTTGTTTGTTTGTTTATTTATTTAGCATATGGCATTTACAGAGGTCATGCAATCACTGATATACAAATTGAGTTTAAATAAAGCATCAGCATAAAAATATATACAACTTTCATATAATATGAGGACAACACAATAATGGAGATAATATATTAAGATAAAAACCATAATAAAATCTCCAAAATATGGAGCCATAGAACTGCAACGGGATAGACAGATGTTATAACTCGATATCTAAGGAAGCTAACCATCTAAAAGCTCTTGGTGGGACCGGGGTGAGATCATCTCAGGTGCCTTGAAATTTCCTGAGGAGACCTATTCTTGAACGATATGGGTTATCCTTTGTTCCGGTGCTCCACTGTCAGGCAGTGATTTTATATTGCCTGTTACATGTATATGCAGGGGAGATGCATCCCTATCAAATATAATGGTTTATTCCTGAGCACGTGATTAATATGTTCCTAGTACCATGTGTACATTCCTTTCTTTGATCCTTCCTTCTTCTTCAGCTTCTGTAAGGAGCAAGACCTGTTTTTATAGCTAAGATGTGATTTATTGTTTTTGTAGCGAAATAAATATTTTATACTTTAGAATTTAAACTGCGGTTTCTTTTTATAATGTCAGAGTTCCAGGGAAAGATCTATTTTGCCTCTGATGAGAGTAATTCTTATCTAACATCCACAGTCACATGGGGGCTCTTGGCCCCCACTAAAAATCCTCCTCGGGGAACTTGATTTCCAGCGGGGCTGTCCACAGGATGGTGGCTACAACCAACATCCTCACGCAACTGGCACAAAAGCCAATGACCCCACTGGCAGGACCACGTCTGGACTTCTTTTCACCACACCATGCCAGCTCCTGTCTTCAGCCCACGTCTCCGACATCTCAGTTGGTCTGCATCCTTCATTCTGTGGCAGGAACTGGATAGTGGCCAGACAGTACCACCAAGCCGAGCAGAGCGGGGCCGGGACTCCCCCGACTGGCCTTCAGCTTTGGTTCAAGCAGCCCAGCCGGGGGATCTCTGGCCCAGCAGCTTTCCCTCCACTTTGCCCTCACCAGCTGCAAATCACAGTTGATTTCATCTGCCCCTTCAGTCACTCAAAAGATGGTGGGAGGAGAGCTGGCAGACAAGCGCCCGCTGGGCACCTTGCCAAGGAAACATCTTGAGATTTTGTCGTTTGCAGGGTGATAGATCAGAAGACGGGGGAGGGGGGAGTCCTTCCACCCAGGAACTTCATTTCCGTTGTCTTTTTAGCAGCAGCGACTCCGTTTTATCTCAACAACTTCCTGTTCACGTGATTTGCCGTCAGCTTCAGCACCATCTCCTCTCCCTCGTCTTACTTCAACCAATAACGAAACCGATTTCTTGGAGCTCCATCCTGCATCCCATCGAGGTCATTTCGATCTCCTTCTGCTTCTCTCCCCCCCGGAATCACCTCTCAGATCCCTGAGTCAGCAGATCCTGGATCCTCTCTGGCATTTTAAAAACATGACATTGTCGCCACAATAAAGCTGCTGTGGCCTAGAGGTGGAACTCTTGCCTCATTATCAGGAGGTTGTGAGTTCAATCCTAGGTAGAGGCAGATGTAGGGTCTCCTGCTTGGGCAGGGGGTTGGACTAGATGACCTGCAAGGTCCCTTCCAACTGTTAATCTGTTAAATATGCAGTCCAGAAAAGTTAAAAATCCCAGTAACTACTGAAAAAGATGATGGGTTCCTAAGATCAAAACCAAGATGCGGATCAGAATCTGAGCCAGCTCTGAGATCCTCACGGAGACATTTTCTGAATGAAAGTGGCAGGAGTACTACCCTGGGTGGGTGGGGGCTCTCCCCTCCAGTTATTTGCATGAATGGTGCTGCCACTAATCTGTGCATCCATGCCAGGATGAATACCAAAGAATGAGAACATTAAGGGAGACGACAGTACAATAATGAACTTTATTAGGAAACTTTATTAGGAAAACTCTCCCCAAATATATTCCAGGGGTCTGCTCTCAATCTGCCAGGTGAGCCCAAGTGGCAGTGAGGGTCTCCAGGATTTGACTCACAAAGGGGTTGGTTTGTTGGGCAAGTTTTAGAGCCCCTCCATCTCTCTTCCCCCCTCCACCCACAAACCTGCTCAGTTCGGGCATCAGCAAGAAAGTTTAGATAGTAATGAGGGTTGCTTGTCTCCTGGGCAACCAAAGAGAAGAATAACTATCTGACTGAGGTTAGAGCAAAACCTTGGTTATCTCACAAGAGCAAATAGGAAGAGCAGCTTGTCTAAGCAACCTCTCTTCCTGATGTGACAGCATTGAAAAATGCAGATTAATCACCATCAGGTGGCTTGTTTCTGCAAACCCCCCCCCCCAAACAATGGCAGGAAAATGATTTCCCCCTCCCCAAGATGCTAAAGAGAGGGCAGCGGCTAAGGGTTCTGATTCTGGGGATCCATTTCTTTTCTCCCTTTGGTTCAGTCAAAGGTTTTACTCAGGGTCGGGTTCCTAATTTTTTTACTACCACTCTGTGGGCGTGGCTTATTTTGTGGGTGTGGTTTGCCAGCCATGTGACCGGGTGGGCGTGGGCCTCGGGAGCTTGGCAGCGGCCGGAGCAGCAGTGGGGATTGCTCCCCTCAGCAGCTCGAGAAGCCTCAAACGTAAGGTGACCAGACGTCCCGCTTTTGGCGGGACAGACACGCTTTTCAAGCGTGTGTCCCGTGTCCCACATTCTTTTCAAAAAGTCCCGCTTTTTTTGAAAAGAATGCGGAAACAGCGGGACGTTTGGTCACCTTAGAGGGGAAGCACAAAAGAGAGGTACCGGAAGCAAGTCGGGCGGAATTCCAGCGAGGCGGCTGCCTGCTGGGGGGAGGGGGAAGGGAGGCTGCTCCTCCTCTCCTTCCCCCGCCCCATCCCTAGCCCCGTCCTCGGAGGCGCCGCTGCTGTTGGGAGGGGTGAGGGATGAGGAGCCGTCGCCGCTTTGAGCTTACGAGCGGCCCCTCCGGCGGCGCAAACAGCCCTTCCTCATCCCCCTCCCCTTTCTTCCCCCCGTCGCCTCGCTGCCGCCGTTGCCCTGGGGCCGGGCGGGCGACCGGGAGACCGCGGCGCTTGGATGCCTGGAGCAGGTAAGCTGCCGGCTGCCTCCTTTCCCCGTCTCCCACCTCCCGTTCGTTGCTTGCCAGCCCGGCCGAAGGGGAGGCGGGAGGCGAGGAAAGGCCTCCCGAAGCGGAGGCGGGCTCCCGAAGGGCTGCCGGCTCCCGAAGGGGAGGCGGGAGGCGAGGAAAGGCCTCCCGAAGGGGAGGCGGGCTCCCGAAGGGCTGCCGGCTCCCGAAGGGGAGGCGGGATCGCCTCCCACCTCCCCTTCGGGAGCCGGCAGCCCTTCGGGAGCCCGCCTCCCCTTCGGGAGGCCTTTCCTCGCCTCCCGCCTCCCCTTCGGCCGAGCTGGCAAGCAACGAACGGGAGGCGGGAGACGGGGAAAGGAGGCAGCCGGCAGCTTACCTGTCGCGAGCTCCAGGCATCCAAGCGCCCCCCGCCTCCCCCCCCACCTGGACGCCAACATTTGCTGTTTTGCCCTCTGCGCATGCGCAGCGTTCTGCGCATGCGCAGAGGGCAAAACAAATGGCGGCGCCCAGGCGCCCCCCCGTCCCGCTTAAAAAAAATGAATCTGGTCACTTTACTCAAACGTGCGAAAATGCCTGGGATCATCACCGTGCGTTCGTGGCTTCTCGGACTGCTGAAGGGAGGGGAATGGAGATAGCTCCTGCCGCCTGTTCTTTCAGCGTCTCATGCGCTCCCTCAGCCATCCTCCCCTGCTTGGACTCACTGTGGGGTAGGAAGGCAGTGCATGCGCAGTGCCGGAAGCTCGGCTTCTGGGCATGTGCAGAAGAAAATTAAAAAAAAAATTAAAAAAAATTTTTTTTAATGGTGGCACCCAGGCACCGGTAACTAACCGCACCGGTACTGTGACGTCACCAGCGGGCCGCTACCGGTGCTATAGAGTGGACCACACCGGTAGAAACCCACCACTGGTTTTACTGCTCTCCCTCCAAGTGCAGCCACTTCTTCCCACTGTGACCCAAGAAGGCTGCTCAGCTGCGAGTTGGGCTCCAGCAAGGCACAAGCCGAGAGCCTCACGGGGCTCCTTAAAGATGCTCCGGCTGGGGCAGGAGGAGGAGGAGGAGGAGGAGGAGTGTGGGGGAAGCTGGCTTCTCACTTGGCCTGTGCAGACCTGCCGGGATTTGGGCAGGCAACTTGCAGAGCGAGAAGCAAACCGGGAGGGAGGGAGTTTGCCAGGTTTATGAGAAGCTGGCAAAGAGCGGAAGCAAGGAGAGTTGGTTAAATCAAAGGCCAATGCAGGGGTTTTAGTTTATTTTTTTTTAAATTACTTTTTAGTTGTTTCGTTTTATTCATGGGAAGCAGGTCTCACAACTTCCTTTATTCTTTCGAGGCTTTGTAATATTACAAAGTTTGAAAGTCAGGCCAAGTGTGGGGGGGGGGAACAGTTGGGTGGGGTGGATGGGTGTGTGAGTGAGTGGGGTGGGGTGGGGTGGACGAGGGAGAAGATCAACTCAGCAACTACTGCAGTCCTTGGATGTTGTCATGCAATTGTATATGCCTTGATTCCCAATAAACCTGGCCAATTTGAACAAATTGCTAAAAGCATTTAAAACAAGGAAACAACGCGAAATCAAAAAGAGCAAAGATGGCAGGGATAACCAACCAGAGGGGGACAAGGCTGGGCAAAGAGCCAAGTCCAAGTCCCTTCAGAACACCAGCAGGCTGGGGGTCAACCTGATTCCAGGCAGCAGGTGCTGGGACAGTCGCTTCCAGGCTCAGAGCACGCCATCCCTGCCACATCAGATCAGCCGGAGCCGTTAGGGGAGACAGGTGGTTCCTAAACTAACCAGGCCCTATGCCCGTGATGGCGAACCTATGACACACCTGCCACAAGTAGCACGCAGAGCCCTCTCTGCGGGCACGCGAGCCATTGCCCCAGCTCAGCTCCACTGCGCATGTGCGCACGCCTCCCACCAGCCAGCTGGTTTTTGGGTCTCTGCCGCGCATGTGCGGGGTGCATGTGGGAGACGTGTGCGCATGTGGGGGGTTGGTGGGGTGCATGCAGGGAGTTGCGCATGGATGCACAGGGGGCACAGGGGTACACACATGCGTGGGGGCAGGGGCACGTGGGGGCCACATGTGCATGCATGGGGGGCCATGCATGCATGTGGGGGGAGGGGCACACGGGGGTCACACGTGCATTGCATTATGGGTGCATGCACGTGTGCACACACTTTTGGCACTCAGCAATGAAAAGGATAGCCATCACTGCCCTATGCTATGTGGGGCTTTATAGGTAACAACCAACACCATTATCGGAATCATATCTGGAAGCAAACTGACAGCCAGTGCAGCTTGCAGCTGGGGAGTCTTCAAGGGCAGCCCCAAGTAGAGTGCATTGCAGTAGTCAAGCTGAGAGATGATCAGCATGGTATGAATAGTGGTCTGTTGGGGCTGCACCTTCTAGAGATCTAACTTGGCCTGAGGCTGTGTTCTATGGAGCCGAGGTGGCGCAGTGGTTAAAGGACAGCACTGCAGGCTACTCCAGCTGACTGCTAGTTCAGCAGTTCAAATCTCACTAGGCTCAAGATTGACTCAGCCTTCCATCCTTCTGAGGTGGGTAAAATGAGGACCCAGATTGTTGGGGGCAATATGCTGAACTCTGTAAACCTCTTAGAGAGGGCTGTAAAGCACTATGAAGCGGTATATAAGTCTAAGTGCTATTGCTATTGCTATTCTCAATCCCAACCCATCTCAGAAATTGACTGGAGCTGAACTGGGCGTCTCTTAGGCAGAATGAAGTACATTTAGATTCTTTGCCTTCCCTCTGGGAACTCCGATTGCAAGCATCGACTCCTCCTGCTATCTTCACAGCAAAATCCCCACGAGGCTAGCTGGAATAAAGGGGCCCAATCCACCACTTTCACCATTGTACCACCTTCATCTTTGCCGAAAAGGGGAAAAAAAAGCATCCTTATGCGAAACTGGCGACCTTCTAGAACTTGGGAACTGAGTCTGGCACTGTTGGGTTTTCGCAAAGTCTGTTGTGGCTGACAGCAGCTGGCAACGCCCAGGTTATTTTTAGTTTTTTTAAAAATAGATTTTGACAAAATGAATTGAGGCAGATTTCAGATGGAAAGAACCAAGGATCTTCTATGAGGTTGCGGATTGTAGTGGATTGTGGCCATGTGGAATCCTCCCAAGCTGACCACTGCAAGACAAAGCCGAGTTTTATTTTTGCTTTTGAATTAGCTACTGATTCTGGAAACAATCTTTTGCAGAACTTTGTATTACAGATGTTTGATTTCCTCCCTCCCTCTGGGGCTGGGACCCTTCCTTTAGCAAAGATCCCCTCTTCCTCCTCTCTGCAGTCCCGAGTTCCCTTTGCAGAGAACTCTGCTGGGTGGGCTTGAACTCTCAAGATGGCAAAAGGAGTTTGGCAAACAGAGCTCAGTCCGGAAAGGCTTTTGTTGGGCATTTTGAAATTACAGATAATGGGACGTAAGAGGGATCGGCTAGGGCACAGCTGCAATTGCTAATGTAGCATCCTTGCAAGGAAGACAGTGCGAGTTTTCGCCAGAATTCTTCACCAGGAGCTTCTGTCTGTGGCTATAATTTGGATGTTAGTATAGTTTACAGCAGTGGTTCCCAACCTGTGGGTCGGGACCCCTTTGGGGGTCGAACGACCATTTCCCAGGGGTCGCCCCGGCATCCTCACCTCCCCCCCCACTGCCACAAGCCTGGCCATATCGACTCAACTCGCCCGAGCCGTCCGATTGGTCAGGAGAGGTGCCATTCAGTGAGAGGCATTTGTGACGCCTGGCGGCCGAGCTTTGACAACATCAGCTAAGGGGCCAGCTTTGCTTTGAATTCTGGGAGTTGAAGTCCAGGCACCTTAAAAGTTGCTGAGATTGAGAAATATTGCTGTACACTTGTTGGTTATCAAGTCTAAATACAGAAGTAGACGTTGTGGAAGATGGTATTCCTTGTGCTCTTGCAAAGACTGGCCCGAGAATTTCTGATCTGGCATAATTACATATTGTTTTTGTGATTAATCGCTATGCTTTAATTATGTTCAATTTGTAACAATGAAACTACATCCTGCATATTAGATATTTACATTACGATTCATAACAGTAGCAAAATTACAGTTATGAAGTAGCAACGAAAATAATTTTATGGTTGGGGGTCACCACAACATGAGGAACTATATTAAGGAGTCGCGGCATTAGAAAGGTTGGGAACCACTGGTTTACAGGGCTGTCCCCACCCAAGTGAAGAAGACGTACAGAGGGCAGCCCCTTTTCAGACCAGCCATTTAGAGAGGGTATCTCCTCTCCTGGTTGCTGGGCTCTCAACCTGCTGAACCAGGTTGGGCTTTTTTTCAGGTACAGATGCCGAGGGCACTTTCACCTGCTCACCGGAAGCTGAAATGTGCTGCCTTCGGCTTCAGGGCCCACCCCACCCCCCGTGTTTTGAACCCAGCTGTTCTGCTCCATATTATGTGCACAAGCAATGGCAGGGGACGGTCCTGGGGGCCAGCCTGATGGGCAGCGTGGAAGGGGAAGCTCTCCTGAAGGGGGCAAAGGACTGGTATCCCTTGCCAGTCAAGAGCCCTGCAGCTGCCAGTCCTTCCTGACTCCAAGTCTGAGCCCTGGCACTTCACCCAAGTGCTGGCGAGGCAGGGAGGGGGAGGGCAGGGGGAGGGAGAGGAGCATGCCCTGCAGAGGCCTGGCACTCCTGTGCCCCTGAGCCCCCCTGCTGGACGACCCTCCTGTTCTCTTTCACTCCCACCCTCATTGACCTTATTTTAAAAGAGATGTACCGTATTTTTCGGAGTATAAGACGCACCTTAGTTTTGGGGGAGGAAAACAAGGGAAAAAGGCCTCTGCCTCCAAGCAATTTGCCAAACAGCAAACAGCACAGATGATATACACTGTTTGCTATGTATGTCTGTGCATGTGTGCCTGACCCATAGAAATAGCAAAGAATTGGAGAAATGTACATTATGCCAGAAAGTTTTCTTAAATGTAGTCACACTAACTCCTCCCAATTATTGAAATAGATCTACTCCAAGGTAACTAAACTCTAATACTAAACAGGACACTGTTACATTTCAGACTATACTTGTACAGAGCTGTTAAAATTCATTAAAATTTCTGGAAGTATACATTATTCTCTATTATTTAAAAGAAGATACAATAGCATTGGGCCTCTTCAGAGCAAGCATTTAATTTAAAAAGCTTCTTTATTTTGTTAAGTTGTCTAGATTTACAGGGATCTCCAACCTTGGCAACTTTAAGACTTGTGGACTTCAACTCCCAGAATTCCACAGCCAGCAAAGCTAACAAAGCTGGCTGTGGAATTCTGGGAGTTGAAGTCCACAAGTCTTAAAGTTGCCAAGGTTGGAGACCCCTGGCTCTAGAACAATAATAAAACAGTCTTTAAAAAATAAGTCTAATAATTTGAACATTCTACAGACATTTATAGTTATTCACTTACCCCTTTGCAGCCAGTTCAGCAGAAAAGAAAAATCTGCCTGTCTCTGCCAGCTATTTGCCTCTTTGCAGTTAGTTTCACTTTCATTTTCCCACATGGCAAACCTAATCAGCTGTATGTCGGGAAACTGCTACTGACTTGCTTGGCTTTACAGGCTCTTCCCTCTTTCCTGCAAGCAGGTAAATTGCTGGAAGACAGAGGCCAAAGGGTGGGTGGGGCTACATTTGGTGTATAAGATGCACCCAAGTTTTCACCCTCTTTTTGGGGGTAGAAAGGTGCGTCTTATACTCCGAAAAATACGGTAATGTTTATAAGTGATGTTGAAGTGAACATGCCATAAAGCTGAAGAAAGGCTCACCCAGAAAGAATCCGGGTCCGGTGTTTTTAGAAGTGCAATGTGAACTGAATAACTTTCTTTCAAACTTGTCCTCACTCTTTTGAGAAAGCTTGAAAAAACAGTTTTCACAGAACGGCCCAGCATTAGGAAAACGTCGGCTGATTAAGTGATAACTGGCAGAAAATGTTGCAAAGGATAAATTCACCAAACACCAAAAGGATAACAAGAGAGTGATGAGTTCAAGTCCTGCTTTAGGCATGGAAGGTGGCTAGGTGCCTTTGGGCCAGTCACCGTCTCTCAGCCCAACCCACCTCACAGGGTTGTTGTGGGGAAAAGAAAAGGATGGAGGTGTGTTGAATATGTTTTCCACCTTGAGTAAAAATAAAAAGGCAGGAAACAAACAAACAAATCCTGTGAACATGGCTTATAAAATGCTTATCTCACTACGTATGTTTGTAGATTTATTTATGAAGCATTCATATATTGTGTTGACAATTAAGAGTCTGAGAAATCCCGTATCAAGGGAGCCTTATAACAGTAGCACTTAAAGAGTTATATACCACTTTATAGTCCTTTACAGCACTCTTAGCAAATGGCCCCCAACAATCTGGGTCCTCATTTTACTGACCTCTGAAAGATGGAAGGCTGAGTCAACTTTGAGCCCGTCAGGATTGAACTCCTGGCAGTGGGGAAAGTAAGCCTGCAATACTGCATTCTAACCACTCACCACCATGGCTCTTATATGAATAAGTAAGTAATTAAATGGATAAAAATAAAAAATCAAATAGCACAGCAAATAATTTCAATTTGGAATTCAGAGTATGGAGACGCCCCAAAAGCAACTAGATTTCAGAGCCCACTGTCAGAATGGATGCCTATTGGAGCTGACCTAGAAACCAGGAGACTGGGAGTTCTAGTCCTGCCTATAAAGCGTGAAAGCTGGCTAGGTGACTTGGGGCCTATCACTCACTCTCTCAGCCAAACCCACCTCACAGGATTGCTGTTGTGGGGAAAATAGGAGGAGGAAATATGTTCGCTGTCTTGAGTTACTTATAAGGTAATAAAGGCAGGATAAAAAGCAAGTCAAAGCAGTGCCCAGCAAAGCTGGCTGGGAAATTCTGGAAACTGAAGTCCACCTAAATCAGCTGTTCTCAACCTGGGGGTCGAACGACCCTTTCATAGGGGTCGGGAGACTTCATCCGGACGCCACCATTTGGGTTCTTTTACCCTCTGCGCATGCACAGAACGCTTTGCGCATGCACAGAGGGTAAAAGAACCCAAATGGCAGCAATGGGGTGGGGGGCGCGGCAGCAGGGTGGGTCACGATGGGCGCGCGGGCACAGGTCACAGCATTAGGAAGGTTGAGAACCACTGACCTAAATGATGCGACACTTGCTGCCCAGTGTGTTCTGCACAGGACTGAAGGACGATGGTGAAGTCCACCTATCTTAAAGTTGCCAAGGTTGAGAAACATTGTGCCAATCCATCAACAGATACATTGTTTTAGGACAGTGTTTCCCAACCTTGGCAACTTGAAGATTCGCTGGCTGGGGAATTCTGGGAGTTGAAGTCCAGACATCTTCAAGTTGCCAAGGTTGGGAAACACTGCTTTAGGAGAAAAAAGTCTCAATCAAAAATCTAGGGAGGTTGTATGGAAGGATTCCCTATATCTATGGTCCTAGTCATAAAACTAGGCTGGATAAGGGAATTAAGGGACAACTCTGTCCAGAGGGGGCCCTCGTGCTATGAACCGGCCCCTGGGCTACTAACTGGCCATTGAGGAAGATGCCCGGCAAAGACTCAGCTGTTGGGTAAACGGCCTTGTCCCCTGTCCCAGACTTCGGAGGGGCTGCCAAGGAGGCTCCCTTGGCCCAACATTCCAGGATTCAGGAAGATGGCAAGCGCCCACCACTTTTCTTAACCACCCTAATAAATTACTCGTTGGAAGTCACCTTGATTGTTGGTGTATATAGAGAAAATGGAGCATATATTCAGGATCACTTGTGCAATCTGCAAGCAAACTTCTGGGTAGTTCGGGTCCTGAATGCGCAGGACAGGAGAACAGCATTAAATGAATCCACCCTCTGCATTTACACAATTGATGGAGCCGAGGTGGCGCAGTGGTTAAAGTGCAGCACTGCAGTTCAGCAGTTCAGCAGTTCAAATCTCACCGGCTCAAGGTTGACTCAGCCTTCCATCCTTCCGAGGTGGGTAAAATGAGGACCCAGATTGTTGGGGACAATATGCTGAACTCTGTAAACCGCTTAGAGAGGGCTGTAAAGCACTATGAAGCGGTATATAAGTCTAAGTGCTATTGCTATTGCTAATGCAGTATCTATGACCAAGGCAAAAGGGCCAGCAGCACCAACACGATGCGGGGATGTTTCAAAGGGTCGTCGGCCAACAGTTCCAAGGGAAGCCCCGCTGATTTAAACGCCCAAGCCGTATGGCTGGCTGGACATGCTAATCTGGGGCTGGGATGAGGACGGTCGGGGGAAGAAGGTCGCTCCTCCCTGCCGCACTCAGCGCCCCGGGCACCCGACGTCTGGCAAGCGGCCTGGGGGAGGGGAGGGGGGTTGCGGCATCGCCCGTGGGTCGCTCTCCACAGGCCCAAGAGCCGGTCTTCGCCGCCCACCGGGGAGGAAAGCGACAGAGCGAAGCGGCGCGTCTCCAGCACAGCGCAGAGCCCGTTGGCCGCGCGTCAGATGCTCCCGAGCCGGGAGCGATGCTGGGGCCGCCCGGAGCGCCCGCCGAGCCCTCCCCCCCCCGCGGCCCGGTACCCACCCTCGCCCTCGCAGGGCGCTCGCCGGGCGGCCTTCACAGAGGGCGCCGAGCCGGGGAAGCCCCGAGGCGGGGATGGCGTGAGGCCCGCCCGGGAAGGGCGGGAGAGCGACAGGAGCGTCGGGGCGGGGGCTCCAGAGCGCCGGCCCCGAATAAAGGCGGCGCGCTTGGCCGAGGCTCTTAGCCTGCCGACGAGTCATTCCCGCCGCCCAGCGAAGCTCCCAGCCGAGACGCCCGCAGCCCCAGGACGCCCAGCCCGCCGGCACGATGCCGAAAACGGTACGGGGGGCCGGGCAGGGGAGGCCGCGGGCAGGGGAGGCCGCGGGCCGGGGGCACCCTTTTTCCGGCGGCGTCGCAGCGCGGCTGCTCGGAGTGCGCGGAGCGGAAGGGCGTCTCCCGGGGGGGCCGGGGAGGGAGCGCCGGGGGCGCCCGCGGGGGTCTCTCATCCTACAGGCCGCGGAGCTTCCTTGCGCCGGGCACCGGGGGTAGGGTGGAGGTCTCGCTCCGCCGTCCCGCCCGTGAATCGGGGCGTCGTTCGCGGGAAGGGGCCAAGGCCAGGGCGCCGGCCCCCCGCACACGCGCTCGCCGCTTCCGCCCACGGCCGCTCGGGAGGTGCTGAGCCTCTCGGCCTCGGAGCGAGCTGGGACCGTCCCTGGCGGCGCTACCGGCAGCCTCGCCCGCTGCGCCAGGCGGGCCCCGCCCGAGGAGAGCGCTTGGCGCGGCGGAAACTCCCACGGGAGGCCCGGCGGCGGGGGGCGAGGCAGCCGGGCCCGAGGCAGCGATGGGTGGGAGTCGCCCGCTGACCTCAGGGCCTGCCGTGAGGAGACGGTCGGAGGCCCCCCGTAGCACCCTGGTCGAAGCGCCGGGCTGCCGTCGGGCGGGAAGGAGCCCAGGGTGGTGCGGTGGGCGCGGCAGCTTCCCCGCAGGCCCGCCTTCCTCCTCGTGGGCAGCGTGGCCGGAGCGGGGGCCGCGCGGGTGGCTGGCTGGGAACGCTGTGTTCGGCTGGGCCGGATGCCGGTGCTCGCCCGTGCGAAAATGGGCCTCGCTCCCGCCGGGTGGAAAGGGCGAGGCGGCCCAGCCTCTCCGGACCCCGCTCCCGGCCGGCCTCCCTCCCCCTCGATTTTGGGACGGGGAGGCGGAGCCGGCGGCCCTGGGAGGAAGGCCCCGTGGAGCATCGCCGGTTGCGCTGCGGCTTGTAGGAGGATGCCGCGGCTGCTGAGAGGCGGGGGAGGGCAGAGGCCGGCCAGGCCCCTCCGAAGCTTTCCCGCTTTTCAGGCGGAGTGGCGGCGGCTCCGGGCGAGAGTTTGAGCAAGGGTAGAATTTCCCCCGCGTGGCCATTTGCCCACGTGAGGCCCAGAGGCGTCCACCCTGGAGAGGCAGCCAAGGAGGCGCTTCTGCAGGCTCGACCCGGCTCCTCCTCCTGTTCCCCTCGCCCGTCGAGTAAGAGAGTCCCGGTTCCTTAAGGGCGCAAATAGCCAGTCCGGCCTGCCGCTTTTGCTCAGTTGCTGGGACTCAGCGGCGGGTGGCCGTCGGTGCCTCAGCTGGGAGGGACTGTTTGAGACATTTATGAAGAAAAGCTTCCATTTCCCTTGATGGGACTTCCATTGTCTGCGTACCTCAAGGTTTCTCAACCTTGGCAACTTTAAGCTGTAGGGATTCCAACTCTCAGAATTCTCCCAGCCAGCAGGACCTGCCCGCCATAGTGTCTGGCCAGCATGATCAGTGGCTTTGGGTGCGTTTCTTTGTATTGCTTCAATAGCTTTCAGTAGCTCATACCTTTCTCCCATAACCATTGCCTGGGTAGGGAAAGGCGGATGGACTCCTTCGGGAAAAGTCAGAGGCCTTGCCCAGCAGTTACTCTCTGAACCTCCTTGGTCTGGAGACCCCAGGGATGGAAGATGGGGCTTCTTCCTGCCAGGCCTGTGGGCTTCCTGACTCCTCGTGCACAGGGGCCCTGGTGGAAGAGTTGCAAGGCCAGCATCTTGTTTCTAACAGTATCAGATTCTTTGGAAATCCAGAAAGCTGAGCAAGAAAGGGGATGGTCCTCCTTTATTGCAGAGAAGTGAAAGCTGCACCTACTCTCAGTAGTAGCAATGGTTGGTCTAAGGGTAGGGGTAATTTTCCCAAGAGGCCAACATGACAAACTGGGACTGTTGTGGAGGGCTGAACCAATAGAACTGAAGGTGTGTAGGTATGCACGTACATGCGTAAATTGAGAAATAGTTGCCTTAAAAAAAAAAGAAACGTAGTTGCATTGCGTGGGTAGTATACACTTATTTACATTTGATTTCTAATTTCCAAGTGATCTCACATGGGCCAGACGGGGACAGCCAAATGTAGCCCTTGGGCTGTACAAGGCCCTGGTCTGGTCTAAGGGATCTGCACTCCAGTATTGTGGACATCCCAAGTCTGAAACTGAAGCAATTCCCTCGAAGCACTGCGGGTTTTGTCCGGATGTGTCAGCCTTACCAGATCAACCAGACAGGGAACAGATAAGATTAATTCTGCTTTATGGCAAAGCTACATTAACAAAATTTGAAAGTATAATTCTGCAGCCTGACATCTTGGGGAGGGTTCCTTCTAAGTTTCTTGTCCCACCCAGCCACAGGTTCCACAAAATAAGAGAGTTAGAACAGAACAACAGAGTTGGAAGGGACCTTGGAGGTCATCTAGTCCAACCCCATGCTCAAGCAGGAGATCCTATACCATTTTAAGACAAATGGCTGCCCAGTCTCTTCTTGAAAGATTCCAGTGATGGAGCAACCACAAATTCTGGTGGCAAGCAGTTCCATTGGTTAAATTTCAGTAAATAATCAGTAAAAGGTGTTCCATGGCCGTCTTAAGCCCTCGCTAAAATTAAGAAATGGGAAATAGGTACTGAAATGAATAAACGCAGCGCGCATGCGCAGCTGGTCAGCCTCCATGGCCTCAGCCGGTCTTCACCGGCCCACCAAAGTCATTCTGAGATACCATTGCAAGATGTGAGCACCGGGGACTCTGATGCTGATAAGAATTGTAGTTGGATGGATTCCTGTGGAAAGTTAGAGGCCGGGGAGGCTGCTGAGGGACTGGAACGCTAGTTCCAGGGTAAGGTATAACTTGTGGCTGGAGAGCTTTGTGCTTTTGAGAAATGTCACTGGTTCCCTGTGGCTGCTCATAAGAATGGCTGCTGTGTGGGCACAGCTGTTTACAAACTGGTCCTTTACCAGACGGCAGCGGTGCTTGACAGATGCTCTGTGCCATCCCTTCTGGGATGCTCTCGCTCACTTACCTTAACCTGCATCTTTGCATGGGATTGGTTGGCATGGTTGGCATGGTTGAAGCCATGTTTATTTTTGAAGAATGCCAAAGGGACTGCTGCCCTTGGAGGCTGGCCTATTAACTTGTGTTGTTTTGTAATATTCTTTAAGTTAAAAATAAGGCGCATGGTGCACAGAGATTTAGCCCTGCAGGAGAACCTGTTGATGCCAAGCAGGAGCGAGGCAGAGCTCACGGCTACAGTTGGGGGTGCCCGGCATGGGAAGCAGCACACGGCTCATGCCTCTGGAGGCGTGTGCCTGGGGCATCTTGTCTTGGGGGACTGATGGGAGCGCCCCGGTTTGCTAATCACATTTGTGGTTGGCCTGGTTTTGCTGCCTTATGTTGGACCAGGGCCAGCCGCTTTGGGGAGCTTCCACATCTTGTATTCTTCCTTGTGTCTTTCAAAATGGATTTTCAGACTGTGATCGCTGAAATCAATACATAGCTGACATAAGCTGTAATTATCTATATCTTTCCGACTACTGGCTTTGGAAGAAGAGTTTTCAACGGAAACCATTGCAGATCTTCACTGTGCCGAGAATATGTTAGTTTGGAGATGATAAATGAGTTCGGAGTTGCTGCAGAGCCTTGTCTGAGCTTGACTGGAATGGCTTCCTTGGCTAAGGAAGGTGAGGTGTGCTAAATGTGGAGTGTGTCAAGTCTGTACTTGACTTCCTTTTGAGGAAAAACAGGAAGGTTTTAGGAGAAAAGATTCCAAGAGAAAAGACGGGGCGATCTTATTTCGTGAGATTTTTTTATTTTTATCTTTGGCTTATTTTCTAGCTGAAAACTTTAAGGAGCAAAATAGGAGACTAGTTTGATTAGCTCACAAGAGGAGAATGTTTTTCAAAGTGGCATAGATGGGGTGGGTGGGGGAAATGCAACGCACAGCTTCCTTAAAATACTAAGGGTATTGTGAGTGGATTCCCCCCTCCCCCGCCACTGCTGGCGAAAGATCCAGTTTGATTCTCTTAACTCCTTGTTCCTTGGGTTGTACAATAGCTTCTTTAAAGAGATGGGTATCTGATACTTGAGTGGTATAACCTTTGAAATGAGATGGAGCTGTAGCTTTCCTTTCTTCAGGTTTTTTTTTTTTAAAAAAAGCCCTGCCATTTTTTAGAAAGAAAGAAACCAAATGGCTGCTTTGTTCCTAGACAGGAGGGTGTTTTTTTTTTTTTGACACACCAGGCTAGCCCCACTGTGGGCTTTGAAGACCTTCTCTTGAGAAGGCGGATGTCATAACAAGCCCCCCTCCCCTCTCTTCCTGTTCCCGTCTGAGGCCGCCTCCTTTCTGCACCTTCCCCCTCCCTCCCTCCCTCCCCCCCACGCCTGGGGCTACCAGCAAGCACCAGCAACCAATCCGCATTTTTAGACATTGGGTACATTTGCAGCCATCTACAGCTGTGATTCCATAGGTTGAAGGTGGATCTGGGGAACAAATCCATGAGACTGTCCTTGTATTCAGCCTTCCTAGCTGGAGTCCTTTGGGCAGAGGACGCCTGCAGCCGTATCTTCTGGGCACCACTTATGGCCAGAGTAAACATGTATTAGTTGCCAGGTGAACTCCTGGGGGCCGATTTCCTCAGATTCCCACAGCCCCTGGGTCAGTTGTCCTCGCTTCCAGTGATCATGGATAGAAACTATTTGATCTGATCTGATTTCATATTAAAAAAAGGAAAAACAAAGCCAGAATTCCTGGGATCTATTAGTGCAGCGTTTCTCAACTTTGGCAACTTGGAGAAGGATGGTTTCAACTCCCAGAATTCCCTAGCTGGCCAGGAAGCCATGGGAGTTGAAGTCTACCCATCTTAAAGGGCCAAGATTGAGAAACCGTGTCTTTGTGTTTGCAGTGACTGTAAATGATAAACTAAGAATGCACACTTAACCTTCTTAAGGCAAAAGTATGTCTTCAGTGAGCCTGAGTAGCACTCTTGTTTTAAGTGTGCCAGAATTACCCTGATGGTCTGAAAAGTGCCCCTTTTCCCAGGCAGAAATCTGTACTTGGGTGTTATTTATTTTTTATGTTACTCAATTTCTAGAGCTGCCTATCTCCGATGCAAGATTAAGTCTTAGATTTTTTTATTTTTTTAATCCCACCTTTATGATGTTTTTAAATAACTCAAGGCAGGAAACATATCTAATACTCCTTCTTTAGGCGTATTTTGTTTCTCCATAACAATCCTGTGAGGTAGGCTTGGGTGAGAGGGCGGGAGTGACTGGCACAAAGGGGGTCCTGCTCCAAGAGAAAACCTGAATGTGGTTAATTCAAATTAATTCGAATTAATTTGTTCATGTGATTCTTCATTTAATAATCTCTTTTTGTTACATTAAAATTACACTATGGGAAGAGTTTATGGGTCAGAGGGCCATCCAAAGCCTCCACCAGCCTCAGGGTATTAGTAAGACTCCTCTCCCAATCTGAAGGAGTTGGTGACTCACGGTCCTTATCTTCTCCTCGGAGATTACAGCAGGAATGTGCAACTTCTTTCCAATCCTGTGCGGAGCCACATTCCTGGTCCTGCCCTACCTGACCTGCAAAGCGCAGAAATGAGCAGTTGATGGCTGTTAATGCTCCCCGTTTCTGGTATCACTTTGCTGCCCTCTCATGGCTGCCTGGACTTTTGCAGCCCAGATCTGTTTCCCCAACATAATCTAGAAAGCGGGCAGGGCCAAAATGAAGGTGAAATGAAACTAATCTAGTAGAAAATGGAATTAAAATATTATGCCAGTACTTTGATTACTCCTTGTGTGTTTAATAACTTTCCACTTGTACTAGAATAGAAATTACAAGTTGGCAGTAGTCTTGCTAGTTATTTCCATGCCTCTGGTTTGCATTCAGTATGTTTGTTTGATTTCTGTAATGGCCAGATAACATCTAAGGGTGAAGCAGTCTTGTGATACAATATTAATTTAATTTGATTTTAATTTATTAAATTTATATGCCACCCAACTCCCAAAGGACTCTGGGCGGCTTAACAACAGAATAAACATTTAAAAACATCTTAAACATTAAAACAATTTAAAACCCATACATATCATTTCATGGCCGGATCTCGTCGATTATAACCGCGAAATCAACGGCCTCAAGCCTGCCGGAAAAGCCAGGTCTTTACTGCTTTTCGGAAGGCCAATAGGGTGGGGACAGTCCGGACCCCGGAGGTAACTGGTTCCAGAGAGCTGGGGCAGCCACAGAGAAGGCTCTCCCCCGCGGGCCCGCCAGCTGGCACAGTTTAGCTGACGGGACCTGGAGGAGACCAACTCTGTGAGATCTCACCGGTTGCTGGGAGCTGTGTGGCAGAAGGCGGTCTTGGAGATAACCTGGCCCTGAGCCATGTAGGGCTTTAAAGGTAATGACCAACACCTTGAATTGTGCCCAGAGACCAACAGGGAGCCAGTGCAGCTCGCGGAGGATTGGTGTAATGTGAGTGTACCTAGGTGCACCCACGACAGTTTGCGCAGCCGCATCCTGGACCAATTGTAGTCTCCGAGCACTCTTCAAGGGTAGTTCCATGTAGAGCGCGTTGCAATAATCTAATCGTGAGGTGACAAGGGCATGATTGACTGTGAGGAGCGCCTCTCGATCAGTTGGTGCACGAGACACATTTGTGCAAAGGTCCCCCTAGCTACAGCTGTCAAATGTTGATCTAATTTTAGCTGTGAGTCTAGGAGGACACCCAAATTTCGAACCCATTCTGAGGGGGACAATTTCTCCCCCCCTAAGAGTCAAGGATGGACAGTTGACATAGTCTTTAGGAGGCAATATCCACAGCCAATATCTTCATTTTGTCTCATAACAGCAAAATCCAGGGCCTTTCAGGTTGAACAGGTAAATTATCTTGGTGCCTTCAATATTTGTGAACAACCTTTAGAATTAAGTCTTTGAAAAAGTTCTTCTCCTGACCTCAAACCAGATCTATTTTTGTTGTCAGGGATTCATCACAACTCCAGAGTTGTATTCTGAGCAGAGCAGAGATGTGGTGTTCCTGTACAGCTTTGTAGACAGTAGCACTTTAGTGCTTTCCAACTCCGTAGTGAATGGCTAAAAAAAGCAGCCGTGCCTGAAGTCCATGTATTGTCACCGTCCCTGCCAGGCATTCTCCAGATGCATGGAGGATACTTGTCCCAAAGGTGCTTTTTCAAAAGGCAGCTGGACTTTTTTCATTTTTCATTGAATGAAAAATCAGAACTGAAGAACTTTCTTGGATGAGAAGTAAAACAGCTTCAAGGAAAAACAAAAGTTCAGTTGCCTTTTGCAGAAGCACCTTTGGAACAATCATAACCTGGATGACTGAGAATCTCCATAGATGTTGAGGATACTTGTGCCTGGTTTACATCTGTGTATATTTGTATGTTGAATAAAAGCCCAGCTGCTGTGGCCTAAAGGTAGAGCTCTTGCCTCACAATCAGGAGGTTGTGAGTTTCATCCTAGGTAGAGGCAGATGTAAGGGTCTCCTGCTTGGGCAGGGGGTTGGACTAGATGACCTGCAAGGTCCCTTCCAACTCTGTTAATCTGTTAAACACTTCCATAAACATTATCAGGGCTACTAACGGGAGCAAAACCCATGGAAACAAAAGGATTTTGGTATGTCTTTCTAGGCTTAAGGAATAAAAGGATCCTGTCATCTTTGTGACTTGATTTTCTTTTTAAAGGAATGCTTAAATTTTAAGGTTAGTTGCTGTAGGGTTCTTTTTAGGTTAGGATAATTTTTTAAAAAAATATTTGGAAGTAAGCTTTATTTCTTATTGCTTAAAAGAGCCAAGTTATAAGCCCATAACTTAAAAACTCTGAATTAGCCCAGTAAAATAAAGAGTCCTTCATTATCAAGGTTTGACTGCTGGAATTGCGTGACTCCTGGAATTATTGACCAACCGCAAATATATTTCATTCTTGGCCAGGGAGATCAAGTTGGTGGAGACTTCTTGAGAAATGTATCCTAGTTATATCTAGATCAGTGTTTCCCAACCTTGGCAACTTGAAGATGTCTGGACTTCAACTCCCAGAATTCCCCAGCCAGCGAATGCTGGCTGGGGAATTCTGGGAGTTGAAGTCCAGATATCTTCAAGTTGCCAAGGTTGGGAAACACTGCCCTAAAGGAACCGGGACTCTCTTACTCGACGGGCGAGGGGAGCAGGAGGAGGAGGAGGAGCCGGGTCGAGCCTGCAGAAGCGCCTCCTTGGCTGCCTCTCCAGGGTGGACGCCTCTGGGCCTCTGGGCGAATGCTGGCTGGGGAATTCTGGGAGTTGAAGTCCAGACATCTTCAAGTTGCCAAGGTTGGGAAACACTGATCTAGAGTGATCTGGTCCATTTCAGCCCTGCTTTTGGTCAGGATGTGGGACTGAATCTCCTGATTTATGCAAGGAAGATTGGAGCGTGGATCTGTTAACTCTAAAGCCCCCGCTGGCAGCGGTTGATTGCTTATTACATGCCCAGTGAGTGGAAGGGGCTGATTCCCTTGCTTGTGAGCATGACCATTAGCCTGGAGTGCCTTGTGGGGCTCATCTTGTTCCCTTATTTGCCAGCAATGCAAAAGAAATCAGCTGGCGCTTTGCTGTGAGTTTTCATCAGTATTTCAATAATGGTAGTTTTATTGCTTCTTGTCATTAACCCCAAGCAAATTGGCCTCAGATGTTGCTTCAGTTCAGTAGTATGTGGGATGAGGGTGAACAAGCTGAAATTAAAGCCAGACAAGCCAGGAATTCAACTTTCTGTAAGGAAATCTGGCTCAGGGCTGGAATTCAGCGCAACTCCTCTGGAAGTATTCTTGAGGAGGTGGGGGGGGGGGCTTCCTAGCAGTGCCCCATGGCAGTTTTCAGATGAAATCCGGGGAGCACATTTACAGAACTTGGCAACAGTTATCCAGGCCTTCGTTGAATTGCAGTTGGGCTGCTCCAGTACATTTATGCATGAAAAAGTACCCAAGAAAGCTGCTAGCCATGAACAGAATCACAATCATCTCATGCCCACACAGATGCTGTAGGTTGGTGCTGCTCACCACTTGTTTTCCCTGCTCAATTCTGTGTTAGACTCTTCCTTGAAAACAGCACAGGCCATCTCATTTGCCAGCAAAATCTGAGGGTGGGTGGGTGGGTGGGGGCATTGGGCTCTCCAAGGGGTCAGACTTCTGTTCAAAAAAGTGAAAAAATTTTCAGGATGACTTGCTTTTAAGACTTTTGAAAGAGTGTTACATACATTGCAGTGTTGGAAATGCTTAGGAATTGATGTGCTTTGCCTTCTAAAATGGTACAGAGCTCAATGGGTTGTGGTTATAAAGCTGGTTGGGAAGATCATCTTCCCTTTTAAGGGAAAAAACAGAGTAATTATGGCAAAAAGGAATATATGAACTGTACTATTTGCTGCCTTTCATATTCTACTATTTCTTGGAAGCTTTTTACTGGCTGCTGCCAGAAACAAGATGTTCCTGTAATTAATAGAGTTTATTACGTTTTTACTAAAGACCTGCTCTTTTTTATGCTTCCTCCACTAATTTACTAAGCTTTCTGTTGTGTTACTATGATTACCAAGAAAGAAACGGGGGAAAGGAGATGGAAAAGGACGTTCATAAGGTTCTCCAAAGGTGACTTTCCTATAATTAAATTCAACTTTGGAGGACCTCAACGAACATCCTTTCCCATCTTCTTCCTCTTTTCCCTGTTCATTTTTTAACAAACGATTTGCGCATGGAAGGAAGAACTTTCTCCGTTTCTGATTTTTCATGAAGAGAGCTAAAACTTCCTTGCTTGCAACTAGGCCTCTTGAATTCTCACGCAACCACTTCACCAGAATCCTTCCCTGGCAGGATATTGCCCACAGTGCGACAAGCGTGTTTCCTTTTTTATTTTAACACCAAGAGCCGCTTGGTTTTTTTTAAAAAGGATCTCAGCTCTTTGTGTTTATTACTTAACATGGCTCCCTTGGGATGGTGAAGATCTCTGAATCGTTGTGCCCTCCCCACAAATGGCATAAAACCCAGTATTCCCCCCTCCCCTCTCCAAAATGGGTTTGGAGCTCCTCCAGTCCCTCCAGAGATTGCTGCAGTCATGCAGTTTTCACCATAAGAAGAGGAAATTGCTAAATAAATGGAAAGCGGTCAAGTTTACTTCCGTTCAGTTGTGTCTGATCTCGGAGACTGCCTGGACAAGTCCTTGCAGATTTTTTGGGCAAGATTTTTTGGCAAAAGTGGTTTGCCATTGCTTGCTTTCCAGGGCTGAGACAAAGGGACTGGCCCAAGATCACCCACCTGGCTTTGTGCCAAATATGGGTCTAGAACGTACGGTCTCCTGGCTTCTAGCCTTATGCCTTCATCACTACACCAAACTGGCTTTTAATTGACTTATTGCTTAATTTACTTACAGTATAGTTAAATCAGATTTAGTTTCTTTTTCTGTTCTTTGGAGTCCAGCCGCGCTCCAGCAGGTTCCTCAAAGGCTAAGAAATGACCCTTTGTTTCAATATCTAGATTGAAGAGATGGGCTGATTCTTTCTTTCTTTCTTTCTTTCTTTCTTTCTTTCTTTCTTTCTTTCTTTCTTTCTTTCTTTCTTTCTTTCTTTCTTTCTTTCTTTCTTTCTTATTTATTTATTTATTTATTTATTTATTTATTTATTTATTTATTTATTTATTTATTTATTTATTTATTTATTTATTTATTTATTTATTTATTTATTTATTTATTTTTCTTATATGCCGCTCTACTCCCTGGGGACTCAGGGTGGCGTACAACATTTGAAGAATCACTAAACAATACAATTTAAAATACATTTAAAAAGCATACAAAATCTTACATACATAGGGGAGACCTCAGATGTAAAATTGTCTCAAATCACCCCGCCTGCAAGAAGAGCCATGTCTTCACAGCTTTTCGGAAGGCCAGCAAGGTGGGGATAATTCGTATCTCTGGGGGGAGTTGGTTCCAGAGAGCGGGGGCCCCCACAGAGAAGGCCTTCCCCCTAGGCCCTGCCAGTCGGCATTGTTTGGTTGATGGGACCTGGAAGAGACCCACTCTTCAAATTAGTCTGCCCTGGGGGGGGTCCTTCCTCGTCCTTCATGAGTTGACCTGCAACCAAAGAACGGATGGGCTTCAGTAGCTCCGCTGGGATCCCTGGCCGCAACACTTGCCAAGGATCTGCTCTAGGCTCAGTCCCCACATGGGTCACTCATTTGTCCCATTGAATCAAAGATACAAAACTTGGGATAGAATCCAGAACTTCAATATTCACCAGTTCCCTGAAGTTGACCTCTGAATAAAATTGGACTGAAACTTAACAGTTAAGAGTATTGATACTGTTTTTTAGAAGCTCTGATTGTTTATTACTTCAATTTACATGGCCACCCCTCTCAAATTCATGACTAGCCATGGCGACCAACACAGCACTCTGTGGGGCTGTGGAAGGAAGGACTCTGCTGGATGGGGGCGGGAGCAAGGCCAAGACTGCCCTCTTCAAGGTCAGGCGGGGGGGGGGGGGATGGGGGACCCTGTAGTGCCCAAGCGGCACTTGCGCCTTAAGGGCTGCCAGGGGGTGGGGGGAGGCTTGAAGATGGTGAGGGAAGGATTGATTTTTCTTTTCTTTTTGTGGGGTATGTGCAGGATTTTGTTTTGGCTAATTAAATACAATTGCCTATTTTAAGACCATGGGGTTTTTTGGGGGGTCTTTCCATCCCAAATTCTGCAAGTTGGGATGGTGATATTTTGGGAACGGGTCACAAAAAAAGAACAGGGAAAAATGGCATGCCATGCCAAGAGACACGGCCAGCTCCTACACACACACACACACACACACACACACACACACACACACTAGAGTGGGAGATACCCACTATGTATCACGGACCCATGTCGGGGCAGACATCCCTGATCATGGTGGACACATACTCAAAGTGGCTGGAGGTTGTGACAATGCCCACATTGACCACTGAGACCACACTTGGGTGAACTGCAATGTGCTGCAGCTCACTGCCAAACACATGGAAGCATTCCTGGTCAAACTGGGCATAAGGCATGCTCTTGTGTCACCATTCAGTCTCTGAAGCAATGGCCGGGTAGAGAGAATGACCAAAGAGACACTAAGTAGGTGCTTGTGCTTGGAGTGCTTAGAGAGAGGAGAGGAGGAGTGAAGGAGTAAGAAAGGAGGAGGAGGAGATGACGGAGATAGAGAGAGGGGAGTGTAATGGAAAAAAGCAGAACAGACTGATGCTCAATGATGTAAACATTGGCATAAAATTTTGACTTGTGAACGATGGATTATAAATGTAAAATTGTGTATTTTATTGTAACATTTTAAGGTATATGTCTATTGGATTGTAAAAGTGGTGGAGGAAAAAATAAAATTTGGGGCAAAGTAGTGCTTGTTCTTTGAAAGACAAAGCAATTTAAGCAGAATGCAGTATAAAGTATTAACCAATCTATTAAAAATGGCAGATCAAACACCACCTAAATAAATATCTTGGCGCAACCCTCTTTGTTTACAGCCTGTTAATAAATGCTGGCTTAGAGGCCTCTTCTCTCCTTTGCCAGGTGCCGCTGGCGGCCTGCCTTGGTCCTTGGGTGCTTTTGTGGCTCCCAACTCTCTGCAAACCACAAAAGCACCCAAGGACCAAGGCAGGCCGCCAGCGGCACCTGGCAAAGGAGAGAAGAGGCCTCTAAGCCAGCATTTATTAACAGGCTGTAAACAAAGAGGGTTGTGCCAAGATATTTAGGTGGTGTTTGATCTGCCATTTTTAATAGATTGGTTAATACTTTATACTGCGTTCTGCAGTATAAGGGGAGGAAGAGAATGCAGGAAAAGCTCCTGCAGGGAATTGAAGGGGTTGTGGCAAAATGCAGCCGAAGGATGTTCACCACAGTTGCACCAGGTTGTCTTGCTTGCCAGCTGGAAAAGTGGGTTGTGTGTCCTTGTGCAAAGGCATTTCTCCCAAGTGGAGCTGAAGGTTCTAGGAATGGCAGCGCATCGTGAAGTGTCTGCCTTTATGGCAGCCGCCTTATTTATCCCCTCAAGTGGTGCTTGTAGAGTGGTCAAAGTATCTAAAAATCCATGGAAGAAGTACAAAAGCAGGCAAATAAAAGATGAGACAGTTAGAACTACATTCAGTAAGCAAACGGCCGGTTTTAGTCTCTGGTCTCACAGTTTGATGTTAGTAACCACCTGAGGCGAAAAACTGAGTGGACTTTCCTCCAAGTTTTTCCAGAAATTAAAAGTCCCCAAACTCCTGAAGGCCAAGGCGCCTTCTTGGCTCTGAGAAAGGGTCCTCTGTGTGTGTGGGGTGGTGGGGTGGGGTAGGAGTCCCTCCCCTGCTATCTGCTCTTGACATGGATGGAAGGGAGAGAAGCCAGGAGACCATCCCCCCATCATTATGGACAAGGTATTATTGCTGGGTCACCTGGTCACTAAATATCACGATGTGAATATTGTCAGTTTGTGCATCTCTATGTTTTTCTACTGTTTCTTGTATTTATGGTCAAGCAGACTTATGATATGTTCTATTACGCATGCCTGCATTCCAGAGGTTTCCTCCTTCCCTTTCTCTTCGCCATTTCTGCCAAAGGTAGAAGTGATTTATTCATTAGCCGATACAATGTAGCTTAAGAAGGATTCTTTTTATTATTTTCTACTGAAATAAATATTTTGTTAATTAGATTTGAATCTCAGTTTTATTTTCTAAGTAAGAATGTTTACAAAAGGGAAGCAACGATCCATCGATCTCCGGAGGATTTATTCCTCCCGCTCACACTAAATAGATGCAAACCCCCCCCCAATTGGGGTTTGCTCCTCTCCTGTTTTGAAAGGAATTTCAATAGTAAATACTGGTGGAACAAGAGCTGCTCGGGAAGAGGCAGGGAATTTTTCTACCTGGCACCAGATAGGAATGACTGGGCACTAGGGAGTTGGGAGAGTGAGGTTGAAAAGCAGCAAATTCTAAGCACTGAATAGCTTGAAGGAGCCGAGGTGGCGCAGTGGTTAGAGTGCAGCACTGCAACCTACTTCAGCTGACTGCGAGTTCAGCAGTTCAGCTGTTCAAGTCTCACCGGCTCAAGGTTGACTCAGCCTTCCATCCTTCCGAGGTGGGTAAAATGAGGACCCAGATTGTTGGGGGCAATATGCTGAACTCTGTAAACCGCTTAGAGAGGGCTGTAAAGCACTATGAAGCGGTATAAGTGCTATTGGTATTGAACTGGCAGGATGGGGGAGGCTGGCAACATGCTTGGGAACTCACAGCTGAACTGGGTGGACCCACCAGCTCCTATTTCCAAATTGCTGAGAGTAGCAAAACTTGTCTTTAACTGTCAGATCTAGCAACTTTCAAATCCTTTTTTTTAAAGTTGAAGTTCAATTTTTTCAGTGAAGCCTCACACACAACATCCTGCAGTGCTATAGTAGTTCACAAGGCTGCCTTCATAATTCCTTGCGCAGACCAGGCTAATATGCTACAAGGACTCTCTTGCGGGGTGGAGTCAAAAAAGGCAAGATGGCAGCTGTGAAAAAAAGGGTGGGGCTTCAATCAGGGGGTTGTGGCTGGCAGTGCACAGTGGGCTTCCTTCCTGTCCCAGCAAGATTTTTTTCCTAGGAGGATGGCTAGCTTGCTTGATTCACTCGAAACTGAAAGTAATTGCTCCATTTTGTGCCGTATACTTATTTGGACATAAACTCACTTTAAAAAAAAAAAGGAATCGTAGGTTGGTCCCTGACGGGATAGGAATTTATTCCTACCGAGGCGATGTATGGATCTTGTTCCCTTGAAGTCATTCTTACTTAGAAAATAAAACCGAGATTTAAATCTAATTAACAAAATATTTATTTCAGTATAAAAGTAACAAAAACATAAACCTTAATAAGCTACATTGTTCCAGCTAAGAATTCACATCTGCCTCGGGCAAGGCTTGCAGGAGAAGAAGGAAGGAGGAGACTCCTGGAATGCACACATGCGCAGTAATACATGTGACATGTCTGCTTGATTAGAAAATACAGTAGATCTAGAAATATAGTAGAGAAGCTCAACTGGCAATATATTCACATCGTGACAGTCTCCTCATATCTGTATAATGACAATTGACATGTTTTGTGGGCAATCCTGAATCAATTTTGGGGTTGCTCACTAATGCCCCTGTCTGGATGGTGGATTAGGGTTAGGTTTACTTAATTGCTTGTTTCCATGCCATGAGTGCCTGTGTTAATTTTTGCATCTGAGGTTGGCGGAGGTTTAAAATTTGCATGCTTGGCATTTAATTCAGATTGTGGGGAGGACCATGCTTTAGGCAGGGATCCTCAAACTTGGCAACTTTAAGACTTGTGGACTTCAACTCCCAGAAATCCTCAGCCAGCAAAGCTGGCTGAGGAATTCTGGGAGTTGAAGTCCACAAGTCTTAAAGTTGCCAAATTTGAAGTTTGGAATCTGGGTCCATGGAGCTGATAACAAAAGAGTTTATTCCAACTTGGAATAATCACAACGTGGGGATTTAGCGCTTTCTGAACCAGCTGAAATTCTGAGTCTTTTTCGCTCCCAGAACTTGGGGAGCTCGAATCTGCCAGGATAAATTCTGCAAAGGAATGTCGGTGCCCCCACCGCTTCTGCCAGGCTTGCTCTGCCATTCTCTGCAGCCCCTCCCCGCCCCAGGAAAGCCAAAGAGAGCGAAGCATCGCCTCCTCCTCCACCTCCGGGTAGTAGGGCCGCGTTGCCCCCTCCCCGTCCGGGGCCAGGAAACGCAGCGCCCTGCGGCGTCCCGCGAGCTCCCCTCCCCGCCTGGCGCGCTTTGGGGCAGGGACGCCTCTGCTCCTCCGGGCGCCGCAGCCTCCCTCGGCCCCGCGCCAGGCTCGCAGGAAAGGGTGACTCAATGCTTCCTCCGGATGACGTCGCCGCGGGCCCTTCCCGGCCGGTGCGGCTCGAAGAGCGCCTTATTTGGCCGCCGCGGCTGCTCGCCCCATCCGCGCAAGGAAGCCCTGCGGCCGCGCTTTGGGGAGGCGAGCTCGGAGGCGGCCTCCCCGGGCTGGATCCGGGTTGCCTGCTTTCTCTGTAGCCGCCCGCTACAGAGGCTGGCTCCCCTTTAATAGGCGCTGGTTGGCAAAGAGTGTGGGACCTCGAGTATTGGGGTACAGCTGCCCCCCAGCTCTCCAGCACCCCCAAACCTGATTTAGATTTAGATTTATTATTAGAGTTGGAAGGGACCTTGTAGGTCATCTAGTCCAACCCCCTGCTCAAGCAGGAGTTCCTACACCATTTGAGACAGATGGCAGTCCAGTCTCTCCTTGAAGGTCGCAAGTGTTGGGGCTCTCACAACCTCCGCTGGCAAGATGTTCCACTGGTTGATCGCTCTCACCTTCAGAAAGTTTCTCCTCACTTCCAGGTTGAGTCTCTCCTTGGTCAGCTTCCATCCGTTATTCCTTGTTTGGCTTTCTGGTGCCATAGAGAACAGCCTGACCCCCTCCTCTCTGTGGCATCCCGTCAAGTATTGGAACACTGCTATCATGTCACCCCTGGTCCTTCTCTTTGCCAGACTGGCCAAGCTCTGCTTGATAAGAGGGGAAAGGAATCCTTGCCCCGCAGGGGTTCTGTTGGGAGGGTGCCCTGCTGGAGGACTGGGTGCTGCCCCTTGCCCGGTCCTGGAAGGGTGAGAACCCAGTTTTGGGGAGGGGGGCATTAAGACGAGGAAGGATGAGAGACCTTCAGGAGCTGTGCGTTTTGCTTGATCTTCCTTGTGTTTTCTGTACCCCCCCTCCTGCCCCCACCTTGCCATGAGAGGGGTGGGCAACTGGGCAACCCCCGCATGACGTTTGTGTTTAGGGATGCCACCTCACTTTCTTCCCAGCATTGGCCAAAGAAAGGCACATTGATAAGGCCTTTCTGTTTTGTTATTTGCAGACAGCCTCGGAGTAAGTAGTTTTCTGCATAAAAATAGAACAATGCAATGAAAAAGAGGGGAAACCCAAAATGCTGCGTTAAGAGAACCAGAACATTAAAACCAAGCAACCAACTAAAAGATTAAGGGAGAATGAAAAGTGGGCAGAACAAAAACCTGTGTGAGCTTAGCAGACACTTTTAATAACAGGAAGTGCCTCTCCTCCCGTTTCTGAATCCTCCACCCTCTCTCTTCACTATGGCTTCTTAGCAAAGCAAGCAGCTCTGGTTTCCTGTGCCTTCATTATGCTGAAAAGCGCCTGGCTGTTGCCCCAATGGCTCTAGCAGGGCGCAGGAGGCCCCTTAAGCAGGACGCTTGGAAGCCTTGGCCCTGGGCAGACTTGCCCTTCTGCAAGGAAGGGGGGGGGGACACCGCGCCTGGAGCTCTTTTGAACTTGCTTTAGCTGCATGGCTGAGTCCTGTTGTGCTGGGGGGCCCCTGTGGATCAAGGCTTGGCTTGGCTCGCCTGGTCTCCCTTTGAGAAAGTGGCCAGGGGCTGATCTGCGTCTTCAGACGGGGTCTGTCTGTCTGTCTGTGGGTCTTCTCTTCAGAATAGGCGTCTGCCATTTGGGCTTCCCAGGGTTTGTGGATTCTGTGTTGTGGAGAGGCTATAGCAGTGATGGCGAACCTTTTTTTCCTCGGGTGCCAAAAGCGTGTGCCCGTGTGCTATCGCACGTGCATGCGTGCCCATACCCATAATTCAATGCCCCCCTGCTCCCCGCCCCCCCCCACACACATGCTGCACGACCCCCACACACTGCCCCCTGTGCACGACCCCCCCGCTCCCTTGTTCCTGACTTCCAGTGGCCCCGGTAGGCCCATTTTTCACCCTCCCCAGGCTCCAGAGGCTTTTTGGGAGCTGGGGAGGGCGAAAATGGCCTCCCCTGCCCCCCTCCCCCCGAGGCCCTCCAGAGGCCAAAAACGCCCTCCCAGAGCCTCCGCACAAGCCGAAAATCAACTGGCCAGTGCGCAGATGTGCGCTGGAGCTGAGCTAGGGCAACAGCTCGTGTGCCGGCAGATATGGCTCCAAGTGCCACCTGTGGCACACATGCCATAGGTTTGCCATCACAGGGCTATAGAAACCCCTGGCGAGTCTCCCTCGGTTTCTCCCTCCTATTGATCTCAAGCCCCTGATTCTGAAGATGCTGGGTGCCAGTCAAAGAAGCCAGACCCCGTTTGCCCATGGGTGGCAGTGGGCAGACCCTGCCATCACAATCATTGTTGAGTTTGGTTTCCTCCAGGCTGCTTTTAAGGATAACTCTGTTCAGCTGTTCACCTCTAGGAAGGGCTAAACTCTGAAGGAGGGGTTAAAAATGTGCAGCAGTGATAATACCAGAAGGATCCCCCCCCCCCCCCCCCGTGTGCTTCAAGGATAAGTATTGCTGTTCTGCAAAGCTGAGGGAAGGAGCCTCTTGGTGGCTGGTCCTGATGTTCAGATCACTCTTGGCATTTCTGCAGGAACAGCTTTACTGTAGAGCTAATATTGTTACTTTAAAACTACAGTTTGCATGTTCGGCATGCAAGCGGGCTTTCCTAGAAGTTCTTAATCGGGAAAAGGCAAGAACGAAAACATAGTGCACAAGATGGAAGCAGAAGCCTCTAATGCAGTGTTTCCCAAACCTTGGCAACTTGAAGATGTCTGGACTTCAACTCCCAGAATTCCCCAGCCAGCATTCGCTGGGTGGGGAATTCTGGGAGTTGAAGTCCAGACATCTTCAAGTTGCCAAGGTTTGGGAAACACTGCTCTAATGTATCGCAAAGTGCGGGGAGGCACTGCGGCCTTTCTAGAGAAGCCATGCGTTTTGCTCCTCCTCCTGCATTTCGGCCACTAACTGCATTCACACGCTACGTCTGTCCAGGATGTGAGACTGGAAGGCCCAGGGTTTCTTTGGGCCCCAGGAAATTCTAGTCAGTGCCAGATCAGTGTTAATGTGACAGAAAGAAAAATGAGTAACTGCAACTACACAGTTAATCTCATTAATCACACTATATTTTATATCAGCTGTTCAAATCTCACCCGCTCAAAGTTGACTCAGCCTTCCATCCTTCCGAGGTAGGTAAAATGAGGACCCAGATTGTTGGGGGCAATATAAAAATATATATTGCTTACTGGTGTAAACCGCTTAGAGAGTGCTTGCACTTTGAGGCGGTATATAAGTCTCACTAATAAATAAATAAATAATAAATAAAATATTTTAATTCAAATATAAATGCTATGAAATAGTATCTGTCATACTTTTATTTATCACAAGGAAGGAGGGAATGCTTGTGCAACCTACACATTACCGAACTATGGGAGATCTAATATCTAATACATTGGTAGAAAAATATGTATTGTGATTAATAAACTGCTTTAATTGGTTGTGTGGATCCCTCCATTTGTGACTTATGTAACAAACTGTGTTTAATGGTTTGATTCAATCTGAATCCAGATATGGTTGTGCACAAAAACTACCCCTCAGTATCTGGAAGACAAAAGGCAGCTAATTCTGCTTTAGTGATTGCCAAATTTACTCACTCCTAAAAATCCCCTGAGATCGGTGAAGTTATTTGAGTCCTACGGGATTGGGCAGCCTATAAGAACTTTTAATTAAATTAAATTAAATTTGCTCCCTCCTTAAACAAGTTCCAATTTTGGCTCATTGATGCTGTGTTTGACACAGGAGCTGTGCAGCTTCATCAGACAGTTTCAGGGTCCTTCAATTGTCAGCCATTTTCACCTCCAGGAGGTTGAGTCTTCCTCTTCCATCTGCCAGGATTTCTATGTCCTGGAGGGTCTATGACAACTCGCCAGGGCCAACTTGCTGTGGCCAGTTTGCCCCAGGACAAGAGTTACACTAAAGAAATCGTGGAACAGAATCATTAAAGAAAGGATGCCAAAGGAGGGACAAAATGAAATGTGAATGACAAAAATTAAAGTATTTTTTTAATTTTAAATAATTGAATTGTTCTGTTGTCCTGTGGTGAGTTGGCTGTGGCGAGTTGTCCCATTCTGGTCCCGGAGAGTCCCAGGACCTTTGTAGGCTGGACACACATCTACATGACTGCATTGTAGTCCCAGATCTGCAGCAGCAGATCACCCCACCTTACTGACAGCAGCCAGGCTGGATTTCCTTGCTTCTCTAGTCATCCCCTGTGAGCTGCGTTTCCCCTCTCAGCCTGCCTCCTGCTTTCTGCTTCTGCCTTTGTTTGAGAAGCCTCCCCCCCAACCCCCCAACCCCTCGCCTCTGGAGAACAGAGGCTGCAGGGCAGAGTGGCAGGGGGGTGGTAGAGCCCACCTGGGCCCCACCTTGTCTGGGGAGTTTTGCAGGCAAGGGAAGCCAAGGAAATGGGAAACTGGCCCTGCTCCTGGGCAGGTCAGCCTGACTTTTCTGGCCAGTTAAACTGGAGTCATGTTGGGGAAGGTCTTGAATGGAAAAGGAGGGGAATAGTGGCTCTCAGGCACAGACTGCCTTGCTCTCCTCCCTCCCCCCCTCCTCCAAGGAGACAAAGTGCAGGATCTTCCTCACTTCCGAGGCAGAGCCCAAGCTGGCTAGAGTTAGTCCTCAGACCAAAAGATAGTCAAAAGAGAAAGCCTGTTGGTTTGGGCTCCTGCCTCCAAGCTAGCGAAGGACTGGTGGGAATAACGTGATTTACAAAAGTCCAGATGTCCACTAGATGACAGCAAAGGGAGTCAGAAAGCCAGCTTGTTACTGCCATCTGGTGGTTGCTCTGTGCTTTGCAACCTCTAACCTTATTCCAAGGCTCCAGCAAAAAACTGCACGGCTAATTAAGGAATGAATTTTATTTTACATCACTTGTCTGAAAGTTTGAAAGCTGCCAGCCAAAGATATGTATGGATTAAGTGTGCAAGAAAAACTATTTGGGACGTAGTGGCCATATTTGAGAAAGGAGCAAATTCTAAAAGTAAAGGTGTGTTCCTGTTTTATGTGCAGGGAAAGAATGGAGATGAGGTTCCTCAAGCTTGTTTTTGTTCTATATTCAAGAGAAGAAGGGGAAAGATCTTTCTTAGGCTTCCTTTGCTGTGAACTTTAAAACAAAATGAGCTAATAAATCTTTCCAAGCCTCTGATAAAACTTATCAATCAGAAGAGAGCTGCAAGATACCTTGGATGTATTGTAGTCCAACCCCCTGCTTGAACATGAGATCCTATACCAGGGTTCTGCAACCTTAAATACTCAAAGAGCCATTTGGACCCGTTTCCCACAGAAAAGAAAACACCGGGAGCCACAAAACCTGGGTGGGCGTGGCCGACTTGACGTCACTCACTCCCACCCAGTCACATGACCCCCTCAGCCACGCCCAGGTTTTTTATTGCTCCCAGTGTTTTCTGTGGGAAACAGGTCTCTCTCTCTCTCTCTCTCTCTCTCTCTCTCTCTCTCTCTCTCTCTCTCTCTCTCTCTCTCTCTCTCTCTCTCTCTCTCTATCTATCTCTATCTCTATCTCTATCTCTATCTCTATCTCTATCTATCTATCTATCATCTATCTATTCTGAAAATCATAAAAAAGAGTCAGTGGTGTCTGACTATATATAGTCAGCAAGTACAGGGGTACTTCGCTCCCACTCTGGAATATGGAGCAAGTCTCCATCCCCCGCCATCACCCTTACCTTCTCAGGCCAGGCAAGGAGTGACTGGAAGGGGAAGGTGAGGGGCGGGGCCAGCCAGTGGTGGGTTCAGCCAACAGGAAGCCACAGCAGGGGGATGAAAGAGCCGCATGCGGCTCCGGAGCCGCAGGTTGCTGACACCTGCCCTATACCATGTCAGATAGGTGGCTGTCCAGTCTCTTCTTAAAAACCTCCAATGATGAAGTACCCACAACATCTGAAGACAAGCTGTTCCACTGGTTAATTGTCCTCACTGTTAGGAAGTGTTGTTTCTTTTTTTTCTTCATCCATTGTTTCTTGTCTTACCTTCTGATCTTTGGAAAAATAAATTAACCTCTTTTTTATGGCAGCCCCTCAAATACTGGAATACTATATTAGGTCACCCCCTAGTCCTTCTTTTCTTTAGAGCAGTGGTTCCCAAAGTGGGCGGTACTGCCCCCCAGGGGGCGGTGGGAACCCTTAGGGGGGCGGTGAAAGGCAAGGGTGGTGACAGGGGGGCAGTGAGAGGGGCCAGGGGGGCAGTAGGTGGTTCGCCATGCTTTTGCACTTGAAGCTCCCTCGCGTTTCTCGCTCTTGTGTGGAGGGCAGCCCATTCGGAAAGAAAACACGAGATGTATGATGCCTGTCTTGCGGCCCGCCCAGCCCCCGCCTATCCCCTGCCCAGGCTCTGCTCCGCTCCGTACGACTGGTCACCTCAAGCTGCGTCCCACCGCGCGATGGGCGTCCTACCTAGCACTTGAAGCTCTCTTGCATTCCTCGTTCTTGTGTGCAGGGCAGCCCATTCTGAAAGAAAAAGCGAGATGTTTTCTTTCAGAATGGGCTGCCCTGCATCCAAGAGCGTGGAATGTGACAGAGTTACAAGTGCTAGGTACTGAGCGCGGTACAGTGACGAGGGAAGCCGACCGCTCCCGAAGCTGCTCGGGCGAGCGCTCGTAGACCCGCAGGAAGGCCCCGCCGCGGAACCTGCGCATGCACAGACTTTCCCGCCCGGCGTCCCCGTCACCTAGCAACCCGGCACGTGCAATTCAGCGGGCTCCCCTCTGGCATGGTGCACCCGGGGATCTCAGCCCAGCTGCCCCCCGACATCGACCCCACCAAGGTACCTGTGGCCTTAAGCCGCCGAGGCCTCCCCAAGCTCAATGAAGAGCTGTAGCACCCCAAGCTGCTGATGTGGCAGCCGGCCTTGATAGCACTCTGCGACCTGGTGCACGACCCGGAGAACACTTACTAAGCCATTGGCCTGGGTGAGCGGCGGTGGCGGCCTGGCCACGGCTGGTGGGAGGGAAGGGAAGGGAGGGAAGAAGGAAAGAAAAAGGAAAGAAAGAAAGAGAGAGGGAGGGAGGAAGAAAGGAAGATAGAAAGAAAGAAAGAAAGAAAGAAAGAAAGAAAGAAAGAAAGAAAGAAAGAAAGAAAGAAAGAAAGAAAGAAAGAAAGAGAAAGAATGATGGTAGGAAGGAAGGAAGACAGAAAAAGAAAGGAGGAAGGGAAGAAGGAAAGAAAAAGGAAAGAAAGAAAAAGAAAGGAAGAAAGAGGGAGGGAGGGAGGAAGGAAGGAAGACAGACAGAAAGAAAGAAAGATGGTAGGAAGGAAGGAAGACAGACAGAAAAAGAAAGGAGGAAGGGAAGAAGGAAAGAAAAAGGAAAGAAAGAGGGAGGGAGGGAGGGGGAGGAAGAAAGAAAGATGGTAGGTAGGAAGGAAGACAGACAGACAGAAAAAAAGAAAAGATGGTAGGAAGGAAGGAAGACAGACAGAAAGAAAGAAAAGAAAGAAAGAAAAAGAAAGATGGTAGGAAGAAAGACAGAAAGAAAAAGAAAGAAAGGAGGGGGAAGGTAGAGAAGGAAGAAAGAACGAAAGAAAGACTTATGACCACAATTGAGCCTAACATTTTAGTTGCTAAGCAAGAGCGTTGTTAAGTGAGTTTCCCCACACTTTACAAGTTGGCCACGCCCACCCAGTCACCTGACCACTAGGCCATGCCCGCCTGAGGGGGTGGCGTGGGGGGCGGTGAGGATGAGTTTGTAGCACCAAGGGGGCAGTGGACTAAAAAAGTTTGGGAACCACTGCTCTAGAGTGTTCGTGTTTTTGTCTCCAGGCCCTTAATCATCTTAGTTGCTCTTCTTTGCACTCCCCCCCCCCTAAAAGTCTCAACATCTTTTTTGTAATGTGGTGACCAAAACTTGTCTTCTGGGCTGTTGGCTACTCCTGCCAGCTTTGTGTCATCTGCAAATCTGATGAGTTCCCCTTCTATTCCCTCATCTAAGTCATTTATGAAGATATTGAAGAGTACTGGGCCTAAGACGGAACCTTGTGGTGCCCCACTTGATACTTCATCCATGTAGGTAGCAGTGGTGGGCTCCACCCGGTGCGGTCCACTCTATAGCACCGGCAGCGGCCCGCTGGTGACGTCACAGTACTGGTGCGGTTGGTTGCCGGTGCCTGGGTGCTGCCATTTTTTAAAAAAAATTTTTTATTTTTTATTTTAAATTTTCTTCTGCGCATGCCCAGAAGCTGAGCTTCCGGCACTGCGCATGCGCTGCCTTCCTACCCCACAGTGAGTCTAAGCAGGGGAGGATGGTTGAGGGAGCGCATGAGACGCTGAAAGAACGGGTGGTAGGAGCTATCTCCATTCCCCCCCTTCAGCAGTCTGAGAAGCCACGAACGCGCGGTGATGATCCTAGGCATTTTCGCACGTTTGAGGCTTCTCAAACTGCTGAGGGGAGAGGGAATGGGCGACAGGACCTATCTCAGTTCCCCTCCCTTCAGCAGTCCGAGAAGCCACGCCCACCCGGTAACATGGCCAGCAAGCCATGCCCACCCGGTCACATGGCTGGTAAGCGACACCCACAAAATAAGCCACGCCCACAGAGTGGTAGTAAAAAAATTAGGAACCCGCCCCTGAGGTGTAGTACCATTAAGGACGGTTTGTCAGCCAGTTACAAACACATCTGGTGGTGATGCTGTCTATCCCACATTTTTCTTGTTTTCTAGAAAACTAGAATTTTTTTTTTTAGTTTTCCCACATTTTTCTAGTGTTAGGCCAATCTGCAACCAAACCATTTACGCAGAATTGGGTTCTGTATTTGCAGCTAAGCAGAGAAGTGTTCCTGCTTTAAAGGAAGCATATATTTCTGAAGAGAATTTTCAATTTTTCAATTTTACACGGGGCCTAAGGGAGGGGCATATCTCTGCTTTGGATCCCATTCAGAATATTTTTTTTTGAACTGTCATCTGAATCAATTATTTGCAACAAAACTAATCAACTGAAATAGGTCAAAGAATTACTACATTCTTTTAAGCTTCCCCTTGTCCTGGAACTTTTAGTTGTGATAGCAATAGCACTTAGGCTTACAGTGGGGCAAAAACGTATTTAGTCAGCCATCAATTGTGCAAGTTTTCCCACTTAAAAAGATGAGAGAGGCCTGTAACTGACATCATAGGTAGACCTCAACTATGAGAGACAAAATGAGAGAACAAATCCAGACAATCACATTGTCTGATTTGGAAAGAATTTATTTGCAAATTATGGTGGAAAATAAGTATTTGGTCACCTACAAACAAGCAAGATTTCTGGCTCTCACAGACCTGTAACTTCTTCTTTAAGAGGCTCCTCTGTCCTCCACTCGTTACCTGTATTAATGGCACCTGTTTGAACTTGTTATCAGTATAAAAGACATCTGTCCACAACCTTAAACAGTCATACGCCAAACTCCACTATGGTGAAGACCAAAGAGCTGTCGAAGGACACCAGAAACAAAATTGTAGACCTGCACCAGGCTGGGAAGACTGAATCTGCAATAGGCAAGCAGCTTGGTGTGAAGAAATCAACTGTGGGAGCAATAATTAGAAAATGGAAGACATACAAGACCACTGATAATCTCCCTCGATCTGGGGCTCCATGCAAGATCTCACCCCGTGGGGTCAAAATGATCACAAGAACGGTGAGCAAAAATCCCAGAACCACACGGGGGGGACCTAGTGAATGACCTGCAGAGAGCTGGGACCAACGTAACAAAGGCTACCATCAATAACACACTACGCCGCCAGGGACTCAGATCCTGCAGTGCCAGACGTGTCCCCCTGCTTAAGCCAGTACATGTCCAGGCAGTACATGTACATAGGTAGTTGAGGTCTACCTATGATGTCAATTACAGGCCTCTCTCATCTTTTTAAATGGGAGAACTTGCACAATTGGTGGCTGACTAAATACTTTTTTGCCCCACTGTATATACCGCTTCACAGAGCTTTCCAGCCCTCTCTGAGCGGTTTACAGAGTCAACCTCTTGCCCCCAACAATCTGGGTCCCCATTTTACCCACCTCGGAAGGATGTAAGGATGGGTCAGTGACAAGAAAAAATGACAGTGACGTAGGAGGCACTACGACACATTTGGGGGGTGGGATTCATACATAGCAGAAATCCATTGGTCACTAGATGGTAGTAATGAAATAGGGGAAATGATGATTATTTGTGCCATCTAGTGCTCATCTGAATTTTCGTAGCTCAGATAGTTCTCTGGCATGCTGGCCTTGTGCCAAAGAGAGCTGCGATTGAGTGGCTCCTTCCAGGAATTTGGGGTTGAGAGGAAGCTGCGAATGTTCTGTCCAGTTGCTTCCCGAGTAGATCTGGTGGAGAGGTGACCCTTGCCAATCAGATCGGGCTACCTGAGGTGGCACCACTGAGGCGAGGGGAAGCTAGTTTCAAGCCTTGCTGAGGAAGTGAGGGATGAAGGCAGTCATTCTCTACAACGGTTGGGAAATTCCTAAAAGCTGTTGTCAAAAGTCATTTTGATTTAGTCATGCGCCATATTGTTCAGGAACAAACATGATAATTGTATTTCAGTTAACATATAACAGTTTTAAGGTTGGAAAATGTGAGCACCCCGGAGAGACTGATCAGTTCTGAAAACATGCAGAAGAATGCAGTCTGGGCTGCCTGATAGGCTGTTCTGACAGAAAGGTGGAGTAAAACAATAGTTTGTTTTGTATAACACACTAAACCAAAATGTAGCTTGTATATTTTTGACTTTGCATCAGTGGTAGGTTCCTACCAGTGCGGTCCACTCTATAGCACCGGTAGCGGACCGCTGGTGACATCACAGTACCGGTGTAGTCGGTTGCCAGTGCCTGGGCGCCACCATTTTTAAAAATTTAATTTTATTTTTTATTTTAAATTTTCTTCTCCGCATGCCCAGAAGCCAAGCTTCCGGCACTGCTCATGTGCTGCCTTCCTACCCCACAGTGAGTCCAAGCAGGGGGGGATGGCTGAGGGAGTGCATGAGACGCTGAAAGAACGGGCGGCAGGAGCTATCTCCATTCCCCTCCCTTCAGCAGTCCAAGAAGCCACGAACGCGCGGTGATGATCCCAGGCATTCACATATTTGAGGCTTCTCGAGCTGCTGAGGGGAGGGGGAATGAGCGGCAGGACCTATCTCAGTTCCCCTCCCTTCAGCAGTCTGAGCCACACCCCCGGTCACATGGCTGGCAAGCCACACCCACAAAATAAGCCATGCCCACAGAGTGGTAATAAAAAAATTAGGAACTCGCCCCTGCTTTGCATGTAGTTTGACTCCCATTGCTGTGTTTGCAAACAGGGTTTGACTGAACACAAGGAATGGGTTCAGATTTCTTTTATGTCAGTGTTTCTCAAGCTCAGCAACTTGAAGGTGGGTGGACTTCCACTCCCAACTCTATGCTGGCTGGAGAATCCTGGGAGTTGAAGTCCACCCACCTTCAAGTTCCCGAGTTTGAGAAACACTGTTTTATGTAACCAAGAGTGGCTCAGCCTGAAATATGTATGCAGCCCAATGGCTGTCAAAGACAGGAGCTCCTCACCTTGACTCATTCCTTCCTTGATTCCTAGACTTTTCCAGCCCCCTTAGTAAAGAGGATGCCTTTAGTACAGGGGTGGCCAAACTATGGCTCTTTGAGGACCTGTGGACTTCAACTCCCAGAATTACTGAGCTAGCCATGCATGCATGGCTAGTTCAGGAATTCTGGGAATTGAAGTCCACAGGTCCTCAAAGAACCATAGTTTGGCCACCCCTGCTTTAGTACAAGGAGGTGCAGTAGATGAACAGCCTTCCCTGATTTCTGGTTCTGGTTCTGGTTCTGGTGATGGCCCCCACTAACTCCTGGCCAGCTGAGGCTTAAGAGAGTAAAACGCCAGATTACTTTAGGAGAGAGCAGAGGAACCAGCTTAGGAAAAGAGCAGCTGCCCTTTTCAAGAGGACTATGTTTCTTCTCCATCTGTGGGATGTTACCGCTAGAATGGGGTCTGCCAGCTGGGGCAGTGTTGAGGGATGAGAATAAATCTCATAGAGGCGATTTGGATCTTTGCTTGGAATTCAGACAACTAGAAATAAAGCCGAGATTAAAAGTCTAATAGAAATATGTATTTCGGTACAAAAACAATAAATCCTGAATAATTACATCTTTGCTAAGAAAATGCGACCGTTCCGGTCAAGAGCCAAGTCAAAAGTGATTAATGGTGGATCAGGAATGTGGACATGCGTAGAAGATCATATCACGTGTTCTGCTTGTATTGGAATATACCATAATATTAGAATAGGGGTGCATCACCCTGCATAGGCGCCAAGGTGGCGCAGTGGTTAAATGCAGCTACTGCAGGCTACTCCAGCTGACTGCTAGTTCAGCAGTTCAAATCTCACCGGCTCAAGGTTGACTCAGCCTTCCATCCTTCTGAGGTCAGTAAAATGAGCACCCAGATTGTTGGGAGTAATATGCTGAATTCTGTAAACCGCTTAGAGAGGGCTGTAAAGCACTATGAAGCGGTATATAAGTCTAAGTGCTATTGCTGTAGGCATACAACTGACAATATTCACACCGTGACAGGGAGGTTCTTAATAACAAGCTCCTGATACCCTCCCCATACTTACGGTCCCTCCAGCTTCTCAGTCCCCAGAGCGGTTTAGAATAATCAGTGTCACACCTCTCTTAATACATTTCCTGCCCTTAAGCAGTCTTGCCCTTCTTGAAAGGCATTAAGAGTGTGCAAGGACTTTATTATGACTCAAAATCACAATTTGGCTGCTTTTGGGGGAAGCTGCTGGCATGTGGTTGCTTGACGATTGAGGATTGGTTTGCTCCACCTTCCTGGACGAAGGAAACCCAAATGCCTCTTTGATGCAGTTTTGTCATATTCTCCCTCCTTGAAATAGAATTATTGGTGAACTCCCCAAATAGCTCCCTTTGAGCCCCACCAAGGGATGATGCACAGCTGTTCTGGAGCCAAGATGCTACTAGCACAACTTCCAAACTAAGTTGCTCCTACCTGTGAGTTGGCCCTTTAAAATGGGAGAGGATTCCTTCGAGGTGTTGCAGATTTCCACCTTATCTGCGTGCTGCTTGTCATCTGCAGAAGCCATTTACTTTTAATTTGTTAATTTGAGTTAATTTGGTGGTTTGAAGTTTGCGATCATCAATATTAATGAAATACAACTCTGCTTCTGAACTTCAGCGCAGAGGCTACAACCAATAAGTCCAGGCAAAACAGACTCGGTGTAGTACAGTCTGGAAGAGCAGGATTAATCTATCTAAATTTAATTAAGTGGAATTCTACTCAGTGCCTGATCGGTAGAATTTCTTTACTTTGTTCTTGTTTGGTACTTTTGAACTCACCATCTCCAGATTTCTAGCCTGGTGCCTGAACCACCACAGCAAACTGATCCTACAGGGAAGGCTGCTGCCACATCAAATGTTCGAAAACCTTGATGGGAAAAAAAAGGAATGAGCAGGTACTTTTTGCTTCCCTGCAAAATAGGCAGAGAATCATGAAAGCAGAGATGCCAATGTTCTCCATCTCTCATGTCTTCATGGTTACTAAAATACAGAGACTCACCATTGCTGAAGTCCAGTGCCTGACTGACCATTGATGGTTCTCATGGGCAATAACAATCACCTTGTCCAGAGGTGGGTTCCTGCCGGTACGCTCTTACCTGTTGGTCGCCGCAGAACCGAAGAAGCCGGTGGCGTTCGTGGTGCAGAGCTTCCCCCGCCTGCTTTCCCCCGCCCGCCTGGACGCCACCATTTGCATTCTTTTGCACTCTGCGCAAGCAGAACGCTTTGCGCATGCGCAAAGGGCAAAAGAACGCAAATGGTGGCATCTAGGCGGGCGGGGGAAAGCGGGCGGGGTAAGCCCCATGCCGCAAACGCCACCGGCTTCTTCGGTTCTGCAGAGACCAACAGGTAAGAGCGTACCGGTAGGAACCCACCTCTGACCTTGTCGTGCATGGACAGATGGCTGACAGCAAAGGGACATGACAGATTTCCCAGTTCAAGGATCTCCAAACGTTTACACTGAGGAGCATATGCGGAATTTTGAGAGCATCCCTGCCAAATGGCTTCCGTAGTGGATAGGGTCCATCTTAAAGCCCCAAGCCCTCCTTCTTTAGCAACCCCCATTTACCTTTGACCTTTTTCTTTTTCTAGAAAATGAACACTGTCTCCATAGAACCATTACCAACATTTTGATTTTCTAAGAATGCTTTGGTGGGCTGGTGATTTGTTTTGCAGCGTGTCAGTTTTCCAAAATTTTTTTTAATGATAAATGAAAGGGGTTAAAGGAATTTTTTCCCCCTAAGGCAGGTAGCTCAGGGAGCAGATGTCTCAAAATACCACATTGGGGACTTCAAGCTCTAGTGCCAAGCCAATAATAACAGGCAAGGTTATCTCTCACTTTGCCCATTGTTCATAGAGATTTCAGCCAAGCAAAAGCCATGAATACATACAAAACTAACGGAGTGCTGACTCTGGCTTGCAGAAATAGGTAGATTTGACCTGGTTTCTTTTTTCCCTTCAGGAGGCCTGCTCTGCTTTTATATATATTCTTCATCATCAGCTTGAGACAGGCTCATTAGCATGGCCTTTGCAGTAAGAGAATCAAGCTGATTTCTGAGGTGGTTTTGTCTATTGTGCTTGCATGGAGGCTAGCAAAGTCACAAGGTGATTGCTCTGCAGGGTGTCGGGATAGGTAAGAACGGCTAATACCAGAGGGCACTTCTGGATAAATTTGCCCTGCACCTTTTCTGACAATACCCTGTGAGACTTACGATATTCTTCTGTCCCTTCTTGCTCCCTCATGCACTCAGCTAATCTGTGAGAAACGCTTATTTATTTATTTATTTATTTATTTTGGTATTCTTATAAGCCGCCCAACTCCCGAAGGACTCAGGGCGGCGTACAACAGAGAAAAATACAAGAATGACCAAATATTAAATATTAATTAAAAACAAATATAAAAATTTAAAAAACACAGTATATAAAACATCGAACAACCATTCAACAACCATACATACTTGGGGGTGAGCTCGAGTGGGTTAAGCTCTACCCCCAGCCTGCAGGAAAAGCCATGTCTTGACGGCTTTTCGGAAGGCCAGCAGAGTGGGGATAGTTCGGGTCTCTGGGGGAAGTTGGTTCCAGAGCGCGGGGCCGGCCACAGAGAAGGCTCTCCCCCTAGGGCCCACCAGCCAGCATTGCTTGGCCGACGGGACCTGGAGGAGGCCAACTCTGTGGGCCCTAACCGGTCGGAGGGAAGTATGAGGCAGAATGCGGTCCCGGAGATAGCCTGGTCCTAAGCCATGAAGGGCTTTAAAGATGATGATCAACACCTTGAATTGGACCTGGAGACCGATGGGCAACCAATGCAGCTGGCGGAGTATAGGTGTCACGTGGGTGTACCTTGGCACACCCACCACAGCACGCGCAGCCGCATTTTTGCACCGCTTGTGCTGTGGAAGATTTTTCACCATCCAAGAACTATTTCGATATCCAAGGGCAGACTAATGTCTTTTAGCATAGGCCTCATTTCCTTCTTTCCAGGTTTTCTAATCTGACAAAAAAAAACCTTGTAAAGTAGTTTGGTCAAAAAAGGAAGTTTTAAGGGGGCAGGCCCAGTCCTGTAAAGACTCTTGGGACAGTCTTAAAAATACCGCCCATCCATCCGGGTGGGGCACTTCTGATCCTGCGATGGCTCATTGTGTTGGCTGAGTAACTGCCGAGAAGTCCGATTGCTCAGAAAAGCGATGGTTGGGTCACTGGGCCTGCCCAGACGATGAGGTCTGCTCCAGAAATAGCTTTGGCCAGAAATGGTCATCTGGGGTAAGCCTCTTATCCAGTTCTGACACTGCCTGCCTGTGGTAGCAAAGGGCAGGGCCTTCACAAAGAGGTCGTGGACATTTTGCAAGCTGGATTCGCTGTTGGGGATGAGAATAAAATCTCATAGAGGCGATTTGGATCTTTACTTGGAATTCAGACAGTTAGAAACAAAACCGAGATTAAAAGTCTAATAGAAAATATTTATTTCAGTACAAAAACAATAAATCCTGAATAATTACATTTTTGCTAAGAAATGTGACCGTTCAGGTCAAGATCTAAAGCAGAAGAAAGGAATGGTTGCTTAGGAATGCACACATGCGCACAACATTATATCACGTGTTCTGCTTGTATTGGAATGTACCATAATATTAGGATAGGGGTGCATCACCCTGTATAGATATACAACTGACAATATTCACACCGTGTCACTCGCCCTGGTGGGGTTATTTGGGAGAAGACGAAGTCTTACACACCACACTTCTGCAGCCCAGGTTTGCCTACCTGTGGTGGGGCCAAGAAAAGGAAGGGCTTAGCAATGGTGAAATCCTGGACTCTGGTCACCTCTTTAGTGTAGGGGATGGGTCAGGCGCTGAAGAGACCTCCGGTTCTAGTTCCTCTGGCCCAGGCAAAGTCCCTGGGAGATGTTGGGCCATCCTACCCCATGCTGAGCTCTTAAAGGAAGAAAGATGTGGGCTTCTCCATCCCCATCTCTGAATCTTGTCCAACCCGGATCTGCTGCCCAGGGATCCCAAGGAAGTAACTTCCAACACCTGAAGGGGCACTGAAGCAATGGAGATCTTATGGACACGGGCTTTGTTTAGAAATATAATCTTTGTGCCTATAATGGATTTAATGCAGTTGTCCCTGCAACACCTTATATGTAACACGTTTTCTGCAATTTTTCATTTTCTGGCAGTTCATTGTGGGGGGGTCAGAGGTGCCTGTTATTTCACAGACTTGTACTTTCTGATTGTGTTTACATATTATATTAAGTTATAATGTGGTTTGTTTAGCTGAAACCTGGGATATTACATGAATCTAATTAATGATTATCAATCATAGCTTATGGTTCATTCGGCTGATTGTCATATATCCACTGTACAGCTGTGACGCCATATTGCTGCCCCCTGGTTTCTAAGCCTAAGGCCTAGTATACTGTGCAGGCTCCAATTACAGTTGAATTCAATAAACAATGATTGCCCAATCCTCAGCTGCTTGTGAGTCCAGGAAACGCATTAGCAAAATGTGATGGTTGGCTTTCTCAAACTCCTGCGTCTCTCTCTGTCTTGTAATCAGCGGTGGGATTCAAATTTTTTTTTACTACCGGTTCTGTGGGCGTGGCTTGGTGGGCGTGGCGTGGCTTGGTGGGCGTGGCAGGGGAAGGATACTGTAAAATCTCCATTCCCACTCCACTCCAGGGGAAGGATACTGCAAAATCCCCATTCCCTCCCCACTCCAGGGGAAGGATACTGCAAAATCCCCATTTCCTCCTGATCAGCTGGGAGTCGGGATATTAAGGAGAATAAAGCTCCATAGAGGCGATGTTGATCTTTCTCTCGGAACTCAGACATTTAGAAATAAAGCCGAAGTTAAAAGTCTAATAGAAAATATTTATTTCGGTACAAAAACAATAAATTCTGAATAGTTACATTCTTGCTGATTAAATGCGACCGTTCCGGTCAGGAGTCAAACCACAAGAGAATAATGGAGAATCAGGAATGCACACATGCGTACAACTCATATCACGTGTTCTGCCTGTATTGGAATGTACCATAATATTAGAATAGGGATGCATCATCCTGCATATACATACAACTGACAATATTCATACCGTGACACGGGAGGCAGAGAATAGATGGGGGAGGGACAAGTCGGAGGTGGTATTTACCGGTTCTCCGAAATACTCAAAATTTCCGCTACCGGTTCTCCAGAACTGGTCAGAACCTGCTGAATCCCACCTTTGCTCGTAATCTCTGGCTCAAAACACCTGTGAGCGGCAGCCTTATTGCCTGAAGCAGTGAAGGGAGGGGGGGGGAGCCTTGTATTGCAAGCCAGACCAAGAGGAGAAATAGCAGAGCCTCCGGAGGGATGTGAAGGATGAAGTGTCCCTTTCAGCCCGTTGGGGCTGACTGATGTTAGAGGACTGGCCCTGCCAGGTGCTCGCCTCTAGTGAGAGTGGCCATCCAAAGTGGGCTCTGGTCAGCTGCAACCAGAATTGATTTTTGTTGGCACTTATGGACAGCCACTTAGAAAAGACCCCCATGAAGGACTGGTTTTACATAAGGCATTGCAGCTACGCACAGCGAGGAAAAATACTGAAATTCAGTGGAGGCGTGGACCATGAAGAGGCAGAATCTGCAGAAATGATAAAATTGACCTATTTGATCAAGGATAAAACAAGTACTTTTATAAAAGTCTAGAAACTTTATGGACTTTTGGCTGAAAATTGAAAACGTGAGTTGGAGATTTTGGGATCTGTTGATTGAAAAGGGTTGAATATGGAGAGAAGGGAATTATGTAATCTAACTTTAAAGAGGGTGGAGAAAGAACTAAAGTCACTTTTGTTCTTTTTCCCCTATTTAAATTCTTATAAAACTTTCATATGTTTTTTTTTTAAAAAAGAAGTGGGTTCTGGTTTTGCAAAGCAAAATAAGAGCTACGGATGGATGATGGTGTGGTGCCTAAAAGTAAATCCCCCCACATGTCGGGGAGGGGGCTTTTCTCCTGCTTGTAGACATCTTGAATCTTCTCATTGCAGGCGCTTAACTGAAGTGGGGACTTAGGAGTCCTTAAGCTCTGCCCCAGATTCCCCAGTCTCCTTCCCCAGGGCTGAGACTGGGAAGCCCTCCTCTAACTAGGTGAATGCCTGCAAGATAAACCGTGAATGTCGACCGAGGATGCAGAGCCCTTCCTTCACGAACGCTGCTAAAAATAAGCCACGTTTAGCGAGTATTTCCCTCTGCTGCTTTGGGGGAGGCATCTTTGAACAGGATGTTTGTGGCTTCCTGTTCCACGCCCAACCTGCCCTGTCTCTTAACCGTTCAGCTCTACTAGCAGATTTCTGGTGGAACAGGCTGTTGGGAACAAATATGCCAAGGTTTTGGGAATGCTACCATCCCTACTCCGATCGCCCTTTGGCTGGGCCAGGGGCTATTAGCACCTGGGCAACCCTTTCTGATGGCTTTTGCGCCTGTATTTTAATTACACCCTCTGCCAGCTTGGGACATATCTCTAATTCCTTTGTACCTAAAGAAGGGAGGGTATTCCATCTTTTGCACACAATTTGTGTCGTGTCCAGAGAAGAACTGATAGGAACAAGGAAAGCAATCAAACGTTTTGCAGGTTAGCAAGCGTAGCTAATAAAGACAACAGTGAGGAGGATGAGGAGCACTTGCCAAAGGAAGCTTTTATCATCCTCGGAAAAAGGGCAAAGGGCGAGACAACGTATCTTTTCTAAGGCAAGGGAGGATTCCACAATGTAGGTGACGGGACAGGTCCCCCCCAAATATGGCTAAGCCAGGGGTAGGCAAAGTTGGCTCTTTTATGACTCGTGGACTTCAACTCCCAGACTTTCTGAGCCAATCATGCTAGCTTAGGAATTCTGGGAGTTGAAGTCCACGAGTCATAGAAGAGCCAACTTTGCCTACCCCTGGGCTAAGCTAAAGGCAGACATTTATTTCACTTAGAGGTGAGACAGAGAACAGAGGACATTTCTGTTCTCAAATCTTGCAAGGCCTGAACCCAGATGGCTCCCCAAAAGCGATTAGGGTTGGGAAGGATTTGGGAGCTCTTAATGACCGAATTGGGTGCCTTGAGGTTTTTTCTGCAAAGCTTAAGGCAGCTGCTTTGCTGCTTTCAGAAGCCCCAGATATTTGGTCCTACCTTCTCCAGGTCCTTATGGCCTTAAAAGGGGTCTCTCAGGCTTTAGGCCAGTGTTTCCCAACCTTGGCAACTTGAAGATGTCTGGACTTCAACTCCCAGAATTCCCCAGCCAGCGAATGCTGGCTGGGGAATTCTGGGAGTTGAAGTCCAGACATCTTCAAGTTGCCAAGGTTGGGAAACACTGCTTTAGGCTTTGAAATCTGACCTTGGTGGTAGCAGCCACTCTTGTCAGCTGGCACAGTTGTTCCTGCTCTCTGAGGTCCTTGCCATGCCTTGCTCTCCTGCAGTGGCATCCTGCATGAGGCATTGGGAAGTTCCTGGGGGAGGAGGGTCAACTCCATGTCAGAGTTGCCCCTCTAGGAAAAAAAAAGAATAGCAGAGTTGGAAGGAGCTTTGGAGGTCTTCCAGTCCAACCGCTGTTCAAGCAGGAAACTCTATACCAGTGTTTCTCAACCTTGGCAGTTTGAAGATGTGTGGACTTCAACTCCCAGAATTCCCCAGCCAGCGTTGCTGGCTGTGGAATTCTGGGAGTTGAAGTCCACACATCTTCAAACTGCCAAGGTTGAGAAACACTGCTCTATACCATTCTGGACAAATAGTTGTCCAATCTCTTAGAAACCTTCTGTAAAGGAGCACCCTCAACTTCTGGAGGCAAGCCATTCCATTGGTTAATTGTTCTTGCCATCAGGAAATATCTCCTCTTTCATCAATTTAGATGAGGGGATAAAAGGGGAGCTCATCAAATTTGCAGACACCAAGCTTGGGGGGGGAATTGCTAACACTCTAGATCCGTGATGGCGAACCTATGGCATGCGTGCTACAGGTGGCACACGGAGCCATATCTGAGGACACACGAGGCATTGCCCTATGTCAGCTCCAATGCATATGTGCGCGCTGGCCAGCTGATTTTCGGCCTTCCGGAGGGTGGGGGAGTCCGTTTTCGCCCTCCCCAGGCTTCAGGAAAGCCTCGGGAACCTGTGGATGGCGAAAAACGGACCCAACAGGCCTACCGGAAATCCGGAGGCTTCAACGAGGTCTGCGCGCATGCACGGGGGGGGAGGACGGGGGGATTGTGCGTGCATGTGTGGGGGAGGGTATTGCATTATTGGTGTGGGCATGTGCGCTGTTGCGCGCGCATGCGTCCTTTTGGCACTCGAGCAAAAAAAAGTTTGCCATCACTGCTCTAGATGATACTCAAGAACCTGAAGGATCTTGACAGACTGAACACTGGGCCCTACCTATCTAACAAAATGAAACCAAGTGGAGAGAAAAGTAAGGTGTTACACTTAGGCAAGCAAAACCAAATGTATAGATATAGAATAGGTGGCACCTGGCTCAACAATAGTAACTGTGAGAGGGATATTGGAATCCTAGTGGACAATCACTTAAATATGAGTCAGCCCTGTAGCCGCCAATAAATAAAGCCAATGCAGTCCTAGGCTGCATCAATAGAGGGATAGCATCAAGATCACATGAAGTGCTGGTACAGCTTTATATTGCGCTGGTAAGACCGTGATTGAAATACCGCATCCATTTCTGGTCAGCACGATACAAAAAAAGATGCTGAAACTCTAGAAAAGGTGCAGAGAAGAGCAACTAAGATGTTAAGAGGTGAACCATGTGATAAATGATTGAAGGACATAGATATGTCTATTCTAACGAAGAGAAGGAATGTCACAGGGGTGGCCAAACTATGGTTCTTTGAGGACCTGTGGAGTTCAACTCCCAGAATTCCTGAGCTAGCCATGCATGAGAATGCATGAGAATAAGATCTCATAGAGGCGATTTGGATCTTTACTTGGAATTCAGACAGTTGGAAATAAAGCCGAGATTAAAAGTCTAATAGAAAATATTTATTTCAGTACAAAAACAATAAATCCTGAATAATTACATCTTTGCTAAGAAACACGACCGTTCAGGTCAAGAGCTAAGGCAGAAGAAAAATTAATGGTGGCTTAGGAATGCACACATGCGCACAACATCATATCACGTGTTCTGCTTGTATTGGAATGTACCATAATATTAGGATAGGGGTGCATCACCCTGCATAGACTCACAACTGGTAATATTCACACCGTGACAAGGTTTGACAGATACAATTGCCATCCGTACCTGCGTCTGATTTATAATTTCAGTCCAATTCTCTCAAGCAGCAAAGTCCTGCTGGTTGGAGTTGGCTATGCAAACAAGCACTCCTTGTCTGCATGGAGAAAGAAGGAGGCGGTGAGTAGGTTTGAAATACTGAGTTCGTTGCAAGATGTGCAACTCCCACCCTGTACTGGCTGCCCCTTTCCTGGCAGCTATTGGAAGAAAACCTGGTTGGCTGGAAATCTCAGGACTCATTCCAGGTGGAAGGTGAAACATGCTTCTGTGTCCGTCCCCCCCCCCCCCCAAAAAAAAAACCAGGGCCATAAACTGGGAGTGCCTTCTGCTTCTGATTAGCTTAAGGATATGAAAAGGCCTCTTTCAGTGAAGGTTTGCTTTAATTAAACATAATCCCTTCAGCAATTGCAAGCATTTGCTTGTTGCCGGTTGGGATTTTCCTCCTTCAGGCAAAATGCCAGGACTAGAGATGGAGAAGGAAAACGGTTGCAAGAGTCCACTGAAAACTCTCAATAAATTTAAATAAATTTAAATAAATTATATGGCAAGGCAGCCACATGCCTTGAGACACATCTTGGGGTGGGAAATCCCTGCTCCCTCCACCGTAGTGCAACTCTGAAGCATGGGGCGTCAGAGAGTCTCTTCCCAGAAACACTTTGGGAGTTCTTTGCTGGGCTTCTTATTCATCTGGAACTGTTTCTCAACTCCCATCAGTTTCCAAATGTGTGGACTTCAACTCCCAGAATTCCACAGCCAGCATCTGGAAGGGCCAGAGTGTGTCCAACGATGTGGTCTGCTGAAAGCTGTACTGCTCCAACGAGCGTAGATAGGTGCACTGTCAGGCAGTGATTTTATATTGCCTGTTACATGTATACGCAAGGGAGATGCATCCCTATCAAATATAATGGTTTATTCCTGAGCACGTGATTAATATGTTCCTAGTACGCATGTGTACATTCCTTTCTTTGTTCCTCCCTTCTTCTTCTGCTTCTGTAAGGAGCAAGACCTTTTTTATAGCCAAGATGTGATTTATTGTTTGTACCGAAATAAATATTTTCTACTTTAGTATTTTAAACTGCGGTTTTCTTTTTATAATGTCAGAGTTCCAGGGAAAAGATCTATTTCGCCTCTGATGAGAATAATTCTTATCTAACATGGTAGCAGAGGATGGTTTCGATCCATCGACCTCTGCTCCAGTGGCCCCTGCAGTGGCTGTCTCTGTTGCCCTACTTGATGGAGTCTGGGCCAGAGGGAAAGGGGCAGATTAAACCCGGCCCAGCCAGAATTCTGCCTCCCAAGTAGCCAGCAAAACGCTTCTAAGGAACTCGGGAACTATCTTTTTGTCTGAATTTGTGGTGTTTTAAGGCATCCTGACCCTGCTTCTGGAGGTTCTGGCTTGCTCTGGTTTCCATTTGTCTTTGTGAGAATGAGAATAAATCTCATAGAGGCGATTTAGATCTTTACTTGGAATTCAGGCAGTTAGAAATAAAGCCAAGATTAAAAGTCTAATAGAAAATATTTATTTCGGTACAAAAACAATAAATCCTGAATAATTACATCTTTGCTAAGAAAACATGACCGTCCCGGTCAAGAGCCAAAGGCAGAAAAAAAGAATTAATGGAGAATCAGGAATGCACACATGCGTACAAGATCATATCACGTGTTCTGCTTGTATAGAATGTACCATAATATTAGATAGGGGTGCATCACCCTGCATAGACATACAACTGACAATATTCACACCGTGACAGTCTTAGTGGAGCACATCAGTCCAGAGCATGGCAGAGATTTCCACAGACTTTATATTACAGGAAGTGTTTCTGGCTCCACTGAAAAAACTGCTGATCAGGTCTGGTGCCTTTTTCATTCCATCCTGATGTCAGAGTTCCAGGAAAAGATCTATTTCGCCTCTGATGAGATTTATTCTTATCTGTCAAGGGTGCATCATCCTGCATAGACATACAACTGACAATATTCACACCGTGACACCAAGCTTCAGATTGGGCAAAACCTGGCTCAAAACCAGCAACTGTGAGAGGGACCTTGGAGTCCTAGTGGACGATCACTTAAACATGAGCCAGCAGTGTGGGGCAGCAGCCAAAAAAGCTAATGCAATCCTTGGTTGTATAAACAGGGGCATAGAATCAAAATCACGTGAAGTATTAGTACCGCTTTATAAAGCCTTAATAAGGCTGGAATACTGCATCCATCTTTGGTCACCACATTACAAAAAATATGTTGAGACACTGGAAAAAGTGCAAAGAAGAGCAACTAAGATGATTAAGGGCCTGAAGACAAAAACATATGAAGAACAATTGCAAGAATTGGATCTGGCCAGTCTAGAGAAAAGAAGGACTAGGGGTGACCTGATAGCAGTACTCCAGTATTTGAGGGGCTGCTACAAAGACGAGGTGGTCAACTTATTTTCCAAAGCAACAGAAGGCAAGGCAATGGATGGAAACTAATCAAGGAGAGAAGTAACCTGGAATTAAGGAGAAACTTCCTAACAGTGAAGATAATTAACCAGTGGAACAGCTGGACTGGACTTGTCTGAAATGATATGGGGGTTGGGCTAGAAGACCTCCCAGGTCCCTTCCAGCTCTATTCTGATTGATTGATTGATTGATTGATTGATTGATTGATTGATTGATTGATTGATTGGTATGGAAGAGCTTCCTTGGGCGGTGTCACAGTGTGATTATTGCCTGTTACATGTATATGCAGGGAGATGCATCCCTATTCAATATAATGGTTTATTCCTGAGCACGTGATTGATATGTTTTTGTACGCATGTGTGCATTCCAATCTCCGCTCTACCCTTCTTGCTCTGTCTTCCATTGAGAGAAGACGCACCTTTTTATATCAGAGATGTAAACAAATGAGGATTTATTGTTTTTGTACTGAAATAAATATTTTTACTTAGACTTTTAAACTGCGGCTTCATCTCTAATGTCTGATGTCCGGGAAAAGATCAAACATCTCCTTTGTGAGATTAATTATCACCTCTGTCAGGCGGGGCTTGTGGACTGGATTCTGAAGGTTCATCCAAATCTATGATGATGCCTATTGGCATCCAATAGCAACCAAGAAGACCCCACACGCATCACAGCACAACGTGATTTGGTTTCTGAGGTCCCTGGAAAGGGGACAAATGTGGACCAAAGCTATATGGCATTACCTGCAGAGAGGGAGAAGAGGGGAGGCATAATTTGAAGTAACATTGGTTGCTTTTGTTTCTGCCATTTGTGATTTGAAAGTTGTGCAGCTACAACAAAAGGTGGGCTTGGAAAGCAGTTATGGAAAACATTGTGAAGGCCCCGTTGCAAATGGGCTTCCGAGAAAGTGCTACCAGGCACCAATGCGATTTGCCTGCTCCAAATAGATCCCACTTAAGGAGCTCTTGGGATGCGTGTGCAGTGAGGAAAAGGTGCCTTCCAGAAGGGTGCAAGTCTGTGCATGAAAAAGAAACGCTGGCACTCTACTGTTCTCTCCCACCTAAGCAAAAGCTCTTCTGCCCCACCAGGCTGATGTGAGGGAGTTGCCTCCCAGGCGCACCAGCCTTGCCAGCAGCAGGAGGAAATATTATTTGTGGTTCTGAAAATGTTTGCAGTGCAAAAGCCCTCACTTATTTGCAAGACCTGGGAATGGATGTTTTGGTTTTCCTTCAGCTATCGTTGTCCTGCCCCAGCCTGGGTGCCCTCCGGGTGTGTGGACTGTAGTGCCCAGAATTCACCAACCCACCTGGTCTGTCACAATGTGAATATTGTCAGTTTGTGCATCTCTATATTTTCTACTGTTTCTTGTATGTATGGTCAAGCAGACGTACACATGCCTGCATTCCTAAAGTCAACTCCTTTCTTTCTCTTCCGCCATTTCTGCCGAAAGCAGAAGTGATTTCCGATAAGATGTAGCTTACTAAGGATTCTTTTTATCATTTTCTACTGAAATAAATATTTTGTTAATTAGATTTGAATCTCGGTTTTATTTTCTAAGTAAGAATGACTTCAAAAGGGAAGCAAAGATCCATCGACCTCCGGAGGATTGATTCCTCCCCTTCCTAACATGGTCAGTGCTGGGAATCTAGAAGGTATCCAGGTCTCCTTTCAGAGAGAGAACCAGGATTTGTTAGAGGGCGGGCGGGCAGGGGGAAAAGGTTGGGTCTGTTTCATGGAAAAGCTAGTAGGGCCTCTTAGACTACAATAATCCAGTAATAATTAGCCATAGTATTTTGTATACATAATTGGCTGAGGGTCAGAGAACTTTGAGCCATAAATCAAGGTCATGCAACATTTTTTTATTTATTATTAGAGTTGGAAGGGATCTTGTAGGTCATCTAGTCCAACCCCCTGCTCAAGCAGGAGTTCCTACACCATTTGAGACAGATAGCAGTCCAGTCTCCCCTTGAAGGTCGCAAGTGTTGGGGCTCTCACAACCTCCGCTGGCAAGCTGTTCCACTGGTTGATCGCTCTCACCGTCAGAAAGTTTCTCCTCACTTCCAGGTTGAATCTCTCCTTGGTCAGCTTCCATCCGTTATTCCTTGTTTGGCTTTCTGGTGCCATAGAGAACAGCCTGACCCCCTTCCTCTCTGTGGCATCCCCTCAACTATTGGAACACTGCTATCATGTCACCCCTGGTCCTTCTCTTCGCTAGACTGGCGAAACATGGTAGGCAGAAGTGTGAGAACTGTGCCTGGATTCTCTCTAGGTCAGGGGTGTCAAACTCAAGGCTTAAATCTGGCCCGTGGGATCAGCCTGGAAATATCAAAGGACCGTCCCGCAGTGCCTCTGCCGGCCAAAATGGGCCACAGGGTGGGGGTGGGCATTTTCGGACTCCCCGGCCTTCAGCAGCACTCTGCCAGCCAAAAACGTTTCTGGCCGGCAGAGTGCTTCTGGAGGCCGCAGAGGCTGAAAACGTGCCCCCTCATGCCCCATTTTGGCTGGCAAAGTACTGCAGGAGGCATCCGTCCCGGCTCCCTTCCCCCCCCCGCTCCTGCTCCCGTGCCCACCCACCCCTGTCATAGTGAATATTGTCAGTTGTATGTCTATGTAGGGTGATACACCCCTATCCTAATATTATGGTACATTCCAATACAGGCAGAACACGTGATATGAGTTGTACGCATGTGTACATTCCTATACCACCATTATTCTCTTTGACTTGACTCTTGACAGGCACGGTCGCATTTTCTTAGCAAAAATGTAATTATTCAGGATTTATTGTTTTTGTACCAAAATAAATATTTTCTATTAGACTTTTAATCTCGGCTTTATTTCTGTCTGGATTCCAAGAAAAGATCTAAATTGCCTCTATGAGATTTATTCTCACCCTTAACACCCCCGTTGGCCCGCGGAGGAGAACTACAATGCTGATCTAACCCCTGAAGAAATCCAGTTTGACACCCCTGCTCTAGCCTTTGAGGGTGAATTGGTGGATGGGTGGATGGGTGCTGATATATGCTCTGAACTAGAAGCCTGTTTGCCCCACAAAGGCTCTGCTTTTAATTGGGGACAAACTCTTGCAGCTCTCCTTCCTTCCCTCTAATACTCTTGTCCTGGCTGTCCAATAGAAGACCTCATTTGGCTTCTCTTCCTGAGGGCAATTCTTTGATAAGATGAAGGCTAAAACACAGGAAGAACGGTTGCAGGACTTGGGTATGTGTAGCCTAGTGAAAAGAAGGAGTAGGGGTAACATGCTAGCAGTCTTCCAGTATTTGAGGGGCTGCCACAAAGAAGAGGGGGTCAACCAGGGGTGAAATCCTCCCGGTTCTCCCTGGCCCGTCCTTCGGCGTATAGCCGATGGAACTGGTGGCGGTCGCGGCGCGGAGCTTCTCCCGCCCGCTTTCCCGGCCCGGCTGAACGCCGCCATTCGGGTTATTTTTCCCTCTGTGCATGCGCGCGCATGCACAGAGGGAAAAATAACCCAAATGATTGTGGTCAGCCGGGCCGGGAAAGCGGTGATTGTGTTCAGCCGGGCTGGGAAAGCTGGCAGGAGAAGCTCTGCGCCGCAACCGCCGCCAGTTCCATCGGCTATACGCCGAAGGACTGGCCCGGGCGAACCGGGAGGATTTCACCCCTGGGGTCAACCTATTCGTCAGAGCACCAGAAGGCAGGACAAGAAACAATGGATGGAAACTAACTAAGGAGACAAGCAACCTAGAACTAGGGAGAAACTTCCTAATAGTGAGAACAATCAACCAGATGTCAGAAATTGTGGCTGCTCCAATACTGGAAGCTTTTAAGAAGGGACTAGGCAACTATTTGTCTAAAATGGTACAAGGTCTCCTGCTTGAATAGGGGGTTGGACTAGAAAACCTCCAATGTCCCTTCCAACTCTGTTATTCTGATAGTTCATCTGCTTGTACTAAATGCTTTTCTACCTGCAGTAAACGAGAGATAAATTGTGGGTTAAAAAGCCAAGAGGTTTAACTTTTGGTGAGGTTGCAACCTGCCCTATGAGACTAGTATGGATTGTGTTTTTGAATGCCATAATCCTGGCATGTTAATTTATAGAGTGTGTGGACCACATAGGACCCCCAGCACAAGTAATAGTATGCAAGTTTCTCAGTCTCCATCCTGGTTTTCTGGGAGAGGTGGTTTAGAAAACCTTTGGAAAAGAACAGAGATACCATATTTTTCGGAGTATAAGACGCACCTTCCCCCCCCCCCCATAAAAGAGGGTGAAAATCTGGGTGCGTCTTATACACCAAATGTAGCCTCGCCCAGCCTCTGAAATGGAGCTTTGCAGGGCTAAAACAACCTCTCAAACTGAGCTTTGCAAGGCTGAAAAAGCAGCCTCTGAAACGGACCTTTGCAAGGCTAAAACAACCTTTCAAACAGAGATTTGCAAGCCTGAAAACAACCTTTCAAACGGAGCTTTGCAAGGCTAATATACCTGTTCCAGGCTGTTTGCTAAGGACACTAGCCAGATGGATGCTGGTAGGCAGAATTTTTTTTTCTTATTTTCCCCCCCCAAAGACTCCAGTGCGTCTTATACTCCGAAAAATACGGTAGTTCTGGAAACTTGTGTGGCCTTAAAAACAGTGGCTGGAGGTTGGATCTGGCCTGGCACCAGAGCTTCTCAGCCCCAGCAACTTCAAGATGCCTTCACTTTAACATAGTTCTTGGCAGTTGAGGCGCATACATCTGGAAGTTGTTGAGGTTGAGAAATACTAATCTAGACTATATGTACAAATTAGGGCCCTGGAACAACTTTGGGTCCTTCTGGAAGTTGTTGCCTATTTTGTGATTTTTAATCTGGCAGAAGTGAGACTTACTAAAGGAATTATTCTAATTTACTCTTGATTTACTCTTAATTTGATTCAGTTTATTTTTGGTTGTTCTGGTTCCATTCAGTTTTGTCCAACTGCAGTTTGTACAGCATTTATCTGTAAGGTGGATCCAAAATGTCACGGTTGGGTTTTTGCGTAAAGCCCATTTAGGGTTCACGCATCGTGTGAAACCCTAACTCAGTTTGGTTTGAACTAGGAGAGCTGAGTTTCTAGCTTAGCATGTAGCATGAATGCCACAGCATCTTTGGCCGAATTATTCAATTCTTTAGAGAGCAGGATGCTGAAGGTGAGTCTTTGCCAGAGACGGGAGAGGGAAAACGATGGCACAAATTACGCAGTCACATCTATTTTATCTAATTCATCATGTTTGTGCAACTTGCAATGTATAATTTCAAATTCCATGGCTGCCGCCGGTGCCCATGATATGATGATCTCTGATGCTTGGGCAATAGAACCTTTCTTGACAATTTCTGGAATCAAGTTATCCCTGCAAGTGGACTCTTACTGAAGCCTGGGATGGTGAAAAACGGCAAAACGGACAAACCGGAAGTCCGGAAAAACGCACTGCCGGTTTGCCCGTTGGGCTGTTTTTCACACTCCGGGGCTTCAGGAAGCTTCCCTGAACCCTCCGGAGTGCGAAAAACAGCCCAACGGCAAACCGGAAGTGCATTTTCCGAACTTCCGGTTTGCCCGTTTTGCCGTTTTTTGCATTCCGGGGCTTCAGGAAGCTTCCCTGAACCCTCCGGAGTGTGAAAAACAGCCCAACGGCAAACCAGAAGTGCATTTTTCCAAACTTCCGGTTTGCCCGTGGAGCTGACATAGGGCAACGGCTCGCGTGCCCTCCAATATGGCTCCGCATGCCACCTGTGGCACGCGTGCCATAGGTTCGCCATCATTGTGTTAGACTTTGAGTCCCTCCCATAATCCTCCCATTGTTTGGCTTGTGGATTGGGACCTATGGAAGGTGAACTCGTGCCTGGAAGGGCTTATATAGGGCGTGTTATTATTTTTCACTGTTGATGGCTGCCGCCTCCTTTCTCCTTCAGGCTGTTCCACTCTTTTGAACTCTCTTCCCTCTAAGGCAAAAATCTTTTTTGTAACCTGGGGGTGGATATGACGGAGACCTCCTAGTAACTGTGATGCTATCAGTTCCTGTGAGAATGAGAATAACTCTCTTAAGAGGCGAAAATAGATCTTTACCTGGAATTCTGACATTAGAAATGAAACCGCAGTTTAAAGTTCTAAGTAGAAATATTTATTTCGGTACAAAACAATAAATTCTCATTAATTACATCTTTGCTATAAAAACACGTCTTGCTTCGTCAGAAGCTAGGAGCAGAAGGACTGATCAAAGAAAGGAATGTACACATGCGTACTAGGAACATATTAATCACTTGCTCAGGAATAAACCATTATATTAGATAGGGATGCAGCTCCCTGCATATACATATAACAGGCAATAATCACTGCGTGACAGTTCCCCCTATTTTTCAACTCCCCCCCCCCTAATCAGTATGGGAGGCTTACCCAGATGAAGTTTTGCCCTTTGAGAGATGCGAAAAATATCTTGGAAACATTGTCTGTGCCCAGTTGTGTGAAGTTCTCAGCCTGCCTCCTGGAGAACATAAACAGTGATGCTGTATGTCTGGATCCCAATTGCCTGGTTGTCACCCTGAACTACATTCCCAATAGTGATGCTGCCATTTTTAGTTAAGGGATTGTCTTGTAGCTAAGATTGTGTTTTGTGTGGTGTGCTGGATTTTTAATTGATTTCTCCTTCTAATTCCAGATTAGCGTGCGAGTCACCACCATGGATGCTGAGTTGGAATTTGCCATTCAGCCCAATACAACGGGGAAGCAGCTCTTTGATCAGGTAAGGTGGCTGGCCAGGAATCAACTGCATCATTTAGAAAGCCTTGTTGGATTGTCCTCCTCAAATATGCCCTGGTCAGATTTAATTTAATTTAATTTTTTTAGATATTTTTATTGAGTTTTTAAAACATTAAATACAAAACATACGTATATATTTACGTTTTTCATTCCTGTGACATCGGTTTAAAGTCAATCTACATACATATTATTCTATATAATTCTATATATAATATTTACATTTACATTCATTCAGAAATTTTCTTATTCTGAAGAGCTGAAGTGGTGCAGTGGTTAAATGCTGCGACTGCAGGCTGACTGCTGGTTCAGCAGTTCAGCTGTTCAAATCTCACTAGGCTCAAGGTTGACTCAGCCTTCCATCCTTCTGAGGTCGGTAAAATGAGGACCCAGATTGTTGGGGGCAATATGCTGAATTCTGTAAACCGCTTAGAGAGGGCTGTAAAGCACTATGAAGTGGTATATAAGTAAAGTGCTATTGCTATTGCTATTTCTTATTTCTAACCAGTCGTAGAAGTTATCCCACACTGCGTAAAATTCTTTCTCTTCTCGATTTTGTAATTCTAGCGTTAATTTTGACATTTCTGCACAATCCATTATTTTTTTTAGTATCATATTCTCCGTTGGGGGGTTTTCATCTTTCCATGTTTGGGCGAAAGTTATTCTGGCAGCAGTTAGGACATGTATTATCAGATATATACGATTTATATTCATATTGATTGTTTCCTGATTGCTTACTTGAACCCTATGACAACCATTCTTGACAAATGTATCTTTTCTTTTATGTACACTGAGAGCATATGCACCAAAGACAAATTCCTTGTGTGTCCAATCACACTTGGCCAATAAAGAATTCTATTCTATTCTGTTCTGTTCTGTTCTGTTCTGTTCTATTCTATTCTATTCTATTCTATTCTATTCTATTCTATTCTATTCTATTCTATTCTATTCTATTCTATTCTATTCTATTCTTCTATTCTATATTGGTTTTCTTTCGTCTGTTGCCCTCTAATAATACCCAATAAGTATGTCTCGGGTTTGAATTCCAGTTTGGAATCTATCATTTCTTGTAACCATGTCCTGATCATGCTCCAATATCCTCTTGCTGTTGGGCAAGACCACCACATGTGGTAATATGTGCCATGTACCTGTTTGCATTTCCAGCATCTTGGGTTCATATTAGCATATATTTTGGCAAGTCTAGCCGGAGCTAGATGCCAGCGGTAGAACATTTTATGTAAATTTTCTTTATATGATGTTGATAGAGTCTGTAATTAATCTTCCATAATTTTTCCCAGTCGTCTAATTGGATAGTATAGCCAAAGTTTTTCATCCATGCAATCATATTATCTTTAACTGTTTCTTCAAATTTATAAAATTGTAGTAGGTAATTGTACATTTTGATTATAAATTTATTTTCAGATCTCAGTTCTAATAAGCCACCCAATCCCATAGGACTCAGGGCGGCGTACAACATAGTAAAGAACAATCAGAAAATACAGTAAAAACAGTTAAAAAATTACAAAAGTTAAAGCCAGTCATCCATGGGGGAATTAAGATCTATTTCACCCCGCCTGCAGGAAGAGCCATGTTTTCACGGCTTTGCGGAAGGCCAGCAGGGTGGAGATAATCCGGATCTCTGGTGGGAGAGATCCCTCAAGGGCCCTGTGTTGAGTTCTGGCACCACCACAGTTCACAAAGAACAACAAATTGAATGACTCCAGAGGTTTCTAAGGCTTCTAAGATGATGAATCTGGAAATAAAGTCCTGTGAGGAACAGTTAGGAGATCTAGGGAAGACTGGCTGAGGAGAAATGCAAAAGCATTCTTTAGCTCTCTCTACTTCAGCTTCAACCGCAACAATACACGAGCACGTAATAGATTCAAACTAAATGTAAAGCGCTCCAAACTCGACTGCAGAAAATACGACTTCAGCAACAGAGTGATCAATGCCTAGAATGCACTACCTGACTCTGTGGTTTCTTCCCCAAACCCCAAAAACTTTAACCTTAGACTGTCTACAGTCGACCTCACCCCGTTTCTAAGAGGTCTGTAAGGGGCGTGCATAAGCGCACCATCGTGCCTACCGTCCCTGTCCTATTGTCCTCTTTTATCGTTACTTTTTACTTATGTTTATACAAACTACTACTATCCTATACATGTTTGACAAATAAATAAATAAAATAAAATAAATAAAATAAAGAGGGAGTAGATTCATTCTCTGTCACCCCAGAGGGCAGAACCAGAACCAGAACCAGCGAGCAGAAATTGCAGGGAAGGACTGCCAAAATGATGGAGGCTCCAGAAACCAAATTTTGTGGTTAGAGGTTCTGAATATGTTTAGCCTACAGGAGAAAAAGGCTAAGAGGAGAGAGATGGTAGCAGTCTTCAAACATGGGAAGCATTGTCATGTGGAGGAAGAGGTGAACTTATTCTCTGTTGCCTCTGAGGGGAGGATCAGGGCCAATGGGTTACAGTTGGGGAAAGGAGGCTCAGGCTAGACAACAGGAGGGCCATCCGAATGCCCTGTCAGCCATTGGGACGGCTGCCCTGTTAATTGGTGAGTTCTCCTTGCTAGAAGTCTCCAAACAGAGGCTTGATGCTCATTGGTCAGAGATCCAGGTATTGAACTTGGCCTAGGATGTCATAATTTTGTCACATGTTAAATCCATGTTAATAAAACACAATGGTAGGGCTCAATTAGTATGTTTTACCCAAATAAATATATACCTGGCTATGTTGCTGAGCTGGGCCCCCGGAATGCATTAAGAGCCCCATTTCCGGCTATATTGCCAAGTATCTGGGCTGCTATGTATATTTATTTTGGATGTTTCTTTTGTTTCTATTGTTTTAAAATGTTATTAGTATTTTGATTGTAATATATTTTTTGACTTGTAAGCCACCCAGAATCCTTGACCGAGATGGGCAGCTATAGAAAATGAATGAATGAATGAATGAATGAATGAATGAATGAACGATCTAATCTAAACATTTATATTTTAAATGAATATACTTAATAGTATACATTATAAATAGCTACTTATAGCTATTTATACTTTTTATATATTATTTTGCATATTTATTATCTATGGTGTATGCATTAGTAGGAAAGCAGGTATAAATGCAATGGATGACTAAAAGTAAAAAAAAAACTATAAGGGAGGAGAATGAGACCTTCAAGTCTCCTCCGTGGGGGTTTTTCCTCCGACCTGCAAAAGGAGTTGCTCAAAATCTGCCCACTCCACCCCCCCTAACAATACATGCAACAGAAGAAAAAGAATACCCAGAGCTACCAAGGAAAGCTTGGCTGACTCCAAAAACCACTCATTTGGCTCCTGCACCAGCCTTAATCTGGAAAGAAAGAGCCCTTGTGAGCTTCATTGGAAAAGAGCCACCCGCATGTTATCCAAGGCAGCCATGTTGGAAACGTCTGTTGAGGCCGTGATGCTGGAGATGGCGAGGCGCCTGCTTGGAACGCTTGGGATCCAGCGTCTAACCTGGGGTGCCTTTCTGGGTTGGCCCAGACGATGCTAAAGTGCATGGACCAATATTTCTCAACCTTGACAGTTTGAAGATGGCTGACGTCAGCTCCCCAAATTCCCCAGCCAGCAGGCTTGAAGTCCGGACATCTTAAAGCAGGCCACGTTGAGAAATACTGGTGTGGAGCGTTGTTCAAACCGTGGAGCATTTCCCATATATGTCAGCTTCCCACAAGGGAGGGATCTGGACCAGGAACACCTTGGCTGTCTCCCCCCCCCCCCCGAGGCCCTCTCTTGTGAAGTGCCAGGTTGCCTCCAGACAGAGCCTGGCTGAGATTGGGCAGCAGGGCTGCCTGCCTCAAGGGAGGCCTTGGTGGGAAGCAGTGAGGCTGAAGAGAGCTGGGTCTCAGGCGGAGAGTGGCATCTTCCGAGGAAGGGCCAGGGATCCTTTTACCAGGCATCTAATCTGCTCTTTCTCTAGCTCTGGAATTCAACAACTGTCTCTGGACAATTGCAAGAGGAGGAAGTTGATTTGCAAAGGAAATAACCCATTCAGCCTGGCCACAATGGCAAATCAAAGTAATTGTTCCATACTTTATTTATTTATTTTTGCCCAACTGAATGTTCCAGCTTGCCCAGCCTGCTCTATTGAGAAAGAAAAACAGCTTGGCTGACTGTTCTCATGCCTTTCCAATGCCAAGTCGTGCTGTGGCCCAGCTTTTAACTTTGCAGTTAATAACGTTAAGCTAAGTTTTAATACTGTTGTGCAAGGCTAAGCATTGAAATTACTCTTTTAAAGATAGTGGTGCATCTTTTTAGCAGCCTGAATGCAGCCTCCCTTCAGTTTTCTTGCAATAATAATAATAATCCCACCACACCCCTATTTATCACTCGAGTTGTTTTGCCTTGGAGGTGATATTGACAACGTATTTCAAATGTTGGATTGGATCTTGTAGTTGCTTTTAATATGCTAATGCACGACGGTTGGTGCAGAAGGCTATTTCTTCTTTAAAGATATTAACTCACCAGGGGTTGCCAGTGGAATGGACACGCTACAGGCAAGGCTGTTGATGTATATATGAAGCTTTATAGTTGCCAGTCCGGTCAGTTCAAATAAAGGAGACAATAGGTGCCTTCTGAAATGTCATAGGTACCATCTCTTCTTTTTCCCCCTTTCCCAGTTGTGAATTCTAAACATTCCTGGACATGCCTCCCTTTTCCCAGGAGGCGCAGGGTCTGCTGTTCCAAGAGCCCTGATCAAATAGGATATTCAAAGGTGGACAAGAATGTGGCCAAACCAAAAGAGGGACCGTTTCTCCAAAGCTCACTGGGAATCACACAGCTTTCATCTTTGTTGACCTCTGCCCCCTTCAAGCTGCCCAAATGGACATCCTTGCAAATAGGGAGGAGGAGGAGGGAAGGAAAGAGACCCAAGTCTCACAGCAGAGTCTCAGACCTTTCAGTGCATGTATGTTGCCTGATTTGCCAGAGAAAACACAGCACAATTGGTGCCGTGTAGACACCCCAAATTGTCTGTCTTCCACACTTGGGCCCCTCTCTTTCCCCCAGCTGAGGCTTCCCCCCTCTCTTCCCAGCAGCTCCATGTGGAGCGCCTTATGGCGGGTCTGTGATGACTCAATACCGTTAGCTCGGCGCAGCCAGCTGGGTGAGGCCTTCTTGCCACCGCTAAGTTCCCCCTGCCAACTCAGTGCCACCACTTCTTTGCAGGACATGTCAACACCGGAAATTTGCTGCGGGGATATTTATTTATTTATTTATTTTGTGAGATTTATATACCGCCTCACAGTGCAAGCACTTTCTAGTCTAAGCGGTTTACACCATTAAGCAATGTATATTTATATTGCCCCCAACAATCTGGGTCCTCATTTTTACCAACCTCGGAAGGATGGAAGGCTGAGTCAACCTTGAGCCGGTGAGATTTGAACCGCTGACCTGTGGATCAGTCAGCTAAAGTGACCTGCAGTACTGCCTCTAACCGCTGCGCCACCTCAGCTCATAACTCTCTGCAGGTGCCAAATGGAGAGCTGGGCAAGCAGGCGAGCAAGAGGGCTGTCAAAGGGGGTGGGGTGGTGATGGGCAGGGTGGCCCACTCTCTCGCCCGGCTCTCTCGCCCGGCTCTCTCGCCCGGCTCTCTCGCCCGGCTCTCCATCTGGCACCTGCAGAGAGCTATCCCCACAGTGAATTTCTGGTGTTGACATGTCCTGAGAAGAAATGGCGGCACTGAATTAGCAGAGGGGACTTGGAGGTGACAAGAAGGCTGTGCCCAGCTGGCCGCACCGAGCTAATGGCATCGAGTCGTCCCATTCCGCCTTCCAGCGGTAGCCTGGAGGGTTCCTGGGCAGGAGGTTCAATTCTTCTGCTGTTCTTGAGCCTGGGAAAAGCAATGTCCTGCTTCTGCTGGCTGGCTCCTCATCTGGCCTCTGGATTGCCTTTGGCAGCCGTTGGCCTTTCAGCACCTCGCCGAGATACCTTCTTCATGTGAATAGATGGTGAGCCATCTCCTTTCCCTGTCGCATCTAATCTGCCTAGTGGTCGGTTGGTGAATGGAAGCATTTGTCCATTGCTCAGGAAAGCATCTAGACGGTGCCAAGTTGCTGTATTGTCTTTTGCAATGGTTTTTTTTTTACATTTCTGTCTTAAGTGTAAAAACTGTGTAAAGAGTGAAGAATAACTATTCTGTTTACTTTCTAAATAGTTATTTTATTGCTTTCAAAGTGTGCCTTGATCATATTTTAAAGTCAGACTTCCTGGGTGACCTCACGATGAGGCGGCACAGAAGAATGCCACTCGTTCCTCTTTGCTGAATTTTCTGTGCCTGGAAGCCGTAAAAGGCGAGGTTAGATCCTGGAGAGGTCAGCCTAATAAAGGGGAGACTTCAGAGGCGGTGGGGAGAGGGGCAATCATCCCGTCGCTGAAGGAGAAGATCCCCAAATCCGGCGGGGAAGAGACCGACCATATGATCTGGTCCGGAGGCGTGACGGCCTCATAGAGACGGAATGGAAGCGAAGAGAGTAGAACAGTAAAACGTGTCAAAGATAGCAATAGCAATAGCACTTAGACTTATATACTGCTTCATAGTGCTTTACAGCCCTCTCTAAGCGGTTTACAGAGTTCAGCATATTGCCCCCAACAATCTGGATCCTCATTTTACCGACCTCAGAAGGATGGAAGGCTGAGTCAACCTTGAGCCGGTGAGATTTGAACAGCCGAACTGCTGAACTGCAGTGCTGCATTTTAACCACTGCGCCACCTCGGCTCTCTGTTAGATTACAAGAGACTCCGATTGACTCTGGAAAGAAGGTGGATCCTATAAAGAGACGTGAAGTTAGCCTCCGAGTAGACTAAGTGGTTCTGTAGAAGATACAAAAAAGGATTATAAAACAGTAAAAAAAAAGAAGTTACCAAAAGAGAAAATTACCAGAATCATTTTTCGAAATGATACGAGAAATAAATCTAAGAGATATGTATTCTGTATTTGTTCAATTTGATTTTTGTCTTATTATTTTTTACTTTTATTTATTTTCCTTTGTTTTGTTTTGTTTCTTGTATTTGTGTTTTTTAACGTTGGAAAATTAATAAAAACTATTTTTTAAAAAAGATCATGTTTTAAAGTCTGAATTGACTTATATTACAGTGTTCCTTTTAGCATTTCTTGATGATAGAGAGTTCTCTATTGTCTTTCCCTTTCTTATTTTTTTCCCTTTGGCACCAGTATTGCCTTTAACATGGGAATCTAGCCACATGTAATCTAGTAAAGTTTAGGACTTGTCTGCACATTAGAGAGCAAGAATGTATGTAATTTGCACAGCAGAATGTAAGAACAAATCTCCCTTCAGGATCCAAGGCTTGTGCTTTCCAGAATTTGAATTGTGCTTGGAAAGAAATCCATTCATAGAACTCTCAGGTTGAAGGGATCTTGGGATCTTTAAGTCTAACTCGCCTGCCCGGTGGAGGAATCCTCATCCCATTCTGGACAAATAGCTGTCCAGTCTTTTCTTGAAAACCTCCAGTGATGGAGCACCCACAACTGAAACTTAGCTCAAGCTTGGATCTCTTATTGTACAACTTGCAGCCACTGGTTCTTACCATACCCTCAGGCCTAGGGAGAATAGATGGACTCCCTCTTCTCTGGATCAGCCCTTCAAGTATTGGAAGATATTTGACACCTAGAGTACTGCATCCAGTTTTGGTCACCACACTACAAAAAAGACATCGAAACCCTAGAGAAAGTGCAGAAGAGAGCAACCAGGATGATAAAGGGTCTGGAAAATAAAACATACAAAGAGCGGTTGCAAGAGCTGAGCTTGGCCAGTCTGGCGAAGAGAAGGACCAGGGGTGACATGATAGCAGTGTTCCAATACTTGAGGGGATGCCACAGAGAGGAGGCGGTCAGGCTGTTCTCTATGGCACCAGAAAGCCAAACAAGGAATAACGGATGGAAGCTGACCAAGGAGAGATTCAACCTGGAAGTGAGGAGAAACTTTCTGACGGTGAGCGATCAACCAGTGGAACAGCTTGCCAGCGGAGGTTGTGAGAGCCCCAACACTTGCGACCTTCAAGGAGAGACTGGACTGCCATCTGTCTCAAATGGTGTAGAAACTTCTGCTTGAGCAGGGGGTTGGACTAGATGACCTACAAGGTCCCTTCCAACTCTAATAATAAATCAAATTAAATCAAGATGACTACCATGGCTCTCCTCCTTTAGGCTAAAGAGACCCAGTTATTTCAACTGCTCTTCATAAATCCAGCCTCCTAGCCCCTTACCAGCTCGGTGGGGGTCTTCTCTGCCTTCCGATTATTTATTTATTTATTTATTGATTGATTGATTGATTGATTGCATTTGTATGCCGCCCACTCCACAGAGACAGCAATAAAAATTCACAAGCAACAATAAACATAAAAAGCATTAAAACAATAAGTATTTAAACATTTAAAAGCATTTAAAAACCACAATTTAAAAACCCATACAATAAATCATTCATGGGGCCAAGAGTGATCGGTGTTGTATTAAAATCATTGGCCCCAGGCCTGTCGACAAAGCCATGTTTTTACTGCTTTTCTGAAGGCTGGCAGGGTGGGAATTATGCGGATCGGGGGTGGTGGTGGTGTAGTGTATTCCAGAGAGCCGGTGCTGCCACAGAGAAGGCCCTCATTCGTGGGCCCGCCAGCTGACATTGTTTGGCTGACGGGACCACCAGCAGACCAACTCTGTGGGCTCTAATCGGTCTTAGGGAGGTATGTTGGAGAAGGCGGTCTCGGAGGTAAACTGGACCTAAGCCATGTAGGGCTTTAAAGGTAATCACCAACACCTTGAATTGCGCTTGGAGACCTATAGGCAGCCAGTGCAGTTCGCGAAGGATGGGTGTCACATAGGTGTATCTAGGGACACCCATCACCACACGCGCCGCCGTATTCTGCACTAGCTGCAGTCTCCGAACATTCTTCAAGGGTAGCCCCATGTAGAGTGCGTTGCAGTAGTCAAGACGTGAGGTAACAAGGGCGTGAGTGACTGTCAGTAGTGCCTCCCGATCCAAGAAAGGACGCAACTGGTGCACAAGATGAACTTGTGCAAAGGTCCCTCTGGCCACAGCTGTATTGTGGAGAACCAGTGCAATGTAGGGCAGTACTATCTCTTCCCAGGTTGGGCAGTCTTGTATCGTCCAGATGTTTTGGAATCCAAATCCCATGAGGTAGGGCATCAGTGGTCCTGGATTTTGGGAGCTGTAGTCAAACACCTCAAAGGCACTATCTCAAAACAAGTCTCCGCAATCGTGATTTCATTAGGTACTGCCTACTGAAGTCCCATTTTTAAAAATAAAATTGTCCCATACCTTACAGCAGGGGTCTCCAACCTTGGCAACTTTAAGACTTGTGGACTTCAATTCCCAGAATTCCTCAGCCACAAGCTTTGCTGGCTGAGGAATTCTGGGAATTGAAGTCCACAAGTCTTAAAGTTGCCAAGGTTGGAGACCCCTGCCTTACAGGACGGACAAAATCTTGAACAGACTCTCTATTCTCACGTGGAATGCAGACTAATTGGTAGCCACAGCTGCCTGTGGCTTTGCGTGAGTTATGCCCTGACGCCTTCTTTTGGAAAAGAGAGAGAATGCCAGTATGATATGAATGACTCTTCATGCATTTCAAATTGAATTGGGGGTCAAATAAGTCAAGATAGTTCCTGCAACTGCATTCTCCTTTTTATGATAGTTCTGCCATCTTGATTTTTTTTACCTCTGTGCCCAGCACAGTGGTGTGTATGTGTGTGTGTGTGTGTGTGTGTGTGTGTGTGTGTGTGTGTGTGTGTGTGTGTGATATGTGGAAATGCTCTTCCCCTTGGACGCAGTGGACACTTGGTCACCCAGGACCATCAAAGGCAGAAGGAGCCACAAGTGGCCACTCTGCTTTCAGGTTTTATTCTGAGCGATAGGATTTCAGCCAAGAGAAGCATCCCAAAATGGATCCGGCATCTAAAAAAGAAAAAAAATATGCTAGGACTTGTAAGGAACATTCAGCATTTGAGTAGAGAAATGAAATCTACGTAGTTATGGAAATAGTTGGGTTTTTTCCCCCAACTGTAATTGAATATTTTTCATTCTTTGTTGAATGTCCTGTATTTCTCCCTACCATTTTTTCCCCACACCACTCTTTCTTTTATCTAGAAAAAGCCTCTTCTTGCAGTCATAGCTGTTGAGAATCTGGGGAGTGAGGCTGTTAAAGGGCTGTGTGGGAGCCTTCTGCGGATGGAGCTTCTCTGCGCATCCCACCCTAACCCTAACCCCTAACAAGGGGTTTGGTGGTCCTTCTTTTGGGGTGCAGTGAGCCATAAGCCCCTTCCGCTTGCTCACGCGTTGATGTCTGGTTTTCATGAACAGGTGGTGAAAACAATCGGCCTGCGAGAAGTTTGGTTCTTTGGACTCCAGTACCAGGACACCAAGGGCTTCTCCACATGGTTGAAATTAAATAAAAAGGTATGGAGGTGCTTCCCATTTTATTTTCTGTTTCTGCCCCCCCCCCCCCCCCCATAAAAAGGGAGTTTGCTTTCTTGGGCAGGGATGAAACAGGCTTGCCTTTGTGGGATTGGGCCCCCATCAGTCTTTATTGAATGAGAGTCACAGACCATGGTCCTGTCATTCTCTTGAGACAGGCTGCAGACCCACCTCTGAATCTGGAGCCCCTTCCCAGCTTCCCTTCCGTCTAGCAGCCTGCTACGTTTCAGGTGGCATTGACAGTCTACTGCTTTGTCCACCTGACAACCTTCTAGGTGTAAGACATTCAGCACCCAACATTTTCAGCCATGGCCGTTCCAGAATTCTGGAAGTTGGAAGGCTACAATGGTGGGCAAAGGCTGAGCTAGAAATACTATGTTAAGGGGAGAATAAATCTCATAGAGGCGATTTAGATCTTTGCTTGGAATTCAGACAGTTAGAAATAAAACCGAGATTAAAAGTCTAATAGAAAATATTTATTTCGGTACAAAAACAATAAATCCTGAATAATTACATTTTTGCTAAGAAAATGTGACCGTCCCGGTCAAGAGCCAAGTCAAAGAGAATAATGGTGGTTTAGGAATGCACACATGCGTACAACTCATATCACGTGTTCTGCATGTATTGGAATGTACCATAATATTAGGATAGGGGTGCATCACCCTGCATAGACATACAACTGACAATATTCACTGCCTGACATACTAGGCTAGTCAATCCAGTGGAATAGATTTAACAAACTGTCCTTGGATTTAGGGCAGGCACTCCAAACTGGGTCCCGTGGCTGGGGTCATGGGTTAGAGGGATTTAGAGGGCCTTCTGGCTTAGTAGCCCCAAGGGCACTTTTTCTAAAGGCAACTGGACTTTCTTGGTTTTTCCTTGAAGACGTTTCACTTCTTGCCTAAGAAGCTTCTTCGGTTCTGACTGAATGGTGGAGAATGGAAGGATTTAGATTCTTTATATTCCCAATGACTACCTCCCATTCTCCACCATTCAGTCAGAACTGAAGAAGCTTCTTAGGTGAGAAGCAAAACACCTTCAAGGAAAAACCAAGAAAGTCCAGTTGCCTTTTGAAAAAGCGCCCTTGGGAGATCCATGACCTGGATGACTGAGAATCTCCACTGACCTCCAGGCTTAGTATTTGTCCCAGGAGTTCTCAGTTGTGATGCTTCTGGATGTGTTTTCTCATCCTGATTTTGCCACAATGTGCTGCAGGTTACAGCTCAGGACGTGCGCAAAGAGAGCCCGTTGCTCTTCAAATTCCGGGCCAAATTCTACCCGGAGGATGTTGCAGAGGAGCTGATACAAGACATCACGCAGCGCCTGTTCTTCCTCCAAGTGAAGGAGGCCATCTTGAACGATGACATCTACTGTCCCCCAGAGACGGCTGTTCTCCTGGCTTCTTACGCGGTCCAGTCCAAATACGGGGACTTCAATAAGGAGGTTCATAAGCCTGGCTATCTAACGACTGACAAACTGCTTCCTCAAAGGTAGAGCAAAATCTGGCAAAGTTACGATTCCCCCTTTAAATGCATAGCTATATATTTTATTACGAGCTTTATATCCCACTTTCCTGCTGTACAGTTTTGGATGTTATTCCACAATGGATGAGCCTCATCCTCTCTGTTTTGAGGTTGGTCGGGCCACACAGTGCGCTCAGCTGTGGTTTGCTGAATAAACCACAATTAAGGGAATTGCCATATGGCGTTAAGACCAGGGGTGGGTTCTAACTTACCTCGCTGCTGGTTCGCTTCCTCCCGTGCTGCGTGGGCGTGCCAAAAAATCCCCCCCAAAAAAGCCGAAAAACAAGATGGCGATGCATGCGCAGTGCCGGAAACTCGGCTTCTGTGCATGCTCAAAAGGAAAAAAATTAACCCTCCCCCCAAATTAATTTTTTTTTTAAAAAAAAGATGACGGCGCCCACGGACTGGCACCGACTGAACCAGTTTCGTGACGTCACCATGATGTCACCAGGGGGGTTGCTACTGGTTCGGGCAAACCGGTCCAAACCAGGAGGAACCCACTTCTGGTTAAGACACAAATAAAGTTGTGCTGAGCACAGTGTGTGAATGCAGCCCAAATGCCTTTGGTGTGTGTTTTTCATTTATTTCTTTCCCTTAGTAAAATAATACTTAGATCCCAAAGTACTCTTGCTTTAAGAGCTGGGAAAGAGACATTCTGAAAAATTGGAAAACAGTGTGAGAAGGAGAAACCCTGGGGAAGCAAAGATCCGAGAGACAAGATTTTTAAAAGCACCCAGAGAGAGATTCAAGCCTTGGAAAGGGCCCATAAGCAATTCCAGTGTTATCTGCAGCCCACGTTCATGTCGCCTCTCTTCCACTAAGTGGAAACCTTGGAGGTTCTTTTCATGGTTGAACTTCATGTAGCTGAAGAATTTGTTTTTGCAGAACTGTCCATATATCCTAATATGTCTTCCATCTCTTTGCCTTGTAGAGTTTTGGAACAGCATAAACTTAACAAGGATCAGTGGGAAGAAAGAATCCAGGTGTGGCATGAGGAACATCGGGGGATGCTCAGGTATGGCTGGCAAGAACAAAAGGTGCTTTTGTGGTTCAAAAGAGAGCATTATTTATGATGTTTACAAGTCCCCTTGTGAGGTATTCTGCTTGCAGGGGCATCTGCAAGGTATAATTACGTCTAATGATGCATGGTGCATGTAAAAACAGTTGGCGCTTTGGCCACACTATTGCAATCACATCTTGACTTTCATTTCCCGGAGCCTTTGGTCACCCATCTACCCTTAAGACATATGGGAAGATTGATGAAGTGTCTGTGTCTCCATGTCCTGGCTGAGTTAGTTGGTTGTTACTCTAAAGCAGACAACAGCACGAAAAGTCACAATGCTCCAATCAAATGGGCAGTGCCCTCTCTTGGATGCAGTACCAACCGTTGCAAAAAAGAGGATGCTTTTGAGAATGCGCCACCAAAATGGAGCTTTTAACGTTAACATCTGTTTTGTTTTCTTGGTCCTTTCAGAGAAGATGCCATCTTAGAATACCTAAAAATTGCACAAGATCTGGAGATGTATGGTGTGAACTACTTTAGTATTAAGAACAAGAAAGGCTCAGAACTCTGGTTAGGAGTAGATGCTCTTGGACTCAACATTTATGAACACAACGACCGGTAACAAAACTATTCTCCTTAATCTTCCAATAGAGTACATGGTAGAGTGTGTGTGTGTGTGTGTGTGTGTGTGTGTGTGTGTGTGTGTGTGTGTGTGTGTCTGTCTGTCTGTCTGTCTGTCTGTCTGTCTGTCTGTCTGTCTGTCTGTCTGTGTCTGACAGAGAGAGTGATTAAGAGAGGGGAGGGTTTATAAAAGCAGTACACAGCTGGATCTGATGAAGTCTCCACAGATGGTGACAGCCACCTTCTCCTTTGATCAACTAGATACTGCCACATTCTTGGGAATATAATCTGCCAGCAATTCTTTTTTCATTTTTATTTTATGTGGTTTTGGCATTGTTCCTGATTATAGGTTGTTCTATTGGCTCTCTCTAGCCCTGTCTTAGCCAGAGCGACTCTCTGTGCTGGCATTGGTTGGCCATTAGTTGTTTCCAGTTCTCACACAATTCTGTGAATCTACTGACAGATTTTTACTGCAATCATTCATTCATTCATTCATTCATTCATTCATTCATTCATTCATTCATTCATTCATTCATTCATTCATTCAATCAATCATTCCTATAGCTGTCCAACTTAACCAAGTGTCTCTGGGTAGCTTATAATTCTAAAATTATAAAATGATTAAAACAATTTAAAAACATTAAAGCAATAAAAACAAGTGGAACTTGCTTTCTAATCCCAACATAATTATTTCCCAGAAATTAAATTACTTCTTAGGCTCAGAGGGATTTTGTGATTCATTTAGCTCTCATACTCGTCCTTGAAACAGAAGTGAGAAATTTCCTCAGATTGAATAAGAGGTGTGTTTTTTTTTTGCTTCCTGTGATATGAAGCAAAGCTCACTGTTTGAATTGCCTCTGCATAATCTGTATCTTCACATACCTTCAAGCTGAAAGAATTGTTCTGGGCAATCTTAATTTCATATATCAAGAGACTTTTGATACACATAGATTTTAATTACTAGAAAAAGTTACTCTTCTGGCCCAGATTTGTGTGGATGATCCTTGTCTTGTTTGTTAAGGGGAGCATTTCCCCGTAGAGGCGACATTGGATCTTTTACTTGGAATTCAAATACTTAGAAATAAAACCGAGATTAAATGTCTAATAGAAAATATTTATTTCAGTACAAAACAATATAAAACAATAAATTCTGAATAAACTACATCTTTGCTATGTAACACGTCCTTCCAGGTCGGAAGGCATAACAGAAGTGATTAATGGTGGATAGGAATGTAGACATGCGCAGAACATCATATCACGTGTTCTGCTTGTATTGGGAAGTACCATAATATTTAGAATAGGGGTGCATCACCCTGCATAGACTCACAACTGACAATATTCACATCGTGACATTGTTAGATGACACCTACCCCAGTGTAGGGAGCACCGTTGACGTAAATGCAATATGAGGATGTCTTCCTGGCTTTTGTGGAATGGGGTGGCTACACAATTTGCACCAAAACAGAGGTGAGAGCGCATGTAGGGCAGGATCTACCTGGCATTTTAAACTGGGCATTTCCCCCTTACTTGCGATCTCTGCCCTTTTAGGGTTCAAGGTTGGATTTGCAGGCATCTGCAGGGAGGATAAGAGACAATGCAGGAAATCCTTGACTTACAACCATTCGTTTACCAACGATGTGAAGAGGCTGAAAAAGGTGACTTATGGCCAGTCTGAACAGATCCCCATGGCAAAAGAGCCAGATTTGGGGCGCTTGGCCACTGGCATGTATTTGTGAGAGTTGCAGCATCCCAGGGTCACACGTCACCATTTGGGATCTTCCCAGCTGGCTTCCAGTAAGGAAGGTCAATGGGAGAAGCTGGATTCACTTAACAACCGCAGGATTTGTTTAACAACTGCAGGGATTCTCTTTAACAACTGTGGCAAAAGCGGGTGCAGTTCAGTGAACCGCTACCTTGCATAGCAACAGAAATTCCGGTCCTAATTGTGGTTGTGAGGACTACCTTCATGCATATCACGATGCCATCACACAGACGATGCAGATTATATCCTGGTCATCCTTTGGACCTGACTCCCGTCTTGGACTGGACGCCTCGGATGGCACCTTAGAAATGAGATGCCTTGTTTTGAGTTGCTCTTCGTTTCCTAGATCTGTTCATAGTTTCATAGTTTGGTCAATTTGGAATTTCCACTTACATTGTGAATCCGGACACTTTCATTGGTGGGAAATGTATGGAGGGTGTGAACAGAAACAGGTATTTGGATGGCTGCAACTGTTCATTGAGGTTTAATTTTTGAAATTACAAATTATCTTTCACAGGCTAACACCAAAAATTGGGTTCCCCTGGAGTGAGATCAGAAACATTTCCTTCAATGATAAGAAGTTCGTCATCAAGCCCATTGACAAGAAAGCCCCAGTAAGTTACGCTTTGCAACTTAACTCTTTTAGTGTATTAATTTATTCAGAGATTAATTAAAAAGAAGTGGAAAGTTCAGATCAAATGAAATCGAAGACTTGGGACCAAGCCTGTAATTGGGGCCTTTGGGGCTACTTCCTGGCAGCGGGTTTTGTCTCTGCATTTGACTTTATTGTGGTCACCAATCAGAAATGAGCAGCAAGAATAGTAGCGGAGGTGGCGCAGTGGTTAAAAGCAGCACTGCAATCTACTTCAGCTGACTGCTAGTTCAGCAGTTCAGTGGTTCAAATCTCACCGGCTCAAGGTTGACTCAGCCTTCCATCCTTCCGAGGTGCGTAAAATGAGGACCCAGATTGTTGGGGGCAAGAGGCTGAACTCTGTAAACCGCTTAGAGAGGGCTGTAAAGCACTATGAAGCGGTATATAAGTCTAAGTGCTATTGCTATTGCTAATAGCAGGGCTACCTCAGCCAATCAGTCAGGTTAACCAAAGGAATGAAGCAATAAAACACAAAACCAATTGACAGTAAAGATAATGAAGATGAACTGTTGGCAAGTTTTGCAGGCAATAAAAGAGATCATAACAGACATATACAGAGATGGTATTGCTCTGGCTGGGCAGGAAGTCATGTGAATAGAATTTAGTGTGAGTGTTGCAGGAACTTGACCGAAGGAGAAGAGAGAACCAACTTTTGATGGCTCCAACTGCACTGGGGCAAAGCCCAGCTGTGTGCAGGAGTATCATACAAATCCTTTCCAAAACAATCATGGGCAGCCACTGCATCAAGCTAATGATAAGATCTTCTAAATTTGATGTTTATGTCTTGGTTATCTTAGGAGACTGGCAGTTAAGAAATTATGAAATACATTTATTTATTTACTGAATTTATTTACTGCCCACCTTGTAGTGAACAACTCTAGGCGGTTTCCACATACATACATACATACATACATACATACATACATACATACATGTTAAAGTGAGAATAAATCTCATAGAGGCGATGCGGATCTTTTCTTGGAATTCAGGCCTTTAGAAACAAAGCCGAGATTAAAGTCTAATAGAAAATATTTATTTCGGTACAAAAACAATAAATCATGAATAGTTACATCTTGCTAATAAATCGGTCAGAATCAAAGGCAGAAAAGAAAAAATCGAGAATCAGGAATGCACACATGCGCAGAAGATCACAGCATGTGTCCTGCTTGTATTGGAATGTACCATAATATTAGGATAGGGATGCATCACCCTGCATAGACATACAACTGACAATATTCCCTACGTGACAATACATGCATGCATGCATGCATACATACATACAAACATACATACATACATACATACATACATACATACATACATACATACATACATGTAAAGTTGGCTTTGTAAAAAGATCTCTCGAGAAGAGGCGGTTGCTGGAATGGTTGTTCCAGCTCCAAGGCTGCTCACGTGGCCTGGTCAAAACCCATCACTGCTGCTTTTGTCCCTGTCGAGTTTTCATTTTCTATGGTAGAGGCGCAGTGGGGCACATAGTGTTTTACACATTGTCCTAAGCCAGGGTTTGTTTAGTCGTCATGGATGGCTGAGCCCCACAGATCACCCTGAACCCTCAGCCTCTCTTCTACCGACCCAACGGCCGGGCTCCCCTGGGATTGCAGAAGTGGCTTCAGCCCAGGGCTCAACTCCCAAAGCCTTGCGATTATACCTTGTTACCAGATTATACATTTTAATGTGTCTGAGGAAAGAAACAACGTGTTAAATATATTTAAGAGCCGAGGTGGCGCAGTGGTTAAAGTGCAGCACTGCAGTTCAGCAGTTCAGCTGTTCAAATCTCACCGGCTCAAGGTTGACTCAGCCTTCCATCCTTCTGAGGTCGGTAATATGAGGACCCAGATTGTTGGGGGCAATATGCTGAACTGCCGCTTAGAGAGGGCTGTAAAGCACTATGAAGCGGCATATAAGTCTAAGTGCTATTGCTATTAATTTCAGTTAAATAAGGTAAAAGTTAGAAAAAGTTAGTCTCTGCCTTTTGCCTGAGGCACGCTGGAGGTTTGCTTCCAACGGTAACAGCTGTCGCCCTGCCAGTTGTCGCCACTGCCCTCCTTCTGCGGGATCTTTGGGGCAGAGGGGCATGATAGCGGGGCAGCGCAATAGAAAGGAATGGCTGAGCTGGGCACCTAATTTCTGCCTGGAGAGCATAGATTAGAGCAGCAGTTCCCAACCTGGGGGTCGCGACCCCTTTGGGGGTCGAACGACCATTTCCCAGGGGTCACCCCGGCATCCTCAGCTCCCCCCCCCACTGCCACAAGCCTGGCCATATCGTGCCCTGCGACCCACCCTGCCGCCATTTGGGTTCTTTTACCCTCTGCACATGCGCAAAGCATTCTGCGCATGCACAGAGGGTAAAAGAACCCAAATGGCGGCGTCCGGGCGAAGTCTCCAGATCTGGGCGAGGTCTCCGCTCGCTTCGCGTGTTGCCTCTGGGAGCTTTTCGAGCCCCGTCACGAAAGGCGTGCGCGACTTTGGCGGGGCGGGACAGGCGGCTGCCCAGAGAGAGCCACCTCCTTCGCCCCGAACGCTACAGGTAGATGGGAGAGACTCTGCGAAGGGGATGGCTCTCTCCGGGCAGCCGCCTGTCCCAGCCCTGCCGAAGTCACACACGCCTTTCGCGATGGGGCTCGAAAAGCTCCCAGAGGCAACACACGAAGCGAGCGGAGACCTCGCCCAGATCTGGAGACTTTGCCCGGACGCCACCATTTGGGTTCTTTTACCCTCTGAGCATGCGCAGAATGCTTTGCGTATGCGCAGAGGGTAAAAGAACCCAAATGGCGGTGGCGGGGTGGGTCTCAGTGGGCACACGGGGGCGGGGCGTGGGTCGCGGCATTAGGAAGGTTGGGAACCGCTGGACTAGAGACTCTAGATAAGCAATCTGTCCATGTAGACTAACAATTTGCTTACAAATGGGACAGTATCCGAATTTAAAAAGAGCAGCACACCACGGAAGACAGCTGCAAAACAAGTAGTGCATTGAACTAAGCCAGACATTCTAAAATAAAGTTGCAATCTCAGAAGAGTTTACCAAGGATGAATGACAGTTTTAGTTTTCAGTTATCACGCGGGCTGCTACCTTGGTTCACTAGACTTTGTCTCAGTCCTCCTGAACTTACAATGAGCAGCTCTTCCCAGCAGTCTCTGGTGCTATGCAAATACAATGCAAATGCAACCAGCGACTCACGCTGAAAGACCCTCCGAGTCTTGGGTGGGTGAAGACCCTGCTTCCTCCATTCTTTCTGCCCACTCAGGATGTCCCAGCAGTGCGGGAGTGCACCAGGTGCACCCCCACTTTTTTTGTCCAATTGAAAGTTACAAAAGATGCAAGAATTTTAATAGTATATACTGCTAGATGCTTGCAAAAAGAAACACTTGTTTGGAGATATGCTTAATTTCCTAAAAATTACAGCTTGTGTAATCAAGTTGTGTTGTTACTTCTGGAGAAAAAGAGGGCCGAGGGAAGCTGCGTTCAAGGCTAACCTTGTCCTTTCTCCTTTGCCAAGGATTTTGTCTTCTATGCTCCCCGGCTAAGGATTAACAAGCGCATTCTGGCTCTGTGCATGGGGAACCATGAGCTCTACATGCGCAGGCGTAAGCCGGACACCATTGAGGTGCAGCAGATGAAGGCCCAGGCCCGAGAGGAGAAGCATCAGAAGCAGATGGAGAGGTGAGTTGGCTGAGCACACAGCTGCCCTCTGGCTGGGCCTCTCCGGCCAGGGATTCTCACAGCAGGATGTGGGTTGGGGTGCAGAGACTTCTCGGGGGGGGGGGGATGACAAAGTCCTGCAACTGGGATGTGATCGGGAGACCCTGGACTCCCAAGGGACAGGTAGACAACTTGCGGCAAGGAGAGTGGCGGCTAACTCTTGGAATGCAGGATCCTATTTATTTATCTATTTATCTATTTATCTATTTATCTATTTATCTATTTATCTATTTATCTATTTATCTATCTATCTATCTATCTATCTATCTATCTATCTATCTATCTATCTATCTATCTATCTATCTATCTATCTATCTATCTATCTATCTATCTATCTATCTATTTATTTATTTATTTATTTATTTATTAATTATTCGGTTTTTCTATGCCGCCCTACTCCCTAAGGACTCAGGGCGGCATACAACATTTTAAGAGAACACTAAACAATAAACTTATTTAAAAACAGTTTTCAAAAGTTAAAAGGTTAAAAAAGACGTCCAACAACTTACATACAGGGGGAGATCTCAGATAAAATTGTGTCAGACCTCTACCTGCAGGAAGAGCCATGTCTTAATGGCTTTCCGGAAGGCCAGCAAGGTGGGGATGATTCGGATCTCTGGGGGAAGTTGGTTCCAGAGCGCGGGGCCCCCCACAGAGAAGGGCCTCCCCCTAGGACCCGCCAGTCGACATTGTTTGGCTGACGGGACCTGGAGGAGACCCACTCTGTGGGACCTAACCAGTTGGAGGGAAGTATGAGGCAGAATGCGGTCCCGAAGGTAACCTGGTCCTAGGCCATGTAGGGCTTTAAAGATGATGATCAACACCTTGAATTGTACCCAGAGACCGATGGGCAGCCAATGCAGCTGGCGGAGTATAGGTGTTACATGGGTGTATCTTGACACACCCACCACAGCACGCGCAGCTGCATTTTGCACCAGCTGGAGTCTCTGAATACTCTTCAAGGGTAGCCCCATGTAGAGCGCATTGCAGTAGTCCAATCGGGAGGTGACAATCAGGAGGTGACAAATGAGGATAACAACCAACTCAGATGTGGAGGAGGAGGAGGTTCCAGGGTGCTTTTTTTAAGGGGGAGGGAGGTTTCAAGAACACTTATTTCATAAGGGGGGAGAGTCAAAGGCTCTTTGAGGTGTGTGTGAACAAAATCTCGGTGTAAAGGCAGCCTGCGCTCTATTGTACACTGAAATAATTCTGCACAAAAGCACATTCTTGCATCTTAGGGATGCTAAGCGATAAAGTCCTCCTGCACTCCTCCTCTCGGAGGTCCCGGAGGATGAGGACTGCTGTTAAAGGGACTCAGCAAAGATGGGGGAATCCCTGACACCCCCCCCCCTCCATTACCAGGAAGGGTCCTCTTGGTCCTACCGGGGGATTAAAGACTTTTGAGCAGGTTCATTTATTTATTTATTTTATTTATTTATTTGTGAGATTTTATATACCGCCTCACAGTGCAAGCACTCTCTAAGCGGTTTACACCAGTAAGCAATGTATATTTATATTGCCCCCAACAATCTGGGTCCTCATTTTACCTACCTCGGAAGGATGGAAGGCTGAGTCAACCTTGAGCTGGTGAGATTTGAACCGCTGACCTGCGAATCATAGTCAGCTAAAGTGGCCTGCAGTACTGCCTCTAACCGCTGCGCCACCTCGGCTCTTAAAGGTTCCTTCAGCTTTTAAAAATGTGGAAAACCTGTTGAGGCAACCCAGAGAAACATGGTGGATTTTGAACTGAAAGTGTACAATCCTCAGGAGAGATCAGTTTTCCAAGCCATGTTTTAATTTGAGATATTTATTTATTTATTTATTTTGTGAGATTTATATACCGCCTCACAGTGCAAGCACTCTCTAAGCCAGTGTTTCCCAACCTTGGCAAGTTGAAGATGTCTGGACTTCAACTCCCAGAATTCCCTGGCTGGGGAATTCTGGGAGTTGAAGTCCAGACATCTTCAACTTGCCAAGGTTGGGAAACACTGCTCTAAGTGGTTTACACCAGTAAGCAATGTATATTTATATTGCCCCCAACAATCTGGGTCCTCATTTTACCTACCTCGGAAGGATGGAAGGCTGAGTCAACCTTGAGCCGGTGAGATTTGATATGCAGATTATGCGGTTGGGTTAAAAGATTTGGATGAGACAAGTTTGCCCACTCTTCCTTTTCAATTTGTTTAGAAGTCACTAGAGGTCTTCAGACATAAATGGGTGGAAGCGAGGTCATCCGTCAGAAGTATGCTAGGGGGATCCTGTATTGAGCCAGAGGTTGGACTAGATTACCTCTAAGACCATTTTCAACTTTGACTAAGTAGAAATTGCACACCGAAAGCCCTTACAGAGGCTTAAGTAGTCCATTTTTTTATATATAAAGGAAAGCATGAAGTTGCTCCGTGTTTCCTTTCCTCTCAGGGCTTTGCTGGAGAACGAGAAGAAGAAGAGGGAGATGGCCGAGAAGGAGAAGGAAAAGATTGAACGTGAGAAAGAAGAGCTGATGGAGAAGCTCCGACAAATTGAGGAGCAAACTAAGAAAGCTCAGCAAGGTGGGCAGGAGGGCTGGCCTCGGGATGGGCCCCGGGAGAGGAGTGCTGGGGGCAGAAGGCAGGCGTGACGTCTCGGCCTCTTTCTCCAGAGCTGGAGGAGCAAACGCGCAGGGCGCTGGACCTGGAGCAGGAAAGGAAGCGAGCTCAGGAGGAGGCAGAGAAGCTGGCCAGGGAGCGGCAGGAAGCAGAGGAAGCCAAGGAAGCCTTGTTGAAAGCCTCCAATGATCAGAAGTCGACCCAGGAACAGCTGGTAGGTTGCCTGGGGAAAGCTCAGCCCAGCTCAGGCATCTGGCACTGCTTCCGAGCTGCCCGAACGCCAGGGAAGCCTCTTTGCTAGAGGGGCCTGCATTTGGGGGTGGACAACGGGAAGGTCAGCTCTGCAGCCAAGGTGGCCGAAGGGGAGGTGCTGCTGTGCTCCGCAGGACAAGGGAGGAGGAGGGCCCAGTGGACTAGAGCCGAGGTCTGCAATATGAGGTGGTGCAAGTCTGGAAAGCGTCCGCAAGAAGCACCTCTCAAAAAGTTGCCCTTGTAGTAGAACTCTTCAGCATCAGGCAAAGGGAAAACAATTCCTCCTGTCCATTTTAACATGCATTAATGATGCTGCCATTCATTTATTTCACTGAATTTAATTTGAAATGCTGTTTCATCCAGGAGCCCAACCAACTTCCAAAGGGTAGCCCCTGGCATGCCTTCCAAAGATGCGCAGCCCAACAGAAGATGCGCTTCCTGGTGTGGGGCATGCAAAGACACACACACACACCCCACACACAAAAAGCAGCTCCCTGCTGTGAGTCACAGAAAGTTCAGGAGGCCCCTTTTTCTACTGGATCAGCTCAGGCCTCCTGAGTTGGACTCCATCTCCTCCTACCAAAGGCTGCAGCTGATTAACAGAATAACAATAACAGAATAACAGAGTTGGAAGGGACCTTGGAGGTCTTCTAGACCAACCCCTTGCTCAGGCAGGAGACCCTATATCCGTGATGGCGAATCTATCGCATGCGTGCCACAGGTGGCATGCAGAATCCTCTCTGCGGGCATGCGAGCCGTCGCCCCAGCTCAGCTCCACCGTGCATGCACTCACGCCTCCCACCGGCAGCTGATTTTCAGGTCTCTGCCACGCATGGGGAGGCGGGGTGCATGTAGGAGGCGTGCGTGCATGCGCAGGAGGTTGCGCGCACATGCGCGGGGTGTGTGCCCCCCCCACAGCCCATTTTTTTTTGTTGCAGAAGACTTCAGGGAGGCCTGCTAGGCCCAAAACGGGGTGCGAGGAGGGTCGCATGCGGGGGGCGCGGGAGGGTGTTGCACACACATTGCATTATGGGTGCAGGCACGCACATGCACTTTCGGCACGCGATGACAAAAAGGTTAGCTATCACTGCCCTATATGATTCTAAATACATGGTTGCCTTACCTCTTCTTGAAAACCTCCAGTGATGGAGCACCTACAACTTCTGGAGGCAAGCCGTTCTACTGATTATCATTTTTTTCGGACTCTAAGACCCCCCCAAAAAGTGGGTGGAAATGTCTGTGTTTCTTATAGAGGGAAAATGGGCCTTTTTTTGGCCTCCCAGTGTTCAAGTCTGTCAAGATCCTTTTGGATCTTCAGCCTATCTTCTAAAACAGGGGTGTCAAACTCAAGGCCCAGGGCCTGGATCTGGCACGCAGGGTGCTTAGATTTGGCCCGTGGGGGCCCCCCTGGAAATAGCGAAGGACCGGCCTACGGTGCCTCTGCCAGTGGAAACAGCTCACAAGTTTCCACACGCTTCCCTCCCAAGCTCTGTTTTTGTTGGCAGAGGGTTGCAGGAGGCCATCCCAGCCGAAAACGGAGCTCACGAGGGCTGTGCATGCCCCTCCCCCTCCCCGAGCTCCATTTTTACTGGCAAAGGGTTGCAGGAGGCCATCACAGCTGAAAACTGAGCTCAGGAGCCCGTTTTCGCTGGCAAAGCACTTGGGCCACCACAGGTTCTCCAACACAAGTGACATCATGCTGGCCACGCCCAGCCTGGCCATGCCCCCCCCCCCCCCGAGGTCAAACACAACCCTGATGCAGCCCTCAATGAAATTGAGTTTGACACCCCTGTTCTAAAGTGTTGGCTATTCCACCTAGCTTGGTGTCATCTGCAAATTTGATGAGTTTCCTTCTATCCCCCTTATCTAAATCTTTTATGAAGACTTTGAAGAGTCCTGGACCTAAGATGGAACCTTGGGGTACCCCACCACATACTTCTCTCCATGTCAATGCAGCTCCATGGAGGACTACCTGTTAATTGTGGTTGGTCAGTCAGTTACAAATTCATCTGGTGGTGATGCTGTCTCCAGAAACATGGGGAAAGGAACTCCCCAAATCCTATCAGTTCCCACCCACACGTATTGGGACAATGCCTTGCTAAGACACACACACACACACCCTGTCTCTCCCGCTCCCATCCTTCCTCTCCACTTTGGACCTCTGGTAGACTTCTAAGGCAGGTCTGTTCGGAGGTTAGAGCTTTGCAGATGAGCAAACACAGAAGGAGCCTTGGAAGTAGGAGCAGGGAAAATAAATGAAGAGAGATGCAGGAAATCGTCTTTTTCCCCAGCAGCTGTGATTTAGCAGCTAATCCGGTCAATATTAAAATGGGCATGGACAGATTGATGGAAAATATGGGGGGGCTCTGACTAGTCCCTGAATTGTGGCCTGGAACTCCTGATTTAATTACCAGCTGCTCTGGCCTAGAGGTGGAGCGCTTGCCTCACAATCAGGAGGTTGTGAGTTCAATCCTAGGTAGAGGCAGATGTAAGGGTCTCCTGCTTGGGCAGGGGGTTGGACTAGATGACCTGCAAGGTCCCTTCCAACTCTGTTAATCTGATCTAATTTAATTTAATTTAATAAACGTTCTTATAGGCCGCCCAATCCCGTAGGACTCAGGGCGGCGTACAGCATAGATAAGAAACGTACAATAAAAACAGTAATAGCAGTTTAAAAGATAAAAACATTATTTTAAAAAAACATACATTCATGGGGGAATCTGATCTTTTTCACCCCGCCTGCCGGAAGAGCCATGTTTTTACGGCTTTACGGAAGGCCAGTAGGGTGGGGATAGTCCGGATCTCTGGTGGGAGTTGGTTCCAGAGGGAGGGAGCTCCCACAGAGAAGGCCCTCCCCCGCGGCCCCACCAACCGACATTGTTTGGCCGATGGGACCCGGAGGAGGCCCTCTCTGTGGGACCTAACCGGTCGTAGGGAGGTATGTGGTAGGATGCGGTCCCGAAGGTAACCTGTCCCTGAGCCATGTAGGGCTTTAAAGGTCAAAACCAACACCTTAAATTGCGACCGGAGACTAATAGGCAAGCAATGCAGCTGGAGGAGAATGGGTGTTACGTGGGTGTATCTCGGCACACCAACCACAGCTTGCGCAGCTGCATTCTATACCAATTGCAGTCTCCGGATGCTCTTTGAGGGTAGCCCCATGTAGAGCGCGTTACAGTAGTCGAGAAGCCACCCAAAAGGGCCCTTCCAGATGCAGCTGGTGACCTCAGAGGCTGGAGAGGGTGGCCTTGGCCCTGAGGCTACCAGGCTTTCTAAGCTTACAGAGGTTTGATTGGGCTGCTCTGTTCTCCTTGCAGACCACCGAGATGTTGGAGCTCACCACCCGGATCTCGCAGCTGGAATTAGCACAACAGAAGAAGGAGAGCGAGGCGATGCTGTGGCAGCAGAAAGTGAGTGCCCGTTGCTCTCCTCCGCTCTGCCCGCCCAGATGTCCGCTGGGACTGGTGAAGGGAGAGGGCTGGGGAATTGGAATAACTTTCAAAGAATGCCCGTTTTTGTTCCAGAGAAGTGGAAAAGCCAAAACTGTTTCTAAAGGGTGTCCAGCCAACCTACGCCGATGCTGGCAGTTTGTGCATATAAATATCTATGGACTTGACTTCTTGTTCTCCGGGCTCTGCTCTTTCTCCTCCCTGCGTGCTGCTTTGACTCATTCGCCCGGAGACTCGCTCGTCCTTCTGGACCGAGGAGCACAAGGGCTCTGGAAGTCTCACTAAGGCCCATGTAGGCCCCAGGGAACTTAGCTCGCTTATCCACATGGAGTAGTTGCTGTAGTATTTTATTATTATTTATTTATTTATTATTCGGTTCTTCTATGCCGCCCTACTCCCTAAGGACTCAGGGCGGCGTACAACATTTTAAGAGAACACTCAACAATAAACTTATTTAAAAACAGTTTTAAAAAGTTAAAAGACACATCCAACAACATACATACAGGGGGAGATCTCGGGTATAAAATTGTCTCAGACCCCTGCCTGCAGGAAGAGCCATGTCTTAATGACTTTTCAGAAGGCCAGCAAGGTGGGGATAATTCGGATCTCTGGGGGAAGTTGGTTCCAGAGCGCGGGGCACCCCCACAGAGACGGCCCTCCCCCTAGGCCCCACCAGTCGGCATTGTTTGGCTGACGGGACCTGGAGGAGGCCCACTCTGTGGGACCTGACCGGTCGGAGGGAAGTATGAGGCAGAATGTGGTCCCGGAGGTAACCAGGTCCTAAGCCATGTAGGGCTTTAAAGATGATGATCAACACCTTGAATTGTACCCGGAGACCAATGGGCAACCAATGCAGCTGGCGGAGTATGGGTGTTACGTGGGTGTATCTTGCCACACCCATAGCACGCGCAGCCGCATTTTGCACCAGCTGGAGTCTCCGAATACTCTTCAAGGGTAGCCCCATGTAGAGCGCATTGCAGTAGTCCAATCGGGAGGTGACAAGGGCATCAGTGACGGTGAGTAGAGCCTCCTTCTCCAAGTATGGTCGCAATTGGTGCACCAGGCGAACCAGTGCAAAAGTCAGAAATTGCCTCTCAAAGCAAAATGAAAGTGGCTGTAAACAATTTGTACAAACATTGTGGGTTGCCTATTTTGGATACTGGAAGGTAGCTGTAGGGGGAAAAAATCCAGTCATTATCCAGAGGGCAAAATGCACGAAAAACTCCCGGCAGACAGGTGCCAGCAGAAGGCTGGCTGGAGAAGCATTCGCTGGGCATCTGCAAGTCGCTCTGGGATACTGGAATTTGGATTCCTGCTCTGGGGGAGGAGGAAGGAAGGAGCCTGTGATGATGACAAACACAACGTTTCTCTTTTTACCTAGCAGTGCTATTTTCCTCTAATTGCCAGGAAAATTGTGTTTCATTTTAATTTGTTTAAAAAAATTCTTAGTCATTTCTACACTTAGCAGCCATTTTTTACAGTCTGTAATAACCTAAAATCAGGCAGAGAAATTTGGTGGATGAGAATATAAATAATGAAAACCGTTTGTCCCAGGGGTTGGTTCCAAAATTTTTTACTACCACTCTGTGGGTGTGGCTTATTTTGTGGGTGTGGCTTGCCAGCCATGTGACTGGGTGGGCGTGGCCTTAGCAGCTTGAGAAGCCTCAAACGTGCGAAAATGCCTGGGATCATCACTGTGCGTTCGTGGCTTCTCGGACTGCTGAAGGGAGGGGAATGGAGATAGCTCCTGCCGCCCATTCTTTCAGTGTCTCACGCGCTCCCTTAGCCATCCTCCCCTGCTTGGACTCACTGTGGGGTAGGAAGGCAGCGCATGTGCAGTGCCAGAAGCTCGGCTTCTGGGCATGCGCAAAAGAAATTTTTTAAAAAAAATTTAAACTTTTTTTTTAAAAAAATGGCGGCGCCCCGGCATTGGCAACCGATTGCACCGGTACTGTGACATCACCAACAGGCCGCTACCGGTGCTATAGAGTGGACCGCACCAGTAGGAACCCACCACTGATTTGACCCCAGGCCAAGTTGTTATAGACACCTAAGCCTTTTCCATGGGCACCTCAGCCAAGGGTATAAAATGGGCCGTTGGGATTCCTTAATATTTTGGCTGGCGACAGAATCCCAAAGATCTTCATGGAGGCTCCACTTCTCTCCTCCCATTGACTTGGTCTTTGTTTTGTAAAGGCGCCCAGAGCGGCTTTTCTGCCCAGAGTGCTATTTGTGTGACTTCACTTGTTCTGAAGCTTTCTTGCCAATCAAAAGAGCTTCCCAATATTACTATGCAAGACCAAAATATATCTGGAGATGTGAAGCCGATACATTTTTGTTGCCCTTAAAACTTTGCATGCAGAGTCCTCCTTGGGCTACTTTTGCTTTTAGTTCTTGCACAAGTCACATTTCTGATGTCACTGAGGGAGGTGCTCCAGTCAAACGGCTGGATCTTTTCCCAAATCTAGTTCCTGCTCTCTCGACCTAAGCCGGTTTCTCGGGGTGCTTTAATGTCACGTAGTGAATATTGTCAGTTGTATGTCTATGCAGGGTGATGCATCCCTATCCTAATATTATGGTACATTCCAATACAAGCAGGACACGTGATGTGATCTTCTGCGCATGTGTGCATTCCTGATTCTCCATTATTCACTTCTGCCTTTGATTCTGACCGGAGCGGTCACGATTTATTAGCAAGGATGTAACTATTCATGATTTATTGTTTTTGTACCGAAATAAATATTTTCTATTAGACTTTTAATCTCGGTTTTATTTTCTAGATGTTTGAATTCCAAGAAAAGATCCACATCGCCTCTATGAGATTTATTCATTTCAGCTGCACGCTCTCTCTCTTTCAGGCCCAGTTGGTTCAACAGGACCTGGAGAGGACCAAGGAGGAGCTGAAGTCCGTCACCTGCACTCCGCACGTGTCTGAGCCCATGCAGTCGGAGAACGAGCACGACGACGAGCAGGACGAGAACGCGGCGGAGGCCAGTGCGGAACTGCGGGCGCACGCCTCCATCAAGGACCGCAGCGAGGAGCAGCGCACCACCGAGGCAGAGAAGAATGTGCGGGTTCAGAAGCACCTGAAGGTGAGGTGGGCCTCCCTCGGCCCAGTGAAGCTGATGGACTAGGGCGGCGCTTCTCCACCTTGGCAGCTTGAAGATGTGTTGACGTTGCTGGCTGGGGAATGCTGGGAGTTGGAGTCAACACACCTTCCAGTGGTCACGGTGGAGAAGCACTAGACCAGGGCTAGGCAAACTACGGCTCTTTGAGGATTTGTGGACTTCAACTCCCAGAATTCCTGAGCCAGCCATTCATGCATGGCTGGCTCAGGAATTCTGGGAGTTGAAGTCCACAGGTCCTCAAAGAGCCGTAGTTTGCCCACCCCTGCACTAGACTAAGGAGAAAGCCAAAGCTGGAGCTGTCCTTGGATGGGACAAAAGATGGACGGCTTCAGGATCTTCAGAGATGGTGGCTACACAATTGTTTACCCCATGAATATAGGGCAGGGACAGGCAAACATTTTGCAGTTGGGTCTTTTTTTAAAAAAGAACAGGAGGAAAAATATATATTCTGGTTTGGGGATCACCAAGAAATTTCACGTGACATTATCAAAATAGGCTGGTTGGAATTTTTAGACTTTTTGTAAAAAAAAAAAAAGTCAAATCGTGTTTTAGGGTATTTTTCTGAAAAGAGAAGGGGAAAGCTTATTGGGCCCTGGTGCCACAGTGGTTAGAATGCAGTATTGCAGGCAAACTCTGCTCATAGTCTCTAGTTCAATCTTGACCGGCTTGACTCAGCCTCCCATCCCTCTGAGGTCAGTAAAATGAGGCCATATGCCGACACTCTAAACTGCTCAGAGAGGGCTGTAAAGCACTGTGGAGTGGTATATAAGCCTTAAGTGCTGTGCCTCTTGCCATTCTATGGGCAGCTGAATTTCACCAACATGGCCTCGTTGCGGGTGTAGCTCTTGGGGGCAAAGAAGCAGCCGGAGGTGAATTGCCCCACCCAGTCTATGCAGTAAGGCTGCCCCCGGCTCCTGCTGCCCAGCCCACTGTCTGAGAGCGGCCACTGCCTGTAGCCCTGGGTCGAGGTTCTCACTCACAGGGAATCTTCTCATTATCCTTGATCTTGTGGGGAGGAGGAAGAAATCTGAGCAGATGCTTGGGTGGCAGGCAGCCTTGTGGGATCTGTGCTCTGACCTCCAGGCACCTTCAGCCTGGGATCCCTGGACGTTGGCGCTCAGTATCCACACCAACATGCCCATTTCTGTCTGGGGCGATGGAAACCGAAGGCCCCCAAACAGGGAGTGCGCTGCCTACTTGAGTGATGGTACCAAGTGTGAATTCTTCCCACTGCTCTGTTCTAGCAAATGGAGGTGGGGGATGCCATGTCCCGTGTGAACTTGGAAGCTGAACTTTTGAGAATTAAGTTAAGCCATGAACGGGAAATAAGAGAGATGGAACTAGCCAAAGAAAAAGAAGAGAGGGAGTTGGCCAGGGAAAGAGAAATGGAGTTAGCCAGAGAGCAGGAAAGAGAAGAGAGGGAGATGCAGGCTAGAATGCAGAAAGAAGCCTTTTGAACATGAATTAGCTATGGCAAAATTAAAAATGTCACAGGTAGAACAAGGATCTGGAGCAGTGATTCCCAACCTTTCTAATGCCGCGACCCCTTAATATAGTTCCTCATGTTGTGGTGACCCCCAACCATAAAAATATTTTTGTTGCTACTTCATAACTGTAATTTTGCTACTGTTATGAATCGTAATGTAAATATCTAATATGCAGGATGTATTTTCATTGTTACAAATTGAACTTAATTAAAGCATAGCGATTAATCACAAAAACAATTATGTAATGATGCCAGATCAGAAATTCTCGGGCCAGTCTTTGCAAGAGCACAAGGAATATCATCTTCCACAACAAGTCTACTTCTATATTTAGACTTGATAACCAACACGTGTACAGCAATATTTCTCAATCTCAGCAACTTTTAAGGTGCCTGGACTTCAACTCCCAGAATTCAAAGCAAAGCAGGCCCCTTAGCTGATGCCGTCAAAGCTCGGCCGCCAGGCGTCACAAACGTCTGTTACTGAATGGCACCTCTCCCGACCAATCGGAGGGCTCGGGCGAGTTGGCCAGGCTTGTGGCAGTGGGGGGGGGGCTGAAGATGCCGGGGCGACCCCTGGGAAATGGTCATTCGACCCCCAAAGGGGTCCCAACCCCCAGGTTGGGAACCACTGATCTGGAGGAACAAGTAGCCATGAAAACATTGACATAAAAAGATTCCCGTCCCCTTGCAGCCACCCAGGTTTCTGGGTGGCAAGAGACAATTCTTGATCTCGCCCTGCAGGGAAGGTGTCAACGAGACAAAGCCTTGTGCCAAAAGGTAGAAAGAACCAGTCCCAGCCAGGAGGAAAGATCTTGGACGGGCTCCCTCTGGATGCCTTGGGTGGCTGATGTCTCTCCCTTCTCCCTTACAGGCTCTCACCTCCGAGTTGGCCAATGCGCGGGACGACACCAAGAAGACGACCAACGACATGATCCACGCAGAAAACATGCGGCAGGGCCGTGACAAGTACAAGACACTCCGCCAGATCCGTCAGGGCAACACCAAGCAGCGCATCGATGAATTTGAGTCCATGTAGTCATTCCAGCCTCTGCTGTACCTTCCCCCCCCTCTGCCCTCCCCCTCCCCCCATGCAAATTTGCAATGCTGGAACCATCCACTACAGGAGAGTGAATAGATCGGCCTCCTGGGCTGGTGTTCAAAATAGGACCAAACAGGAAGAAAAAGCAAAAGTCAGTTGTGCCTTATTATTATTGCAGTTTTCTAGCGGCCTGCCTCTGTTTAGCAGGGCTGATGAGCTTACGTATCCCAATGCTTTTTATTATGCTTATAAGAAAAATATTAGTGCTGCTGCTGCCGGCACCGCTGAGCTGCTGGTGGAGCTGCTGCCTAACCATGGACCGCTTCCCCCTCCTAAGCTCCCTTGCCGGGCTCTGGAGGGGCACGGCCTTGCTCTGTCCTAACTCCGGTCCCTGCCGAAGTCCCTGCCGGGGCTTTTGCTTCTTCAGGTAGATGCTCTGGGTGGGAAGAGGACATTGTGGAGAAGGGAAGGAAGCACCCAAGGGCGATGGCCAACGTGCCTTCCCCCCTCTTGGCGCCAAAGAGCAAACCGCTGAGCAGACCAAGCCAATCCCTCGGGTTTCCTTACGTTCTCCAAGTGCTCCTTACTGAGACTGTTGAACAAAATTGGATGCTCCTTCCCTTCTTCCGAGTAGATTTGCTACAGAACCCTTGTCTTCCCCAAAGGAAAAAGTTTGGCCATGGAGCGGTCGTCATTCATTTTGCCAACCTTGTCAAAACATTTCAGAGAGGTTTTGGGTCATCTGGAAATCTCAAGCGGCGCGGCTGCAAAACTACACCGCTCAGCCTTTTAGGGCGTGCCTCCCATGTGCCTGGGCCCATGGACATGCCTGATGGTGCCTTAATGACACTCCCTTTCCCTCCTCTACTATTGTAACGTTTTACGAAAGTCGTCTTAGTTCCAGTAATGCAAAACCAAAAATACTTTACACAGAGATGTATTTTGTGTGTTAATCTCCATGTTGCCGGCCGTTCTACTGTTAGGAAGGTGAGGTTTGGTTTTTGAAAAGGTGCCACTTCTACCGCTTTCTTTTCTGTTGGAAGGTTGGGCGGCCCCCGTTTCCAGACCCCACCCTCGGGGGGCCTGCAGGTCTGCGGCTCTAGATAAAGACGGGTGGTTGGCTTCACAGGACTATTGAAGGGTCTCTCGGTGGTTGAGCCGCTTGGCTCTTTGAAAGGAGCCCCCTTTTTGAATTGTCCCGGGGTGCCTGTCCTGGGACTCTTCCCATGGATGCGGAAGGGTCGGAGATGAGTCTGGGGTCTTCTGCCTCCTCTCCCAAACTTCACTGTAAATGGCTTCCTCTGCAGGAAAGCTTCCCCCCACCAAAAAAAGCCCCCTTTGCTTAGCACCCTTCAAGTCTTTTCCTACACTTTTGGCCTTTTTCTGCCTTTCTCCTGCACACACACACGCACACACGCACCAATCCCAGCTTGCATTTATCCAAAAAGTATTATTCTGAAACAGCACCACAGCTCTAAAAGCAAATCGTACTGGGTGTAAGGTTGGCCAAAGTCAAGTGCACTAAGGGTGGTGGGAAGGAGCTGCCGCACAATTGTCCCAAAGCCCCACCCGAAGCCCTGGGCCTTGAGGCGGTGCCGGAAGACCTGCGCCTTGCAGCCAGAGGGGTTTCGGTGTCTAAGCAGCCCAACGTTTCCAAAGAAAGACCCTGCAGAATGTCCCCCTCCTCCTCCTCCTCTCTTCCTCTTCCTCCCCTTCCTTCTTCCGATTCCACGTGCCTTTGGGAAGGGATGGATGAGAGGGTGTGGACAACCATCTCCTCCTCCCCCTGAAATACACATTGCCATGGCTTTGAACCGTTCCCTAAAAATTTCTCATTGAGGTGATTTCCGTTTCTCTGAGTCAGCATTAAAAATTTGTGGTGCTGACTTTGTTTCTGGGCCCTCCTATAAACTCGGCCTAAGCTTGCCAGGGGGCCTGCTTGGAGTTCCTTTCTTTGCCCCTGCAAAAATGCCTCCCAGGTGGTTTCTACGTTGCCCCAGGCGCTGTGGGGCTGCCGGGCACCGCAGTGCTGCCATCCAGATGTTTCCAGGACAGGCAGCCGCCCGCCGGGGGGGGGGCGTGAGTTCATCCCCTCCTCCTCCTCAGTAGTTGGTTCAGCTCTTCCCTGATTTTAACCAGTATTATGTACTCCAGTGACAATGGTATTGATTTCATGCTCTCTTCTAGCTATGCATGATTAGAAAATATTAATCTCAGAAGTGTTGAGGGGGAAGTAACTCTCTTCTCCCTTCATAGAAAAATGTGTACTGTGTTGTAAAGAAATGATATTTTGCAAAAAAAATAATGTAAGATGCATTCAGTATTACAATGAGAGTTTTAGGTTTTTTTTTTTTTTAATTATTGGGTTAGAAAACATGGAGGCTTTTTTCTCCCTCTCCGCTCCCCCGTCTGTTTACTGCTACACCTGGGTATGTGCTATCCCTCTGGGGGAGGGAGTTTGCCCAATTAATCACCTTTTTTTTTTTGGTCTGGCTTTATATTTGTGTTACGGAATTTTTGCTGTAAATTATGTCTCCTTTTTTTTGACCATCCTTTTTACATGTAATGTCGAAGCACCAGCCTTCTCAGAGGAGGGTCTGCAAGGCGGCCTGTGGGGGAGAAGCAGAAACCCCCCCAGCACTTGCTACTGTCCCAGGTGTTTGACTTGACCCCCCCTCCCTTTGTATCAGTGCCAATAAAGTTTAGACAAGGCAGCTGCTGCAGCTTCCTCCAGCCTCGTCTTTTCTTAGCTGGGATGTCCCATCTGGCGCCTGCTCTGTCGGAGGATGGAATGCAGCCGCTGGAGGGCAATGGGGGTGGGTGGGTTTGGAATGGGGTCTGGCATGCACTTTCTCTGGCAGCTTTTGCTGTGTCTGGTCCAGGAAGCTGGGGAGCAGGCTCTACTCACGGTCACTCACCCCCTTGTCACCTCCCGGTTGGACTACTACAATGCGCTCTACATGGGGCTACCCTTGAAGAGTATTCGGAGACTTCAGTTGGTACAAAATGCGGCTGCGTGTGCTGTGGTGGGTGTGCCAAGGTACACCCACGTTACACCTATACTCCGCCAGCTGCATTGGTTGCCCATTGGTCTCCGGGTACAATTCAAGGTGTTGATCATCATCTTTAAAGCCCTTCATGGCTTAGGACCAGGTTATCTCCGGGACCGCATTCTGCCTCACACTTCCCTTCGGCCGGTTAGGGCTCACAGAGTAGGTCTCCTCCGGGTCCCGTCAGCTAAACAATGCCAGCTGGCGGGCCCTAGGGGGAGGGCCTTCTCTGTGGGGGGCCCCGTGCTCTGGAACCAACTTCCCCCAGAGATCTGAATTACCCCCACCCTGCTGGCCTTCCGAAAAGCCGTCAAGACATGGCTCTTCCTGCAGGCAGGGGTTTGAGACTAATTCCATCTGAACTCTCCCCCGGTATGTTTGGTGGTGAAGATTTTAATTTTTTAATTTTTTGTTTTTGTTTTTAACTGTTGTTTATTGTATAGTGTTCTTCCACAATGTTGTACGCCGCCCTGAGTCCCTCGGGAGTAGGGCGGCATAGAAGAACCAAATAATAAATAATAAATAAATAAATAATCTCTGCTGGAGGGGTTGCCCAAACGCCAGATAGAAGCATCTTCAGAGAATTTTGCCCCTCACACTATCCCACTTCGCCACGTGACCCTGCCCCCCAAATGCTCCCTGTTATGCGGCAGGTCACGGAAGACCCCTGGTTCTCCAGCTGCTCCCACCGGCTTCCTTGCAGATCAGCAGAGGGCAAGCAAATGGCCCCAGCCCCTCCTGTTCCCCAGGCACCCAGGGGTGGGGTGGGGCAGCTGTGCAGTGAATGCCTACCATTTGGATGGGACTGGTGAGAGTGATCCCAACATCCAGCCTCAAGTGGGGGCCTGGAGCTCCCATGGATCTGGGGGTAGCCAGACCTTCCCCTGAGCTTGGCCAGGGTGGCATCCTAGATAGTAAACAACAGAAGAGTTGAATTGTGCATTACTGACTAGTTATTCTATTTTTATCCCATCTTAAGATAGTGAACACATCTAATATTTGTTCCTTCTCCTACTTTCCTCGCAACAACCACCCTGTGAGCTGGGTTGGGCTGAGAGTGATTGGCACAAAGTCACTTAACTGACTTCCATGCCTAAGGCGGGACCCGAATTAACAGATTAACAGAGTTGGAAGGGACCTTGCAGGTCATCTAGTCCAGCCCCCTGCCCAAGCAGGAGACCCTTACATCTGCCTCTACCTAGGATCCAACTCACAACCTCCTGATTGTGAGGCAAGAGCTCTACCTCTAGGCCACAGCAGCTCCTGGTTTCTAGGCCAGCACCTTAAGACCAAACTGGCTCTATAGTTTTTCACTGATTAGAAGCAGGCAAGTTGTAATTGATGGGGGCCACACAAACTTTGGAGAGGTGCCAGGGGCATGGTGGGTGGGCCTCTATCCTGCATGAGGACTTTCTTCCCCAATTTCCAAAAATTGGAAGTAATTTTATTTCTTTTCCATTTCTGAGCTCACACCTCTGTTTTCTCTCCTTCCAAAATGGCCAGTAACCTGCAGAGACTTTCAGCCAAGTCCTGGAGGCCGAAGGAGAAGGGCCTCGAGTAGGGCTGTGCTTGCTTGCCCTCCCAGCACTGGCCTTAGCCCCTCGACCTCTTTCAAGGGGGTCCATCAGAGGTTCGTCATCAAACTGGACTTGGGTCTCAAGTGGATGCCCCACCAGGATCAGCCTTGAGCCCTTTATTCTTCAGTATTTGTAATGGTTCAGACGAAGAGGTGGAGGGGGATGCACAACCAATTTGCAAACGAAGTGAATGAGGAATAGCCAGGAGACAAGAAGCAAAGAAACATCGCGAAGTGTTAATACCACTTTATAATGCCTTGGTAAGGCCACACTTGGAATACTGCATTCAGTTTTGGTCACCACGATGTAAAAAGGATGTTGAGACTCTAGAAAGAGTGCAGAGAAGAGCAACAAAGATGATTAGGGGACTGGAGGCTAAAACATATGAAGAACGGTTGCAGGAACTGGGTATGTCTAGTTTAATGAAAAGAAGGACCAGGGGAGACATGATAGCAGTGTTCCAATATCTCAGGGGTTGCCACAAAGAAGAGGGAGTCAAACTATTCTCCAAAGCACCTGAAGGTAGAACAAGAAGTAATGAATGGAAACTAAACAAGGAGAGAAGTAACTTAGAACTAAGGAGAAATTTCCTGACAGTTAGAACAATTAATCAATGGAACAGCTTGCCTCCAGAAGTTGTGAATGCTCCAACGCTGGAAGTTTTTAAGAAGATGTTGGATAACCATTTGTCTGAAGTAGTGTAGGGTTTCCTGCCTAGGCAGGGGGTTGGACTAGAAGACCTCCAAGGTCCCTTCCAACTTTGTTGTTATTATTATTATTATTTAGAATGGTCTTTATAGCCTAGAGAACAAAGCTACAAGTAACAATGGCTTTGAAAATAAATAGATGCAAAATGAAATAGAAATCAAATGCATTGTTGTAGGATGTGACATACTAGATTTAGTAATTGCACTGGGTGGGGGGTGGGGATCTTGTAGTCGTTGCCTGTGGACAGAAATGAACCAACAGTGGGACGGGCTGCAAAATTGTCGGATGAAATTTTAGGGCTCATCCAAGAGTTTCCAAATAACAAGACAAATCCGGCTGCACTAAATAAAATTATGCTTAAAATCCAGAGAAGAGAAACAGATCAGTTTAGAAAGTAGAAAAAAGGCCAGCAAAAATTGTGTAAGGAAAGGAAAATGGGTACATCTAATGTTGAGAAAAGAGGGTCGTAGGCCCAGCACACCCGTTTTTTCTGGGAACGGGAAACAATTGAAAATGGTGCCACTAGAGGGCGCTCTAACTTTTTTTTGTCATTAGTTGCGAAGTTGTGTCCGACCCATCGCAACCCCATGGACAACTGGGGTTTTTGCAGACTCCTCCTTCCCCTCATATGGAGCCCACCTCCTTCAGGCGAAACTCCACATTTATGCTACCAGCCTGTTTCTTTTTCAATGCTTTCATGCTTCATAAGGTAGTCATGTTTTTTCTTGTGCTGTTTTAATGCATTTCCTTAAAAAACGAAAGCATTTAGAAGATCAACAGAAAAGCGAATTCAAGATTTCCAAGCAAGTCAGCCCAGGTAGGTGCAGGACTGCAAGGCAGAAGACCAAGTGCTCTTTATCCTAAGCAAAAGACGCCAACTCGGCTCCTCTTCCCGGTTCTCCTCCTTTAAGGCAGGTACCAGACTTGCAGGGTACAGGCAGGGTCCCAGTTAAGTAGGAATATTGACAACATCCATGTAAAATGTTCCCAACATTTTCTACTCCAACACCGCCTTCACATTTCTCATAATTTACGTTGTGGTTAGAAGTGATAGATAGATAGCTTTTATTGCGGTCGGAGACCAATTTAAAATACACATAAAAAGGGGGATAAATTTTACAAATATAGGTAGACCATGTGACAGTACACCATCTACTACAATCTATACCGTCAATACTAGTGATCCTCTGCCGTAGGGGTTACCCGTCTTTTCCTCCGTTTTTTTTTTCCAGCCACGACTGCAGCAAATTTTTTTGCCACCTTTGAGGTTATATTAGGGTCTATATCAGTGATGGCGAACCTATGGCACGTGTGCCACAGGTGGCACGCCGAGCCATATCAGAGGGCACACTAGGCGTTGCCCTGTCAGCTCCACAGGTAAACCGGAAGTTTGGAAAAATGCACTTCCGGTTTGCCGTTGGGCTGTTTTTTGCACTCCGGGAGGGTTTAGGGAAGCTTTGTGAAGCTCCGGAATGCGAAAAATGTCGAAACAGGCAAACCGGAAGTTTGGAAAACGCACTTCCGGTTTGCCGTTGGGCTGTTTTTCGCACTCCGGAGGGTTCAGGGAAGCTTCCTGAAGCCCCGGAGTGCAAAAAACAGCCCAACGGGCAAACCGGAAGTGCGTTTTTCCGAACTTCCGGTTTGCCCGTTTTGCCGTTTTTCACCGTCCCAGGCTTCGGTAAGGCCTTTGCGCGGGGGTGGGGTGGGGGTGCGCATGTGCAGGGGGAGAGGGAATGGGTGTGGGCATGTGTGTGCACGCCACCGCGTGCACACACACCCTTTTGGCACACGAACCAAAAAAGGTTCGCCATCACTGGTCTATATCCTGGAGTAGGAAATAAAGGCTGAACAGATCCGGTGAACCAGGGAATCTCTGGGAAATAGGGGAGATGAATCTTGATCTTATGTCTCGATAGTGGGGGCATACGAATGTAATGTGGAGCAGAGATTCCGGGGATCGGCCATCACATGTACAATAGGTGGATTTTACTCCCCCCGAGAGCCTAATTAGAAGTGCCCAGGAATCTTTTGACAAGCGCTGCTCTCCATTCTCACGTACATTTTCCCGAGTAAGTTCATTCCCAAACCATCATCTCTTCTGTGCCTCGTCTGGTCAGAGAAGCCGAGCAAAGTCTGGCCGGATCAGTCTTTAGCTTCTCTTTAGCCTCGATTCCTAGCAGATTTCAGATAGGAGAGGCTGGAGCAAAATGCTGAAATCTTTCCTCCCCCCCTTCCTGTTGGTGGCATCTAGAAACCGTGTCCATGCCCCTGCAGAGACCCCCTTTGACTGGCACCTGGGGGCTTCTGTCCCAGGCTGGCTCCTTTTCTTGCCCTCAGCATTGCTGGCTCTCCTCACCCCCTTTGGGCTACCAGACCCCTCTGCCCACCCGGAGGAATGCTGCTGTGATAATGTGGAGTAAACCCTTGACCGGGCTCCACACTTTTCTGTACAACATGCTCAATTACCCTGTCAAACACAACAGCCACATTAATATTCCGCTTCATTGGATTAGATTGAATTGAATACTTTATTTGGCCAAGTGTGATTAGACACACATGGAATTTGTCTCTGGTGCAGAAGTCTCTGTGGAGTGGGCGGCATACAAATGCAACTAATAAATACCTGCAAAGCAACAGAATTACGATCGTCATCATCATCATCATCATACCAATAAGAGTGTGGGGAGTAAAGAAGATAATAAGAGTAAATAATAATACTACAGCCCTACTACATGAGTACATTCACATAGACATTAGGCAGCACTGTGAGAATTCGGTGTTGAGCAGAGTGATGGCACGAGGGGGAAAACTGTCTCTGTGTCTAGTTGTCTTGGCATGCATTGCCCTATAGTGGCATCCCGAGGGGAGAAGCTGAAAGAGTATGTCCAGGATGTGAGGGGTCTGTAGACATTTTCTCAGCCCTCTTTCTGGCTCGTGCAGTATATGGAGAGTCAATGGAGAGAGCTTACAGCCCTGGGGCCTGCCTGTGCTAGTTGCCAGGGCACTAGATCGGGGCGGGTTGCTTACTTACTCATGCCAGTGCGCTGCGCGCGCATCTCCACATTTTGGGCGCGCCCACCCCCTCGCACGATTTTGCTTCTGCGCATGTGCAGAAGCAAAATCTCGCCAAAATCTCGCGAGGGGATGCGCGCGCACGAGAGAGATTTCGGCGAGATTTTGCTTCCGCGCATGCGCAAAAGCAAAATCGCCCAAAAATTCACCGAAAAAGATGCCGACACGCGCGACGGACCGGCGGAGAGGGCTCCGGAGCGGTCACTCGCAAATTGCGCAATCGGCCGCTCCCTACCGGAGCTGCGCACCGGACAGCTCTGGCAGGAACCCACCTCTGTACTAGATGTATTTTTCCCTCGCTTTATCTGTTGCTTCCTATCTCTCAAAAACATTCTCCTTGATGCATCTTTAAGTCTACCTAATATTGATTGCAAATTATTTTGATTCTCAGAGCAATACTTTCATTTCCCCACTAAAATATATGCCTCATCTAATGCCTCTAGCATCATTGCAGACATCCCTGTACATTTATCTCTCAAGACATTTAAAGAACCCAAGGAATCCTGGTCCCCACTCCTCCCTCCCTCCCTCCCTCCCTCTCTGTTCCCCCTACTCCAGAACGATGCTCGCATTATTTTCTTCAGCTGTTGAGGGACACACACCAACATGCCACCCCTTCTCTTGATGGTCATCCCTGACCGGCTCCACTGTCTCCACATTCCAGAATGGAGAGAGGTCACCAGCTGGCCTGCCAATGTCCTTGGCACAGGCTCCACGCCACATATGTCTCTCATATCTCTCTGCTCAAGGTTCTCCAGTGAGATAAGCAGCTCAGTGGTTCCTGTCCCAGCCACTTCTACAGGTCGATGTGATTGGCCAGTTTTACAGACAACGTGAATACGGGATAGAACATGGTAGGAGTTCATCACTGCTCAGGGCAGCTGGGGAATCAAACCCTTCAAATCCTGGCCAGGAAGTTCATGGCTGATTTTGCAAAACAATAGAATACACAATAATAGGGTTGAAAGGGACCTTGCAAGCCTTCCAGTTCAACCCCCTGCCAAAGCAGGAGACCCTCTACCATTATGGACAAATGGCTGTCCAGTCTCTTCTGAAAAACCTCCAATGATGTTGCACCCATAACTTCAGGAGGCAAGCTGTTCCACTGATTAATTGTTCCCACTGTCAGGAAATTTCTCCTTAGTTCTGGGTTGCTTCTCTCCTTCATTAGTTTCTACCCACTGCTTCTTGCCCTGCCTTCAGGTGCTTTGGAGAATAGATTGACCGCCTCTTCTCTGTGACAGCCCCTTAAATATTAGAAGACTGCTATCATGTCACACCTAGTTTTTCTTTGGTTAGACTAGACATACTTAATTCCTGCAAGAGTTCATTGTACATTTTAGCCTCCAGTCCCCTAATCATCTTTATTACTTTTCTTTGCACTTTTTCTAGAGTCTCAACATCTTTTTTATATCATGGTGACCAAAACTGGATGCAGTGTTCCAAGTGTGGTCTTACCAAAGCCTTATAAAACGGTACTAACACTTCATGTGATCTTGATTCTATCCCTCTGTTAATGCAGCCTAGGATTGCATTGGCTTTTTTAGCAGCTGCCGCACACTGCTGGCTCATACTTAAGTGGTTGTCCACTATGATTCCTAGATTTCTCTCACAGTTATGGCTGTTGAGCCAGGTACCACTTATCCTATACTTGTGTACATGAAAAGCCTTATTTCTCTCAACACTGAATGCAGTGTTGCAATTGCAAAATGCTGGATAGGGACCAGTGTTCAAGTCTGTCAAGATCCTTCTGGATCCTGAGCCTATCTTCTGCAGCAAAACAATGACCAAAACCATTTTGAATGCCTTTGGGTCAATATAAAGGGGGGGGGGAAGAGGGACATTGTCATTGTATACTACAGGCCACCCAACCAACCAGAGGAAACAGATGAACTTTTTAGTAGTCACTAAAAGGTATGTAGGAAGCACACCACAGTAGGGGGCTTTAACCAGGGGTGAAATGCTGCCTGTTCGGGTGGGCCGGTCAGTCATTGCAGAGCCGATGGAGCTGGTGGCGGTCGCGGCGCGGGGCTTCTCCCGCCCGCTTCCCCCGCCCGCCTGGATGCCGCCATTTGAGTTCAAGGTTGACTCAGCCTTCCATCCTTCCGAGGTGGGTAAAATGAGGACCCAGATTGTTGGGGGCAATATGCTGAACTCTGTAAACCACTTAAAGAGGGCTGTAAAGCACTATGAAGCGGTATATAAGTCTAAGTGCTATTGCTAAGTGCTATTCTTTTACCCTCTGTGCATGCGCAGAATGCTTTGCGCATGCGCAGAGGGCAAAATAACCCAAATGGCGGCATCCAGGCAGGTGGGGGAAGCAGGCGGGAGAAGCCCCGCGCCACGACCGCCACCAGCTCCATCGGCTCTGCAACGACCGACTGGCCCGCCCGAACCGGCAGCATTTCACCACTGGCTTTAACTACCATGACATCAACAGGGAGACAAACTCTGCACCTAGTGGAAAATCAAACAGATTCCTAACAAACTTAGCAGACAACTTTGTCTCCCGAAAAGTATAAAAGGGAAATAAAGGGTCAGCCATACCGGACTTAATTCTCACTAACACAGATGAAATGATAGAAGGCATTAAAGTTACAGGAACCTTAAGTTTAGGGGGAGTACCATGCAATATTGGAATTCAACATTATGAAAGCACAAGCAATCGAACAAAGTCAAACCAGTCTTGGAGTTTAGGAGAGCTGATTTCAATAAACTTAGAGCTTGGGAAAGATTGAATGGATGAGAATCCTCAAGGGGAAAACAGTTGCAGGAATTGGGTATGTCTAGTTTAATGAAAAGAAGGATTAGGGGTGACATGATAGCAGTGTTCTGATATCTAAGGGGCTGCTACAAAGAAGAGGGAGGTCAACCTATTCTCTAAAGCACCTGAAGGCAGGACAAGAAGTGATGGATGGAAACTAATCAAGGATAGAACCAACCTGGAACTAAAGAGACATTTCCTGACAGTTGGAACAATTAAGCAATGAAATGACTTGTCTCCAGAAGTTGTGGGCCCTCCAACACTGGAGGTTTTTAAGAAGAGACTGGACAGTCACTTGTCTGGAATGGTGTAGGCAGGTTTCCTGCCTCAGCAGGGGGTTAGACTAGAAGGCCTCCAAAGTCCCTTCCAACTCTCTTATTCTTTTTAAAGTGTTGGCTATTCCCCCCAGTTTGATGTTGACTGCAAATCCGAAGGGTTACCCCTCTATCCCCTCATCTAAATCATTTATGAAGATGTTGAAGAGTACTGGGCCCAAAGCAGAAACTTGAGGTACCTCACTGCATGCTTCCCTGTAATTCCCTTGAGGACCACATGTTGAGTGTGGTTGGTCGGTCAGCTACAAATCCATCTGGTGGTGATGCTGTCAATTCCACATTTTTCTATCTTGCCAAGGAGACCCCTTTTGACTTCTTGTCTTTTTGACAAGACAAGGGGATCTCAGTGCTTCTCAGACATGGCTGGCATCATGTCTGGCAGTAATAAAAAATAAAATGCAACACAGAACAATTATTCAAAGTAGAAAGCAATATGGCCACATCTCCAGGAATCTCCAATGTTTAAATTCACCTGTTCATTGAGCATCTTCGGGGCGGCGGCGGGTTCAGTTACACATGCGCATTGGGGCAGTGCACATCAGCCACAGTTCTTTTTAAATGTTCTGATCCTGACCCCAGAGTCGAGGTGGTGCAGTGGTTAAAGTGCAGCACTGCAGTTCAGCAGTTCGGCTGTTCAAGTCTCACTGGCTCAAGGTTGACTCAGCCTTCCATCCTTCTGAGGTGGGTAAAATGAGGACCCAGATTGTTGGGGGCAATATGCTGAACTCTGTAAACCGCTTAGAGAGGGCTGTAAAGCACTATGAAGCGGTATAGAAGTCTAAGTGCTATTGCTATTGCTGACAATCCACTCTCTTGCAAATGAAGAAATCGAGATTACCTTAAAGAGCTCCATTGGTCCAAAAGAACATGCAGCATCTTCTCCCAGCCTTGACGGAGGCTTGAGAAGTGGGAAGTCCAAGCCATAAATACCACTGACAAGCCCTGGGCAGTTGCCTTTGCACAAAGAATGCGTCCCCTCTTAACCTTTGCATCTCATAAGAAGGTCGCTGCAGGCCTGACAGATGGAATTCTTATCATGTCGACTGGTGAGGACATTTTTCTCTGCCTTCTACCGGTACTAAGGATGGCCATCACTGTCTGGCTTCATCACCTCAGGAAGCCTTTAGCTCTGGGCGTGTGCTTTGCCATCATGGCTTGTTAACCATAGTTCATGCCTAAGCAGATTGTGTGAACAGCACTGCTTTCTGCATCTGAAACATTTCCATTTAAGGTTTTTGCATGCTTTATGTATAAAACAACAAATGGAGCCATTATACTGTTCTGGATTTCATCGAAGTCATAGCTTTGGTTAGAATTTTTCTTTTTTTTAAGAGACAGGACTTCACATTGTGGCACCCATTTCATACCTCCTACTCAAAGAAGCCTGGTGTTCAGACTGACATTGATGGGAAGATCCTGGAAAAGATAATCACGCAACGGATCTGCAAACACCTAGAAGCAAGTAGAGCTACAGTATAATTACTAGAAGCCAACACAGGTTTGTCAAAAAAAAAGATCATGCCAAACAAACCTTATTGCACTCTTTGACAAAATGACTACATTAGTGGACCAGTGAAATGCTGTGGACATAGCTGACTAAGATAGAATAATGTGTGATAGACAGCACCACCTCCAGAAGCATTCGCCAATAGCTGACTGAGTGTGCAGTGGTTAGTTCTCAATGGAGCTGCCTCTACACGGAGAGAAGCATTCAGTGGGGTGGCTCAAGGCTCTGCCTTAGGCCCAGTACTCTTCCACATCTTCTTAAATGGTGTAAATGATGATGATGATGATGATGATGATGATGATGATGATGATGAATAGAATAGAATAGAATAGAATAGAATAGAATAGAATAGAATAGAATAGAATAGAATAGAATTCTTTATTGGCCAAGTGTGATTGGACACACAAGGAATTTGTTTTTGGTGCATATGCTCTCAGTGTACATAAAAGAAAAGATACATTTGTCAAGAATGGTTGTCATAGGGTTCAAGTAAGCAATCAGGAAACAATCAATATGAATATAAATCGTAAGGATACAAGCAACAAGTTACAGTCATACAGTCATAAGTGGGAGGAGATGGGTGATAGGAACGATGAGAAGATTAATAGTAATAGTAATGCAGCCTAGTGAATAGTTTGACAGTGGTGAGGGAATTATTTGTTTAGCAGAGTGATGGCATTCGGGAAAAAACTGTTCTTGTGTCTAGTTGTCTTGGTGTGCAGTGCTCAATAGCGTCGCTTTGAGGGTAGGAGTTGAAACAATTTATGTCCAGGATGCGAGGGGTCAGTAAATATTTTCACGGCCCTCTTTTTGACTTGTGCAGTATACAGGTCCTCAATGGAAGGCAGGTTGGCAGCAATTGTTTTTTCTGCGATGATGATGATGATGATGATGATGATGATGATGATGATGATGATGATGATTTCTTTTCTTCATTAAACATGAAACTCACTCAACTGAACATTTAAAGATGTGTCATAAATAACATTGACTGGTGCTAATGGTTGATACGGGTTGCTGCCAGCGTCCTAGGTATCAACCAAGTATCTTCTTAAAATATATGATGTTCCGAGTAGTGCAGTTTTTTGCAGTTCCGCTGGTGTTATTGCAGGAAGCTGCAATTTCTTGATGTGTTTTGTGAAATTCTTGGCCATGGTACCAAGTGCCCCGATGACAATGGGTATCACTGTTACATGTTTCATCCATAGCCGTGTAGTTTCGATGGCCAGGTCGCGATATTTCGTAATTTTTCCCAGTTCTTTTTCTTCGACTCTGGCATCTCCTGGTACAGCAATATCAATAAACTGTACGCTTCGGCCCTCGACAGCCGTGATGTCTGGCACGTTGTGTTCCAAATGACGATCCGTCTGTATTCGAAAGTCCCACAAGATGTGATGATGATGATGATGATGATGATGATGATGATGATGATGATGATGATAACAACAAAACAACAACAACAACAATAATAATAATAATAATATAGTTAGTTACAAACAGAGGCACAACTACGTGGCCCAGATGCTTCATTGGAACCTGTGCCACAACTACCAGTGGTAAAGAACTGGTGGGATCATAAACCTGAGAAAGTAGTTGAAAACAAACATGCCAAAATACTTTGGGACTTTCGAATTCAGACTGACAAGGTTTTGGAACATAATACGCCAGACCTCACGATTGTGGAAAATAAAAAAGTGTGGATCATTGATGTCGCCATACCAGGTGACAGTCGAATTGATGAAAAACAACAAGAAAAACTTAACCGATATCAGGACCTTAAAATCGAATTACAACGACTCTGGCATAAACCAGTACAGGTGGTCCCAGTGGTAATCGGCACACTGGGTGCTGTGCCAAAAGACCTTAACCGGCATTTGAAAACAATAAACATTGACGAAATCACGATCTGTCAGTTGCAAAAGGCCACCGTACTTGGATCTGCGCGCATCATACGAAAATACATCACACAGTCCTAGACGCTTGGGAAGTGTTCGACTTGTGATATAGTGATACAAAATCCAGCATATAAATCTCGTTTGCTGTGTATTACATTTTTTGTGAATAAATAAAGTAGTTGAAAACAAACATGCCAAAATACTTTGGGACTTTCAAATTCAGACTGACAAGGTTTTGGAACATAATACACCGGACCTCACGATTGTGGAAAAGAAAAAAGTGTGGATCATTGATGTCGCCATATCAGGTGACGGCCGAATTGATGAAAAACAACAAGAAAAACTTAATCGATATCGGGATCTTAAAATCGAATTACAACGACTCTGGCATAAACCAGTACAGATGGTCCCCAGTGGTAATCGGCACACTGGGTGCTGTGCCAAAAGACCTTAGCCAGCATTTGAAAACAATAAACATTGACAAAATCACGATCTGTTAGTTGCAAAAGGCCACTGTACTTGGATCTGCGCACATCATACAAAAATACATCACACAGTCCTAGACGCTTGGGAAGTGTTCAACGTGATATAGTGATACGAAATCCAGCATATAAATCTTGTTTGTTGTGTATTACTGTTTTTTGTGAATAATAATAATAATAATAATAATAATAATAATAATAATAATAATAATAATAATAATAATAATAATAATAATAATAATAATAATAATAATAATAATAATAATAATAATAATAATAATAATAATAATGTGTTCAGTGAAATTGAACTTGAGAAAATTCAGACAAATTGCCAAATTAAAAAAATAACACCACCAGTGGAAACAACAGAAACTCACAAAACAACTGAAGACATCACACTGGAGCTTCCAACAGAAGAAACTGTTAGTGGAGAAGTAATAGCACCCCTACCAGAACCAGTCATGATTGAACCAATTGATGAACTAACTGAAAAACAAAAGGAATTGAAGGACAAAATCATGGAGCATGTACTGTCTAATGAGGAAAGGCAACGTTTACCATCATTAAAAACTGTGCCTAACAAAAACTTGGCACCTATAATGAGAATGGTTAATGCAGTACTTTCAACAATTGAATCGGCATCCATCTTAGAAACAAATCAGTTAATGTACAGTGCAGCTGCAATAGTCACTAATGAAATAGGTTTTAAAAACAAAGCACCTAGTCGCAAGGCAGAAAAAGCATCAAAACCAAAGTGGAAAATTCGACTGGAACAAAAAATAAAAAAACTCAGAACAGATGCTAGCAATTTAAAAAATATGAATGAACAACGGCTAAAAAATAGCAAGATCATGGATCAATTAGCCAGAAGATACAGGCTTGATACAAGGAAAATTGAAGAAGCACTTGAAATTGTAAAACAGCAAATAACAGCAATAGCCAGAAAAATTGAAAGATATGATGCAAGAATCATTCAGTACAAGCAAAATCAGCAATTTCGATCAGATCAAAGACGTTTCTACCAAAGCCTCAATGCAAATGACAATTTCAAAAGTGAAAAACCAGAAAAGCAAGCCACAGTTGAATTCTGGAAAGAACTGTGGGAAAATGCAAAGGATTACAATAAGGAAGCAAAGTGGATACAAGACTTTGAGAAAAGTGTTGGCAAGAAGCAAATGCAAGTATTAGAAATAACAACTGAGATGGTCAAAAATCGAGTAAAAAAAGTAAAGAACTGGACATCACCTGGAAATGACCAATTACATGGTTTCTGGCTCAAATATCTGACCAGTTTGCATGCAATATTGGCCAAGCAACTGAACAAAATGCTACAAAATGGTCAAATTGATGAATGGTTGACAACTGGAAAAACATACTTGATTCAGAAAGATGCAACTAAAGGAACAACACCTGGAAACTACAGACCAATAACATGCTTGCCAACAACCTTCAAATTACTCACCGGGATAATTGCAGATAACATAATGGATTATTTGGAAACAAATAACATCTTGCCAGTAGAGCAAAAAGGCAACAAAAGAAGGAGCAGGGGCACAAAAGATCAGCTCCTAATTGACAAAATGATACTAGAAAACTGTAAGAACAGAAAAACGAACTTGAATATGGTCTGGATTGATTACAAAAAGGCGTACGACTCACTGCCACACAGCTGGATCATCAAATGCTTAGAAACTATTGGCATCAGCAAAAATATTACATCATTCACTGAAAAAGCGATGAAACAATGGAGAACTGTGTTGGCAGTAGGGAATGAGAACTATGGAATGGTTAATATCAAGAGAGGAATTTTTCAGGGAGATTCACTTTCACCCCTCCTCTTCATCATCGCAATGATCCCACTATCAGTAATCTTAAAAAAAATGAAACTTGGATACCAAATAGCCAAAGACGCTGAAAAAATTTCACATTTATTGTATATGGATGATTTGAAACTGTATGGAAAGTCAGAAATAGAAATCCAATCACTGACCAACACAGTCCTAATATTCAGCACAGATATCTCAATGCAGTTTGGCATGGAAAAATGTGCCACTGTATCTATGAAAAGGGGCAAAATCACTACATGTGACGGAATTGAAATGCCCAATGGCCAATTAATTAAATGCAATCAAAATGAAGCCTATAAATATCTGGGCATTCTGCAGTTGGATAACATCAGACATGGAGAAGTGAAAACTATCATTAGAAGAGAGTACACCAACAGAGTTAGGAAAATTTTGAAATCTAAATTAAATGGTGGAAACACCATCAAGGCCATGAATACCTGGGCAATACCAGTCATAAGATACACGGCTGGTATAATTAACTGGACACAAGCTGATTTGGACATTTTGGACCGAAACACCAGAAAACTAATGACAATGCACTACAGTTTACATCCACGTAGTGACACTGATAGACTTTACCTGCCCAGAAAATCAGGTGGCAGAGGACTACTACAAGTAAAGCAAACAGTTGAAGAAGAAAAGCATGCATTGGCGGATTATTTAAAAGAAAGTCAAGAACATCTATTAATTGAAGTAAAGAACAAAAATCTACTGAAGGTCCAACAGACGAAACAAGAATACAGAAAAAATGTGATAAAATCAAGAATGGAGAGTTGGCAAAATAAAGCATTACATGGCCAATTTCTGGAAAAAATAAAAGACAAAGTGGACAGTGAAAAAACTTGGTTATGGTTAACATCTGGTACTTTAAAGAAAGAAACAGAATCATTGATCCTGGCCGCACAAGAACAGGCAATTCGTACAAATGCCATAAAGGCCAAAATTGATAAATCTTCAAATGATGCTAAATGCAGATTATGCAAGGAAGCTGATGAAACTGTAGCCCATGTGCTCAGCTGCTGCAAGAAAATCGCACAGACTGATTACAAATTACGACACAACTCTGTTGCACAAATGATCCACTGGAATTTATGCAAAAATTATAACATCCATACTGCTACAAACTGGTGGGAACACAAGCCTGAAAAAGTCACTGAAAATCAGATGGTCAAGATCTTGTGGGATTTTCGTATACAAACAGACAAGGTACTGGCGCATAATACACCAGACATCACGTTGGTCGAGAACAACAAGGTGACTATAATTGACATTGCAATACCAGGAGATAGCAAGGTCGATGAAAAGGAACACGAAAAAATTGCAAAATACCAGGACTTAAAAATTGAAATCCAACGATTATGGCACAAACCAGCAGTGGTAATTCCAGTAGTGATTGGAACACTGGGTGCTATCCCAAAAGCACTGGAATTACATTTAAAACAGCTCAAAATTGACAAAATCACCATCAGTCAAATGCAGAAAGCCGCACTGCTCGGTTCCGCACATATACTTCGAAAATACATTACGACTTCCTAGGCCCCTGGGTGGGGCTCGACTAGTAATCAATGCCAAATCCGGCGAAACAACTGGCCGCTGTGATACAATTGTATAATAATAATAATAATAATAATAATAATAATAATAATAATAATAATAATAATAATAATAATAATAATAATAATAATAATAATAATAATAATAATAATAATAATAATAATAATTATTATTATTATTATTATTATTATTATTATTATTATTATTATTATTATTATTATTATTATTATTAATTTGTCAAACATGTACAAGATAACAGGTATAGTATAAACATAAATATGAACATAGTAAATGAGTATGGAAAAAAATGGAGACAGTAGGACAGGGGATGTTAGGCACGCTGGTGCGCTTATGCACGCCCCTTACAGACCTCTTAGGAATGGGGTGAGGTCAACAGTAGATAGTCTAAGGTTAAAGTTGTGGGGGTTTGGGGATGTAACAACAGAGTCAGGTAGCACATTCCAGGCATTGACCACTCTGTTACTGAAGTCGTATTTTCTGCAATCAAGTTTGGAGCGGTTTATCTTGAATTTGTATCTATTGTGTGCTTGTGTATTATTGCGGTTGAAGCTGAAGTAGTCATTAACAGGTAGTACGTTGTAGCAGATAATTTTGTGTGCTATGTTTAGGTCGGGCTGTAGGCAGGGTAATTCTAGGTTGTCCAAGCCTAAGATTTCAAGCCTGGTGGCATAAGGTATTTTATTGCGAGCAGAGGAGCGGAGTACTCTTCTCGTGAAATACCTCTGGACTCGCTCAACTGTGTTAATGTCTGATATACAGTGCGGATTCCAGGCAGACAAGCTGTATTCGAGAATTGGTCTAGCAAAGGTTTTGTATGCCTTAGTTTGCAGTACAATATTACCAGAAAAGAAACTTCGCAAGATTCGGTTGACAACTCTTAATGCCTTTTTGCCAATTCTGTTACAGTGAGCTCTGGTGCTTAGGTCATTTGAGATGAGAACTCCAAGGTCTTTGACAGAGTGAGGGTCGTCTACACGGTCATATCCGCCCAGCTTGTATTTGCTGTTCTGGGTTTTTTTGCCAATGTGTAAGACAGAACATTTGTTGATTGAGATTTGGAGTTGCCAAATGTTTGACCATTCTGATACACAGTCAAGGTCATTTTGTAGGGCAACAGCATTTTTGGTGGTGTTGGATAGTTTTACATCATCATGTAAAGAGGGGATAGAAGGGGAACTCATCAAATTTGCAGATGACACCAAGCTGGGGGGAATAGCTAACACTTTCAATGATAGGCTCAACATTCTGAAAGACCTTGACAGACTTGAACACCAGGTCCAATCCAACAAAATGCAATTCAGTGGTGAGAAAAGTAAGGTTTTACACTTAGGCGAGAAAAACCAAATGCAGAAGTGTACAATAGGTGGCTATCTCAGAGAAGAGGGAGTCGACCTATTCTTCAAAACACCCGAGGGCAGGACAAGAAGTAATGGGTGGAAGTTCATTAAAGAGAGATGCAACCTATAAGTAGGGAGAAATTTCCTGTCAGTGGGAACAATTAATCAATGGAACAACTTGCCTTCAGAAGTGATGGGCGCTCCATTGCTGGAGGTTTTTAAGAAGAGATTGGACAGCCCTTTGGCATAAAGTCTCCTGCTTGAGCAGGGGGTTGGACTAGATGACCTCCAAGGTCCCTTCCAATTTTGTTATTCTGTTTTCAGTTGTCTTCACTTGTGCAACTGTTCGATTATTTTCCATCTTGGCCTCATGTGCAACTGTGAAATCTCACCAACGATACGTTGGCTGACCTGGTCAGAGGGTGGATCTCCTCAGCTTCCACTGGCCATTTCAGTTGCTGTGGCCACTCCACCTCCCACCCCATGTTTGGTCCCTGGACATTGTCTTGGGCTTTAAGACACGCCAAAAGCTGACTTGCGTAGAGTAGACTTGTCAACCAGAGGGCTTTAAAAAAAAAATTAACACAGGACTTTCATTCTCCGAAGAGGTAATAAAGAAATAAATAGAAAATAAATCATCGCTAAGTAATAAATAAATAAATTTTATTTTCACTGATTTATTGATGGGAGGAGGAGAAAGATGAAGATGATGAAGAATCTGTTTTCTACCTAGCGCTGAAATGCAAAATGGCAAAGCTCTCTCCTGCTTCTTCCTGCAGCCACTGACACAAAAGGTTCAGTCGGGTGGCCTAAGATTGGACCACTGACCTCTGGCAAGCAATGTGCAGCTGACAACCCTGGGGTGTAAAAGGGGCCTTGGAGGGGCCTGGGATGAACACGGGGTGGTCTGTAATTGGGGTCCGCTTGGATTGGCCTTTCTGCTGGGTTGATTGCTTTAGACCAGGGGTGTCAAACTCGCGTCGTCAGGGTGTCATCACATGACATATCGCAACTTTCCCCCCCTTCGCTAAACTAGGTGTAGCCAGCGTGTGACGCATCCGGGCCGTGGGCTGCAAGTTGGACAGCCCTGCTTTAGACCAATCCTGCCCACCCCACTAGATGGAGCAAGATGGTGGTAGACCCTCTGGGCATCATGTGTGTGTGTGTGTGTGTGTGTGTGTGTGTGTGTGTGTGTGTGTGTGTGTGTGTGTGTGTCAGAGGTGGGTTCCTGCCGGAGCTATCCGGTACGCAGTTCCGGTAAGGAGCGGCCGATTGCGCAATTTGCGCGCGACTGCTCCGGAGCTCTCTCTGCTGGTCCGTTGCGCATGTCGCCATCGTTTTTTGTGAATTTTTGGGCGATTTTGCTTCTGCGCATGCATGGAAGCAAAATCGTGCCGAAATCTCTCTCGCGCGCGCGTCCCCTCGTGAGATTTCAGCGCGATTTTGCTTCCGCGCATGCACCGAAGCAAAATCGTGCAAGGGAGCGCCCCTCCCCGAAACGTGGAGATGCGTGCGCAGCGCACCGGCATCAGTAAGGAAGCAACCCGCCACTGGTGTGTGTGTGTGTGTGTGTGTGTGTGTGTGTGTGTGTGTGTGTGTGTGTGTGTGTGTGTGTGTGTGTGTGTGTGTGTTGCATGGGAGGGAACCACAAAATGAAGGAAGCTGGCCTGACAAAGTCCCCAGCACTTGTGAGGCATGCAAAAAAAAAAGGGGGGGTGGAGCTTTCATCACATTGTTGCTGCTCCCATTTTGATTTTTTGGGGCCCCCAACCCTCCCCCACCATTCCTGAACCACCCCTCGGCCTTGTTGCTGAGGCCCAGGAAAGCTCAGCTGTGGGAGTCACATATTTACACTCACATATTTTTCTGGCAACTCAAGGACAGGAGAAACGGTATTGATGTGGCCTTGAGGAAGAACAGCTTTTCCCGTCTGAGTTCAAGGAGTCCCTGAGAACTTATGAAAGTGGACTTCTTCTCCTTCTGCCACAGCAGCCAGTCCAAGAAATGCTTTGGAAGGACTGCAGGAAGCAAAGAGGAATACGGAACTGCTGCACAAACACAGCTGGGGAGGCACTGCACCTCCCTGCTCAAATCCCCTCGCCCTTGTGCAGATTTCTGCCCCAGGCAAGGACAGCCAGGGGGGCCAAGCAGCCCAGCACAGCCCATGTTTGGTGCCCCTCCTGCATTTGCTGCTTGGGAACACAGAAGCTCTTTGGGCTAAGATTCCCCCAGGAGGAGGAACCCTTCCTTGCTTCCCATCTCAAGCCCTGCATCTTTAGGGACGGAGTTTACACAACTAAACACTAGGAACCACTGTGTGCCTGTAACTCCCGGAAAGTCCTAAAATGTCGGCTAGAGCACCATGTTTGGCAAGTTTAAATGGCTGCTTGGCTTTCTACTGCCCCTAACAATAGCCCTCCAATATTTCCTTCCATACTGTAATATTTTCTTCATTTTCTCAGCATCCACAGGCAAATTTTCCCTCGAAGAGTGTCCAGCGACTGCAATTGGTGCAAAATGCAGCTGCGCGAGCTGTGGTGGGTGTACCTAGATGCACCCACGTAACACCGATTCTCCACCAGCTGCATTGGCTGCCCATTAGTCTCCGGATCCAATTCAAGGTGTTGGTCGTTACCTTTAAAGCCCTACATGGCTCAGGGCCAGGTTACCTTCAGGACCCCATCCTGCCGCATACCTCCCTACGACCGGTTAGGTCCCACAGAGCGGGTCTCCTCCAGGTCCCATCGACCAAGCAATGCCGGCTGGCGGGGCCGAGGGGGAGAGCCTTCTCTGTGGGAGCCCCCTCCCTTTGGAACCAGCTCCCTCCAGAGATCAGGACCATCCCCACCCTGCTGGCCTTCCGTAAAGCAATAAAAACTTGGCTCTTCCGGCAGGCGGGGTATGAATGAAATGTTATTTTTAAATTATGGATAGTATTTTAATATGGCTTTTTAACAAAATTGTTTTTACCTGTTATATGTTTCTATACATTCTGTGAGCCGCCCAGAGTCCCTCGGGAGTTGGTTGGCATAGAAATTTTAATAAATAAATAAATAAATAAATAATAAATTCTTTCTTCCGTATTTTTAGTATGGATTGTCCTTGGTAATTGAATGCCTTCTGCATGTACTCTGCATATGCTCATTGGCACTCCTCTGACCAGCTGAGGAAAGAAGGAAGGAAGGAAGGAAGGAAGGAAGGAAGGAAGGAAGGAAGGAAGGAAGGAAGGAAGGAAGGAAGGAAGGAAGGAAGGATCATAAATCCTTCTGTTAAACAAATCACATTCCCTTTTTCTATCTGTCATTTCTTGGTGGAAATAGTCCTGTTGCCTGCTTGTAATCGGCCAGAGAGATTGAACAGAAGAGGAGAGATGGAGGCCAAAGCCATTCTGCCCCAGGGGGCTGGGGTTGGCTTCCCTCCTCCTCTTTCCCAGCAACACCCCCTCCCGCCATGGGCTGGGCTGGGCTGGGCTGGGCTGATGGAACTCCCTCCCACCTTCCTCACCGGGTACTCGTAGCAGCTCAGCCCCCTCGGCCCCCGGCCTTATATTTCTTCAGCTGCGTGTGTCTGTTCTGCAAACCTTGAAGCTCAGCAGCCACACAACACAATACAATACAACATGCTGGCTCAGCGCATTGCCAAACTTCTCCGCCTTGGCGCCTCTGGACACGCAGCTGTGGGGAGGGGATGTCCCGGGCTGGCAGCGGGCAACTTGGAACTGGGGAGATGCTTCAGTGACAGCCCGAAGCCAGAAAGCACAGACCAGGGGTAAGGATCATCTTACCTTTCTTTCTTTCTTTCTTTCTTTCTTTCTTTCTTTCTTTCTTTCTTTCTTTCTTTCTTTCTTTCTTTCTTTCTTTCTTTCTTTCTCCCTTTCCCTTTCCCTTTCCCTTTCCCTTCTTTCTTTCTTTCTTTCTTTCTTTCTTTCTTTCTTTCCTTCCTTCCTTCCTTCCTTCCTTCCTTCCTTCCTTCCTTCCTTCCTTCTTTCTTTCTTTCTTTCTTTCTTTCTTTCTTTCTTTCTTTCCCTTTCTCTTTCCCTTTTCTTTCTTTCTTTCTTTCTTTCCCTTTCCTTCTTTCTTTCCCTTTCCTTCCTTCCTTCCTTCTTTCTTTCTTTCTTTCTTTCTTTCTTTCTTTCTTTCTTTCTTTCTTTCTTTCTTTCTTTCTTTCTTTCTTTCTTTCTTTCTTTCTTTCTCTCTCTCTCTCTCTCTCTCTCTCCGCAAAATGGGGGGTGGGGGTGGGGGGAAGATGCTGAGGCACTTGATCAGCCACAGGTCTGGGGATGGGTGTCTTGAACCCTGCTGGGTCAGAGGCTGCAGCACTTCCTTAGCTCCAGCCACGGGACTCTTGCTAAGACCTTCTGCCCTCCCAGCTGCTGCTAGCTGGAGTTACAGGAGGCTCTCCTACCTCTTTATTATCTTGGCCCCCCCCAGGACCTTCCCCCCTCTCAAGGCCATTAAAAACTGTAAGGATGCTATAAAGCCGAGAGCTGTGAAAATGCCGTAAGGAACACTTTTGGGGGAAAAAAAACCTCACCCCATGTAAGTCACAGATGGTTGATAATGTCCATGAAAACTCAACAAGAGATTTTCTCTGCCCAAACAAAACTGGGGGGGAGGTTTAATGCAGAGCTCTCTTCCCCTGAGAGGGAGGGGTTTTGTCTTACTGTAAAGAATCATAGATTCCTAGGGGTGGAAGGGACCTTGGAGTCCACCCCCTGTCCAGCCTCCAGTGTTGGAGCACCCACAACTTCTGGAGGCAACCCTTTCCACTGGTTAATTGTTCTCACTGTTAGGAAATTTCTCCTGATTTCTAATCTCTCCTTGATTAGTTTCCATCCATTGTTTCTTGTTCTGCCTTCAGGTGCTTTGGAGAATAAATTAGTTGCCTCTTCTTTGTGACAGCCCCTCAACTATCATATAATGTGTTCCCCCTAATGTTGTCTCCATTCCTAGCTCCCTCTACTGTGCATCATACCATTTAGCCGCCAGACTCCTTATCATCTTCATTGCTCTTCTTTGCACTCTTTTTAGAATCTCAACATCTTTTTTTTTGTATTGTGATCAGAACTGGATGCAATATTCCAAAAGTGGGCTCATTAGTATAATATAAAGCAGTTCTATCAATTCTCGTGAACTTGATGCTGTTCCTATATCTATACATTCTAGGCTGTGTTGGCTTTTTTGGCAGCTGCAGCACACTGCTGGCTCATATTTAAGTGACTGTCCACTAGTAATATAATTACTACTATTGAGCCAGGTATTACCTATGCATACCTGGTTTTTAGGGCATTACTTTTCTCACCAGTGATCTTGCTGGATAGGGCCCAATGCTCAAGTCTGTGAAGATCTTTCTGAATCTGGAGTCTGTCTCCCAAAGCGTTAGCAATTCCCCCAGTTTGTGTCTGCAAATTTGATGAGTTCCCCTTCTATCCCCTTATCTAAGTCATATATATATATATATTGTCCCAGTGGACAATCACTTAAATATGAGCCAGCCGTGTGCTGCAGCCACCAAAAAAGTCAATGCAGTCTCAGGCTACATTAACAGAAGGATAGAATCAAGTTCACATGAAATGTTAATATCATTTTATAAGATCTTGCTAAGACCACACTTGGAATGCTCCATCCAGCTTTGATCACCACAATGTAAAAAAGATGTTGAGACTCTAGAAAGAGTGCAGAGAAGAGCAACAAAGATGATTAGGGGAATGGAGGCTAAAACCTATAAAGAACAGTTACAGGAATTGGATATGTCTACTCTAGTGAAAAGAAGGACTAGGGGAGATTTGATAGCAGTGTTCCAGTATCTAAGGGATTGCCCCAAAGAAGAGGGGAACAAAATATTCTCCAAAGCACCAGAAGGCAATACAAGAAGCAATGGATGGAAACTAACTAAGGAGAGAAGCAACCTAGAACTAAGGAGAAATTTCCTGAACAATTAATCAGTGGAACAACTTGCCTCCAGAAGTTGTCAATACTCCAATACTGGAAATTTTAAAGAAGAGATTGGGCAATAATTTGTCTGAAATATTATAAAGCTTTCTGCATGAGTAAGGGGTTGGACTAGAAGACCTCCACGTTCCCTTCCAACTTTGTTATTTTGTTGTTCTGTTCCGTTCTGTTCCATTCTGTTCTGTCTTGGCCCAAGACAGAACTTTGGGGTACCCCATTGCATGCTTCTTTCCACATAGAAGTAGTAGTTCCGTTGAGGACTATTACGTTGAATGTGGTTGGTCAGCCAGTTGTGAATCTATCTGGTGATGATGCTGTCTAATCCACATCGTTCTATATTACCAAGACATACTACAGCAAAGGCCTTAGAAAAGGGATGCCTGAGGTAGCCAACCGAAAGAGACCTCTGAGAAATAGGCCAAAATAACCACAGAATTGTAAGAATTGGAGATCATCATGTTACAAATAATCAGGCAGCAGCAGAATCCTAAAATAAGTATAATGGGAGCAGGAATCGCTGTCCTTCCCACCCACCCACCCTTTTCTTACCTGTCCTGTTCAACAAAATGCCGCTTGCACAGTTCCTAATTGTTAAGTGCTGGGATCACAGGTCTAGCCAAAAGGTTGCCCATGCAAATGGGGTGCGGTGGCAGGTGGTGGCCTGGCAGGAACTCCTTCTGACACAAAGCTGTTGGTTGCCCTTCAAGAGCCCCTTTTAAGCCCTTAAGGCAGCTATGCATTGCCTCGGACCCATCACAACGTGTTTTGCCAATGTCAGCGCAGTGATCGGATGCCCAGACAATTGATCCTTTTGGATCCAGAGACAATAAGCATACCAGTAAATAAAGGGATCTTAAGATTTATTATTAGGTCAAGCAAAAGCATAACATAAAAAGCAGACATACCCAGCCAGGCTCCCAGATCGCTTAGAAGCTGCCAGGAGCTCCTTAATAAGGACAGCAGACAGTGGTGGGTTCCTACCAGTGCGGTCCACTCTATAGCACCGGTAGCGGCCCGCTGGTGACATCACAGTACCGGTGCGGTTGGTTGCCGGTGCCTGGGCACCACCATTAAAAAAAAACTTTTTTTAAAATTTAAAAAAAAAATTATTCTGCGCATGCCCAGAAACCTGACAATTAAGTCTTTCCCCGTCCCTTCGCTTGAAAATAATAAGAAGCTCGCATTTGACACTTTTCCTTCGCTTTTGCCTAAAGCTTCCCAAAGTGGGCGTTTTCCGAAAGCTTAACCTTTTATACTGTTAATTTTATACAGTTTTATACTGTTATTCTTTAGACGAAAACATTGAGGACTGTTAAAAGATACTGTTCTTTTAACAGTCCTCAATATTTTCGTCTAAGGAATCCATGACTGAAACCAAAAATGCTGTATGAGACTTGCTTGTCTTTTAACTATAGCATTTTCTGCATATAAAGGTTGCTGTGTTGCCATGGTGTAACACACACTTTGTATGCAAAGCTTTTCATGTAAGGTATAAAATAGCAAAAATAGTAGTAACATCTCTCTGAAATAACTAATATATGATGACCAGCAAGCTATGCCCACCCAGACACATGGCCGGCAAGCCATGCCCACCCGGTCACATGGCTGGCAAGCCACACCCACAAAATAAGCCATGCCCACAGAGAGGTAGTAAAAAAATTAGGAACCCGCCCCTGACAGCAGAGACCCCCCGAGGGTGGCCAGGTTTTCCATAGTGCCCAGCGGTAGGTCCTGTGCGGAAGTTCTCCACAAACAAAAGCCCCACAGTTGTTGTTGCTTTTAATCAAAACCTGGCACCGTCACTTCATGGCCCTGCTTGTGGTTGGAAGATTGTCAGACCTTGACTGGCTGAGACACGGCTCTGGGCTGAGACTTTTACAGTTGACTCAGTCTTCCATCCTTCCGAGGTAGGTAAAATGAGGACCCAGATTGTTGGGGGCAATATAAATATACATTGCTTAATGGTGTAAACCGCTTAGAGAGTGCTTGCACTGTGAGGCGGTATATAAATGTCACTAATAAATAAATAAATAAATACACAGAGCCAAACGGGAGGGGGGCTCATTCAATTGAAGGGCAGCATTGCATTTAACCAGGAGCCCTGGTGGCACAGTGGTTAGAATGCAGTATTGCAGGCTAACTCTGCCCACAGCCAGGAGTTCAAGCCTTCAAGGTTGACTCAGCCTTCCATCCTTCTGAGGTCAGTAAAACCCAGATTGTTGGGGGGGGGGAATGGTGACCCTATAAACTGCTTAGAGAGGGCTGTAAAGCACAATTGAACAGTATTTAAGTGCTATTGCTATTTGAATCTAAATAAGGATTAATTCCTTGAGTAGATGATGAGATTCCCTTGGCTAGATTGGCTCAACATCTGTATTCCCCACCCCCCATCTAAAATACAAACCTTGCCCCTCGTTCTTGTATCCCCAGATCTTTTTCCTTCTTTCCTTCTTCTGCTCAAGGCTTAGCTTTCCATCCAGCTCCATCAGGTTCAGAACAATGGACTGTCCAAAGTCCTTTCTTTAACAGATTAACAGAGTTGGAAGGGACCTTACAGGTCATCTAGTCCAACCCCCTGCCCAAGCAGGAGACCAGGGTGGGGAGTCATGAAAGCAACAGAGAGGACCCACTTTAAGGGAGGCCTCGGCCCCAGAATTTCCCAGGATGACTTTGAGCCCATTCCTCCCTCTCAGAGTGAGGGTTGTTCTGGGGAAAAGGAAGAGGAGGAGGAGCTACGTACATCACCTTGACCTTCTGAAGGAAGCTGGGATAGAATTCCAGGGACAGAAACCTGCACACCAGGCAACTGATAAACATCTCTCTCTTGGCTTACCCGGGCCCAGAAAACCTCTCTTGGGGCTTCCTCAAGCCTTGATGGGGGGATTAAAACTTTGTTGGCTTGTCACTGTTCACAAACCTGGCAGACTTGCACTATCACCGAAATGGGCAGCAAAGCAATTCTAGAGCCAGTGGGGACTTCTGAGTCAGCAGCCCAGGACGGTCCTTCCCAAGGCCGCATCTGCTGAGGAACTGAGGAAGGCAAGGCGGGAGCCACCCCAAGGCTGTGCAATTTATCTTGAAAACAAACCTTGAAGGGAACCCTTCTAAAGCGTCCCCAGAACGGCTGCTGACGTCAAGGAGTTTTAACACACAGCTTCCATTCCATTTCCGCAAGGCAACACTTTGCCTTCCCAAGTTTGATCTTCCCAACCCCCTCCATCTGTAACTGCTGGTGTGCAGTAGTGTTGAGTGTGAACTCTCATTGCATTAAGCCATGGTTTGTTTTAATCATGATTTACTATAGAAGCTACAATTGTTCACATTTCACATTAAACCAAAAACCAAACAAACTGCACAATGCTCTGATTTATAATTGCAGAAAGTAATAATTGTGGGTTTGGCTTAGTATGTTGTGTGACCCAGCCCCACTGGGTTATTTCAAATATACCATGGTTAAGTAGTCATGGCTTAGTGTGTGTGTGTGTGTGTGTGTGTGTGTGTGTGTGTGTGTGTGTGTGTGTGTGTGAGAGAGAGAGAGAGAGAGAGAGAGAGAGAGAGATGATAGATAGATAGATAGATAGATAGATAGATAGATAGATAGATAGATGATAGCGAGAGAGAGAGAGAGAGAGATGATAGATAGATAGATAGATAGATAGATAGATAGATAGATAGATGAGAGAGATGATAGATAGATAGATAGATAGATAGATAGATAGATAGATAGATAGATAGATAGATAGATAGATAGATGATATATATATAGAGAGAGATGATAGATAGATAGATAGATAGATAGATAGATAGATAGATAGATAGATAGATAGATAGATAGATAGATAGATAGATAGATAGATGATAGCGAGAGAGAGAGAGAGATGATAGATAGATAGATAGATAGATAGATAGATAGATAGATAGATAGATAGATAGATAGATGAGAGAGAGAGATGATAGATAGATAGATAGATAGATAGATAGATAGATAGATAGATAGATAGATAGATAGATAGATAGATAGATAGATAGATGATAGCGAGAGAGAGAGAGAGAGATGATAGATAGATAGATAGATGAGAGAGAGAGAGAGAGAGAGAGAGAGAGAGAGATCCTTCTTTCCCATTTTCAGGGGACACCCTGGGGAGGGGACCCCTCCCTTTTGGCCTTGGGTGAATGGTTAGGCATCCCACCTATACAGAGTCCTCTGACAATAAAGAACAGGTAGGTGGGATAGCAGGTTAAAGTTTAGAAAAGGTAGAAGATGTCTTTTCCATTTGCTTCCCTGCAACACAATCTCCTGTGGCTGGGCCTTCTTTGCTCTGAGCCATTTTGCCCTCATGTCAATATCAGAGCTAAATTCAATCAATCAGGATAGAGCTGGAAGGGACCTTGGAGGTCTTCTAGTCCAACCTCCAGTTCAAGCAGGGATCCTGGATCATTGTTTTTTGCCCTTCAGAGGGCACAAATGGTTCTTGGCCTGAAAATTCCAGGAATGGGGGATGGGACATGGAAAAGTGCTCCATTGCTTTTGATGGCCCAAGTTGGAATGTTGTTCCATGTTTTGCAGTTAGGAAAGCTGGAGACATAGAACATAGAAGAATAGGTTGGAAGGGACATTCGAGGTCTTCTAGTCCAATCCCCTGCTCAAGCAGGCGATCCTATACCTGTGATGGCGAACCTATGGCACGTGTGCCACAAGTGGCATGCGGAGCCATATTGGTGGGCACGCGAGCTTAGGTCCGGCGAGCATGTGTGCACCGGCCAGCTGATTTTTGGGCCTTCTGGGCCCATTGGGAGTTGGGGAAACAGCCTGTTTTCAGCCTCCAGAGGGGGTGGGGAAGGCCCGTTTTTTGCTCTCCCCAAGCTCCAGAGCCTTTCTAGATATCCTCCGCCTCCAGAGGGCCTCCAGGGGGGTGGGGAAGGCCGTTTTCGCCCTCCCCAGGCTCCTAGAAAGGCTCTGAAGCCTGGGGAGAGCGAAAAACGGGTGTGCCATCGCGTGCCGGGAGCGGGGGGTGTTGCGCGCATGGGCAGGGGGTCCGCATGGAATTATGGGTGTGGGCACCCATGCGTGAGACCCCCCCTGTGCCCCCCCCTTTTGGCACACGAACCAAAAAAGCTTCGCCATCACTGTCCTATACCATTTTGTTCAGCCTTTTCTTGAAAACTTCCAATGATGGAGACCCTCCTTGTGGTTGCGCAACTCCTAGTGTAAAGATATCTCGATGGCTCTGGGCCCAGGGCTAACTTACCACCTCCCCATTTTTAGCTCGGTTCCAACCAGCCAACACAAAAGAGTAGGAATGCTTTGGACTTTTGACCAATGTGAATGGCAATTTTTACCTGCGGCTTCTTTGATTGTCACGTGGCGCTTGTGAGCACCTGAGCTCCCTCTGAATGGGTGTTGTGCTTCTCTCTCCATGCAGCTCTGCGGACAAAGTGAGGCTACATTTTATTAATCGGGATGGAGAGAAATACTTGGTCAGCGCCAAAGAAGGGGAAAGTCTGCTGGAGGTTGTGATAAATCAAAATATTAACATCGATGGCTTTGGTTAGTGGTGAGATTCTGCCTTTCTCTCTTCAGGCTTTATTGGTTACCAATCATCTGTTCTTTTAGAAGTTGGCAAAATTGTTTTACAGACTGGTCTAGGCACCAAAACACCCACCTCCTGAGATCTGACCTCGCCTCCTTTCTCTGGGATAGCCCAGCAAGGCGAACCAAGCGTGCTGGATACAGTTAACACTCAAAGTTTAAACATTCTGCATTTTCTTCCTAAGCCTAGATATATTTATTTATCTGTATTCTATCTTTATTATTTTATTTATTATTTTATCTATCTATCTATCTATCTATCTATCTATCTATCTATCTATCTATCATCCATCCATCCATCCATCCATCCATCCATCCATCCATCCATTTATCCATCTATCTATCTATCTATCTATCTATCTATCTATCTATCTATCTATCTATCTATCTATCTATCTATCTATCTATCTATCTATCTATCTATCTATCTATCTATCTATCATCTATCCATCCATCCATCCATCTATCTATCTATCTATCTATCTATCTATCTATCTATCTATCTATCTATCTATCTATCTATCTATCATCCATCCATCCATCCATCCATCCATCCATCCATCCATCCATCCATCCATTTATCCATCCATCTATCTATCTATCTATCTATCTATCTATCTATCTATCTATCTATCTATCTATCTATCTATCTATCTATCTATCATCCATCCATCCATCCATCCATCCATCCATCCATTTATCCATCTATCTATCTATCTATCTATCTATCTATCTATCTATCTATCTATCTATCTATCTATCTATCTATCTATCTATCTATCTATCTATCATCCATCCATCCATCCATCCATCCATCCATCCATCCATTTATCCATCTATCTATCTATCTATCTATCTATCTATCTATCTATCTATCTATCTATCTATCTATCTATCTATCTATCTATCTATCTACCTATCTATCTACCTATCTATCTATCTATCTATCTATCATCTATCCATCCGAGATGGTGCAGTGGTTAAATGCAGCACTGCAGGCTACTGGTAGTTCAGCAGTTCAGCTGTTCAAATCTCACCCGCTCAAGGTTGACTCAGCCTTCCATCCTTCTGAGGTGGGTAAAATGAGGACCCAGATTGTTGGGGGCAATATGCTGAACTCTGTAAACCGCTTAGAGAGGGCTGTAAAGCACTATGAAGCGGTATATAGGTCTAAGTGCTATTGCTATTGCTATCCATCCATCCATCCATCCATCCATCCATCCATCTATTTATTTATTTATTTATTTATTTATTTATTTATTGTTCATACTTCTATGCCGCCCAACTCCCGAGGAACTCTGGGCGGCTTACAGTGAACATAAAGAATTTAGTATATAAAAATATAAAAACAAATTTAAAAATACATTTAAAATATTAAAACACATATCCAACACTCATCACATTCCGGGGGAGACCACATTTATCCACTCCATAGGGTCACTATCCCCAAGCCTGTCGGAAAAGCCAGGTCTTAACGGCTTTCCAGAAGGCCAATAGGGTGGGGATGGTACGGATCTCAGATGGGAGCCGGTTCCAGAGAGCCGGAGCAGCCACAGAGAAAGCCCTCCCCCAAGGACCCGCCAGCCAACATTGTTTAGCTGACAGGACCCGAAGGAGGCCAACCCTGTGCGATCTAACCAGTCGCTGGGAGGTATGTGGTAGTAGTATTAATAATTCAAGATTGTGAACATCCCTAATACTCCTTCCTTCTCTTATTTTCCCAACAAAAACCTTCTGAGGTGAGTTCTGCTGAGAGAGAGAGGGTATGTGATTGCCCCAAAGCCACCCAGCCGGCTCTCATTCCTATGTGGAACTAGAATTCACCGTCTCCCAGTTTCTAGTCTGGTGCTACTAGACCAAACTGGCTTTCGTGCCTTTGAAAGTTTATGTCCCTTGGCTTTACTCTAGAACTATGCCGCCTACGGTCCAACCTAAACATAGCACACAAAATTATCTGCTACAACGTACTACCTGTTAATGACTACTTCAGCTTCAACCGCAATAATACACGAGCACACAACAGATACAAACTCAAGGTAAACCGCTCCAAACTCGATTGCAGAAAATACGACTTCAGTAATAAGAGTGGTCAATGCTTGGAATGCACTACCTGACTCTGTTGTTACATCCCCAAACCCCCATAACTTTAACCTTAGACCAGCGGTTCCCAACCTGGGGGTCGCGACCCCTTTGGGGGTCCAACGACCATTTCCCAGGGGTCACCCTGGCATCCTAAGCTCCCCCCCACTGCCACACGCCTGGCCATATCGCGCCCCACAACCTGGCCCCCACCGCGACCCACCCCGCCCCCGCTATTTGGGTTCTTTTACCCTCTGTGCATGCGCAAAGCGTTCTGCGCATGCGCAGAGGGTAAAAAACCCAAATGGCGGTGGCGGGGTGGGTCGCGGTGGGGACACGGGGGCGGGGCGTGGGTCACGGCATTAGGAAGGTTGGGAACCACTGCCTTAGACTGTCTACTGTCGATCTCACCCCATTCCTAAAAGGTCTGTAAGGGGCGTGCATAAGCGCACCAGCGTGCCTAACATCCCCTGTCCTACTGTCTCCATTTTTTTTCATACCCATTTACTATGTTCATATTTATGTTTATACTATACCTGTTATCTTGTACAAGTTTGACAAATAAAAATATCTATCTATCTATCTACTCACAGATATTATTATTATTTATTAAACTTGTATACTGAAGATTAACCAGGAGATGGCAGCAAACTGGGGCCTACAAAGCCCAAGCCTCTGTTTTCATACAGGAAAGCCATTAGGGGTCCCAAATCTTCAATTCTGAAGGTTGAAATATCTGAGCAGCTCAATCTTCCACTGAAGATGTTACCCAGCCTGGTAACGAAACCTTCGGAAACCAACCCACAAGCTCAGAGAATGAACCCTCATCCTACACCCGAGCTACAGATATTTGCCATTGCCGCTAGCTCAATCTTCTTGCGGTCAAAGGGTGCTTCTCATCAGCCTGCTGGGGTCATTTTGTGACCAGATGTGGCTGCTATTTTGGGAGTGCACCCACCACACACTTCTCACATTCCAAGTTCGGAGACTGCATCTAGTGCAGAATGTGGCGGCGCGTGTGGTGATGGGTGTCCCTAGATACACCCATGTGACACCCATCCTTCACGAACTGCACTGGCTGCCTATAGGTCTCCGAGCGCAATTCAAGGTGTTGGTGATTACCTTTAAAGCCCTACATGGCTTAGGACCAGTTTACCTCCGAGACCGCCTTCTCCAACATACCTCCCTAAGACTGATTAGAGCCCACAGAGTTGGTCTGCTGGTGGTCCCGTCAGCCAAACAATGTCAGCTGGCGGGCCCACGAACGAGGGCCTTCTCTGTGGCAGCACCGGCTCTCTGGAATACACTACCCCCCGAGATCCGCATTATTCCCACCCTGCCAGCCTTCAGAAAAGCAGTAAAAACATGGCTTTGTCGACAGGCCTGGGGCCAATGATTTTAATACAACACCGATCACTCTTGGCCCCATGAATGACTTATTGTATGGGTTTTTAAATTGTGGTTTTTAATGTTTTTAAATGTTTTAATATCTATTGTTTTTAATGCTTTTTATATTTGTTGTTGCATGTGAATTTTTACTGTTGTGAGCCGCCCAGAGTCTCTGTGGAGTGGGCGACATACAAATGCAACTAATAAATAAATAAATAAAGTGTGCCTCTACCACTAAAGTATGTCCACATCCAAATGATCATCTCTTACACTCAAGAATTTAGTTAAGTTTGCTTCATCCATCCATTCCTTTTAGATGAAGAATAAGATACAAAGCAGCACTTTCCTCCACATTTGGATCCCCAGATGGCAGAATAACCGAGGCCGTTTATTTCTGAGTTTATTCTGATTTTCACACCTATAATATGTAACGTAGCTCTGTCCAACCAATTCTGTGGCACAGCCTGTGTTTTCTCACCACATGATACCATTTGCTTTCATTAGTGCTTTCTAAAATTGAGGGTGGGAAGCTGATGCTTTTAATTTTTGGTTGCTCTCCTGAGTTTATAGCCTGCAGGCAACGCTGAGAACCCGCAGGAGGAGCCTTGCGTGGCTTCTGCCAACGACGGTGGCCTCTTTTCTCCTGCAGGGGCGTGTGAGGGCACCCTGGCCTGTTCCACTTGCCATCTAATCTTTGAGAAAGCAGCTTTTCAGCAACTGGGTGAGATCAGTGAGGACGAGCTGGACATGCTGGACTTGGCCTATGGACTGACTGACACGTAAGCATCCCCGGTTCCCCTTTCTCGGCTCTGAGTGCACTGTGGGGGATGGGTGGGAAGGGGGGCATTTCAGCCGCTTCCAACTAGGCACTCCGGCCATTGTTTCAATGAAGGGAAGAATGCAAGTTGCTCATCTACCTGACTCCAAGGACTCCTTCATGGGGAGCAACCCCAAGCATGTTGAGACTGTTGCACAGATGTTGGTGAGCTCAGTCAGTTTGCCACATCCAGAAAAAGTTGAGAGGGCATCATACGGGATCCTGCCCAGCCTCGCATTAAGTGGAAGCATAATTATCTAGAGAAGAAAAATGCTTGCTTATCCATCTACTTTCTGGACCAATTTGCCTCGGGCATCCCTTTATAGGGGAAAGGTAAAGGAAACGGAGGCCTTGCGGATTTTCCCCTAGAGTTGGCAATTCTGCTCATTGCCAACTCTAGGGGACGCAGCTCATCTCTGGCCATTGAGCCAGTGCAGTCCGAAGACATTTCTGTGGTCATGTAGCCAGCATGACATCACGGAGTACTGTTACCTTCCCACCGAAGTGGTACCTATTTATGTACTCACATTTGCATGCTTTATGTACTCACACTTGCATGCATGGGCAAGAGCTGGGGCAAGGATGGGCGCTCACCCCATTGTGTGGTGCTTGGGTCTTGAACCTGGACTGCCGATAAGCCCAGCATCTTAACCACTGAGCAACTACATTTCCCATAGGCCAGTGATGGCGAACCATTTTTTCCTTGGGTGCCGAAAATGCATGAATGTGCGCTATCGCGCATGCGCGAGTACCCACACCCATAATTTAATCCCTGGGGAGGGCGAAAACAGCCTCCCCCGCCCCCCTGGAGGCCGGAAATGGCCCATTTCCCAACTTCTGGTGGGCCTGGTAGGCCCGTTTTTCACCCTCCCCAGGCCCAGAGGCTTCCCTGGAGCCTGGGGAGGGTGAAAACGCCCCCCTGCCCCTCCCCGAGGCCCTCCAGAAGCCAAAAACACCCTCCCAGAGCCTCCATGTGAGCTGAAAATCAGCTGGCCGGCGTGCACATGCACACTGGAGCTGAGCTAGGGCAACGGCTCGCGTGCCGGCAGATATGGCTCCGCATGCCACTTGTGGCACGCGTGCCATAGGTTCGCCATCACTGCCATAGGCCTTTATAGAGTCTTTTGGGTTTTTATTTTGGTTGTCATTCTCGGTTTTCATGGCATTTTGAGCTGCATTTAAGGGCTAGGCTCACAAGGGATGCCAAAGGCCTTCTGTCCTACTGCAAACAGATTAGGCTGTTGCATGCCAGGAACGTGACCCCCAAATCCAGATCTTTGCATCTGCTTTTCAGATCTCGTCTGGGTTGCCAGGTGTGTGTGAAGAAATGGATGGACGGCCTGACGGTTCAGGTGCCCACGGAGGTCTCAGACATCAGGAGAGAGCTGGAAGTGGAGAAGCAAAAGAAACAGTAGTCGAAGCACATGACATGCCCTGCAAATATTATCCTGACCCTGTTAAAAGTGGGGAGGCCTTTACTTTCCAGACTGAAAGCAAACACCCTAAACCAACCAAACCCCATTTCTGAGTTCATATAACTTGCTGTGCCCAACAAACTCAAGCGTTCGGTGGCTTAATATGACAGTTTAGTTCAGATTATACGTGGATAGAATCACTTGGGTAATCTAACCACTTAACCATGTGCAACACAGCCCCATTTTAGCCCCCCGTTTAGGCTGTGGTGCCAGGCCAGCTCAGAATCTGTAGCCTCAAGCAACAAACCTGAATTGGGATGAAACATTGGTGATCTGTGGGGCTTATTTCTGCCAGAGAGATTGAGAGAGACTGCTGTACGTCTGCTGCTTCCAAGGAAGCTTCTTTATGGCTTGATAAAATTGATGGGAGAAAGGTTGTGAAGTCCCAAAGTAGCAGCAGCGGGTTCCTATTTTTTTTTTTACTACCACTCTGTGGGCGTGGCTTATTTTGTGGGTGTGGCTTGCCAGCCATGTGACCAGGTGGGCGTGGCTTCTCGGACTGCTGAAGGGAGGGGAACTGAGATAGGTCCTGCTGCCCATTCCCCCTCCTCTCAACAGCTCGAGAAGCCTCAAACGTGCGAAAATGCCTAGGATCATCACCGCACGTTTGTGGCTTCTCGGACTGCTGACGGGAGGGGAATGGAGATAGCTCCTGCCGCCCGTTCTTTCAGTGTCTCACACACTCCCTCAGCCATCCTCCCCTGCTTGGACTCTGTGGGGTAGGAAGGCAGTGCATGCGCAGTGCCGGAAGCTTGGCTTCTGGGCATGCGCAGAAGAAAATTTAAAAAAAATTAAAAAGTTTTTTTTTTAAATTGGCAGCACCGACAACCAACCGCACCGGTACTGTGACGTCACCAGCAGGCCGCTACCGGTGCTATAGAGTGGACCGCACTGGTAGGAACCCACCACTGGAGCCATCTCCGAGTGTGGCCCTTTGGTCTCTTTGGTCCCCCTTGGAGATTTCCCTCTCACCAAGCCTAATCCTGCTTAAGTTCCAAGCCCAACTTTGGCTCTTCTAGACTGGAGGCCCATCCACATTTGAGCCGATCCCTTGGAGAAGATGAACACTGAATTCCACAGATGTGAAGTTAGAGAGATGCAGTGAATGGTTAGGGTCTGTTCCTGGCTACGAGGACCATTGTTCCGGCTTTCACTGTGGATTATTTCTGTGCAGTTTGCATTTTTATTGTGCATTTTCACAAAGTGTATTCGGAAGAATTTCCCCTTTACAGCTACTCATGTCAAATATTATTCTGTTGGAAAGGTAGAAATAAAATCTTTCAAAACAAACCAAGAAGATATCTAGCAATTGTCAGATGGAGAGATGCAACTTTCTGTAGGTGAAGATCTGTATAACCTGGGAAGGCAGTCAAAGCTCTGCATGGAGTATATTTGCACTACTGTAAATTGAACTAACTACTGATGTTAGGACTTTCTACCTTTGTGAAACTACAGTATTTTTCGGAGTATAAGACGCACCTTTTTACCCTCAAAAAGAGGGTGAAAACTTGGGTGCGTCTTATACACCGAATGTAGCCCCACCAAGCCACCCCCACCCTTTGGCCTCTGCAAACAGGGCAAAGCACAGCAAACAGGGCAAAGCACAAGAAGAGCACAAGAAGAGATAAACTGCCTCCCGACCTACAGCTGATGGAGGCTTGCAAGCCACGTGGTAAAATGAAACTAACTACGGTGGCTGTAATGTGATAAATTGCTGGGAGATAAACTGCTGGCAATATTAGACTGCTGAAATTGCAGGGAGGCAAGCTATAGCTGCTATGGCTCAGAGCTAGAGCTCTTGCCTCACAATCAGGAGGTTGTGAGTTCTATCCTAGGTAGAGGCAGATTCTGTTAATATGTTATTTTGTTAAATGTTTGTAGAGTGTTCAAATTATTAGACTTATTTTTTAAAGACTGCTTTATTATTGTTCTAGACAACTTAACAAAATGAAGAAGCTTTTTAAAATAAATGCTTGCTCTGAAGAGGCCCAGTGCTATTGTATCTTCTTTTAAATAGCAGAGAATACTTCCAGAAAGCCACATCAGTTTTAAAGATCTGTAAAAGTATAATCTGAAATGTCCTGTTTTAGTATTAAGTATTAGTATTAAGTATTAGTATTAAAAGAAGGCAGTTGAGAAACCCTGACTTAGTCATGTTTGGAGTAGATCTATTTAAATAATTGGGAGGAGTTAGTGTGATTACATTTAAGAAAACTTTCTGGAATTAATATACTGCCATAAATGTACATTTCTCCAATTCTTTGCCATTTCTATGAGTCAAGCACACATGCACAGAAATACAAAGGAAACAGTGTATATCATCTGTACTGTTTGCTGTTTGGCAAATTGCTGGGAGGCAGAGGCCTTTTTTCCTTGTTTTCCTCCCCCAAAACTAAGGTGTGTCTTATACTTCGGTGAGTCTTATACTCCGAAAAATACGGTACATTTCACCAATTTTTTGCTATTTCTATGGGTCAGGCACACATGCACAGAAATACACAGCAAACAGTGTATATCATCTGTACTGTTTGCTGTTTGGCAAATTGCTTGGAGGCAGAGGCCTTTTTTACTTGTTTTCCTCCCCCAAAACTAAGGTGCGTCTTATACTCCGAAAAATACGGTATATAATATGAAACTATATACAGCATATAGTAAATGTATCAAATCTCATGCTGCACCGTATTAGAAGCACTTTTGAAGTCTCCCTGAGAAATCTCCCCTGCTCTTTAGGCTTGCCAATTGCCGGGATAATTGTTTCTCACAGTAATTAATCAGGGTTTTTTCCCTCCCCAAAAAATCCTTGAACTTGTAGAGATTTGAATAGTCTAGGAGAGAAAAAGGACATCAAAGTGGATGTATTCTGAACAGCTTGATACCACTGGCAATCTTTAGTAATCAAACAGTAAATTCTGGCGTAAACATTTATTTTTAAATGCAGTTTTTATATGTGACAATGTTTATCCATCACATCAACATCTCTTTGCCGTAGAAAAGTCCTTTACATTTCACTGAGGATGATTAAATAAATGTTTCTTGGTACTGTTTATGTTAGTGTTCCCAAGAGATTATGTTGAGTAGTTTGACATCAAACTATGCTCTTCGTTTACAAATAAGCATTTCAAAAATACTAATTCTTGCCTCTCTGGACCAGGCTCAGCAGAGGGCAAAGATGGTCTGCAAATGGTAGTTGGGTCCGGTTCCACCCGCATCCCCCAGTTTGCCAAACAGTCACAATTGGTCCTGTGTTTGCCGCCATGTCCAAAATCCGAAGCCCTGCCGGTTGAAACTGGCTTGGCCGAACGCCTGGAAGTCAAGTCACCTTGTCCTACAACACATCGGTTATAGAGGCCGCTCTGCAGGCCTGTCTTGGGAGAGGATCTACCTTTGATCATTGGAATTTGATTTTGATGTCAGTGCTAAGGGGAAAAAGTGTATCCCCACCAACTTTCAAATAACCTTGGAGTTATTGGATAACCATTTGTCTGAAGTAGTGTAGGGTTTCCTGCCTAGGCAGGGGGTTGGACTAGAAGACCTCCAAGGTCCCTTCCAACTCTGTTGTTGTTATTATTGTTATTAACCTGCAAGAGCAGGGGAGGGGAGAGGGTTGGGAGGAGAGTGGGGAGAAATTGGCTAGCAGGTCAAAGACTGGGGATTGATCACAATATTTTAGACTAGCCAAAAATCCCCCTGAGTCATTATGTGGTTCAAAATGAGGGAAACCCAACCATTGTTTCAGTGGTTGTGTGGAGGCTTTTAAGAAGAGTCTGGACAGCTACTTGTCTGGAATGATGCATGGTCTTCTGCTTGAGTAGGGGGTTGGACGAACGCGTGGTGATGTTCCTAGGCATTTTTGCATGTTCGAGGCTACTCGAGCTGCTGAGGGGACGGGGAATGGGCAACAGGACCTCTCTCAGCAGTCCGAGAAGCCACGCCCACCCGGTCACATGGCTGGCAAACCACACCCACAAAATAAGCCACACCCACAGAGTGCTAGTAAAAAAATTAGGAACCCGCCCCTGGTGGGAATGTGTGTGTGTGTGTGTGTGTGTGTGTGTGTGTGTGTGTGTGTGTGTGTGAGAGAGAGAGAGAGAGAGAGAGAGAGAGAGGGAGGGAGAGAGAGAGAGAGAGATGCATAAGTTTAAATAAAACTTTATACTGTAAGGTCCCAGAAGTTTCCACGAGTCACTGAGGTGCCAAAGAGAATGAGACTCGAGACGAGGCTTGCAAAAATAACAGCTTTTTAAATTCCTTTGGCCAAAGTAGAAAAAGAGCTGGGTGAATACTATATCCAATACAGACAAAATGCATGTAAGGAATAGCCACACACTGCAAGAGTGGCTTAGAGTATTATATACAGTTTACGCCGATAGAAACAAAGTTCATCCAATCAGAGAGAGGTTCGTCACCAACGTGGTTTTTAAAGTGTTCTTTGTCCAGGCCTGTCTCTGCTATCTTACAGAGCAGGGGCGGGTTCTTATTTTTTTTACTACCACTCTGTGGGTGTGGCTTATTTTGTGGGTGTGGCTTGCCAGCCATGTGACCGGGTGGGCGTGGCTTCTCAGACTGCTGAAGGGAGGGGAACTGAGATAGGTCCTGCCGCCCATTCCCTCTCCCCTCAGCAGCTCGAGAAGCCTCAAACGTGCGAAAATGCCTACGATCATCACTGCACGTTCGTGGCTTCTCGGACTGCTGAAGGGAGGGGAATGGAGAAAGCTCCTGCTGCCCGTTCTTTCAGCATCTCACATGCTCCCTCAGCCATCCTCCCCTGCTTGGACTCACTGTGGGGTAGAAAGGCAGTGCATGCACAGTGCCGGAAGCTCGGCTTCTGGGCATGCACAGAAGAAATTTTTAAAAAATTTTTTTAAAAAAACTTTTTTTAATGGCGGCGCCCAGGCACCGGCAACCGACCGCACTGGTACTGTGACGCCACCAGCGGGCCGCTACCGGTGCTATAGAATGGACCGCACAGGTAGGAACCCACCACTGTTATAGAGTATCCCTTGTTCTTCTTGTGTGTGTGTTAGTGCTCCTAGGCAGCCATCCCCCCCATCTATGGAGCAGGATGTTTGATGGCAGCTTAGAACTACATTGGCTCTTCTGGCAGCTGCAGCACACGGCTGGATGAGTTGCTGAACTATATAGGCTTCTTAGCCTTGCTGATTAAAGGGTTCTGCTTTGAGGGGTATGAATTGAGAAAAATGAGCCAGAATTTTGACAAATAAAACCATATTTCTTTTATTTAAATATTTACAATAGCTTAGAAATGTCATATAAAGAAAGATGGCCTCTCTAAGGAGCTGATGTGCAAAGAGGCTGCGGAGGGTTTATAACTCGTCTTCCAATCACAACAACCAACCAACTTAGGAAGGAGAGAAATGAATAAAAACAGATTTATAGGGATGTGTTTTTCTTCCAGTTTCAAAGGGGAGAAATGGAATGGGTTTTAATCAGCTTTTTTAAAAAACACAGAAGTTCTTCATACAACCCAAATTGCTACCTTATTCAGCAGGGAACAAAAAGATGATCAAGATGGCGTCTGCGCCTGAATGATCAAAGCCTTTTCCCCCTTGTGTTGAACGTGTGACACATAAAAAAGGAGTGAAGTTTTGACTATGTGATCGCAGCTGCCACCTCGACTTCTTTTGGACACCTCATCCCGTGGACCCCCTACCTGGCTTCAAAATGAAAGATATTTAAGATTAGTCCACAACTATTAGGGCAAATAAAAATGCCTTTACTTTTTTTAAAAATGAGGGTTTTGCCAGAATCCAACTATTTCTGCTACATAATCTCTCTCCCTCTCTCTCTCTCTTTCTCTCTCTCTCTCTCTCTCTCTCTCTCTCTCTCTCTCTGTGTGTGTGTGTGTTGTGCGAATATCAACTCCATTGACTCCCTTGCATTTCTCTCAGCAACAGGACTAAAACAGTATATATATGTGTATGTGTGTGTGTGTATACATACATACACACATATATATACACATATACACATATACATATACATACATGTATACATATACACATATACATATACATACACATACACAAACATACATACATACATACATATATATGTAGCATTTTTTGCTTATATATATATATATATATGTATGTATGTATGTATGTATGTATGTATATATGTATATATGTATATATGTATATATATATATGTATATACATATACATACCGTGTTTCCTCGAAAATAAGACCCTGTCTTATATGTTTTTGAACCCTGAAATAAGTGCTTGGCCTTATTGCCATGCACTCAAAAGCCCGATTGGGCTTATTATCAGGGGATGTCTTATTTTGGGGGAAACAGGGTATATATATGTATATGTATATATAATGTGTGTGTGTGTGTGTACACACACATAAAAAACCTTTAATAATTCTCAGAAAATCTTAATCCACAACCTTTCCACCTTTCTCTGTTTCTGCAATCTCTACTTCCACCCTCTCTTTCTATTAACTTGACTGCTTTTTCTTTCTTTCGCCCCACACTCTTTTCCACTAGCCACCCTGGTCTCCTTTCTGTAAACCTGCCGAAGGTCCTGGGGGGACCCCTCCCCGAATTCCAGCTTTTGGAGTTCTAGACCCCAACATCTCTGGAAGGATGGACTGCCTGCCAATTAAGCTAACAGTAACCTGGAAATAGTAATGGGAGGAAGGTGAACTCTGAGGGGTCAAAAAATTCAAGATGGTGGCCACAATGTGTGATGAAAGCCCGCCTTGCTTTTATTCACAACAGGGCTTTGATTGCAGAGCCATGATTGACCCCTTGACTTTCTTGACCCATTCCTGTAGCCATCCAAGTCTACATTGTGCAAAACTAAAACGTTCTCCATTTTAACAGCGTGATAAAGACGTCCATCTACATCTTCACTGTTGAATGAGAACCACCCAGAATCTCAAACATCCCACTCTGCCGACCGCTCACAACTGCACTTTCCTTCTGTCTTCGCAAGCCGTGGGAGGAGTGAAGAGCCCTGACAACCCGAGGCAGGAGGAACAATTGTGATGGGGCAACCTCACATGACTCTTGAACAGGGTGATTTGAAATCAGAGAGTCTGCCAGATTGCAAGGCAGGGAAACGGCCATTCTTGGCAGTCATTTCATAGATCTGTACAGCAAATGAAATAAGGTTTTCCTGACATTTTCCTTCCCCCTCCCTCCTCGGTGGGGTTTGGGATGATCCACACTTGGCTGCATCTGGAGCCTAACCCTTTCTTCATCTCAAGGGCTCATGCCAGGCTTTGCCAATCCTAGAACAGCGGGCATAAGTCACCCACACCTAGGTGCGTGTGTGTGCGCACACACAGATCCAGTGACAAAGCTGAAACTTCAAGCAAAGGCAGAGGATGAAAGTGTCACGTAGTGAATATTGTCAGTTATATGTCTATGCAGGGTGATGCACCCCTATCCTAATATTATGGTACATTCCAATATAAGCAGAACACGTGATATGATGAGTGCGCATGTGTGCATTCCTAAACCACCATTAATTCTCTTCTGCCTTAGCTGTCGACCCGAACGGTCGTGTTTTCTTAGTAAAGATGTAATTATTCAGGATTTATTGTTTTTGTACCAAAATAAATATTTCTATTAGACTTTTAATCTCGGCTTTATTTCTAACTGTCTGAATTCCAAGCAAAGATCCAAATCGCCTCTATGAGATTAATTCTCATCGCTCAACAGAAAGTCTAAACTGGGAAGGAGGAGGAGACCGGAATAGCAGCTAAAACTTTTGGATTTCCGTGTGATGCATCCAAGAAACAAACTATTGTTAACAAGGAATAGCAGCTTTGTGGCATTTTTCAATGTGCTTTCAAGAAAAGCAAAACAAAATTGTGAAAACTCTAGAAGGGCGAAATTATGACTTCATTATTAGGTTTGGTGTGACTTTTGAACCAAACTGAACATTTTTTTGTGTGTATTTTTTTCTCCTTCCTTCCTTCCTGCTCATCTCTCCATGATGTAAAGCTGGAAAATGTACAACCTCTTCAGCTACAAGCAAACACACTGGAAATTGTGCTAGACAAACACTGCCTCAGAGGGACACATTTCCTGTTCTTTGTCCTGGGCAGGAAAAGTTTGAAGGTCCTGCACTGAGGCAGCCGTGAGATTCTTCCCATCCCCTATTTTACAGAATACCCTCCCTCCCTGCCTCCCACCAGGTGTGGGCCCTTAAACAAATGTCTCCTCTGCCAACATGAAGCTGTTGTGCTCCTCAGTTTGGACGCTGGGGCAGGGCTGGCTTCTAAGCCACTCGACTCTGCTCCGCATCAGTTCCTTCTCCACCATTTCTGCTCCTGTTGGGGCAAAGTCTTTGGGATTGTCCTGGCTGAAGTATTCCCGGACTGTGTTGCGAATGGAAGCCGGGAGAAAGAAGTGGAAAGTGCCACCACTGTCCTGGCTGGGCTTCTCTTCCGGATGTGTCGGCAGCTGCCCTGGATCTTCTGCCAGAGCGGTCCTTTGTGGAAGCTTTTCCTGTGACGAGCAGCCCACAGATCCTTGGTGGCACCTCCTCGAAATGGAATGGAGTACCAAAGGAGTGTTTTGTCCATAAAAGACTGTCTGGGGAATATGAACCCGTACGGTGGGTAGGCTCTTGGAAGTGCCTTCACTGCTACTGTGTTTTCCATCTGAGATGGTACCCTGGTTGCTCACAGTTACAATTGCTTCCTCTGGCACCACTGGAGAATCCCTTGGACCTCGCTCTTTGGGGGCCATGTACACTGTTATCTTGGTGCGCTTCAAACTCTCTTGACTGTGAAGAGCAGGTTCTGCACATTTGACCTCTAGGTGCTTCACAGATTTCTCCCTCTGTACATACTGGTTCGCTGGAGCAGAACTCCCAGGAATACGGTGCCTGCTGTCAGGGTCTTCAGAACCGTGTCTCCAAAGAACCAGAGAGGGCATCTCGGTGAACTGCGACTCCTGCTGGTTTTTGTCCAGGTTGTCCTTATTTCCTAGATTTCCAGTCATCCGAAGGGACATGAAAACCTGCCCCTCACCTCTGCCGTGGCTTTTCTCTTTATCCTCCACTTGCCTGATGCTGTCATGGCAAGAGTCCATATTGCCAGGGCCTCGGGGCAAAGGAGGAGTAAAGGGCTTGTGCCATCCTTTCAAGGGCTTCTTAGGCTCTTTGGAGGACAAAGCGTGGAGCCTGGTGGAAGTACCAAACATGAAGGGCAGGCTCGAGACATCCATGGGGCTGAAGGCAGAGGACTCAGAGCAATAGGAGAAGGCGCTGTCTAGGGAGCTTAAGGAGGAAGCTGAGGGAGAAGTGGTGGTGGAGGACAGGCTGGAGAAGCTGGACCGGTTGGACAGGCTTGTTTTCTGAGTATTGACCTTCTTTGTCACTTGGCTGCACAGAGGTGACCTCCAGAAGCTTTGCCTTGCTCTGCTCAGCCCGGGGCTCAAACCTTCATCAATAAGCTTCTGACTCTCCAGCTGCAACTGCTTGAGCCTATGGATGTAATCGCCGTGGCTATGCATGATGGTGGCGTCACAACTGGATTGGCGGGCCACTGGCTCGTGGTCCTGGGCTGGGAACTGAGAGCTCAGGCAAACACTGGGCTCCGAGGAGCATCGGTTCCTTGCAGGGCTGAGCGAACTGATGGAGCCGAGAGAGCAGAAGGAACTTTCTTCTTCAAGGAGGTCATAACTGTCAGTACTTGCGTCCTTCCTGGCTTTATTCTGGTAGCAAGCAGTGATCTCACTGAACAAATCCCAGTCTTCTTGTTCCTCACTGAGAATCAGCCCTCCGGATGGGCTGAACAGGCCATCATCTCCTTCAAGCCCGTAACGTTCTTGGTCTCTTTCTTGGTAAGAGGTTGCATATTCCATCTCATCCGAGGAATCATTGTGCTGAACTGCAGAGTGAAGAAAGAATGTTGAAGGACAGAAGATGGTATCTATGGGAGCATTTGTTGCCTAAGCCTGCCCAAGTGTCCCCTCCTCCACCACCCCATATTATCTCTCTGATATTGTGTGGAGGGTTAGCAGATTTTAAAACTCTACTAAATCAGTTGGCAAAGTAAATTACTAAGAAGTGCATTTCAAGAAATTTATTTTAAAAGGAGTTTTCACAGACAGGATGGCCTAAGAACATTTCCAGTGGTGTGACTGCATCTTGTTGAGAAAGCAGATACAAATTCAACAATAAAAGATGCAACCCAGCCAGAAAGTGGTCATTTCCTCTTTGGTCCTTCTCCTCTCCTAGTCCTTGCAGAGGGATGATCAGATGAGGATGCCTTTAATGGTACGATAATCTGATTTAATAAAACTTTTCCCCTACTTCTGATTGGTTGATGCTTAATAAGGACTGCCTCCTTCAGCATACCTCCCTAAGACCGATCAGAGCCCACAGAGTTGGTCTGCTAAATGTCCCATCAGCCAAACAATGTCGGCTGGCGGGCCCATGAACGAGGGCCTTCTCTGTGGCAGCACCGGCTCTCTGGAATACACTACCCCCCCGAGATCCGCATTATTCCCACCCTGCCAGCCTTCAGAAAAGCATTAAAAACATGGCTTTGTCGACAGCCCTGGGGCCAATGATTTTAATACAACACCGATTACTCTTGGCCCCATGAATGATTTATTGTGTGGGTTTTTTAATAATTGTTGGTTTTAATGTTTTTTAATGCTTTTTTTAAATAATTACTTATGTTCTTAATGTTTTTAATGTCTATTATTTGCATGTAGATTTCTTATTGTTGTGAGCCGCCCAGAGTCCCTGTGGAGTGGGCGGCATACAGGCGAGAATAATAAATACATAAATAAATAAGAACAACTTCTGATCCATTTCTTGATGGATTTAGAGTGCTGCTTATGGATATGCCTGATTTTAATTTTGAATACTATTTTTAGGGCAGGCCATCTGCAGTTTCTCTTCAGCTAAAATGTTTTGATGAGAGTATGTAATGAGGAAGAACCAGGCTCTGAGAATATGAGACATTTGAAAGACTATTGTTTAGAATTGTCCGTGTGTGTGTGTGTGTGTGTGTGTGTGTGTGTGTGTGTGTGTGTGTGTGTGTGTGTGTGTGTGGCAAAAGTCAAGGTGGTAGCTGCAAGCTCATGGCTGAAGCTCCACCTTCTTTCCTCATGTACTGACCATGCAGTGCACATAAAAAGAGGACAAGGTTTCAATCATGCAGTTGTAGCGCCTTCCTTGATTTTTTCAAATTCCCTCTGCAATTGGCCCTGTTCTTGTTAATGCTGTTCAATGTGGCCCACATCTTTGTGTATTATTTATTTATTTATTTTGCTGTTCTTATATGCCGCCCTATTCCCTGGGGACTCAGGGCGGCGTACAACAGAGTATAATCTCACCGGCTCAAGGTTGACTCAGCCTTCCATCCTTCCGAGGTAGGTAAAATGAGGACCCAGATTGTTGGGGGCAATATAAATATACATTGCTTACTGGTGTAAACCGCTTAGAGAGTGCTTGCACCGTGAGGCGGTATATAAATGTCATAAATAAATAAATAAATAAATAAATAAATAAATAAATAAATAAATAAATAAATAAATAGATAGATAGATAGATAGATAGATAGATAGATAGATAGATAGATAGATAGATAGATAGATAGATAGATAGATAGATAGGTAAGTAAGTAAGTAAGTAAGTAAACAAACAAACAAACAAATAAATAAATACAATATAAAAACAGTAGTAAAAATAATAAATGATTTAAAACATTCAATTAATTAAAAGATTAAAAAGCCAAACAACAGATTCATACCCGGGGGTATGAATGTACCTGGGAAAGATAAAATGAATTAATAATCTAGCAACCATCTTACCTAGCAAGTCATCCACACTTCGGGACTTCTTCTTCTCTGGCCTTTGGAACAGGGAAGCAATGTCCCCTCCAAAAATTTCAGCAGAGTTCTCAATTAGGAATTGCACCAACATAGCCACCTACCAAAAGGAACAGTCCCAGGTCAGAATGGGAGAAGCAGCCTCGGATGTCGCACTAGGAGCACCGAGGAAGACAATGGCCTGGTTTGCATAACAGGCTAAGCCAGAATGTTTGGTCAGTTTTTGCTTATCTAACAATCCAGATTTATGCAGGTTGAACATAAATGGGAAGCAGGACATAACAGAATAACAGAGTTGGAAGGGACCTTGGAGGTCTTCTAGTCCAACTCCTAATGTATCAACCCTAATGCCAGACTGACTCCAGCCTTGCCCAAACTGCTGAGGTCCAGATGGGCGGAAGTCCAACTCCCTTCATTTCCAGCCATTCCCACCGACGGCCAGGATGGTCTGAAGGGGCCGCTTACAGCTCAGCCTGCCTGGGCTGCAGGTTGGGCAAGTCAGATTTTCATCATGCAATTTGCCTCTCTGGGCTCTTTGGGGAAAAAGCCAAAGCACAATGTCAACTTTGAACATGCTCAAGTTGTTTAAATGCAGAGTGGCCTTCAACAACTTTGACCCCCATTTTTCTATCCCAAACCCCCACCCGCTCAAGGCTTGCACCGTGTGCCATGGAGGAGGAAAGAAATATTAGCGGAGAGGAAAAGCCCTTGTCCTTTGGGATCGAGCGACTCTTGGGAAGAGCAGATTTCAGAACAGATGCGATCACCTTCTTGGTTGACTTGCTCTCCTCCTCGGGTCCAGTGGGACTGGGAAGCCACAACATGTTGGGGGCGATGCAAAGAGCCAGGTTGAAGGCATTCATCTGATTCTCCACCGCATTCTGCTCAATATGGTACAAGACCCCAAAGAGGTGCTTCAGCAAAAGGAGGTTGGCCTCCGGAAGCTGCTTCACTAAGCTGCCCAAAGAAAAGAGAGACCAAGAAGAACCAATTGAGAATCCTGTGTGCTTCCTGTGGCATCGGCATAGATCAGTGATGGCGAACCTATGGCACGCGTGCCACAGATGGCACGCAGAGCCATATCTGCCGGCACGCGAGCCATTGCCCTAGCTCAACTCCAGCATGCATGTGCGTGCCAGCCAGCTGATTTTTGGCTCGTGTGGAGGCTCTGTGAGGGCATTTTAGGTTTCCAGAGGGCCTCCGGGGGGTGTTTTTGCCCTCCCCAGGCTCCAGGGAAGCCTCTGGAGCCTGGGGAGAGCGAAAAACGGGCCTACCAGGCCCACCGGAAGTCAGGAAATGGGCCATTTCCGGCCTCCAGAGGGCCTCTGCGGGGGCGGGAGAGGCCGTTTTCACCCTCCCCAGGCATTGAATTATGGGTGTGGGCACTCGCATGTGCGTGACAGCGCGCGCGCACGTGCTTTCGGCACCCGAGGGAAAAAAGGTTCGCCATCACTGGCATAGATACTCCTCAAGCAAACTGCTTTGGTGGGGGGACTGGAGTAGGGAGCCTCCCCTGCCTGGGGGTCTTCAGCAGAAACTGGACTGCTGGGGAGAATTCCAGGAAACTGGATGTCACGTAGTGAATATTGTCAGTTGTATGTCTATGCAGGGTGATGCACCCCTATCTAATATTATGGTACATTCCAACATAAGCAGAACACGTGATATGAGTTGTACACATGTGTGCATTCCTAAACCACCATTAATTTTCTTCTGCCTTAGCTGTTGACCTGAACGGTCGTGTTACTCAGCAAAATGTAGTTCATTCAGGATTTATTGTTTTTGTACTGAAATAAATATTTTCTATTAGACTTTTAATTTCGGTTTTATTCCTAACTGTCTGAATTCCAAGAAAAGATCCTACATCGCCTCTATGAGATATCATTCTCATTTCAACACTGGATGACAAGAGGAGAACTCGGGAAGGCTGTCCTGTCCCTCCTGCTGGTGGAGAGAAAAAGCCACCGCTCTGTGATCAGGAAGACAGTTCCTGCACAGTGGCAGAAGAGGGGCTTTCCTTCCTTCAGACAGCAGATTGTCCGAACTGACCGATGCAAAACAAGCAGGCCTCCATGTGGAAATGTGTCTTGAGATGTAGAAAAGTGAAAGGCACAGACTAGAGAGAGACCTTGTGAGCCTCATGACTTCACAGGGAGGTGGAATCTCTGGTTGTTTAGCAGCTCCAGCCAGCATGAAGATGCGGAGAGATGCTGAAGACATTGTGCAGTGCAGGGGCGGGTTCCTAATTTTTTTACTACCACTCTGTGGGTGTGGCTTATTTTGTGGGTGTCGCTTGCTGGCCATGTGACCGGGTGGGCATGGCTTCTCCGACTGCTGAAGGGAGGGGAACTGAGATAGGTCCTGCCGTCCATTCCCCCTCCCCTCAGCAGCTTGAGAAGCTTGAACGTGCAAAAATGCCTAGGATCATCACCGCGCGTTCGTGGCTTCTCAGACTGCTGAAGGGAGGGGAATGGAGATAGCTCCTGCTGTCCGTTCTTTCAGTGTCTCACGCGCTCCCTCAGCCATCCTCCCCTGCTTGGACTCACTGTGGGGTAGGAAGGCAGCACATGTGCAGTGCCAGAAGCTCGGCTTCTGGGCATGCGCAGAAGAAAATTTTTTTTAAAATTTTTTTAAAATGGCGGCGCCCAGGCATTTGCACCGGTACTGTGACATCACCAGCAGGCCGCTACCGGTGCTATAGAGTGGACCGCACCTGTAGGAACCCACCACTGGTGCAGTGGCATTGTCAAGCAGTGATTTTATATTGCCTGTTATATGTATATGCAGGGAGAAGCATCCCTATCTAATATAATGGTTTATTCCTGAGCACGTGATTGATATGTTCTTGTACGCATGTGCACATTCCTTTCTCCATTCATTCCTTTTGTTCCTAGCTTCCATTGAAGCAACACCTATTTTTATATCAGAGATGTAGAATAATGAGGATTTATTGTTTTGTACCGAAATAAATATTTTTACTTAGACCTTTAAACTGCGGTTTCTTTTCTAATGTCTGATGTCCGGGAAAAGATCTATTTCTCCTTGTGAGATAAATTTTCGCCTCCGTCAGGCATTGGCCAGCTCACAGGTTGCTAAAGGTCATGCATGATATGACCTCCCTGAGCCCCTTACCAAGCAGTGAAATACACATGCTCTGAACAGCTCCATGCACATGATGACCTAAGCCTGTGAAACCCAGCCTCACACAGGTGTCCATCCCCCACAATATGTAGCTGATTTGGGTGAAGCCAAAGATTGTGAGAGAAAGCACCACCCACCTCTGGATGGCTTCAATCTTGTGAGCTTGGCTTTCCTTATCCATGGCTTCCATCCATAGATTGTGCATGTCTGAGGACAGAACACTGTCAGGTATATTTCGTAGAAAGTCCTACATTTAAATACAGATACGTAGAGTAGCTTAGTTAGTCACACAATCAGCAAGTTAGCTTTGAGTTTTCTTTGAAAGCACTTTTATCGATTGAGCCTCCAGGAATCAGCAGTCTGGCCACAGGATTCTGAGGTCACAATCTGAGTGTAGCAAAAATGGTCTTGAGAGTCACATGCGGATGATGGGTTGCTGTCTTCTTCCCAACTCCCATAAAGCAACCAAAGAGAACTGCAATGTGAACTGTTCCTTTGCTCTAAAAAGCTTCAGCTAAGCTCAGAGGGCTGCAGTGAGAGCAGGCCAGCAATCCGATGCAAAGGGCTACTTGTCATCTAGGCACCAGAGGAGAAATTGTGTCCACTGGAGCTTAGAATCTTTTTAAAAAGATTTTTAAGAGGCTCTGAGCTGCTCTACCTAAAGATCTCTTGTTCTTTGGCAACTCCTCAGTTGTTGCACCCACATTCAGAAGTGGTGCGTCTTCCCTGTTGCTTTTGGGTTGCGTATCAATCTTCTACCTTCATTTCAGCATTTCTGGGATAATACATATTTCTAGTCTTACAGAAATATTTCTAAAGCTCTTTGAAATTCTTCTATTATTTCCTCAAGGCAATGAACATCCACCTTTGCCTTAAAGCAAGGGTGGCCAAACTATGGCTCTTTGAGGACCTGTGGACTTCAACTCCCAGAATTCCTGAGCCAGCCATGCATGGCTGGCTCAGGAATTCTGGGAGTTGAAGTCCACAGGTCCTCAAAGAGCCATAGTTTGGCCACCCCTGCCTTAAAGCATTTACTTTAATCAAAATCCATCTTTTGTTATTTTATAAATGGGTTAGGAATTATGGGAATCACAATTTTTCCATGAACTCTGAATTCCCACATCACTCTTAACTGACTCCTGTGGTGACCCACTTTACCGTAATGATCGCTGCTGCCACGAAGACAGATTCGCCGTCCACTTGGACATCGTCGCCCGAGTTGAGCTTCTCTTTCAGCTCCTTGCAATTTTTGGCATTGGCGGAGCGCCTGAAGATGCCCCGGGTGGAAGGACCTTCGTGGTAGAGCAGATACAAAATGTCCTGCATGTGATGAAGGCAAACAACACACCGTCACTGTAATACTTCTCTAAAATTATTGTGGTGTGCTGGTTGGGGAGTTCTGGAAGTTGAAGTCCACACATCTTAAAAGTGGCTGAGGTTGAGAAACACTGTTCTAAGGGTTTATCTAAGAAATCCAGTTAATGAAAACTGGAGAAAGCAAGAGCCAAATGACAGAGGGTGGGAAGTAAGACTAGAGGCAACTCTTAGTCTCCCCTCCCTTTGCAATAGGATCTGGGGTGGAGGTACCCGGTCTGCTGTGTCCATGTCTTCAGTTGAGTTTTGGTATCCACCAGCAGCGGGTTGCTCCCTTACCGGCGCGCGCCCCCTCACGTGAAAATCGCGCTGAAATCTCGCAAGGGGATGCGCGTGCGCGTGAGATTTCAGCACGATTTTGTTTCCGCGCATGTGCAGAAGCAAAATCTCACCAAAATCTCTCCCTCGCGGGCGTCCCCTCATGAGATTTGGGCGCGGTTTTGCTTCCGCGCATGTAAAGCAAAATCGGCCAAAAATTCACAGAAAAAAATGGCGATGCGCACGATGGACTAGTAGAGAGGGCTCCGGAGCGGTCGCGCGCAAATTGCGCAATCGGCTGCTCCCTACCGGAGCTGCGCACTGGACAGCTCCAGCAGGAACCCACCTCTGGTATCCACTCAGGCAATCTCAAGAGCGAAGCCCCCTCCATGCTAGGACTACAGGGAGAGCACTGGCCTCTCCCCACCCACCCCCAGGATTAGAGCTCTCACATCTTCCCCTTCACAGTGGCAGATGGATAAAACCGTATGCCATTAAAGAGTCGGGAAAACGTGGTTGCGTTGGGAGTTTTCATACAGACATACCCCCCTCAAACCCAAACTCTGGTAGGTAAGCCGAGAAGCACATCTTACCATGATGGGCTTGGGAAGAGTTCCGTCAGGACAGACTGATGTTAAGGACAAGCCAAAGAGTTTTCGGGGGTTGGTTGGGGACTGAGAGGCAGGACTGCCCGTCGGGGTGCTGACACTTCGCCGAAGAGCCCAGTCGATCAGAGACTTCTTGCGCTTGAAATGTTTCTGCAAAGGAGCTGAGAGCACAAAGGGACATGGGTGCAAGTGGTCAAACGGTCTTTGCATTTCAGGACAGCTCCTGGTCAAGAAGGCCGGTGGTCAAAAAAGAACAACTGAAGCCATTAAAGGCGGCTCACGAAGACCTGGATGGTGGACTTCTTGTCTGATTAATGTGATGCATTACTGTAGTTTTATCTAGTATCGAGTATAAGACGCACCTTAGTTTTGGGGGAGGAAAACAAGGGGAGAAAATCTGCCTCTGCCTCCCAGCAATTGGCCTCCCAGCAAACAGCAAATAGCAAACAGTACAGATAATATACACTGTTTGCTGTGTATTTCTGTGCATGTGTGCCTGACCCATAGAAATAGCAAAGAATTGGAGAAATGTACATTATGGCAGTATATTAATGCCATAAAGTTTTCTTAAATGTAGTCACACTAACTCCTCCCAATTATTTAAATAGATCTACTCCAAACATGACTAAGTCAGGGTTTAAGTCAGCTGCCTTATCTTAATACTAAACAGGACACTGTTACATTTCAGATTATACTTGTACAGATGCTGTTAAAATTGATGTGGCTTTCTTGAAGTATACATTATTCTCTGCTATTTAAAAGAAGATACAATAGCACTGGGCCTCTTCAGATCAAGCATTTATTTTAAAAAGCTTCTTCATATTTTTAAGTAGTCTAGAACAATAATAAAGCAGTCGTTAAAAAATAAGTCTAATAATTTGAACATTCTATAGACATTTATAATTATTGACTTATCTCCTTGCATCCAGTTTCAGCAACTGATTAGCACAAGAAAATAAAATTCTGCCTCTGCCTCCCAGCAATTTGCCTCCATGCAGTTTTAGTTTCACTTTCATTTTAGCATGTGGGCCTGCCTGCAGCCTCAATCAGCTGCTGGTCGGGAGGCCGATAATCAGTTGCTTGTGCTAATCAGGCTCTGCACTGTTTGCTGCAAGGAGGTAAATTGCTGGGAGGCTGAGGCCAAAGGGTGGGGGTGGCTGGGTGGGGCTACATTCGGTGTATAAGACACAGCCAAGTTTTCACCCTCTTTTGGGGGGTAAAAAGGTGCATCTTATACTCCGAAAAATACGATATTTATTGTCCCATTTTTCTCTCTGCTAGTTCAAGGCAGTGTACACGGGGATCGTCTCTCATTTTCTACCCACAATAACAACCCTGCCTGCTGGGTTGAACTGAGAAAGAGCAACTGTTCAAAACTGTTGAGGAAGCTCCATTTCAGAGCATCTTCACCACAAGAGCATCCTGCAGTCTTTTTATTTAATTGGATTTCATTCCATCCCCCTTTTTAATCAAGGTAAGTATATCAAAGAGCTCACGATCAAACGCCGAGCCGTTTTCTGGAGAGCTAAAACCAGCAGGACAGCAAGAGGGTTGAACTTGATTGGAAAAGTGGCCCTGAGCCAAGAAACCCTCAGTTTTCCCTACAGCCGATTCCTTGATGAACATTTTGTTAGACCCGGAGGTGAAGTTTTTCCTGCTCTCCCTACTCCGCCCCACCCAACAGAAAGAAATGAGGCTTGCTGATTTGGCACCAGAAGAGGGGAATAATTGGAGGCAATTGGGTTGCTCTGCCCTTTGGACAGTCTCAAATTCACAAACAACAATCAGAATCCCAGTTTTTCCTTGGATCTGGCCTCCTGGAGAAGTCCCATTTCTGCCTGAGAAATCTTTCCCTGATAGGGCGGGGGTGGTGGCATCCTCCTCGGCCTGATTAGACCAGTCTCAGGAAGCATTGAGTCAGCTTGCGTGGCCAAAGAGGCTCAAAAGTTGCCAAACAGGCCGTTAATGGCCAGGCAGCCTCTGCAAAGGGTTGGGGCAGCCCAGTTCTCCAGGGTCTGTGGCAGAGATGGGTTCCTCCCAGTAGGCTCTTACCTGTTGGTCACCGCAGAGCCGAAGAAGCTGGTGGCATTCACGGCGCGGGGTTTCCCACGCCCGCTTCCCACGCCCGCCTGGACGCCGCCATTTGCGTTCTTTTGCCCTCTGCGCAAGCAGAACGCTTTGCACATGCGCAGAGGGCAAAAGAATGCAAATGGCGGTCTTCAGGCGGGCGGCGGAAGCGGGGGGGAAGCCCTGCGCCGTGAACGCCACCAGCTTCTTCGGCTCTGCGGCGACCAACAGGTAAGAGCGTACCGGGAGGAACCCACCTCTGGTCTGTGGAGCTGCTTGGACGGCTTTCTTTACGCAGACAGCCATGGCTTCCAGTGGGACACTGGCAAAGTGAAGAGGGTCTCGCACCCATGTTGAGAAAATGGCCTTAAAGTGACTTTGGGAGTGTGCTAAGCATGGGTGTTTCACTGTGGCTCTGAATCTTTACATAGGCCTGGGCCACATTATAACAGGAGACCCCACTCTTCCTCCCAGCAAGTGAGATCTCACCTCTCCGCAACTGCAACGGAGCCTGGGGTTTGGGCTTCAGGATGAACTGGCACCGCCGGTCCCTGGGCAGCTGGTCCAGCAGTGACGTTTCATACTCCTCGGGAAGCAGCAGGCCGTTGCTGGGGCCTCGCATCTGGTCCACGGAGCCTTGGAGGCAACCCAGGATAATGCTGAAGGGATGCTCGTGTCCTGTGGCAACAACAGACCGGTTGCGTCATCTGCTGAAGGCAAAGATGCTTGGCGAGGTTTAAGTTTGGGAAATAAAAAGCAGCACAAGAATTGACCCACTGGGATTGTGGTCCATATGGCTGAAGGAGGCTGAGCCTAGACATCACCTTTCCCCCCATGTCCAATGCCCAGGGGAAGGAGTGTCACGATGTGAATATTGCCAGTTTGTGCAACTCTATGTTTCCTAAGGTTCCTGTATTTATGATCAAGCAGACATGTGATATGTTTTACTACGCATGCATGCATTCCGGGGTTTGTCAACTCCCATTTCTTTCCTTCTCTTCTCCATTTCTGCCGAAGGCAGACGTGACTTCATTAGCTGACAAGATGTAGCTTATTAAGGGTCTATTTTATTATTTTTGTACTGAAATAAATATTTTGTTAATTAGATTTGAATCTCGGTTTTATTTTCTAATGCGAATGACTTCAAAGAAGCAAGATCCAAGATCGCCTCTGATAGGAGAAAATCCTATCTTGACAAGGAGATCCAACCGATCAGCCCAGGAAGGCCCATCGCAGTTACTGGTCGAATCAAGTCAGGGAACAACCTTCGGTCCTCAGAGGTCCGATTTTATCATTGGCTTGACCCCATTCACTTTAAACTGCCATAAACTGAATTATCCCATCCTGAATTGCCCAGAGGGCTCCCTGACTGAGTATGAATATCTGCAGAATGACAAGTGACCCAAGCCAGGTGTGGTCCAGCTGTTGAGCAAGGAAATGAGATCCGCCTGAAGCTAAAGGGGAAAAAAAATCTTTCCTTGACAGCAGGACATTCCTGATAAGGATGTATGGCTGCAGAGCAAACAATTATTTGCATCACAAATAGATGAAGTCCCATCATCCCCTTGCAAAAAAACCCCCTCCATTACGGATCCACTTCCGAGGAGCTTCGCCAAATGTCCTGACTTTAAGAAATGAGAGATATTCATGTGCACAACTCCTGAAGGAAAAAGCGGTGCGAAGAGGGGAAATTGTTCCTTTCTTGTTAAAAAGGACGTTGCCAGCCACCCAACAACCAGAATATACGGAACCACATTTTTTCCTGCCACTGGCTTCTGGGCTCCAATGCAGAGCACAGAAACATGCCTGCTAATGCCACCCCTGGTACCCACCCAATTCCCCACTGCAGGGGTTTTCAACCGGTGGTCCGTGGACCCCTGGGGGTCAGCAATGTCGTTACAGGGCTCTGCGATGGGATATGGAAATTGAAATGTAAGAGGGGTAAGTATTAAAGGGAACGGACAATGTTTTTGTTGTAGCCTTATTGGACTGTGATGGTCTCAATGGGAGATGCTGGGCTTCTTCTACCCCACTGGAGAAAAGGGCTCAGCAGGGGTGAGGCGGGAGCAGGACCCTGACTGTGCACCGTCCTGAATTTTGTTTAACCCCCACCCCTTGGAGGAAAGCCCTGGGGCTTAGTTCTCACTGTACAAGGGGTCACAATTGAGACCCATATCAAGCAGAATTTGCCTCTGCTGATGAAGCGAATTCCTGGGAACCGCAGTCAGGTGTTCCAAAGAACGGCCGAGGAATCCACAAAGTGGCAGGGGTGACTTTTCTCTTCCGTAAACTCATGGCGGCTCTGTGAAGGTCTGGTCTACATAAAGACAGGGCGGTGTCATGCCCATCGGAGTCTGAATCTGCAGGGGAAGATGAGCTGGAACAAGAGCCGACAGAGATCAAGAGGGCGGCTCCATTGGCCTTGGAGGAAACTGGGAAAGGGCAGAGTCAAGGCTTTTCAGGATTAGAAAGGCTTGCAGACAGGGAGGAGCAGGAGAGACAGAGCTCAGGCGAAGAGCAAGGACCACCCCCTCCTGATCCTAGAGCACGGAGAGAAGAGAGAAGGCGAGACCAACGCAGATTGAGCCAGCTATGAGGGAGGAGAGTGCCCCGCCCCCCTTCACAAGGCACACCTGGGGACTGAAATGTAAGGAGGTACTGGTGGGAGGGGCATTTGTTGGGAACAAGCATTGAATCAATGGAGCCTTGTGTGCACTTGCCGATGCCTGGAGATTAATGTGCTCTGTCCCGTGGGGCTTGCCTGGTTTGCCTGCTTTGCTGAACTTCTTGCTCTGGTTACTGTTTGGCTAACCTGGCTTATTGGACCGTTGGCCCTGGTTATTGTTTGGCTAACCTGGCTTATTGGACTGCTGGCCTTGGTTACTATTTGGCTAACCTGGTTTATTGGACTGCTGGCCCTGGTTACTGTTTGGCTAAGCTGGCTTATTGGACTGCTGGCCATGGTTACTGTTTGGCTAACCATGCTTACTGGACTACTCGTAGCCAGAGGCTGCTGAAGGTGCATGTGAGAGCTTTGCTCCAGGACTTGTAGTAAACGTAGGGACATTTGGGGGCAAAGTTGGAGCAATAAAGGGGAGTTAGACCTGTCCTCTGGCTGTATAGTTTTCATGCCACACCCTGGGTCATCACAGGCGGTTACCCACCAGAGTGACCTTTCCTGTGTAGACCCCCTACCTCAAGGCTCCCACCCCGCTCCGAATCCTGCACCATTTGAGTTCCAGTTCATGAGGCTCCCTTTGGGCCCACAGCAAGGCTCCCACTGCAGGCAGCTGTGATGGGCTCCCTGGTTGTCTGCACCACAGGGGCTGCTTTGAAGAGAAAGGCCCACATTGGTCCGTAGAGACAACATTGCTTTTTTTTTACAATAGGGGTCTTCTAACCTGTTTCAGCTCCATAGTCCCAATTATAGTCCTTTGGCAGTTATGAAATGGCCTTTAGGAATTCTGAGAAAGAGTCCTACAGAAGAGGTCATTCCCCTCTTGGCCTGTCCTCCATTTCAACAGGAAAAGCTTTTGGACTTCTTCCCACTTAGCTGTCAATCCAAAATGAGGCTCAAGGTTGCACTAGATACATGGAGAAGGGACGGCACTGCAGGTGTTGTTATACCATCAGGACCATATCTCTCTGGTCTGCTGGCTGGGATTGATTGACAGGAGGTGGTTCAAAAGCATCTGAAGGACCACATATTCTCTACCCCTTGTCTATAATACTCAATGTGTGTGTGTGTGTGTGTGTGTGTGTGTGTGTGTGTGTGTGTGTGTGTGTGTGTGTGTGTGTGTGTGTGTGTGTGATTTTTATTGCACTAACAAGGCGGCTTTTTAGCTAGAACAATACAGAAAAGATCTTCCACCCCAGCTTGGCTAAGGTGAACCACCAATCCCAGCTGCAGCTGCAAATGTTCTCCCCACTCCCACCTCCGTTCAAGAAAGGAAGAGTTCTTACCAATCAGAGGGTATGCAGGACTGTCCCTTCCTGAGATGACCCAGAGGTGATAGTCACTTGGTCTACCCTGTGAATGGAAAGATAGAAGAATAGTGAAGATCAAGTTGTAGAAGTAGGAGAGCAATTGGACGCAAAACAATAGAAAGAAGAATAAGCAGGCCACGCCCGGAAGGAGGGAGGGAGGGAGGGAGTCAGGAAACCCAGGATTATAAATCTCATGTAAAGCAACCAAGTGCTGACCTTGGAAGGAAGGGGAAAGTGCAGGAAAGTGCAAGACAAACAGTCGGGAAGATACAAGTCCAAAAAGTCCACTGCACTTCACCTGATTTATGCAAAGGTTACAGGGCGAGCACAACTGGGTCAGTGAACCTCTCTTTAATTCTACACAAACATACACATATACACGCTCTTATAGCCCAGCACAAATAACGATAAATATAGCTTGCAACTCCGTCCTCTCATAGCTGTGAAAAGGACAATTTGGAAGAGGCTTTTGGGAGCCTTAGACTGTCCACTGTTAGACTGTTAGACCCTTACACTGTCCACTGTTGACCTCACCCAATTCCTAAGAGGTCAGTAAGGGGCGTGCATAAGTGCACCAGCGTGCCTACCATCCCTGTCCTAATGTTCCCTCTTATCACTACCCATCTTATGTATATAAACAATGTTATATCTATGTATATTACCAACACGTACTTGACAAAAATAAATAAATAAATAAATAAATAAATAAATAAATAAATAAATAAATAAATAAATAAATAAATAAATAGAGCAGCTCTTCCTGATCCGCCCCGTTAAGATAATCTCATGGACTGTGCATCTCAGTTATGCTCCTAAGTAATACAGCCTAGATCCCCATGAGGGCACTACCGCATTCCCACATGCAAATAGATCACCTGTTTGCATGACTAGAGACTTCCTTACAGTGGCCCTCTCAAGAAAAGAACTTCCCAGCTGTCCTCCAACAGAACATCTGACCAGCCATTGGCTCAGCCGGGCCAGGCCAAAGATGGCCACACAGGACAATACTTGTGAATAATTGCTTGTGCACAAGTTATGATTTATGCAGGACAACCATCTGTTTCTTTGTGAAGTATCCAGCACTTAGGGATTTTGCAAAGAGGATTTTAATGAAGATACTTCAACACTTTCTCTACTTCAGCTGGCTTGCTTCATAGGAGAAGTAGGAGCCCAACTGGACAGCCGGATCTGTGGTGTCTCTCTCTCTGTCTCCCTGTCTCTCTGTCTCTCTCTCTCTCAAAACCGGAGCCGTTCCCCTCCCGCTGGTGGCCGTAGCGGCCCGCTGGTGACATCACAGTACCGGTGTGGTCGGTTGCCAATGCCTGGGCACCGCCATTTTTTTTAAAAAAAAATTACTTTTTTTTAAAATTTTCTTCTGCACATGCCCAGAAGCCAAGCTTCTGGCACTGCGCATGCGCTGCCTTCCTACCCCATAGTGAGTCCAAGCAGGGGAGGATGGCTGAGGGAGCGCATGAGACGCTGAAAGAACGGGCGGCAGGAGCTATCTCCATTCCCCTCCCTTCAGCAGTCCGAGAAGCCACGAACACGCGGTGATGATCGTAGGCATTTTTGCACGTTCGAGGCTTCTCGAGCTGCTATGGGGAGGGGGAATGGGCGGCAGGAGCCTAGGATCATCGAATGGGGAGAAGCATTCAGGCCGGACGGGGCCTCCTAGAAGAACCGCTGCCGCGGTCTTGCTGCTCCCGCTGCAGGGGGCTGCATTGCGGGTGGGCAATGCCCCCCTGCTTCTCCAGCCGCTGCCAAGCTCCCGAGGCCCACGCCCACCCGGTCACATGGCTAGCAAGCCACACCCACAAAATAAGCCATGCCCACAGAGTGGTAGTAAAAAAATTAGGAACCAGCCCCTGCACTGAACCATTTTTGACTGCATGTTACACTTATACCGGTACTGGAGATCAGGACTATCCCCACCCTGCTGGCCTTCCGGAAAGCAATAAAAACTTGGCTCTTCCGGCAGGCGGGGTGAAAGCGTGACGATACTCTTTTAATTTTTATATGTTATATGTTTTTTAACTATTGTATTTTATTGCACTGTATTGTCGAAATGGATCCGAATATGTTGTGAGCCGCCCAGAGTCCCTAGGGAGTTGGGCGGCATACAAATCCATTAAATTAAATTAAATTAAATTAATTACTTACAGGAACCCCCAGCTGTTCTGTGGCCTTTTTGATAATATTGTCAGCTGTTTCCATGTTGGAGATGCTTAATGCCGTGTTCTGAATAAAACAAATATACATCTTAATAATACCTATTCCTTTCTGAAAAAGAATATTTTAATGAATTAATATCATCATATGAAACATATTTACAGCAACATTCTTTAACATATAAGATTACTAATTTGTCACATTATGATATTCCAGCTCCGAATTCCAAAGGACTTGCAAATTAGCAATAACCCATCTTGAGGAACGCCTTGGTTTTCTCTAGCAATAGCAATAGCACTTAGACTTATATACCGCTTCATAGTGCTTTACAGCCCTCTCTAAGCGGTTTACAGAGTTCAGCATATTGCCCCCAACAATCTGGGTCCTCATTTTACCGACCTCGGAAGGATGGAAGGCTGAGTCAACCTTGAGCCTGGTGAGATTTGAACAGCTGAACTGCTGAACTAGCAGTTAGCTGAAGTAGCCTGCAGTGCTGCACTTTAACCACTGCGCCAAAATAGGAGTTTTAGACTTTGCAATCTGGAAGCTATAAAAACCGCTAATATATCAGATCCAAATTTTTTAAAAATCAGATTTTACTTGAATATATTGCCATTCTGAAATGTTGATTGATTGATTAAATATTTTGTGCCACCAAGTCAACGCTGACTCCGGCAACCACCTAAACATGTGGCTCCTCCTTCCATGGCCACTTGAATCAACTCTGTCCACCTTCATGTTGAGTCTTCTTTGCTCTTTTCTTCCACCTTTCCCAGCATCAAAGCTTTCTCTAGAGAGCTGGATCTTTGCAGCTGTGCAGGATAATTTTAACCTGGGCACTTGTGCCTCAAGTGAAAAATCTGGTTTGATTTGTCAGATAATCCATGTGCCCGTTTCTTGGCTATCCACAGTATTTCCAGGAGTCTTCACCAAAACCAACGTTCAAAAATGTCAGTACTCTTCTTCAAAGTTCAACTTTTGTTTCCATGGAGCATCACTGCTTTCAAAATCTGACCCTCTAGCTATGGCCACATCCAAATTCTTCTTGCGGTTGTAGAATGATTTTGAAGATATCATTAACAAAAACTTGGTATTAACATTTTTCTTCTGCCCAAGTTCTTAAACAAACAAATAAACAAAAAAGTCCAGTGCATTTACCATGACCCTAAAGTGTCGTTCTTGGCATGGAAGCAAGGATTGAATTTAAATTCCCTGGATTTTTCAAATATGTTTAACACTCTTTAATGATGGAAAGACAATTGAATTTTGGCTAAAAGAAATTCTCCACCTACTTATGTTATTTTGGAGGCTTGGATCCCCTCACTCATTAGTTTAAGTTGCAGTTTTTCTTTCAGCTTTTAACAACAACAACAACAACAACAACAACAACTTCTTTATTACTCACAGAAGAGCTTTTCTTCCTGTCCATCACCAAAATCTGCATGGGCAAACTTTTGGCATACTCAGTCTGCTTCAATTCATAGATGTGCCTGTAATTCAAATATTGATGGTGAGTTCAGAAATGTTGTGCTGCACAGTATAATTGTATTAAGTTGAGTAGAAAAAAGCAATTTAAAGCAGGGGAGGGTTCCTAATTTTTTTTACTACCACTCTGTGGGCGTGGCTTCCCAGCCATGTGATGGGTGGGCGTGGCTTGCCGGTCATATATTAGTTATTTCAGAGAGATGTTACTACTATTTTTGCTATTTTATACCTTACATGAAAAGCTTTGCTAGGAGCTGAAGTGGTGCAGTGGTTAAATGCAGCCATTGCAGGCTGACTGCTAGTTCAACAGTTCAGCTGTTCAAATCTCACCAGGCTCAAGGTTGACTCAGCCTTCCATCCTTCTGAGGTGGGTAAAATGAGGACCTAGATTGTTGGGGGCAATATGCTGAACTCTGTAAACCGCTTAGAGAGGGCTGTAAAGCACTATGAAGCGGTATATAAGAAAAGTGCTATTGCTATTTGCATACAAAGTGCGTGTTACACCATGGCATCACAGCAACCTTTATATGCAGAAAATGCTATAGTTAAAAGACAAGCAAGTCTCATACAGCATTTTTGGTTTCAGTCATGGATTCCTTAGACGAAAATATTGAGGACCGTTAAAAGAACAGTATCTTTTAACAGTCCTCAATGTTTTCGTCTAAAGAATAACAGTATAAAACTATATAAAATTAACAGTATAAAAGGTTAAGCTTTCGGAAAACGCCCACTTTGGGAAGCTTTAGGCAAAAGCGAAGGAAAAGTGTCAAATGCGAGCTTCTTATTATTTTCAAGCGAAGGGATGGGGAAAGACTTAATTGTCAGGTTTCTGGGCATGCGCAGAAGAAAAATAAAAAAAAAATAATAAAATTTTTTAAAAAAAAAAATGGCGGCGCCCAGGCACCGGCAACCGACCGCACCGGTACTGTGACATCACCAGCGGGCCGCTACCAGTGCTATAGAGTGGACCGCACCGGTAGGAACCCACCACTGATTTAAAGTCTTCTGAGGAATCCTATTATTCCTCCGCCTGGGAATTTTGGAACTCCCAGAGAGATTTCATTGGAATTCCATTAGGTGAAGATGAGGATTGGCCCAAGGTGATGTCCTAAATCATGAATGCCCAGAATGGACAAAAAATGGTGAAAGCCACTATTGGGTGGGGTGAAAGCAACAAGTACGGGTATGTCATAAAATGAAGCTGGCCTTCCCCATTTTCACAGTCTAGGTATCCTTTCATCTCTGCTGAATTAGGGAACACGCACAAAGGCAGGGAATCTCCTGCCACCAAACTCGTATTCTTGGCTCACTGGCAGGGCCTTCCTGCCCTCGCTCAGGATGCAGTAACACAGAGCAGAAAAGAAAGAAGAAGGCATCGCATACCAGAGCAGCATAGACAGCCATCTTTCCTTCACTTCCGAAGAGCTGGAAATAAAGAAAAAACATTGAGGCAGGACGGTACCACATAACTTTTGTCAACTTTACTATATTAATCTTCAAACCCCCAAATCTTAGGTGTGGTATGGCTCTCGGTTCTACTTCTGCCAAGGTGGAAACACTTGAGGCGTCCTACGTCTTTCCTGGCCTTGAAGACTTCTGCCTGTGGGTGCAGAGGGGTCCCCAAGCAGACCTCAGCAAGCAGGAAAAGGCTGATCCTTTTAATTAACCAGCCATTGGCCGTAAAATTCAGGCTGATATACAGACAGGATGAGCAAAAGGAAGAATTTTGCACGAGAGAATCAACTGATTGTAAAGAGGGATTACAAAGAGCAATATGTTGTACCGTATTTTTCGGAGTATAAGGCGCACCTTAGTTTTTGGGGAAGAAAATAGGGGAAAACACTCTGCCTACCAGGTATTCATCTGGCTAGCGTCCTTAGTCTGGTCAGCTTCAGCACATTATTTTATCCCCTGGTTAGGGCTGGAAAAAAAACCTTCTTCTGAGAGAGTAACAATGAAAGAGTCTGCAAGCCGGTAAGAGCTGGGAAGATAGATAGCACCTGGTTAGGGCTAGAAAAAAACTTATTCGGAGCAAGCAGAGCAATGAAAAAAAAACCTGCAAAGATTTAGGGCTGGAAAAATATTCTTCTGAGAGAGTAACAATGAAAGAGCCTGCAAGGTAAGAGCTGGGAAGATCTGTTAGCACCTAGTTAGGGCTGGAAAAAAAAGCTACATTTGAAGTATAAGACGCACCCAAATTTTCAGCCACTTTTAGGGAGGAAAAAGGTGCGTCTTATACTCCGAAAAGTACGGTAATTGTTTTAAAGAGGGTGAGAGTGTGATATGGTCTGTGCACATGGGTGGACATACAGATGTACTGCAATCGTAAGAAGATATGTAGCACATGCATATGTATTTCATATGTACTGACCAGTATGTTGTCCCTCCACAATCAAATATAGCTAGGAAAAAATGATGAACTGCGGGCTTTCATGCTTAATTACCCACAACTCTTCCTTTGGTCACATCCTATTCAGGGCTGTTCTACAGGTAGTCCTCGACTTATAACAGTTCATTTAGTGACCGTTGGAAGTTACAATAGCACCCAAAAAAGTAACTTATGACCATTGCAGCATCCCCATAGTCATGTGACTCATATTTCTAGTGGTCGCACTGTCCTGGGGTCACGTGATCCCCTTTTGCGACCTTCTGACAAGCAAAGTCAATGAGGAAGCCAGATTCACTTAACAACCATGTTATTAACTGAACAACTGCAATGATTCACTTAATAACTGTGGCAAGAAAGGTTGCAAAATGGGGCAAAACTCACTTAACAAATGTCTCACTTAGCAACATAAATCTGGGGCTCAATTGTGGTCGTAAGTCGAGGACTAGTGATTGTCACTTTATCTCCCGTGCACGCCCATCCCTGCACACGGTCTGGCTGAGCCGGGTTTCCTGGCCCGGCTCTGAGTAGGATGGGAAAGCTCTGCTCCAACGCAGATTTCCATTCAGGCTTTAGCTTTTACTCCCCCTCCCCCTTTTCCTCTGTTGCACAATTCCTAGAAGCCTGGCAGGCAATTTCAGTGACGTGGGGGAAACGGTGCCCGTTTCAAGCTGCACATAAAACAGATGTTGCTGCAAAACCAGAGCCTGAAAGTTTGGGTCCAGAGGTGCTGCGAGCTCAGCACTTGCAACACTGCAGGCCTGGAACGCCCGTCTGTGGCGTCCTTGGCTGCCAAGGGTCAGTGCGACACCCCACCGGGTGCAGCTGGGAGCAGGAAGCCTCTTTTGTAGGCTCTGGAGTGGGAGTCTCAGCCCAGGGCTTCTCTCAGTCTGTTTACGGGGAGACTCTCGCACCGCTGAAGGAATATTTGCAGAGCACAAATTCCTTCTGCATTTATGCCATCGAGTTGGGCTAAACACAATTAACCGGCCGAAGACATGATATCTGCCAGAATTTTCAATAAAAATATCGATGAAAAATTGGATTTGGGAAATTCTGGTGTGATAAAAGATCTGAGAGATTTTAAAGGAAGATAAAACATACGATATGGTTGTTTTAGCCAAATATCGGTGCATCATAATTTTATAGCTATAATCTTAATCAGGGCTTTTAGTAGTTTTTGTTTACTGTCCTGATTCCTGATTGATTGATTGCAACTTGTTTGTGAGACAGTAGGAAATATATGTGATAAATAATCCACGGTCTTCTTGACTCCTTGGACAGAAGGCACAAATGAAAAATCTCTGTGATGTCCTGGGATCTGAGCCTAGTCCAGGGGTCTGCAACCTGCGGCTCCGGAGCCGCATGCGGCTCTTTGGGCCCTCTGCTGTGGCTCCCTGTCGGGTGATCCCATCAGTGACTGGCCCTGCCTCTCGCCCTCCCCTCCCAGTCACTCCTTGCCTAGCCTGAGAAGGTAAGGGAGCGGTGGGGGATGAGAGGGAGAGAGTGGGGAGAGAGATATATACACACAAAGATACAGAGAGGGTGGATAGAGAGGTGGGGAGAGAGACAGAGAGATACACAGAGAGATACAGAGAGAGAGGGGAGAGAGAGAGAGGGAGGGAGGGAGAGGGGGGTGTCAAAGTGTTTTGTGGCTCCCGGTGTTTTTTAACAACCAGTTGACTGCCCTAATGACGGGCTGGGTAGGTGTGGCTAGGGGGGGGTCATGTGACTGGGTGGGAGTGAGTGACATCGAGTTGGCCACGCCCACCCAGGTTTTGTGGCTCCTGGTGTTTTCTTTTCTGTGGGAAACGGGTCCAATTGGCTCTTTGAGTGTTTAAGGTTGCAGACCCCTGGCCTAGTCTTTTCCGGGGGTCCATTCGTTAGGAGTTTTAAGGAAAGACCTGCAGAGACCATCAAACACCCTCTCATTCTGCCTCTTAAGGCAGCACAAGCAATCCTAGGAAAAGGGCAGCCTCTGTTATCTCCAGCGTTGTTGGACCTCTCTTCTTTGCCGAGGGCGAGCAGTTTGGAGGGTACCACTGTTGAGGGTGGCTGCCAGAAGGAGATGCCATGAATTCTACCCACAGCTATTTTTCTCAGTTACCCTTGAAACTGTTTCTGTTTCCTACAAGGCTAAGCATGTGCCGAGGTGGCGCAGTGGTTAAATGCAGCACTGCAGGCTACTGCTAGTTCAGCAGTTCAGCTGTTCAAATCTCACCGGCTCAAGGTTGACTCAGCCTTCCATCCTTCCGAGGTGGGTAAAATGAGGACCCAGATTGTTGGGGGCAATATGCTGAACTCTGTAAACCGCTTAGAGAGGGTTGTAAAGCACTATGAAGCGGTATATAAGTCTAAGTGCTATTGCTATGTGTACGGTGTGTGGTGATCGGAGTTGTTTGGGTGAGGATTGTGTGTATGGAATGCCCCCTTTTCTCCCCATCTCCTCAGTTGCAACTTTGCCCTTGTGGTAAGCAGGAAGGCACCACTTGTTGTCGAGGGCAGAGCAGACTGGTTGAGTTCATCTCTTGCCACGGTGGTCCCTTCAAAGAGATGGGTATGTGGACATTACCTGAAAGTGACGACATAATTTACAGTCGGCCAGCCAATCACAAAAGATGTGTCTGGGCTCATTTTCTTCTCTGACACTTCACTAAGGCAGGATCCGGTCCATACTTCACTCAGATGGACTTTTTTCTTCAGTTTCAAGCTAGAAGAGGACCTGCATGACAAGCCAGAGAGATTTCTCTTAAGCATATTCGCAGAACTCAGAGATCACAGCTAGTGTCCCTAATCTGTCTCCTCCTGCACACAACCAAGAACTCTTCAACAGAGTCACGGACACACTCCCTCACCTAAAGTGACATGCTCATTAAGCAGCTTCACACTCAAGTCCCGTGCCATGATTTCCTTTCTGAAATAAACCCTAATTGGCTTGATTTGCCTTAAATCATGGTTACCAGCAGGGGTGGGTTCCTAGTTTTTTTACTACCACTCTGTGGGCATGGCTTATTTTGTGGGTGTGGCTTGCCAGCCATGTGACCGGGTGGGCGTGGGCCTCGGGCGCTTGGCAGCGGCCAGATAAGCGGGGGAGCATTGCCCACCCACAACGCAGCCCCCTGCAGCAGGAGCAGCAAGACCGCAGCAGCGGTTCTTCTAGGAGGCTCCGTCCGGCCTGAATGCTTCTCCCCATTTGATGATCCTAGGCTCCTGAGGCCCGTTCCCCCTCTCCTCAGCAGCTCAAGAAGCCTCGAACGTGCGAAAATGCCTGGGATCATCACCATGCGTTCATGGCTTCTCAGACTGCTGAAGGGAGGGGAACTGAGATAGGTCCTGCCACCCATTTTTTTAGCGTCTCACACGCTCCCTCAGCCATCCTCCCCTGCTTGGACTCACTGTGGGGTAGGAAGGCAGCACATGCACAGTGCCAGAAGCTCGGCTTCTGAGCATGCGCAGAAGAAAATTTAAAAAATAAAATAAAATAATTTTTTTTAAAAAAATGGCGGTGCCCAGGCACCAGCAACCGACCGCACCGGTACTGTGACATCACCAGTGGGCCGCTACCGGTGCTATAGAGTGGACCGCACTGGTAGGAACCCACCAGTGGTTACCAGTCAGAAAGCAGGGTTCACACCAAGGCTTTTATTTTATTTTTATTTATTTATTTTTATTTTATTTAGTGTTCTTATATGCCGCCCTACTCCCTGGGACTCAGGGTGGCGTACAACATTTGAAGAACCACTAAACAATATATTTTAAAACAATTTAAAATACATTTTAAAAAGCATACAAAATCATACATACATGGGGGAGACCAAGATGACGTTGTCTTCCTGCAGGAAGAGCCATGTCTTCATGGCTTTTTGGAAAGCCAGCAAGGTGGGGATAATTCAGATCTCTGCGGAAAGTTGGTTCCAGAGAGCAGGGGCCCCTACAGAGAAGGCTCTCCCCCTAGGCCCCACCAGCCGACATTATTTGGTTGACGGGACCTGGAGGAGACCCACTCTGTGGGACCTGACTGGTTGAAGGGAAGTATGAGGTAGGATGCGGTCCCGGAGGTAACCTGGTCCTAAGCCATGTAGGGCTTTAAAGATGATAATCAACACCTTGAATTGTACCCAGAGACCAATGGGCAGCCAATGCAGCTGGCGGAGTATAGGTGTTACGTGGGTGTATCTTGAAACACCCACCACAGCACGCGCAGCGCATTTTGCACCAGTTGAAGTCTCCGGATACTCTTCAAGGGTAGCCCCATTTAGAGCGCATTACAGTAGTCCTGGTGGGTTTGCTTTGGTTTTCATATGTTGTATGAACCCAATGTTTGCTAATAGCAAAGAGAATTAGCTTGTGGATCCAACGGGCGCTCACACTTACTTGGATTTGGCAACAATTAGCATGTTGCTGAAGAGGAACAAATGCCTCTCTTGGGTTTGCAAGCCCAGAGAAAGCTGGACCCGCTCGTCCAAGATGAAGATGGAATTTGGGTTGCTGAAAGCTCCAGCTGGTAATCCATTATCTCCATGTGAGGATGACAAAATAATTTCCCTGCTGGAAAAGAGAACAGGACATGAATTTTATTTATTTATTGAGGTTTGTCACGATGTGAATAATTGCCAGTTGTGCACCTCTACTGTTTCCTAAGGTTTATTGTATTTATAATCAAGCAGACATGTGATATGTTTTACTACGCATGTGTGCATTCCAGGAGTTTTGTCAACTCCCACTTCCTTTTTCTTCCTCCATGCCTGCCGAGGCAGACGTGAATCCATTAGCTGAGAAAATGTAGCTTATTAAGGGTTTATTTTTATTTACTTTTGTACTGAAATAAATATTTTGTTAATTAGATTTGAATCTCGGTTTTATTTTCTAAATACGAATGACTTCAAGGAAGCAAGATCCATAGATCGCCTCTGATAGGAAAAATTCCTATCTTGTCAAGGTTCTTCTATGCCGCCCTACTCCCGCAGGACTCAGGGCGGCGTACAACATTTTAGAGAACATCAAATAAATCAATTTAAACAATTTAAAACAATAAAAAACATATAACATCATACATACATGGGGGAGACGTCAGATGGAATTGGGATGATATTAATACTTTTGCACTGTGCTTACTACTGTCACCATTCAGGAAAGCACATTTTAATCATTTTGCTTTAAGCGACCCCTGAAGTGGATTAGTTTATACTACAGTCCAGTTTTATCTTCAGCGAGTACCATAATTTTCATGGAAATATTAAGATCTTTCCCTTGAGTACGATTGCCTGATGAAGCCCCGTTGAAGCAAGTAGATCTTTTTATTCTTCCTCCAAACCTGCCCTTCGCTATTCTTAAATTTGAGAATTTAGAACTACACCGCTTTCGATCTGATCTAAGTGTAGCTCACAAAATTATCTGCCACAACGTCCTACCTGTTAACGACTACTTCAGCTTCAACCGCAATAATACACTAGCTCACAATAGATACAAACTTAATGTAAACCGCTCCAGACTTGATTGCAAAAAATTCGACTTCAACAACAGAGTTGTCAACGCCTGGAACACTTTACCTGACTCAGTAGTTTCTTCCCCAAACCCCAAAAACTTCAACCTCAGATTATCTACCATTGACCTCACCCCATTCCTAAGAGGTCGGTAAGGGGTGTGCATAAGCACACAATTGGGCCTACCATTCCTGTCCTAATGTACCCATATATTCATCCCTCTTTTACTCTTATTCATGCTTGTACTATTACATATATATTCAATCATGTTTTACTGTTTATACTTTGCTTATAATCATATATGCTTGACAAATAAAACAAATACAAATACAAATTCATTTGCCCGTTTCTCCTCTTGTTGCAGGGGGAGGGGGCTCTAGAGTGGGAAGTGACATCTTGTGTTTCATGGTGTGCATAATAACCTCATGGCTTCTTCTGGATAGATATGCCATGCTGTCCACTATTTATTTATTTACTTATTTCTACTTCTAATTCAGATTGCTATGGTTACCCAACTCACAGTAGTGTGTGTGTGTGTGTGTGTGTGTGTGTGTGTGTGTGTGTGTGTGTGCATGTGCATGCGTGCGCATGTGCACTTGCAGATTAAAAACAAACACCAAAGTCCCCTTCTGGAACACAGGTTGTAATCTTTATGATTACATAAGCAATTACATATTTTCACAGGGCAAAGAGCTTCAGTGTATGTAACAATTTGGAGAGAGATTTTTAAACTAAAATATATATTTCTTTAAAAAAATAAACTAAAATATTAGGTTCAAATTATTGGACATTTAATACAGCTGTTACTTCATTAGTTCTCAGTCTCTAGAAAAATGCATTGCTTTCATTTGGCATTTTGCTACCAGATCATGGCAGGTGAGACCACTGTTCCCTTTAAGGTGCACGGCTGCGCACGTAACAAGAGAACGCCATGCGGAAGTTTTTAACTTCCGCACGGCATTTTCTAATGGTAGAGGCTGCGTGCCTGCACGGCCACGCAGATGAAAAGAGAATGCCGTGCGGCAGTTTCCAACACACCCACACCACAAGTGGCAATTGGCAAACCTGGTGATTTCATAAAGGGGGGGGGGCAGTTTATTTAACTTAGCCAAATGATGGCATATTGTTGAAGCCGCTGGCTCCTCTTCAAGCAGGTCCAGCCAGGGAGCCGTGGACGTCACTGTCCATTATTTGTTTATGGGGCTGTCCCAACCAAATTTCTGCCAAATTTCTAGCCCACAGAATTGGTTGGTTATATTTTCATTCAGCAAACTTACAACTTTGTTCCATATTCCGTATATCCTTACGGACTCCAGAAAAAACATTTTCACTTAAGCTGCCTGGAAAAAGGTTTTCCTAGCAGTTGTTTTAAGGACTCAGCTAAGACCTAAAGGAATGCAAGTTTTAAGGATAATTTCCCATGCCTGCAACATCTCTATTTTAGGATAAAAGCTAGCCAACAGAAAGAAACAGAAAGAGAGGGCAACAGTTGGGTGACATATGCTATCCTTGGTTTTTACATTGATCTTAGTTCTGCTGTTATTGGTGAGGGGAGAAATTAAACAATAATGGTTCCATTCTGCATTTATTTTATTTTTATTTATTTATTTTTGTCAAGTTTTATTTATAATATTTATTAAATAAATATTATAAATAAATATTAATATTTACCATATTTTTCGGAGTATAAGACGCACCTTTTTCCTCCCTAAAAGTGGCTGAAAATTTGGGTGCGTCTTATACTTCGAATGTAGCTTTTTTTTTCCAGCCCTAACTAAGTGCTAACAGATCTTCCCAGCTCTCACCTTGCAGGCTTTTTCATTGTTACTCTCTCCAAAGAATGTTTTTCCAGCCCTAAGTCTTTGCAGGGTTTTTTTCATTGCTCTACTTGCTCCGAATAAGTTTTTTTCTAGCCCTAACCAGGTGCTAACTATCTTCCCAGCTCTTACCAGCTTGCAGATTCTTTCATTGTTACTCTCTCAGAAGAATGTTTTTCCAGCCCTAAGTCTTTGCAGGGTTTTTTCATTGCTCTACTTGCTCTGAATAAGTTTTTTTCTAGCCCTAACTAGGTGCCAACGATCTTCCCAGCTCTTACTGGCTTGCATGCTCTTTCATTGTTACTCTCTCAGAAGGTTTTTTTAAGTCCTAACCAGGGGATAAAATAATGTGTTGAAGCTGACCAGACTAAGGACTCTAGCCAGATGAATATCTGGTAGGCAGATTGTTTCCCCCTATTTTCCTCCCCAAAAACTAAGGTGCGTCTTATATTCCGGTGCGTCTTATATTCCGGTGCGTCTTATACTCCGAAAAATACGGTATTTATTTTGTCAAGATTTCTTTAAAGAAATCTTTAAAGGAGGATATTATCACACATGAAACGTTGAGTGAATCTTGTTTCCACCACTTTTGAATGCACATGTCAAAATGGCTAAAGGCGTGTTCGAAAAATAGCCAGACCTTGACGTTCCACCACATCTTACTCACCATGGAAACATCTAAAGAATTTCAGAGGAAGAAGCACACCCCAAACAGTGGGGTTTCGCCTCTTCCTTTAGAGATGTTCCAGTGACCTTTGTAGGATTGTACAGTAATAAATATGGTGCGGACTGTAATTTCTGGGGCTGCTTCAGATGTCAACAGAAGCAGCGAGGAGAGGAAGTGGAAGTGATTCATGCTCCTAGGAGTCATTTGAATAGGATCAATGCACCTTCTGAGCCAGAGAGGAAATGCCTGTGACTCTTTTAGACCCAGGGCTCCGCAAGAGGAAGGGCAGCTCGTTTCTACTTCCTCTCTCCGGGTGGATTCTATAGACGGCACCTTCCCACTGGCCCTACTTTGTCGAAATGGGTCCTCTTTTCAACATGACTTGAAAGATGACCTGGATTTTACTAGGAATCCGAGAGGTTGGTGGAGGAAAGGTCCCTGTGGCCCATTCAATGGACTTCTACGAATCCAGATGCTTGCTGGCTTCTATCCACCAGTGCAAAGGAACAAGGGAACTCAAGGCAGTTCAATCTGTTGGCTAAATCAATTGAATTAATTCTTCTCAGGCCCCACAACCAAGTTATTTTTTTCCCTTAATGAGAACTGGAAATAATAGGAGGAGCGGAGGTGGCGCAGTGGTTAAAAGCAGCACTGCAACCTTCAGCTGATTGCTAGTTCAGCAGTTCAGCTGTTCAAATCTCACCGGCTCAAGGTTGACTCAGCCTTCTATCCTTCTGAGATAAAATGAGGACCCAGATTGTTGGGGGCAATATGCTGAACTCTGTAAACCGCTTAGAGAGGGCTGTAAAGCACTATGAAGCGGTATATAAGTCTAAGTGCTATTGCTATTGCTATAATAGGAAAACCTGACCTGTACTTTGTTCAGTAACTCCCTTTTAAAATATACCCTTTTCTAAAATTGTGCCACTTTTCTTGGAGATTTGAAAGTACCAAAGTTTAGTCCTCTCCTGTTGAGACATCCATAAAATATCGGCCATCTTCAGTGCTATTGATTGAAGGAGGGGAGTAGGGTTAGTCTGCGATGGTCCAAAATCAGGAGTCAATTGCACTTTTTCTAACTAACAAATTGTATTATGAGGCAAATATTTTGTGAGCTGCAGCCATCACAGTGTTATGAAGCACATAAACTTTCCACGAGCATTAAGGGTTTTAAGAATTACTTTACTAAAAGGCAGGCACTTTTGTGGGTTAATACCAGTGGTCTGAAAAGAAGGAGAAGGAGGTGTGAGTGGTTCCTTCATCGATCTACTGTCTGTCTATTCCAGCAGTTCCCAACCTTCCTAATGCCGCGACCCGCGCCCTGCCCCCGCACCCCCACCGCAACCCACCCCGCCGCCTGTCCCGGCCCTGCCGAAGTCACGCACAGCTTTTGCAGAGTCTCTCCTGTCTACCTGTGGCGTTCGGGGTGAAGGGGGTGGCTCTCTCCGGGAAGCCGCCTGTCCCGGCCCCACCAAGGTTGCGCAAGCCTTTCGCAACGGGGCTCGAAAAGCTCCCAGAGGCAACACGCAAAGCGAGCGGAGACCTCGCACGGATCTGGAGACTTCACCCAGACACCGCCATTTAGGTTCTTTTACTCTCTGTGTATGCACAGAATGCATTGCGCATGCGCAGAGGGTAAAAGAACCCAAATGGCGGCTGCGGGGTGGAGCGCGGGGCACGGGTTGTGGGGCGCGATATGGCCAGGCTTGTGGCAGTTGGGGGGGGGCTGAGGATGCCAGGGCGACCCCTGGGAAATGGTCGTTCGACCCCCAAAGGGGTTGCGACCCCCAGGTTGGGAACCGCTAGTCATTTCAGTTTCTATAACTGCCCATCTGAATCCAATTGACTTTAACTTCTCTACAGATAGAAGTTTTTTCCCAATCTGGGAGAATTTTCAGTATGGAGAGCTCTTTTTCTTGACAATCTCATAGAAATGCTCTGCTACTGCTTTTCTCTGGAGCTGGCTTTTTTTAAAAAAAACTTCCTAGTGCCCATTTAATTCTTAACATGATCTGAATTTGCTGATCCTTTTTTTGGCTATCTGTCAAGTTCAGCTACATGTTGTAGAGATTGTGCAGACGTAAAGCCTCTTGAAAGGACTTTGAATGATCCTGCAGGTAAGAAGGGTACAGATGCACAGGTGAGGATCCATCACTGGCTCAGAGCTACAGCAGGAAGGAAGGGTTGCCCCTCAATGATTCCCCCAGCCCTTAATTTCCATTCCATTTAAAATATAGATGTTGCACCACTGGTTTGGAGGGAAGTTTTTATTTATTTATTTAGCAGATTTATATAGCTGCCATCTTGCAAAAATGACTCCGGGCAACACTCAAATGAAATATGAAAAAGAAAACAGAAAAACAGAGTAACCCAAAATTGTACGAGGGCAACCATCACTTGACATCGTACCACAACCATGGATCATTCACAACATGCTGTTTATGATCCCATCACTTTCTAGCAGTGGTAAAATCTAAAAATTTTCCCTTCACAGTGGTTCTGTAGGTGTGGCTTATTTTGTGGGTGTGGCTCGGAGGTCAGGTGACTCGTTGGCTGTGCTTGGTGGTCATGTGACTGGGTGGGCATGGCCAACTTGTAAAATGTGGTGAAACTCACTTAACAATGCTCTTGCTTAGCAACCAAAATTTTGGGCTCAATTGTGGTCATAAGTCAAAGACTATCTCTGCCTTCCTCTGCATGGCAGCCTTCTCCCAGTAAACTTCTTCTCCTTTCTGGCAATTTTCCTCTCTGTTAGAGGCACCAAAATAATCCAGACAATTTAAGAAGAAGAATGAGGGCAAAAGGAAAAGAAAGGAGGTGGGGACTCCCCAAAGCCATCCACGTGTGGCTTGTCAGATGGAGTGGGAACGGGATACACAGGCGCATGTGCCCCATACTGATCCGTGCTCAAACAAAGCCTCGCCGGCTGGCACAGCACAACAGAGCACAGCCCGTGCTTCACACCCTGGCAAAGCAAGCGAGCGAGCAAGTGAGCGAACGGGTGGGCGCTCCATCATTGTTCACTCCCCTTCGGCCCCCCTTGCAGCCCTTCACTGCTGCTGCTGCAGTGGGCTGAGGGAATGTTAGAGTCACCTGATGTGGGGAGAAAGAAGGGGGGACAGGGGGCTGGGGGAGAGTGCTAGATCCTCGGCCCCTGGAGGATGGCATGCCGGTGGGTCAAAGCAAGGGTCGCTGTCTGGCTGGGTCGAGCAGGAGCAATGCCGACAGGCAAGGGGGAATCCTCTTTTGGGCTTGTCTCTGCCCCACTCCCGGTTTCGTCCTCTGAGGCTTCCTGCAGGAGCAGGCAGTGGCCGGGTGAGAAGCCAGTGGGCTGCTTCGGAGCCCCAAGCCCCGCGGAGCTGGCATGGGAGGCATGCGGGCCTGGTGGAAGGCGGTCTTTTCTGCAGCATCCCCGTCCCCTCTTTGGATCACCCTGCAGGGGCGAGGCTCCGTCTTTGCAGAAATGGGGCAGGGACATGTGCTCCTGGAGCACCGCCACTGCCGCTGCCCCTCTCAGTATCTGCGTTTCTACCAAGGGCTGCCTGCCCATTCACTGGCCTGGCCGGGCTGGATGCCGACCTCGGAAGGCAAGCAGGTGTGGGGGACCACCTGGAAGGCCACCTGGAAGGCCGCCAAGCATGGCAGGGCTGCAGGGAAGGGAGTAGGCTGCTACCTCCCTTCCCTGCTCCCCCGACATGCTTGCTTGTCTTCCACATGGCCTTCCGCTTGCCTGTCTTCGCAAGATGGCCACGGGGACACTGGGAAGGTCATGTGGAAGGCAAGAAAGCATGTCGGGGCTGCAGGCCGCGGGAAATGGAGTAGAGAAGGCAGCCTGGGATGGTGGTGGTGGGGCAGGGGTAGCTAGGTAGGCCGCGACTTCGCAGGCTTACCTGGCAGGCAGATCAGGGGTGCAGTGCTTCAGGCAGGCAAGCTGCAGAGCAGAGACTGAGTGGGGCAGGGCAAGCGAGCGGCGACCGGGGACCGGTTTGGGGGGAGCAGCCAGCTGTCGTTACCGGTTTGGCAAATCACCGGCAGCTGCCGCTACCGGTACACAAGAACCAGTCCGAACCAGTAGCATTTAACCCCTGCTTTCTAGGTCCACTATTGAAAGCCCAGGATTATATAGGATGACCCCAATATTCTTTGGGGAGCCCCTGACTTCTATTCCCCCAAAGTGGCAACAGGCTTTTCTGCAATTTTCATGAGGACACTCACAGACTATACAGCCCTCGGGTGGGCTGGCTGAAACAGCCTTGACAGAGTTCACAGACAAAACACACCCTTCCAAACTCCTCTTTCCCCCAATTGCAATCAATAAATCTTTATTATGGTCATGGACCAGCCCAACTGCAAGATTAAGGTAAGAACCCCAGCCCTACCTATGACAGACCTCTACCCACCGTTTCCCGTTGTCACCCCCCAGCAGCTCTGCCCCCTCCCGAGGTTGTGGGACAATAAAGCCATGTTCTAGGCTCTTACCTGGAACGATATTTAGATTTGCCAAGTGCTTTGCTGAGGGCAGCTGAAGTTGAGCGTCTCCTCTGAACGACGGGTTTCATTTTCTGTAGGAGAAAAGGACAGTCTGGGTGAGTAAGCGGTCATGGTGCAGGATGAACTACATCGATGTTTCCCAACCGTGGCAACTTTAAGATACATGGACTTAAACTCCCAGAATTCCCCAGCCAGCATGTGGAGCTGCACTAAAAGGAAAAGAATAGGACAGAGAGTAATTCCAAGAACAAGGGGATGGCCCAATTCACAAACTTAATGCTTGGAATGCTGCATTGTTAGAGAGAAGATCCAACTTCAGGATCTCCTTGAGGTGCTAGCTGTCTATGTGCAGTGACTGTTGGGGAAGGTGTTGAAGCCAAAGAACCCTCACTTGTACTCCCACAATGGACAATTGGTGGAAAGGCTACACAATAACAGGTGAAGAAAGAGTGGGTAGCATGCAATTCCGGGTACAATTCAAGGTGCTGATCATCATCTTTAAAGCCCTACATGGCTTAGGACCAGGCTATATATATGTATATATATTTTAATGTTTATATTGTATTTTTACTTGGCTGTTCAATAAATCTCCGGGACCGCATTCTGCCTCATACTTCCCTTCGACCGGTCAGGTCCCACAGAGTGGGTCTCCTCCAGGTCCCGTCAGCCAAGCAGTGCCGACTGGCGGGGCCTAAGGGGAGGGCTTTCTCTGTAGGGGCCCCTGCTCTCTGGAACCAACTCCCCCCGGAGATCCGAATCATCCCCACCTTGCTGGCCTTCCGAAAAGCCATTAAGACATGGCTCTTCCTGCAGGCGGGGTGATTTTGAGATGACCTTCCATCTGACGTCTCCCCCATGTATGTATGATGTGTATGTTTTTAAAATGGTTTTAAATTGTTTTTAACAATTTATTTGATGTTCCCTAAAATGTTGTACGCCGCCCTGAGTCCTGAGGGAGTAGGGCGGCATAGAAGAACTTCGAATAAATAAATAAATAAATAAATAAATGAAAGTCTGAGGGAAGGAACTGGGTCAGATTGAATGAGGACTGGCTTGGTGGGAACCAGATCTCACTGTTCCTGGGTAGGGTCCTTGAGAGGGTCCAAGGAGCAAGCCTGTGAAGAAGACCAAATAGATCTTCTTGGAACAGCAAAGCACCATTTCACTTGCAAGCCACAAACTGGCACCTCTCTTTATTTGTTTGTTTGTTTGTTTATTTATTTATTTATTTATTTATTTATTTATTTATTTATTTATTTATTTATTTATTTATTTATTTATTTATTTATTTATTTATTTATTTATTTATTTATTTATTTATTTATTTATTTATTTATTTATTTATTTATTTATTTATTTATTTATGGTTCTTCTATGCCGCCCTATTCCCGAGGGACTCAGGGCGGCGTACAACATTGTATAAGAACACTAAATAATATTAAATACTAATAAAATTAGTAAACCAAACAAGATTAGAATTAGAAAAATGGAAAAAATTACAGTTATCATTATTAGGGCGTATAGCTGCAATTAAAATGAGTATACTGCCAAAATTTTTATACCTATTCCAAACAGTTCCGATCAAATTAGAGACTAAATTTTTTACTAATTTGAATAAAATTATATCTAAATTTATATGGCAAAACAAAAAACCAAGAATCAAATTAGCAAATTTACAGGATGATAAGAGCAGAGGTGGTCTAGGGCTCCCTGACTGGAAACTTTACTACAAAGCAGCATCCTTGGCATGGATAAAAGAATGGATAAAATTAACTAACAAAAGAATACTAACACTAGAGGGCCACGACCTACAAATGGGATGGCATGCTTACATATGGAGAGATGGAACTAAGCCACAACTTAGCTTCAACCAACACCTAATTAGAAAATCTTTGTTAAAAACATGGTATGAAATCAAAAAGAAGAACTACATGAAAATCCCCAAATGGCTTTCAATTATAGAAGCCATGACCTACCCCAACCTAATTGATATAACCAAAGCAGCAAAATATAGCGACATATTAGATCTGACAGGGAAATTAAAAAGTAGAGAACAATTGGCGGAACAAAATATAAATATTGATTGGTTGACTTACTTACAATTAAAAACTCGACACAAAAAAGATACTGAGGGTATGGGTATAGAAATGGAAATGCAAAAACTGGATAAAATTTTGATTGGCCCGGACGAAAAAATAATATCAAAACTATATAAATATCTGCTGGAATTCGATAAAATGGAGGAAATTGTCAAGGAACCCATGATAGCATGGGCAAAAAACGTAGGCCACAACATACACTTAGCTGACTGGGAGAAAACATGGAATATAAACTGCAAAATAACTAAGTCAACAGCATATAAAGAGAATTATTATAAAATGTTTTATAGATGGCATTTAGCTCCATCAAGATTGGCCAAAATATACCCAAAAATGAATTCGGCTTGCTGGAAATGTAAAAAAGACGTAGGTACCTTCTTTCATGCGTGGTGGTTGTGTCCCGAAGCAAAGGGCTACTGGAAAAAAGTGCATGCCTGGTTACAAGAAATTACTGAGAGAACAATGGAATTTACCCCAGAATTTTTCCTTCTGGGGATAATGGAAAAACAACATCCAAAAAATATACAATATTTAATACTACATATTACAACTGCGGCAAGAATAACATATGCACAATATTGGAAAGACAATCAAATCCCACCAGAAAATATACTAATGGACAAAATATATAGATGTGCCGAAATGGACATGCTGACTATTCAACTCAAAGGACAATGCGACTCAGAATACTACAAAACATGGACTAGATGGTACAACTGGACTAAAAAAAAGAGGAAAGACTGTGTGACAACGTGAGAAGAAAACAAAGACAGAAAAGATTGTAAATTTATGATTTAATGTGCATAATTGAGATATAACAAATGTTGTAAAAACGGGTGTAGATCTGTATCAAAATATTCAGATGTTTAATGAAGAAAAATAATAAAAAAAAAATTAAAAAAAAAAGAACACTAAATAATAAACAACAGTTAAAAACAAGATTAAAAAAGTTAAAAAATATTTACCACCAGACATACCAGGGGAGAGCTCAGGTGGAACTAGTCTCCCCCCCTGCCTGCAGGAAAAGCCATGTCTTGATGGCTGTTCGGAAGGCCAGCAGGGTGGGGATGGTTCGGGTCTCTGGGGGAAGTTGGTTCCAGAGCACGGGGCCCCCCACAGAGAAGGCCCTCCCCCTAGGGCCCGCCAGCCGGCATTGTTTGGCTGACGGGACCTGGAGGAGGCCCACTCTGTGGGCCCTAACCGGTCGAAGGGAAGTATGAGGCAGAATGCGGTCCCGAAGGTAACCTGGTCCTAAGCCATGAAAGGCTTTAAAGATGATGATCAACACCTTGAATTGCACCCGGAGACCGATGGGCAACCAGTGCAGCTGGCGGAGTATAGGTGTCACGTGGGTGTACCTTGGCACACCCACCACAGCACGCGCAGCCGCATTTTGCACCAACTGAAGTCTCCGAATACTCTTCAAGGGTAGCCCCATCTTCCCCAATCCTGGTGCCCTCTGGCTGAACTTCAGCTCCCCTGTCTGTAGGTGGCTCAGCTCATGTACTGATGCCCAACACAGAAAGAGGGCATCCTGGTTTGATTAGCATCTTAAAACCAGAAGCAGAAAGAAATTTCTGCAGAAAACCCACATCCTCACCTAAAGTGGAAATGCCACCCATGGGGAATCAGAAAACATAGATAATCAAGGGCAGAAGCATTTGGAAAGGACCCAGACAGAAAAATAGAATAACAGAGTTGGAAGGGACTTTGGAGATCTTCTAGTCCCGTGATGGCGAACCTATGGCACGCGTGCCCAAAGTGGCACACGGAGCCATGTCGCCTGGCACGCACAGTGTCGCCCATTCCTCTTTCAGGTTTCCGGTGCATGCATGCGCCAGGTAGTCTTTTGGTTACTGGTGCGCATGCGCGCGCAACAATCAACTGGCCTTCACAAGTGCGGCAGTGCCAGAGACGGGAAGATCAGCCGGCCAGCTGATCGTCGCGCACGCATGCGTGCTGGTAACCAGAAGATTAAATCTTGGTGTCTTTTACACAGGTGCGCCTTATAGTCTGAAAAATATGGTAAATGATTGTCCCCTAGGACTCCAAGATCCCTCTCACAGTTACTGCTATTGAGCCAAGTTTCACTGAATCTGTTCCTATACATTTGGTTTTCTTGCCTAAGTTTAAAACCTTACTTTTCCCTACACTGAATTTCATTTTGTTAGATAGGGCCCAGTGTTCAAGTCTGTCAAGGTTCATCTGAATCTTGAGCTTATGTTCTGGGGTGTTGGCAGTTCCTGCCAGCTTGGTGTCGTCTGCAAATTTGATGAATTGTCCTTTATGCCCTCATCTAAATCATTGATGAAGATGTTGAAGAGCACTGGGACTAAAACAGAACCTTGGGGTTCACTGCTGCTTACTTCCCTCCATGTAGATGTGGTTTCCAGGGGCGGGGTCCTAATTTTTTTACTACCACTCTGTGGGCATGGCTTATTTTGTGGGTGTGGCTTGCCAGCTATGTGACTGGGTGGGCTTGGCTTCTCGGACTGCTGAGAGAGGTCCTGTTGCCCATTCCCCGTCCCCTCAGCAGCTCGAGTAGCCTCGAACATGCAAAAATGCCTAGGATCATCACCGTGCATTCATGGCTTCTCAGACTGCTGAAGGGAGGGGAACTGAGATAGGTCCTGCCACCCGTTCTTTCAGCGTCTCACACGCTCCCTCAGCCATCCTCCCCTGCTTGGACTCACTGTGGAGTAGGAAGGCAGCGCATGAGCAATGCCGGAAACTCGGCTTCTGGACATGCACAGAAGAAAAATTTAAAAAAATTAAATTTTTTTTAAAAAAATGGTCGTGCCCAGGCACCGGCAGCTGACCACACCGGTACTGTGACATCATTAGTGGGCCGCTACCGGTGCTATAGAGTGGACCGCACTGGTAGGAACCCACCACTGGTTGAGTGCAGCTGGCCAGAGACAGGGGATGAAGGCTCACTTTGGGAAAACGAGGCAGGAAGTTGGGAACCCCGTTGCCATGACGAGCCAGGCCAGAATCCAGCAGGGCTCCGGGATGGGCCAAGGAGATTCTACAACTTGAATTTAGGCTGCGGCACTCAGAATAGAGACCAGCGAGAATGTATTAAAGTGGTCACCCCTTGTATGAATGATAGAATTGTTTTAACTATTATATGTATTTTAATTTTTTTATTGTTTGTTTTAATGATGATTCGTTTTTCTGCTGTACGCCGCCCAGAGTCCCTTGGGAGTTGGGCGGCTTATAAATTTAAACAATCAATCAATCAAATCAATCAACCAACCAACCAACCAATAATAAATGAATAAATGAATAAATGAATAAATGAATAAATGAATGAATGAATGAATGAATGAATGAATAAATAAATAAATAAATAAATAAATAAATAAATAAATAAATAAATAAATAAATAAATAAATAAATAAATAAATAAATCTGTGGTCATTTTGTCTGGTGCTAGCAAGACCTTGGGTGTGAGGAAGACCCGATGGAATGAAGAGAATCTTTGGCTCCCAGACAAGGGATTCCATGTAACCCTCTGGGTGAGCAGCTGCACGTAGGAGGCTGCGTGGCTCATGGCTCCCCACCGTTAATTAAGGGCCCTTCGTTCAGCTTGGTGTAAAAATACCCATTCTCGTCTGCAATTCCCATGTCGCTCCTGCACTCATTTCGGTGGGTGCAGAAAGGAAAACAGAAAGGAAAAGAGCAAATAGCTGGGCCAACGTCTTCCTTGACGTTTCCACTTGCAGAGTCATTTTGGGTTGGCATCAGTGATGCTTCCCCCTAATTTACAACTTCTCAGCTTTCCTTAATTGCTTTCTGGGAAGCTGATTCCTCAACTACCACATTCAGTGATTTAATTAGTAGACCACACTGAAAAACTGCGTGTTTACCTTCCCAGACAGAAGGATACACATTTTGTTAAGTTACATTTTTAATTTCTCCATTGAGGGCACTTTAAAAAAAACACCCTCTCATTTTCTCTATTTTCAAATTGTGCTATGGTAATAAAACACATCCAACAAGCTGGAAAAAAACACCCCACATTTTCTGCCCAGTTGTGCAACTTAGCAGTTCATTTTATCTGCCTTGATACGTGAGCTGATTAAGCCAAGGGCAATTCCATTCTCTGTCCCAAATATTCCTGTTTGAGCACAGAAAAGCCCTGATGGCTCGAATGGCCCTTCTCACTTCAAGGCTGCAGGCATCTCTGTGTAGGGAAGTTGCAAAGAACTGACAGTCTTTGGGCCCAAAGCCCCTTTCCTGGCCAAACCTTTCCAGCCAATGAGCATTCAGCTACTGCCTCATCCTGTCCCCAATTTCACATAAAAAGGCCGGAACCTTCTTCCCTCCCTGAAAACCCAGGAAAAGAATTTTAAATGTGACTAATCCATGGCACAAATCCTGGCATGACACTCTGGCATTTAATCTCTTTCTTCATCTCAAATCATCTCCATTACTATTTAACACCACCGACATTGTTGCTACCCTTCAAAAAGACCTTGATCATGTAGCAGAATGGTCAAACAACTGGCAACTTCAAATCTCAACCAAAAAATGCTCTGTCTTACACATTGGCAAAAAAAAAATCAGAATACAAAATACAAACTTGGAGGAAACGAACTTATAGATGACCCTCACTCTGTCAAAGACCTTGGAGTACTCAAATCCAACTACCTAAGTGCTAGAGCCCACTGTAACAACATTGCCAAAAAGGCACTAAGAGTTGTTAATCTAATCTTGCGTAGCTTCTTCTCTGGCAACATTACATTGCTAACCAGAGCATACAAAACATTTGTTAGACCAATTCTGGAATACAGCTCACCTGTCTGGAACCCGCATATCAGACATAAATACAAGAAGAGTCCTTCACTCCTCCGCTCACAACAAAATACCTTATTCCACCAGATTTGAAATACTGGGATTAGACAATTAACAACTACGTCACTTCCGATCTGATCTAAATGTAGTTCATAAAATCATATACCAAAATGTCCTTCCTGTCAATGACTACTTCAGCTTCAACCGCAACAATACACGAGCACGTAATAGATTCAAACTAAATGTAAAGCGCTCCAAACTCGACTGCAGAAAATACGACTTCAGCAACAGAGTGATCAATGCCTGGAATGCACTACCTGACTCTGTGGTTTCTTCCCCAAACCCCAAAAATTTTAACCTTAGACTGTCTACAGTCGACCTCTCCCCGTTTCTAAGAGGTCTGTAAGGGGCGTGCATAAGTGCATCACTATGCCTACCGTCCCTGTCCTACTGTCCTACTGTCTTCTTTTATCGTTACTTTTTACTAACCCTATACTAACCCTATACATGTTTGACAAATAAATAAATAAAATAAATAAATAAATAAATAAATTACGTGGAGGGGGTCAGGAGCTGAGGAGGAGGGCAGACATCTTTTTCCAGGGGCCAAGCAATTCCCTCCAGGCAACCCTCAGAGTGCCATTCCCTGTGGCAAACTGAAGTGCCCGCCTGGCTAATATTTATTTATTTATTTATTTATTTATTATTTATTTATTTATTTATTTATTTATTTATTTATTTATTTATTTATTTATTTATTTGTCAAGCATGTATAGGATAGTAGTAGTTTGTATAAACATAAGTAAAAAGTAACAATAAAAGCGGACAATAGGACAGTAGGATAGGGACGGTAGGCCAGTGGTGGATTCCTACCAGTGCGGTCCACTCTATCGCACCGGTAGCGGCCCGTGACGTCACAGTACCAGTGCAGTTGTTTGCCTGGGCACCGCCATTTTTTAAAAAAAAAATTAAAATTTTTAAAAAATTTTCTTCTGCGCATGCCCAGAAACCTGACAATTAAGTCTTTCCCCGTCCCTTCACTTGAAAATAATATGAAGCTCGCATTTGACACTTTTCCTTCGCTTTTGCCTAAAGCTTCCCAAAGTGGGCATTTTCTGAAAGCTTAACCTTTTATACTGTTAATTTTATACAGTTTTATACTGTTATTCTTTAGACAAAAACATTGAGGAGTGTTAAAAGATACTGTTCTTTTAACAGTCCTCAATATTTTCGTCTAAGGAATCCATGACTGAAACCAAAAATGCTGTATGAGACTTGCTTGTCTTTTAACTATAGCATTTTCTGCATATAAAGGTTGCTGTGTTGCCATGGTGTAACATGCACTTTGTATGCAAAGCTTTTCATGTAAGGTATAAAATAGCAAAAATAGTAGTAACATCTCTCTGAAATAACTAATATATGACTGGAAAGCCACGCCCACCCGGTCACATGGCTGGCAAGCCACACCCACAAAATAAGCCACGCCCACAGAGTAGTAGTAAAAAAATTAGGAACCCGCCCCTGTGGTAGGCACGATGGTGCGCTTATGCACGCCCCTTACAGACCTCTTAGAAACGGGGAGAGGTCGACTGTAGACAGTCTAAGGTTAAAGTTTTGGGGGTTTGGGGAAGAAACCACAGAGTCCGGTAGTGCATTCCAGGCATTGATCACTCTGTTGCTGAAGTCGTATTTTCTGCAGTCGAGTTTGGAGCAGTTTACATTTAGTTTGAATCTATTATGTGCTCGTGTATTGCTGCGGTTGAAGCTGAAGTAGTCATTAACATTAATACGCCCCAGCAAGAAATCCTCTTGCAATTGTAGCCACAGGAAGGTGGAGGGCAATGCTCGGTAGTAGGGCACGGTGAGGGCATCAGCTGATCAGCATGGGACTCCAGTGGCATAGATATAAACGCTGCTCAAAAATGCCTTGTGTGCCTCAGCATAAGAAGGATTTTATAGGAAAGAAATGGCAGATAAAGTGAAATGGTTAACTTATTGAGAGTTGTTAGAATAGGAACATGGAGAATGAAATATACAATCAAGAGAGCAACTAGCTGCAAAGGAATTTAAAATGCAGAAATTAGTTTTCAATGGTTTTCATATGCATAGTTAAGAGAAAGATTTAAGATAGATAATAGGATACTTGGAATTAAGCAACAGATGACAGAATTTCATGTTCAACTATATACAAATGATGAACATGTAATTGGTAAAATGTGTAACCCTTTGAAACAAAACAAATGTCTGACTGGAGGATAAAATGGGCTAAGAACTTTGGACACCATTCAAATGGAACAGATTCAACAGAAGGAAAACATGTAGTTAAAAGCACTGAAATTTACATTCTGTTAAGAATTTTTATAAAATGATGTATTATTGGTATATGGCTTCAGCAAAATTGTCTAAAATAAATAAAGGTGTTTCAGGTTTAATATGGCCACAAGAAGCATCATTTTATCATGCCTGGTAGACTTGTGAAAAAGCCAGAATTTTTGATACAAAGAATCATGAAAAACATTTTAAGGTGGTGCATCACTCAGTGAAGAGCAATGAAGAAGAAAATCATCTCATAGAACCTCGCCAGAGAAAAACGCTGGTCAGTGGTGAGGGTGGATGGCCAATTAGGATTCCCTCGGAGCAGAAGAGCCAGGATGGTGCCCTTATGGAAGCTGCTATTGTGAAATAGTCTTCCGGGAATGAAGAAGTAGGACCGGTCCATATTTTGAATGTGACTTTGATAGGACAGGAGAGGTGCATAAAATGTTAGATCTGGTATAGCTTTCACTATCTTGAGTTGAGTTGACCTTGAGTTGACATCTTACACACTTGGATTCAATAATGTCAAACTTTTCCGTTCATCTGATAGCTTTAGCAGCTGTTGGCCTGCACTGCAGAAAGTCTTCGCAGTGACTTTGCCCGAGTACGATCACTTACAAGCCCAAGTAGTTTCATGCTAGGCATCTTAGTTTCATGCTAGGCATGGTCTGGAGCCTGTGTTGGAGACCCAACTTCTGCTCCCCAATAATGAGGGTTTGTTTTCCTGTGCAGACCTTCTTGCCACTGGGGCTAAGTCACTTCTCTTAGCAGCTCCTCTGACCTCTTACTATTGAGGAAAACACTGCATGGCTTGAGCAAGGAATAGCTCACAGCTGGGAACAGAGGAGCAAGGGGACTGAAGCACTGTCCAAGGAAGATCTGATATATTTATTTGTGGAAGGGAGGATATGTTTTATTTCCTAACTTTTAGATTTTTTAGATTTATTATTATTAGAGTTGGAAGGGACCTTGTAGGTCATCTAGTCCAACCCCCTGCTCAAGGAGGAGTTCCTACACCAAGAGCTGAAGTGGTGCAGTGGTTAAATGCTGCGACTGCAGGCTGACTGCTAGTTCAGCAGTTCAGCTGTTCAAATCTCACTAGGCTCAAGGTTGACTCAGCCTTCCATCCTTCTGAGGTCGGTAAAATGAGGACCCAGATTGTTGGGGGCAATATGCTGAACTCTGTAAACCGCTTAGAGAGGGCTGTAAAGCACTATGAAGCGGTATATAAGTAAAGTGCTATTGCTATTTGAGACAGATGGCAGTCCAGTCTCCCCTTGAAGGTCACAAGTGTTGGGGCTCTCACAACCTCCGCTGGCAAGCTGTTCCACTGGTTGATCGCTCTCACCGTCAGAAAGTTTCTCCTCACTTCCAGGTTGAATCTCTCCTTAGTCAGCTTCCATCCGTTATTCCTTGTTTGGCTTTCTGGTGCCATAGAGAACAGCCTGACCCCCTCCTCTCTGTGGCATCCCCTCAAGTATTGGAACACTGCTATCATGTCACCCCTGGTCCTTCTCTTTGCCAGACTGGCCAAGCTCAGTTCCTGCAACCGCTCTTTGTATGTTTCATTTTCCAGACCCTTTATCATCCTGGTTGCTCTCTTCTGCACTTTCTCTAGGGTTTCAATGTCTTTTTTGTAGTGTGGTGACCAAAACTGGATGCAGTACTCTAGGTGTGGTCTGACCATGGCTTTATAGAGTGGTACTAGTAGAGTTGAGCCTGGCCTCTAGATGGATCAGGCATGGATGGTGAGATCAGAAACTGACCCAAGCAACTCCCACTGTAAGCATGTGTATGTGTGTCTAAAGTCCCATCTGTACAGAAGCTAATGTGCATGAACCCCAATATATGCAGGCTTTCTATCTCTGACCCGCATCCTAATTTTTCTAAATTAAAAAAGTCATGCTGGGATCAGTGGGATAAGTCATCACAAACTGAAGCTCCACTGCAGTGATTCCAGTCAGCTGGAAGGCTGTCAGGTCTGCCATTGCTTCACTCCAGCCCTGTTTGGCTTCAATGGTATCCTGCGATAAAAGGAGGGGGGAGAAGGAGCAAGGAGATCTAGGGAGGATGGGATGACAAGAGGAGAAGAAGCAGAGGTGCCAGCCTGGAACAGAGCTTGAGAGATCCAAGGACACAAGCCTGGGAATGGAATGCGGAACATCTGTCCAAAGAGGTGCCGAAATGTGGAAAACATCTAGTTTGAACCTTACTGGACATCATGAAGATGACCAAGAGGGAGGGCTTGGGAGAAAGGAAATTTACCGGGACTAAGCGGGAAATCCTCAGATCTGGCTTTGCTACGCTGTAAGCATTTGGCTTCAGTAAAAGGATACCTTTCACTACAAGCGGAGTCTATGCTGAATGCCCAAGCTGGGAAAGGTCTGATAAAGGCTGGGTGTGGAGAAGGGGCAATATGCATGTTCCCCTCCCTCACCACCGTAAAGGAGCTGTAGCAACTCTGGGGAAGCTTCATGCATAATCTGCTGCCCTGCATTGGTTTGCAGGAAGTTTACTTTGCTCGTTAGCTGGAAACTGACTTCTATTCTTCCCACAAATGCTGAGTGAGAACAGCAATTGTAAGAATTCATTTGCCAGGCAAAACTAGGCTCGGGAAGTCCTTTTTAAGGACTTAAAAAGAAGAGGTGGCAAAATTACACAGAAGAACTATACAAGAACGAGCTTAACATCCCTGATAACCACGATGGGGTGCTCACTGACCTCGAGCCAGACATTCTAGAATGTGAAGTCAAATGGGCCTTAGGAAATCTGATCAACAACAAAGCTAGTGGAGGTGACAGTATCCCAGCTGAGCTATTCAAAATCTTAAAAGACGATGCAGTAAAAGTGCTCACTCAATTTGCCAGCAAATTTGGAAAACTCAACAGTGGCCACAGGACTGGAAAAGGTCAGTTTACATTCCAATTCCAAAGAAAGGCAATGCCAAATAATGTTCAAACTATTGCACCATTGCACTCATTTCAAATGCTAGTAAAGTTATGCTTAAAATTCTACAAGCTAAGCTCCAGCAGTATGTGGATCGAGAACTACCAAAAGTACAGGCAGGATTTCGAAGAGGCAGAGGAACTAGAGATCAAATTGCCAACATACGCTGGATCATGGAGAAAGCTAGGGAGTTCCAGAAAAACATCTACTTCTGCTTCATTGACTATGCTAAAGCCTTTGATTGTGTGGATCACAACAAATTGTGGCAAGTTCATAAAGAGATGGGAGTACCAGACCATATTTCTCTCATCTCTCTCTCTCTCATCTCTCTCTCTAATGGGCTCCAGGAGGAGGAGGGGATGCATTGAGCGCACTTCACGATGCGGGAGACTATGCGGGAGGGCGTGGGGCAGTGCCAGCCAGTGGTGCGTTCACCCGACAGGGAGCCACAGCAGGGGGACGAAAGAGCTGTATGCAGCTCGGTAGCCGCAGGTTGCCGATACCCGGGCTAATGGAATAGAATAGAACAGTACAGAACAGAACAGAACAGAACAGAACAGAACAGAACAGAACAGAACAGAACAGAACAGAACAGAACAGAACAGAACAGAACAGAACAGAACAGAACAGAACAGAATTCTTTATTGGCCAAGTGTGATTGGACACACAAGCAATTTGTCTTTGGTGCATATGCTCTCAGTGTACGTAAAAGAAAAGATACATTTGTCAAGAATCATGAGGTACAACACTTAATGATTGTCATAGGGTATAAATAAGCAATCAGGAAACAATATTGATATAAATCGTAAGGATACAAGCAACAAGTTATAAGTGGGAGGAGATGGGTGATAGGAACAATGAGAAGGCTAATAGTAATAGTAATGCAGCCTTAGTGAATAGTTAGACAGTGGTGAGGGAATTATTTGTTTAGCAGAGTGATGGCGTTCGGGAAAAAACAGTTCTTGTGTCTAGTTGTCTTGGTGTGCAGTGCTCTATAGCGTGCGAGGGGTCAGTAAATATTTTCACGGCCCTCTTTTTGACTCGTGCAGTATACAGGTCCTCAATGGAAGGCAGATTGGCAGTAATTGTGTTTTCTGCCGTTCTGATTATCCTCTGAAGTCTGGTCTGTCTTGTTGGGTTGCAGAACCAAATCAGACAGTTATAGAGGTGCAGATGACAGACTCAATAATTCCTCTGTAGAACTGTATCAGCAGCTCCTTGGGCAGTTTGAGCTTCCTGAGTTGGCGCAGAAAGAACATTCTTTGTTGTGCTTTTTTGATGACGTTTTTGATGTTAGGTGTCCATTTTAGGTCTTGAGATATGATAGAACCTAGAAATTTGAAGGTCTCTACTGTTGATACTGTGTTGTCTAGTATTGTAAGAGGTGGTAGAATGGGAGGATTTCTCCTAAAGTCTACCACCATTTCTACGGTTTTGAGTGTGTTCAGTTCCAGATTGTTCCGTTCGCACCACGAGGCTAGTTGTTCAACCTCCCGTCTGAATGCTGATTCATCGTTGTCTCGAATGAGACCAATCACTGTTGAATCATCTGAAAACTTCAGTAGTTTAACAGATCGATCGTTTGAGATGCAGTCATTGGTATAGAGAGAGAAGAGAAGTGGTTAGAGCACATAGGCTTGGGGGGGCCCTATGCTAATTGTACAGATATCTGATGTGATTTTGCCTAGCTTCACCTGCTGCTTCCTGTCTGTTAGGAAGCTTGTGATCCACTTACAAGTGTGTTCAGGTACCGCTAGCTGATTTAGTTTAGTTAGAACAGTGGTTCCCAACTGTGGTACGTGTACCACTAGTGGTACGCGAGGGCCTTCCAGGTGGTACACGAACACTTTTGGGATCATGAACGATTTTTAGTTAGTTATTTTTTACTTCACAAAAATGTTTACTGCCTAACACAACTGGTGTTTACTGCCTAACACAACACGCCACCCACCTGGTCCCAGCGGCCCGAGAATCCAGTTGCTGGATGCACGGGGCCAAAAAAGGAACGGTACAATTATGGAAATAAAGTGATATCTGATCGAATTTAGTTTCTCTGGAACCAGGTGGTACGCGGCGACTGTACGGGACCTCCAAGTGGTACTCGATCACAAAAAGGTTGGGAACCACTGAGTTAGAAGAATGTTCGGTATGATGGTATTGAATGCTGAACTAAAGTCTACAAAGAGGACCCTTGCATAGGTCTTTGGAGATTCAAGATGTTGTAGGATGTAGTGCAGAGCCATATTAACAGCATCATCTGTCGATCTATTTGCTCGGTATGCAAATTGCAGGGGGTCTAACAGTGGATCTGTGATGGTTTTCAAGTGGGACATCACTAGCCTTTCAAAGGTTTTCATAACTACAGATGCTAGAGCAACTGGTCTGTAGTCATTCAGATCCTTGATGGAGGGCTTCTTCGGCACTGGGATGATAGTGGAATGTTTGAAACAAGAAGGAACATGGCATATCTCTAGAGATTTGTTGAAGATTTGAGTGAAGATGGGGGCCAATTGGTTAGCACAGACTTTTCAGCAAGAAGGAGTTATCTTGTCTGGGCCTGGTGCTTTTCCTGGCTTCTGTCTATGAAATAGATCTTGCACTTCCTTTTCTGTGATCACCAGGGGTTGTGAACCCAATGAGATGCGGTCAGTTGTAGAAGGTTTGACTGTTGTTGTTGTGTCTGGGATGGAGGTTGTGGAGATAGGTGGCTGTAGTGGATGTGGAGCAAGACTGCAAAAGATTTGAAACTCCAGCATTTACTTATCATCCTTGATCCCACTGACTCAATCAAAATTGTCTAACATTCCTATCAATTATGGGTTTGATAGATTTATATACTTGCTCTCCTCCAGGATCTCAAGGCAGCCTCGAGAACTTTCCCTCTCTACTTCTCCCTACAAGAACAATCCTGTGAGGCAAATTGGGCTAAGTGGGTGATTGGCCTCAAATCCCCAGGGCGTTTCTGGAGGTGAACCTGAGTCTCCCAGGGACCTTTCAAGAACCAAATTACTACACCTTAATGCCTAATATTAAGCACTGGAAAAGTCCAAACTGGATGATGATGATGATGATGATGATGATGATGATGATGATGATGATGATGATGATGATGATAGCGATAGCACTTAGACTTATATACCGCTTCATAGTGCTTTACAGCCCTCTCTAAGCGGTTTACAGAGTTCAGCATATTGCCCCCAACAATCTGGGTCCTCATTTTACCGACCTCAGAAGGATGGAAGGCTGAGTCAACCTTGAGCCTGGTGAGATTTGAACAGCTGAACTGCTGAACTAGCAATCAACTGGAGTAGCCTGCAGTAGCTGCATTTAACCACTGCACCACCTCGGCTCATATGATGATGATGATGATGATGATGATGATGATGATGATGATGATGATGATGATGATGATTTGTTAGGAAGCTGAAGACTGGCCAACAGATAGACTTTCTCTGTGATGATCTGTCTCTTACCTGGTCCTTCAGGTATATATTCAGGTATATTGTTTGCCACTGAATCTATCACCTTTGCTGCTGGTCTTCCTCTTCTCTATATTTCCCACCTTTCCCCTAACAGTCCAAGAGCAGTAGAGCTTTTTCCAGAGTTCTGTGTCCAAAGTGGGATAATTTGAGCCTGGTCACCTGTGCCTCAACTGAAAACTCTGAATTGGCATTAAAAACTAAAACAGGTGATCCCAGGTTAACATCCCTCCTTCCCCTTTCCTCACCTTCAGGAAAACAAATTGTCAGGCAGTGATTTTTTGTTGCCTGTTACATGTATATGCAGGAGAGATGCATCCCTATCAAATATAATGGTTTATTCCTGAGCACGTGATTAATATGTTCATAGTACGCATGTGTACATTCCTTTCTTTTGATCTTTCCTTTCTCTTCAGCTTCTGTAAGAAGCAAGACCTGTTTTATAGCCAGGATGTGATTTATTATTTTTGTACCGAAATAAATATCTTATACCTTAGCATTTAATCTACGGTTTTCTTTAATAATGTCAGAGTTTCAGGAAAAGATCTATTTCGCCTCTGATGAGAGTAATTCTTATCTAACACAAATATTGGGAGGAATCTTATCAGTTTTAATAGGCGCCTGTCCATCTGGCTCCTTCCATCCCCAGCAAAGCTCCAAGAGAGGTAAAGTCTGAAGTGATCGATTTTGAAAGCAACCCATTTCGGACCAGATTCTTCCGAATGTTTCCAAATGAACTCAATCAAATGTGACTTTCTCACCCAATCCACACAACGTTTGAAAGCTTTAGAACCCAATGCTCATTGTGGAAGGAATTCCTGCTTGTTTTCCAGTCCTGAGAATTTTTCTTTAGAAGCTCTAGGAGAGAAGAGAGCTGATTAGAGCAAGCACCAAAGGCCCATAAGCTGAAACAGGCAGATCAAACATTCCTGCAACGTGCCAAGACTTCAGTTATCAGCCTGCTTTATTTTCAGCACTACTTTAGTGGTAGGACTGAGCTGTAAATGACATCTCATGGGTACAATTAGATAGGAAAGTCCTAGACAGGCTCATGTTCCATCTTTGCCTATTTGGGACTTGTTTTTTGAGCTTCTCGTTGGTAGGGGAGGATCTGCCGTGTGTAAATACTATAAATTAGCACCCTGAATTCTAGTGCAGAACATTGCTTAGAAATATTTGCTGTCCACCTGCCTGTGAACAATGTCCTGGGTTTTTGGGCCAGCGACAGGAAGGAACCCTGCAGGCCGGATAAGGCGTCTCCATCAGTTGGGTCCCCTCGTTTCATAATCGCCATGGCCGAATCAGGAGGGGAACCGCTGCTCTGCAGGATGTTCTCTCAGTTCACATTCCCAGATCTTCTCACGGGGCGTGGGATGGGGGTAGGGGGTTGCAGGTCCTCCTGCTGTGTCCTGTTGCCTTGGTGACAGATCCACGTTTACTCAAACACACTCAGAAAGTGCTTGAAAACTTGCAACACTGCACTGTGTTTGTGCATTAGTCATCCCAAAGCTGCCAGTTTCAGTGTTGTGTTTCTTGGCATAGCGAAACCTGAGAGTCCGAGAACCGCGTTTCAAACCCATGTATGGCCTGACACTATCAGCTTGGCTCAGCAAAGGGGCCAGGATTCCTGCTTAGCCACGAGCTTGGCAGAGGCTCCGGTGTTATTATCCAGACCATTAGCTGAAGACGGAGCTCAAAACACCCCAACTCACCTGCCCCACTCTGCACCAGGGACGGTTTCTGTCTGGCACGATGGAGTAAAACAGACGTCAAGTGCAAATCTGCTTTTTGTTACTTTTCCCATGAGCTTGCCCAGAATTAGGATTCAGTGATTCTAACTGAGATTAGGGTCATGCTTTGTTCGTACCGAAGCATCCTGCAGTCTCAGGGCTCCAGAGGCGCTCAATAATACCCTGGGAGCAAGACCCGGAGGGGTGGGGAGTAAGCGGTCCAAAATTTCATCACTGTGGCAAGGACCCCATCCGTACCCTCAAGGGAGGGGCTCTGGGCTTGTGGGGACAAACCAAGGAGAATCCTCAAAGCTGGAGGATGCCTGGACTGGTATGGCAAGATGGCAACCGTGGTCAATCATGCCACCGGCTCTGCCCAGGGAATGCTGACCGTTAGGTGGCCATTCAGAAGGAGCAGCCCCGTGAGAAACATTGTGGCATCCTGTGGCATGCTTTGGATACAGAAGCTGATGTGACAGTAAGTGTGCTAGATGCCACAAGATTATGTTCTTTTTGCTGCCAGAAATGAAGACATCTATGTTTGAGATCCTATGGTTTCTCTACATAGCAATAGCAATAGCACTTAGACTTATATACCGCTTCATAGTGCTTTACAGCCCTCTCTAAGCGGTTTACAGAGTTCAGCGTATTGCCCCCAACAATCTGGGTCCTCATTTTACCGACCTCGGAAGGATGGAAGGCTGAGTCAACCTTGAGCCTGGTGAGATTTGAACAGCTGAACTGCTGAACTAGCAGTCAGCTGGAGTAGCCTGCAGTAGCTGCATTTAACCACTGCGCCACCTCGGCTCCTTGTCTGCAGGCAGTGATCACACACAATCATGCAAAAGATAGCCAAAAGGTGATTCCCTGTGGGAGCCCCCTCCAGAGTTAATTTCAGATGATGAGACAGATCAGGATTTGGGATACTGATTTCAGTTTACCAGATCATTGCTGTTCCTGGGCCAGGAAAAGGGAGAAGACAGATGATGCAGGTGACACAAGGGTTAATCCTGGCTCGGTGCTCTTGAAAATATGGAAGAGCACCCAGCCAAGGTCAAGACTTTTCCTTTCTTTCCCAAAGGGCCATCCACATCTTTGATTCATTTGAAGGATCCTTTGCAGGATCTCTAGCAGGGTGATCTTCTTTGTGCTTGAAGGATTGATTTGACATCTGGCCCACTCTGTCACAAGTTGTGCTCTGGATGTTTTTCTTCTAGTCTATTCAATTAGGTGAAATAATTTATTTGCTTTTGAAATTTCCATCAACGCAGAGAAGAACGTTGGTGAAACTTTTGGAGATGGAATGGAGTATTCTGAGCAGATCTACAAAGACGTCAAGACCAAGGATATACTGACCTATACAGCGACTACCGCGCTGACTGCATCAAAACTAAGTCCCGCAATCCACCATCCACCATCCAACCCCTGATCACCCAAAACCAACCCCTGATCACCCAAAACTAGATATGCACACCCCTTACTTCCTCAATATCATCCACTGCTGATCTTAAATGCAAATTAATGAATGCAAGAAGCATCGTTAACAAAATACCCGAACTCCTCCTCTTACTAAAAACTGCTAAATTTGACATTTTATTTGTCTCCGAAACATGGCTGAACGCATCCCTCCCTGACTCCATTATCACAGTAAGAGACTATCACGTTTACCGGTCCGATCGTGAAACCCATAGAGGAGGTGGAGTTGCCATCTTCTACAAAAAAAAAATCACTAAACCTTAAAAATATCCAAGTTAGACATGAACTCTATCTTCCAGAAACCATCATCTGCGAACTGACCTTAAATACCACACTTCGCTTCCTACTATGCTAAAGAACCCCTGATTACGACATCACACATGCGAGCAAGCTAACCTCACTACTAACGTGGGCAGCCTCCTACCCACACCCCCTTATTTTTCTTGGCGACCTCAACCTACCTCATATTAACTGGACCCTAAATGAATGTTCAACCGAACTCATACACTCAACCCTTTACAATGCTATTACTAATCTAGGGCTTAAACAGCTAGTAACAAACAATACTAGACTCAGCAATTGTCTTGATCTCATCTTCTGCAACAGTTTACACTCAATTTATGGACTACAAATAATAGAGCCCCTTTCCAACAGTGACCATAACATGATTGACTTTTGTCTCAATATACGTCCTTACAAAAACGACCACAATAAAAGGATAACCAATTACAACTTTAAAAAAGCCAACTATGATATCATAGATGCCGACCTCTCATATCTTGATTGGCAAACATTATTCTCTGATTGTAATACTGCTGAAGACTACCGTACTAGAATATCTTTTTGCTTGAAATGCAGAGTCATTAAATTATATGTATTATAAAGAGTCATTAAATTACATGTATATGTTTTGGTTTATCACCAAAACCAAGAAAAACAAATTGCCCATAAAAATAAGGAAGCTCCAATCCAAAAAAAGATCCCTTTGGCGGAAAAACAAAACTGGCTATGTTGCTAACTTTTGAAGCCGCTACAAAAATCTATGCCCCCAATTAAAGACCGAATGTACCAATTATCACATCAATCAAGAAGAAAACCTTCTGCACACGAAATCCAACTACAACTTTGTAAACAACCAACTCAAAGACTCGAGATCCATCCCACCCCTCAAAGGACTAAATAGTAACGAATATAATGATGAAGCTGTTAAAGCCAACCTCTTTAACACATAGGGTTGATTGGGTTGATATGAATGTAATGTGTTATAGATAAAAATTGAAGGAATGAGTGAGTCCGGGGCTGGGATCCTGCCCCCCTCTGCTGAGTGTGGAAACAGAAGCGGAGGGGCGTGTGGGACCAACCCCGGGCCCAGTATGAGTGGAGTGTATGGCCTGCCGGGAGAACGGAGGACCAGCGGGGGAGGGGAGGGGATCTCTGGGGGTAGTGGGAGTAGGAGCATTACGGTCATAACAGGGAGGGGTAGGTATGGCGGGAGCAGAGGGGTAGGCCGCTCTCGGGGAACGAGGATTCGCTGTTTACAAGCGATTCCTTGTTCTGGCCCCTCTGATATGGTTCCATCTAGCTCAGCCCGAGTACCTGGTAACCAGGGATGTCAGGGCCCCGGGCTCAAGCTGCTGCTGTTGAATGCCAGGTCGATTATGAACAAGGCCCCCCTTGTACGGGATCTAATCCTGGAAGAGGGGGCTGACCTGGCATGTATTACTGAAACCTGGCTGGGTCAGGAGGGGGGGGTCCCCCTCTCCGAAATGTGCCCGGACGGGTTTTCAGTTCAGCATCAGCCGCGACCCCAGGGAAGGGGTGGAGGAGTGGCTATTATAGCTCGCCAGAACCTTTGCCCTCGAAGGAGCCCTGCCCCGGAGATTGTTGGGTGTGAGACGCTCCTTCTGAAGTTGGACTTAGGGGTTCAGGTGGGCCTTTTGTTAACGTACCTGCCTCCTAGCTGCGTTACAAAGGCCCTGCCTGTTCTGCTTGAGGCGGTTGCGGGGCTGGCGATTGAGTTCCCCAGGTTGATGGTGCTGGGGGACTTTAATCTGCCATCGCCCGGCGAAGCCTCAGGGGCAGTCCAGGAGTTCATGGCTTCCATGACAACCATGGACCTGACCCAAGTAGTTCAGGGTCCGACTCATGAGGGAGGTCACACGCTTGACCTTGTGTTTCTCTCGGGGCAGTGGAGAGATGATCTGAGGCTGAGGGGTTTAGTCACAGTACCCTTGTCGTGGTCAGATCATTTCCTTCTGAGGATGGATTTCATGGCACCACTCCTCCACCGCAAGGAGGCGGGACCGACTAAGTGGTTCCGCCCCAGGCGCCTAATGGAGCCCGAGGGATTCCAGAGGGAGCTTGGGGAAATACCTGAATCCCTGGTACACAACTCGTCCGAGGACCTTGTAGCCACCTGGAATTGGGTGGCAGCGGGGGCCTTGGATCGGATTGCGCCTTTGCGGCCTCTCCGTGGTAGCGGATCCAGGAGGGCCCCTTGGTTTACTGAGGAACTCCGGGAGATGAAGCGCCATAAGAGACGCCTAGAGCGACGATGGAGATCTAGTAAAGCTGAGTCTGACCGGACACTTTTAAGAACTTTCATTAAGTCTTACTTAGTGGCGATAAGGGCGGCAAAATGTTCGCATTTTTCCGCCCTTATTGCGTCCGCTGACTCCCGCCCAGCCGCCCTGTTTAGGGTGACCCGCTCCCTCCTAGCCAAGGAGGTGGCGAAGATCCCTTGCAGGGCAGAGCTGAGGAATTTTCTCGGTTTCTGGCGGATAAAGTCACTCAGATTCGGACAGACCTGGACTCCGATTGGGCAGTACAGGCCGAGGTGACAGGGGCAGGTCTTAGTCCTGTTATATGGGAGGAGTTTGAACCGGTGACTCCTGATGATGTAGACAAGGCCATAGGAGCGATGAGTTCCGCCACTTGTTTATTGGACCCGTGTCCATCCTGGTTGGTTTCGGCCACCAGGGAGGTTTCACGCGGCTGGCTCCAGGCGTTGGTCAACGCTTCTCTGAGAGAGGGGTCCGTCCCGCGGCCCTTAAAAGTCGCGGTGGTGAGGCCCCTCCTCAAGAAGCCTTCCCTGGACCCAGCGGATTTAAAGAACTTCCGTCCGGTCTCCAACCTTCCCTTCGCGGGGAAGGTTGTAGAGAAAGTGGTGGCACTCCAACTCCTACGGCTGTTGGATGACACTGATTTTCTGGATCCCTTTCAATCGGGTTTCAGGCGTGGCTACAGTACGGAAACGGCTTTGGTCACTCTGATGGATGACCTCTGGTGAGCCCGGGATGGGGGTCATTCCTCCATCCTGGTGCTACTTGACCTCTCAGCGGCTTTCGATACCATTGACCATGGTATCCTTCTGCGTCGTCTCGGCGAGGTGGGAGTGGGCGGCACTGTGTTACAGTGGTTCTCCTCCTACCTCTCTGACAGGACGCAGTCGGTGTTGACAGGGGGGCAGATGTCGAGCCCTAGGCCCCTACTTTGTGGGGTGCCGCAGGGCTCGGTCCTCTCGCCCATCCTGTTTAACATCTACATGAAACCACTGGGTGAGATCATCCGACGACACGGGGTGAGGTATCAGCAATATGCTGATGATACCCAGTTGTACATCTCCACCCCGTCTCAATTCAGGGAAGCCGTCGACGTAATGTGCCGCTGCCTGGACGATGTTAGGGTCTGGATGGGGAAGAACCGGCTAAAGCTCAACCCTGACAAGACCGAGTGGCTGTGGATATTGCCTCCCAAGGATTATGTCAATTGCCCCTCCTTGGTTCTTGGGGGAGAGAAATTAACTCCCTCAGAACGGGTTCGCAATTTGGGTGTCCTCCTAGACCCACAGCTAAAATTGGAGCAACATCTTTCAGCTGTGGCTAGGGGGACCTTTGCACAGGTTCGCCTAGTGCACCAATTGCGACCCTTCTTGGAGAGGGAGGCGCTACTCACAGTCACCCACGCCCTTATCACCTCCCGGCTGGATTACTGCAATGCGCTCTACATGGGGCTACCCTTGAAGAGTATCCGGAGACTACAATTGGTGCAAAATGCAGCTGCTCGTGCCGTGGTGGGTGTGCCCAGGTACACCCATGTAACACCTGTCCTCCGGCAGCTGCATTGGTTGCCCATTAGTCTCCGGATCCAATTTAAGGTGTTGGTCGTTACCTTTAAAGCCCTACATGGCTCAGGGCCAGGTTACCTTCGGGACCGCATCCTGCCGCATACCTCCCTACGACCAGTTAGGTCCCACAGAGTGGGTCTTCTCCAGGTCCCATCAACCAAACAATGTCGGTTGGCGGGGCCTAGGGGGAGAGCCTTCTCTGTGGGAGCTCCCTCCCTATGGAACCAACTTCCTCCGGAGATCAGAGCCATCCCCACCCTGCTGGCCTTCCGGAAAGCAATAAAAACGTGGCTCTTCCGGCAGGCGGGGTGAAAGTGAGACCGAGCATATTATCTCTGGGTCTCCCCCCTTGTTATGAATGTTGGAGATTTTCTTTTTAATTTTTCTATATCTTTTTAACTGTGATGTTTTTATTGTAATAGATTTGGATATGTTGTGAGCCGCCCAGAGTCCCCCGGGAGTTGGGCGGCATACAAATCTATTAAATTAAATTAAATTAAATTAAATTCTTCGGCTCAGTCTTTGTAAACAGCAATGGCTCATGCCCAATATTTCCTAGTCGTACCACAAACAACTGCAACAATCTAACACAAATCGATTTTATGGAAGATAATGTTGGAAAAGCATTACGCAACCTAAAACCATCTCTATCCATTGGACATGATGGTCTATGTGCATATTTCTTAAAAAAGCTCTTCACATCCATAGCAGAACCTCTAAGCATAATTTTTGAAAAATCCTTCAGGACTAGCCTCTTACCCAACTTATGGTCACTAGCCACAGTCATCTCTATCTTCAAAAAGGAGATCCATAAAGAGATTGGGCTGAAAATTACAGCCCAATCTCTTTATGTTGTGTCACTTGCAAAGTCATGGAATCAATCATATATCAATCCATTACCCTCCACCTAGAAACTAACAACCTATTCTTAAATAAACAATTTGGTTTCAGGAAAAAATTATCCTGTAACCTACAACTCCTACACTGCAAAAACATATGGACTTCACAACTCGATCAAGGTAAATCAATTGATCCAATTTACATAGACTTTTGTAAAGCCTTTGATTCAGTAGTACACGACAAACTACTTTGGAAACTAAAATCTTATGGCATCCCTGGTCCCCTTCATGATTGGATAACTACGTTCTTGTCAAACAGACAACAAATGGTTAAAATATTGCAATGCACTCTACATGGGGCTACCCTTGAAGACGGATCAAAGACTGCAGTTGATCCAGAATGCAGCCATGCGAGCAGTTGTGGGTGTTCCTAGATACACCCACATAAAACCAATCCTCCGCGAGCTGCACTGGTTTCCCATTGGTCTCCGGACACAATTCAAGGTGTTGGTTATTACCTTTAAAGCCCTATATGGCTCAGGACCAGAGTATTTGCGAGACCGCCTACTACCACATACCTCCCAACGACCAGTGAGAGCCCACAGGGTCGGTCTCCTCCAGGTCCCATCAGCTAAACAGTGTCAGCTGGCGGGCCCTCGGGGGAGGGCCTTCTCTGTGGCGGCTCTGGCTCTCTGGAACCAACTACCTCCCGAGATCCGTACCACCCCCACCCTATTGGCCATCCGTAAAGCCGTTAAGACCTGGCTTTTCCGACAGGCCTGGGGCCATTGACCTCTGGTGATGAGAGATGAGGTCGGTCCATGAATGCTGGATGAATGTAATTTTAATGTATTTTTAATCTGTTTTTAAATTTTTAAATTTTCCATTCATGTTTCTTTCTGTTGTGAGCCGCCCAGAGTTCCTTCGGAATTGGGTGGCATAGAAATGTAAATAAATAAATAAATAAATAAATAAATAAATAAATAAATAAATAAATAAATAAATAAATAAATAAATAAATAAGTAAGTAAGTAAGTAAGTAAGTAAGTAAGTAAGTAAGTAAGTAAGTAAATAAATAAATAAAAAAAAAATAGGGAGTGCCCTATCAAATCCTGCGCCTGTCAACAGTGGTGTCCCTCAAGGCAGTGTTCTAGGACCAACACTATTCATTCTTTACATAAACGACCTTTGTGATCATATTATAAGCAACTGCGTTCTCTTTGCTGACGATGTTAAACTATTCAACACCACCGACAATACTTCCACCCTTCAAAAAGACCTAGACCATGTATCACAATGGTCTGACAACTGGCAACTTCAAATCTCAACCAACAAATGCTCTGTATTACACATTGGCAAAAAGAATCAGAACACAAAATACAAGCTTGGAGGACACGACCTTGTAGATGACCCTCACTCTGTCAAGGAACTTGGAGTACTCATATCTAATGACCTAAGTGCCAGAGCCTATTGTAACAACATTGCCAAAAAGGCACTAAGAGTTGTTAACCTAATCTTGCGTAGCTTCTTCTCTGGCAATATTACACTGCTAACCAGAGCATACAAAACATTTGCCAACCAATTCTCGAATACAGCTCACCTGTCTGGAACCCGCACTGCATATCGGACATTAATACAATTGAGAGAGTCCAGAAATATTTCACAAGAAGAATCCTCCACTCCTCTGCTCGCAACAGAATACCTTATTCCACCAGACTTGAAATTTTGGGCTTAGATAGCTTAGAGCTACGTTGCCTTCGATCTGATCTAAATGTAGTTTATAAAATCATCTGCCACAATGTCCTACCTGTCAATGAATACTAAAGCTTCAACCACAACAATACACGAGCACACAATAGATACAAACTTAATGTAAACCGCTCCAAACTCGACTGCAGAAAATACAACTTCAGCCACAGAGTGATCAATGCCTGGAATGCACTACCTGACTCTGTGGTTTCTTCCCCAAACCCCAAAAACTTTAACCTTAGACTGTCTACTGTCGACCTCACCCCATTCCTAAGAGGTCTGTAAGGGGCGTGCATAAGCGCACCATTGTGCCTACCGTCCCTGTCCTACTGTCCTATTGCCTAATTTACCTGTACCTACTTTGCTTTTGTTTATGTTTATACCATACCTGCTATCTTGTACATGTTTTGACAAAATAAATAAATATAAATAAATAAATTATTGAACTTATTTAGTGATGAGGTAAGGAGTCTGTGTGTGTGTGTGTGTGTGCGAGATAGAGTGAGGGGAGAGAGGGGGAAGGGAGGGAGGGAGAGAGAGAGAGAGAATATGAATATGTCTCTAGCTTTCTACATTTCTACTGAACTCCAAGAGAATATATTGTGATGAAATTCCTCCTGCGGTCCTTTATCAGTTTGGGAAGTGAGAGAAACCAGATATTTCAACATGATCTGGGAGGGGATTAGGCTGTTTTCCAAAGCACCAGAAGGCCAGACAAGGAATAATGGATGGAAACTGACCAAAGAGAGATTCAACCTGGAAATAAGGAGGAACTTTCTGACAGTGAGAGCGATCAACCAGTGGAACAGCTTGCCTGTGGAGGTTGTGAGAGCTCCAACACTTGAGACTTTCAAAAGGAGATTGGATTGCCACTTATCCGAAATGGTGTAGGGACTTCTGCTTGAGCGGGGGGGGGGGGGGGTTGGACTAGATGACCTACAAGGTCCCTTCCAACTCTAATAATAATCTAATCTAATCTAATGCAGCTCCACCTCCTCCATCCCCGCAACTAACGGAATCTCAAAATCACCAGCCAAAGACACTGGAAGAGATTCTCCTTCAAATTTGCTTTATTCATCAGTGATGCTTTGTATATTGATGGAGCTCAGTTGGCCTCTCTTCCCCACCACAAGCAAGGGTTGAACCTATTTAAAAGCCCATATACAGCCACCAATAGTTGCTTTCCGGCTTTGCTTTAGTTTTCTGGGACAACAGAGCATCAGTGAATCCCAAAAGAATTATTGGAAGTGCACAAGAACATGGCATCTAGCCATACTCAAGGGAGATCCATTAGATCTCCATCGAGAGGGTCTCAAAAACTAATTTCTCAAAAGAAATCCTGACTGCAAACACAGGGAGCTAAAATAACCTAAAGCCAACTGCAAAACAATGAATGAAACTTAAAAAAAAAGCTGGCAGGAGATGACATTAGTCAACACGTTTCCTGATGGTGCTTTAACCTCTGGTTTTTGCACAGCTTTTAAGGAGGGGGCACCTTCTCATGGTGCTTGTGCATTAGAAGTCAGTGAAATAAACTGGGATTATTTTAAAAAGTCTTACACAAAAATCAACACTTGGCAGTTTTGGAAATTATCCAAAAGGAGGCCATACTGGGCAGCAATATGTAAACATTTTTCTTAATTGTCCTATGGATTATTTAAAAAGAAAATTTTGGGAATTATCTGTTTCCTCTGTTTTTGTTGTTTCGGAAACAGAAAAACATTTAAAAACAATTGGGAAATTATATTCCTAATTATGTTTTCCCTTACTGTCTATCTCAAGGCTGATTTCATGCAAGAGGATGCTGATATTAGAAATCCCACCACCACAAAAAACGGCCCTTCCAGGGTCTCCTCAGATTCCTTTCTCTGGTCCAAGTGACCCTTTTGAAAATAGCATCTTTATTATTATATTTTATTTATTTATTTATTTATTTATATTTGTGAGATTTATATACCGCCTCACAGTGCAAGCACTCTCTAAGCGGTTTACACCAGTAAGCAATGTATATTTATATTGCCCCCAACAATCTGGGTCCTCATTTTACCTACCTCGGAAGGATGGAAGGCTGAGTCAACCTTGAGCCGGTGGGATTTGAACCGCTGACCTGCAGATCACAGTCAGCTAAAGTGGCCTGCAGTACTGCCACTAACCGCTGCGCCACCTCGGCTCTTTTCCATGGAGCATTCAGGCCTTGGCTTCTCCTTGGACTATTAGATATGTTAAATGAACTTAACAGAAGCAGACAGAAGGGAGAACTGAGGGTGTGGTAGAAATCCAGTTTCAAAAGAAAAAAAAATGAGTCGAAATGTTTGTCAGAGCTACCCTCTACACCTTCCTAGCGTTATTCCTGCAGATTCAGGGTCCGCTTTTCGGATCGACGAACGCCATTGTGCACGATCAATGCAGCCTCCGAATCCAACTGCGCAATTTTTATGCTTGCATTTGTTGGGGCCGCCTTTGCTTCGGCCTTCCACACGGGCACTTGCCACCTGTGTTAAAGTGGAAGGTGAGGTGGGCAAGGGTGGGGGGCACTGCTCGTAGGAAAGGGCTGACTACTGTTTCTCCCACACTTTCTCATGTCTTGGCGCAGCGCCCGTTTGTTGCCACATTGTGTTATTGCTGGCATGGTCAAGAAGAGAAACAACCAACAAAGCAGGCACAGGCTACACTATAGGCTGGCAAACATTTGTGATCTGAATTCAGTGGATATTTTTACTTTTGTCTTTCTGACGATACAACAATTCCAAATATTTCTGAAAATATACAGGATCTGAAAGTACTAAATGATATCTGAAGGACATTCTATGTTGGAAAAAGCTTTTTTGTTTCCTTCCAAGCAAAGGTGGGTTTTCGGGTTATTTTAAATGTTCTCAAAAAAGAGGACCAGGAACTTGTCTGCCAACAACTGAACCATTTGGTACTTGATTTAATACGTTTTTGTTTCCCTGTTTCTAAGGTTTAGCTATGTTAGTCAACGGCAATGAAAACTAATAAACAAAAAAGAATCTTAATTATAGCATAAGGTTTTGTGGATTGTAGCTTATCAAACATGGCAAGTGCGGAGTTAGTATTCCCCCCCACTGACTCTCTGCCCCCCCCTTAAGAAGATATATGGACACTCCTCTTGCCTCTAAAAGACTAAGTTGTGGTCCATGAAAGCCGAGGCCATCAGTATCTGAGGCTTCAAAATGCCACAAGATCTCTCACAGGGAACACCCAACTTATTCCTTTGCTTAGGATACCAACATTACCCTTAGAATCTCTGAAAGGAGAAAAGCTGATCCTTAAGAGGTGGGTTTCATGATAGCTGAAGAAAAAGGAAGCCAGGGTCCATGGATCTTCTCCCAAGGAGGAAAGTCTCAGTCAACCACAGGCTACTCAGCGCCTCACCGCAAGTGCTGAGACCTTCCTAAGAAGGTCTAGCAAAACCTAGGAAGCTGAGATTGCTAAAAAGAATTTGGCCACTTACTAAATAATTTTGAGAGTGTTGGTGAAATAATCATTGTCAATTATCAAGCTTTTTAAAAAACAAAATGTCTCAAAGAAAAAGAAAAGATAGAACAGCTAAAGTCCATGAAAGGTCCATGAAAAAAGCTCATTCAAAGAAAGTTGCAAATAGATTTGTTACAGTGACAATCAATCACCCTGCCATTCTTAGTGTACAAGCTAACTTGGTCCAGTGGTTTAAGCTATTAGGCAGCTAACATCAGGAGACCCTGAGATAGATGGATGGAATACACACACACACACACACACACACACACACACACACACACACACACACACACACACACATTTGTGTGTGTGTGTGCGCGCGCACACGTGTATGTGTATATGCATATGTATATGTATGTGTATAATATAATATAATAATATAGTATAGTATAGTATAGTATAGTATAGTATAGTATAGTATAGTATAGTATAGTATAGTATAGTATAGTATAGTAATGTAATGTAATGTAATGTAATGTAATGTAATGTAATGTAATATAATATAATATAATATAATATAATATAATATAATATAATATAATATAATATAATATAATATAATATAATATGTATAAAAACCTCCTTCTTTCCCAATAATGCTTTCTGTAACATAACTGTATTTTCCAATAGCTGTTCTCAAGGGGCCATTGTTATGGAACCGGGCAACATCTGGACTCCAAGAAAACCTCCAGTGGTGAGTGTGACCTTGCATCAATGGATTATGGATTGGAAATGTTATACACAATTGGTTTCAGAAGCCCCAACAGAGTGGAAAACATGGCTGCCAACTGCATGGTTGAAACGCAAGCTTGGTTGGATCTGGAAAATGCAGATCTCTTTGGAAAAGCTAGCTGATTCTACGGGAGTTTCTTCTAAGCTTGAATCAATTAACAATTTTGGTTATTGGGTTAGAATCAAAGTCTTGATTCTGCAGAAGTTCCCCTGTCCCCCTTCTTCCTTCTACATCACAAAGCAGCAATTAAGCTGAGGAATATACACCAATTCAGAGTTTGCAGATTGTTTTTCCATTCTAATTGGTTGGCATGTTCACATCTAACTCTTATAAGAAAATATTGACTGCAAGAAAGCATTTTCATATACTCTATCATTCATTCATTTATTCATTCATTCATTGCTTTTCATTCATATGAGCTGGTTTATGAATCAAGTCAGCACTCATGACTGGGACAATAGAAATATATATTTCCAAGATCCACAGTGTAGGTTATCACTCTGCTTCTTTTCCTTCATCAGAAACCATTCAATAATATAAACTACTGGCAGTATTCATTTTAGTAAAACAGTCACTGAGCTAAATCATCCTGCAGTTTCTGTAGCACTAAAGTAGGGAAAAAAGATAGATTCTAATGAAATGCAGAGCAGGTAATGAGTGCTTCAGTTCTTCTGGAAACACTATTTAATGACACTTCGATTGTTTTGTGCACAGCATACTAACCAGTAGATAACTGAACTGCTGTTTAGTTGACTAACCTAGTGTTCTGGTTTAGTGTAATATAAAGTGACCAGATTTTTTTTTTAAGCGGGACGGGGGGGTGGGCCCGCCTCGGCACCATTTGAATTTTGCCCTCTGCGCATGTGCAGAACGCTGCGCATGCGCAGAGGGCAAAACAACGCAAATGTCGGCATGGGGGGGGGGAGGCGGGAGGCCTTTCCTCGCCTCCCGCCTCCCCTTCGGGAGCAGGCAGTGGCTTGGGCTGGCTGGCTGGCTGGTTAGATGCGGAGTCTCATGGTCCGGGTGAAGATCGCTCACTACGTGCTGGGGGACACGCTGGGGATCGGCACCTCCGGCAAAGTCAAGAGCTACGGGGCACGGGGCGGGGCAGGCAGGACGAGGCGCCGGGTTGCAGGCCGGCAGCGGCGGAGGGTCGCTTGAACTCGCTTCCCGCCGCGGACTGCGTTCACGCACGGCGGCGGCGGCGACAGCAGCAAGCTGGGAGCGCTCGCCCGGAATTGGAGTCAGCGAGCAGCTGGGCATCGGGGCTCTTCCCCCGCCTTCTCCATCCTCCAGGGTCGCCACTGCGGGGGTTCCGTCTCTCCGGTGGTGCCTGCGTTGGAAGGGAAGGGGGGGAAAGGCAGCCTGCGGGGCTTGGCACGGCTGGGAGTTGCGAGGCGGCGAAGCAACCGGGCTGTTCCTCCGGGTGTGCTAAAGTGCTTGAGTTTTTTCTCTCTCACACACACACATGCACAACCTTCCAACGACCGGGTCGGACTGGATCTCCCAGCACGACTTCCCGGTCGTTGGAAGGTTGTGCATGTGTGTGTGTGAGAGAAAAAACTCGAGCCCTTTAGCACACCCAGAGGAACAGCCCGGTTGCTACGCCGCCTCGCAACTCCCAGCCGTGCCAAGCCCCGCAGGCTGCCTTTCCCCCCCTTCCCTTCCAACGCAGGCACCACTGGAGAGACGGAACCCCCGCAGTGGTGACCCTGGAGGATGGAGAAGGCGGGGGAAGAGCCCCGATGCCCAGCTGCTCGCTGACTCCAATTCCGGGCGAGCGCTCCCGGCTTGCTGTTGTCGCCGCCGCCGCTCACCCTTCAACAGCCAATCAGCGTGGGGCGCCGACAGCAGCGACGTCATCTCTCCGCGCCCGCCTTGCAGAGAGAAAGGCATGGGTGGGTGTTTTAAGGTGACCAGACGTCCCGATTTTGAGAGGGCCTGCTGCTGCTGCTGCTGCTGCCCCTGCGGCTGGGCCCAACCTGGCCGTCCTCGAGTGCCTGCAGGCCGATTTTTGGAAAGAATGCCCTAGTCGTGCATTCTTTTAAAAAATCGGGACTTTTTAGAGGACGGGCGGGACGCGGGACAAAGCATTAAAAAGCGGGTCTGTCCCGCCAAAATCGGGACGTCTGGTCACCTTAGTGTAATAACACGGATCCGTAAATGAATGACATAGTCGGATATGCAAAGTAACCCAGACAAATGAAATCAGTTAATTTGTAGTTGGGCATGTTGCATACCGTATTTTTTGGAGTATAAGACGCACCTTTTTCCTCCCTAAAAGTGGCTGAAAATTTGGGTGCGTCTTATACTTATGCTTTTTTTTCCAGCCCTAACCAGGTGCTAACTATCTTCCCAGCTCTTACCGGCTTGCAGGCTTTTTCTTTTCTTTTTTTTAATTTTTTTAAATTATTTTTCTTCATTAAACATCTGAGTATTTTGATACAGATCTACACCCGTTTTTACAACATTGTTATATCTCAATTATGCACATTAAATCATAAATTTACAGTCTCTTCTGTCTTTGTTTTCTTCTCACGTTGTCACACAGTCTTTCCTCTTTTTTTTAGTCCAGTTGTACCATCTAGTCCATGTTTTGTAGTATTCTGAGTTGCATTGTCCTTTGAGTTGAATAGTCAGCATGTCCATTTCAGCACATCTATATATTTTGTCCATTAGTATATTTTCTGGTGGGATTTGATTGTCTTTCCAATATTGTGCATATGTTATTCTTGCCGCAGTTGTAATATGTAGTATTAAATATTGTATATTTTTTGGATGTTGTTTTTCCATTATCCCCAGAAGGAAAAATTCTGGGGTAAATTCCATTGTTCTCTCTGTAATTTCTTGTAGCCAGGCATGCACCTTTTTCCAGTAGCCCTTTGCTTCGGGACACAACCACCACGCATGAAAGAAGGTACCTACGTCTTTTTTACATTTCCAGCAAGCCGAATTCATTTTTGGGTATATTTTGGCCAATCTTGATGGAGCTAAATGCCATCTATAAAACATTTTATAATAATTCTCTTTGTATGCTGTTGACTTAGTTATTTTGCAGTTTATATTCCATGTTTTCTCCCAGTCAGCTAAGTGTATGTTGTGGCCTATGTTTTTTGCCCATGCTATCATGGGTTCCTTGACAATTTCCTCCATTTTATCGAATTCCAGCAGATATTTATATAGTTTTGATATTATTTTTTCGTCCGGGCCAATCAAAATTTTATCCAGTTTTTGCATTTCTATGTCTATACCCATACCCTCAGTATCTTTTTTGTGTCGAGTTTTTAATTGTAAGTAAGTCAACCAATCAATATTTATATTTTGTTCCGCCAATTGTTCTCTACTTTTTAATTTCCCTGTTAGATCTAATATGTCGCTATATTTTGCTGCTTTGGTTATATCAATTAGGTTCGGGTAGGTCATGGCTTCTATAATTGAAAGCCATTTGGGGATGCACGCTCGGTGGAAGAGGACGACCTTCCCAGATAGAAGGAGTGTACCGATCTTCGGTCAAGGGTATACAATAGCTGCGCTCCCCTGCTAGAACCTCCAAACAAGCTCAGGCTTTTTCATTGTTACTCTCTCAGAAGAATGTTTTTCCAGCCCTAAGTCTTTGCAGGTTTTTTTTTCATTGCTCTACTTGCTCTGAATAAGTTTTTTTCTAGCCCTAACCAGGTGCTAACGAACTTCACAGCTGGCTTGCATGCTCTTTCATTGTTACTCTCTCAGAAGAAGGTTTTTTTAAGTCCTAACCAGGGGATAAAATAATGTGCTGAAGCTGACCAGACTAAGGACGTTAGCCAGATGAATACCTGGTAGGCAGATTGTTTTCCCCTATTTTCCTCCCCAAAAACTAAGGTGCGTCTTATACTCCGGTGCGTCTTATACTCCGAAAAATACGGTAAATCCCTCTGCCAGTAAAACTCTCCTGTCTCCAAACTCCTTTGAATGCTCATTACAAGATTGTGCTTATTTATTATGTGACTTTATCCGACCTCTTGCTGGGGATTACAGCCTGGGTAGAAACTAACCATGTAGTATAAAATATAATGTCTTCTCTGAGTGAAGCAACTTTCTGTTTGAAAGAGGGAAATGGAGATGTGTCTGAGGATTAGTTTTGGGGACCACTCCAATGCTCAAATGGCACCTCTCACCAACCTTGTCTCACCAAAAGTGAGCAGTGTCTGAAGAAGTTAGTATTTTGATGGGAGATCATCAGAAAATCCCAGCTCTATAAGGAAGACTGCAAAGTCAAAACTAGAGATGTGAAGGCTCGGGGAAAAACCGGAAAAATTCGAAAAAAATGGGGCAGAGGATCCTCCCCTGAATGTGAGGGTGGGGCTCCTCATCAGACACTGGATCGCATAGTGAGCAGCCGCCATCGGAGAGCTTGTAGAGGAGGAAAAGCAGATATTCTCCAGCTTAGAAACACTGGGCTTAATTGTTTCATTTATAGGGATGGACAAACACAGCTAAGAATTTGGCATTGCATCAAACATAATAAAAATAAAATTGGCTTTTGAACTATTAAGAATTTAGAAGCCAATGGGAACATTTGAAGAATTTTTGGGGGAGAGGGGTTTCCTCGTGGACTTCCATTTGCACAGCCCTAACTGATCAAGACTATTAAGGAGTTTGCTTTGGTATAGGTTTAGGCGTAGGTTTAGTTTACAAGGTCTACAAAGTGCCCTAAAGGATCAGACTCTTGTCCTGTCCTGATGCAGTTGTAGAAGACATCCCAAGGCCCCCTGCTCCCTCTCCCCCTCCCCATCATGTGGCCCAGAGGTGGGTTCCTGCCGGAGCTGTCCATTGCACAGCTCCGGTAGGGAGTGGCTGATTGCGCAATTTGCGCACGACCGCTCCGGAGCCCTCTCTGCTGGTCCGTTGCCATCTTTTTCTGTGAATTTTTGGGCGATTTTGCTTTTGCGCATGCGCGGAAGCAAAATTGCACTGAAATCTTGTGAGGGGATGCGCACGCGCGTGAGATTTTGCTTCTGTGCATGCGCAGAAGCAAAATTGCGCACGCGCATCCCCTTGTGAGATTTTGGCACGATTTTGCTTCCGCGCATGCACAGAAGCAAAATCTCGCCAAAATCTCACACACACACGCATCCCCTCTCAAGATTTCGGTGCAATTTTGCTTCTGCGCATGCGCAAAAGCAAAATCGCCCAAAAATTCACAGAAAAAGATGGCGACGGACCGGCAGAGAGGGCTCCGGAGCGGTCACGTGCAAATTGCACAATCGGCCACTCCCTACCGGAGCTGCATGTGCAGAAGCAAAATCTCGCCAAAATCTCACACACACGCGCGTCCCCTTGCGAGATTTTGGTGTGATTTTGCTTCCGCGCATGCACAGAAGCAAAATCACGCGAGGGGGCATGCGTGCGTAGCCCCCCCCCAAATGTGGAGATGCAGCGCACCGGCACCAGTAAGCAAGTAACCTGCCGCTGATGTGGCCCCACTGCACATGCTAAAATTCCATTTCTTAAAAGTCAAGAAATGGGTAGGAGCTTAAGAGTGCCCAACAGCATCCATCATGTTTTCTCCTGTTACCTTTTCTTTGGCAAAATCTACCCAGGCTCTGCTGGAGACCTCACTCATTTCTTAATGGCGCTTCCTTGTCTCCCCCTCCCCACCCCCACCATCTCCAGTGATCTCCTGGAGCTCCTGCATCTCCTCCCAAGAATGGTGTGGACAGAGTTTCAGTTTTGGCAACGTTTTCCTGCTGATTGAATCACATCATCTGCAGTTTGGCAGGAGAAAGGCACTTTTGGCCAGGCATATTCTTCATCTGGTTTCCATTAGAGCAGAACATTAATTCCTTTATGCTTTATAAGCAACGTACGTCTACCCGCTGCCAATGTGCTACGTAGTCTTCAAAGAAGCAGTGATGGAGTTGGGGGAAAGAGGCTGTCTGACCACTTGCAGTCTTGTTGCCACAAAAGGCCACTTTAGTTGCATTACCTGCCTGCCAAAACAGAGACCCCCCCGCCCATCCATGTCCCCATGTTCCTACCCTTTCAGCCAAGAAGGAACAGGAGAAAACATGATAAGAGGGTATAAATTGTTTCTCCTACCCTCTTTCAATTTTAATGTTGGGTCTTCATGGCTGCTACTACTACTATATTGTTGCCACTTGTCTGCCCTTCTGGAGCCCAACCTGTGGTAAACAGCGCTTACCACCAATATTCAACCGCAAGAACTCCTGAGAGGTTGACTGAGCAGAGAAGGAAAGCTGTGCCAGCCTGCCCAAAGTCAGAATACCTTGAGGCAGTTTATGCAAACTCTGGCCTGGTGGCATGGATAAAGAAGACATTTTTCCTCCTTCTTTGATTCAACATAGGAGAAGTAGGGAGCTTTTAATCCAGTGTGAGTTTCAGTGTGATTTCACAAACATGTGCTGCAACCTGCTTTAAGAGCCTAATGCTAAGTATATCTCTGGACATAAATCTACCATATTTTTCAGAGTATAGGACGCTCCTTAGCTGCCTCAGGAGCAGGCTTCGGCCAGCAATGGCGGCAGGGGCTTTCCTGTGGTCTGGCGGCGGCGGCGGCTTTCCCTTGGTCCGGTGGCATCGGCGGTGAGTGGCGGTGGCAGGCATCGGCGGCGGGCATCGGCGGCGGGCATCGGCGGCGGGCATCGGCGGCGGGCATCGGTGGCGAGCGGTGGCAGGCAGCGGGCAGCGGCGGCAAGCGGCGGCGGCAGGCAGCAGCAGTGGACAGCGGCGGGCAGTGCCGGTGGCTTTGATTGGCAGTTGGAACAGTCTCATGGAATACCGCCAATCAGCTGTCTGTTGCCACCCATTGTTGCCATTGTTGCCGTTGCCGCCGTTGCCGCCATTGCCACCATCACACCAACTCCCCCCCTCCCCCTAATGCAACATCTGGAGTATAAGACGCACCCAGTTTTTGACCCTCTTTTTGGGTCTTATACTCCAAAAAATATGGTACTTTCAGCTGATACACAAAGCAGAGCAAGGGTGAAAGCAGAACAGAAGAGAACAACAGAATTGGAAGGGACCTTGGAGGTCTTCCAGTCCAACCCTCTACTCAAGCAGGAGAACCTCTGTCAAAAGTCAAAACTCTTCTTAAAAACCTCAGTGATGAAGCACCCACAACTTCAGGAGGCAAGCCATTCCACTGATTAAAGATTCTTGAAAAGAACTTTAAAAAACATTTTAAAGAGAGCTGGCTTTTGCCTTCAGCGGAGAATCAACACAAAATAAAGGCTCCTTCCTATTTGTGTCCCGGGGGATTTGCTCTCTGGATCAAGAGAAACTGCATGAGACCCACACGGTGCCTGGAGGGATGAGCCTCCACCAACAGTTCCAGCCCAGGAAAAGGTGGCCCTTCCCAACAGAGGGCTAGTAGATAGGAAAACGCTGCTTAGGCAGACTCACAGGTGTTTTTATTTCCTTTCTAGCTATTTTTAGGGTTGCTGTCTAGGTGCTTATGTAAAAACCAAAACATCCCCGATGGAGTTCCTCTTATGCTCAAAAGGGGACGGAATGTTTCCAAGAAATCAAATGCGTGCAGAGACACACTCAATATACAACATTTCCTCAAGGCCACTTGTGATGTCCTGCCAGAAGCAGATCATGGAAAGCTGCTATTGGCTTCTGGGGTCTATTTTATTTATTTATTTTATTTTATTTGGTAGTTTTTCTATGCCGCCCTACTCCCTCAGGACTCAGGGCAGCGTACAACATTTTGTAAAAAACTCCAAACAATTTAAAAAAGACAGTTTAAACATATATCTATATATCTATATATCTATATATCTATATATCTATATCTATATCTATATCTATATCTATATCTATATCTATATCTATCTATATCTATATCTATATCTATATCTATAACTATATCTATATCTATATCTATATCTATATATCTATATATATATACACACACACACACACACACACACACACACACACACACACACCATACATACATGGGGCAGACATCAGATATAAATTGTCTCAAAGCTCACCCCGCCTGCAGGAAGAGCCATGTCTTAATGGCCTTTCGGAAGGCCAGCAAGGTGGGGATGATTCGGATCTCTGGGGGAAGTTGGTTCCAGAGTGCAGGGGCCCCTACAGAGAAGGCCCTCCCCCTAGGCCCCGCCAGTTGGCACTGTTTGGCTGACGGGACCTGGAGGAGACCCAAGTTGGGTCCCTGAACTTTGTCTTCATGGGCCACCAGCTGCACATGTCGGATGAGACCTTTCCAGCCAGTGGTCTCTTTCCAGTTGCAGCACCTTTGAAGGACGGCATCGAGACAGAATAGAAAACAACATGTCATCATCGCTTCTGTCCTGAGACAGTTGGCGACTTTTCCGGCTGGGCTCCGTTAATGGTCTGTTTATTTTTCTTGGTTATTGAGTGCGATTTCCATTCTCCCATTCTGCTAGTATTGCTCTCTCATAAGTATGAGAAACCTCATAATTTCAAATGTATCCAAAGTCCCCTATAATTATTGTTAAAAATAGTTTTCTCCAGTCTGAATGCCAGAGGTGGGTTCCTCCCGGTTCGGACTGGTTCTATGGAACCGATAGTAACTTGGTGGCCTGGGTCACTGGAACTGCCACGCCCCCGAACCGGCTCTCTCGGCGGCGTCATAGGCACCACCATCTTGTTTTTTGCTTCTGCGCACGCACAGAAGCTGTTTTTTGTTTCTGCGCATGCACAGCTGTTTTTTGTTCTGCGCATGTGCAGAAGCTGGGGTTTTAGCACTGTGCATGCACGTGCAGCACGCATCCACGTGGCTCATCAGGAAGTGAACCAGCAGCTAAGAAAATCAGAACCCATCCCTGCTGAATGCCCATAATCTGTCAGAAAACCTGGCCTGGCCATGCTAGCTGGGGATTATGGGAATTGAAGTTCACCATATCTAAGAGGTCAGAATAGCCCCACCTACTCTTAGTTTACAGAAATCAGAGTTTCTTTCTCTGTTGCTTTCTCCTCCGTGGTTTCTTGGTTTTTTAAAAAAATCTCTTTGCTCTCTTCTTTTTCTAAACAGTTTCTGGCAACTCCGAAAGCAAAACCCTGGCCCTCACTCGACATTTCAGTGAGGAACAGAACAAATAAGTTCTATCATAGGGGAAAAAACATCCTGTTTTCTTGGTCTCTTGATGCTGGATGCAAATGTAACCCCACCCTGTCTGTTTTTGGAAGATCAGATTATTTTGAGCTCACAAAGTTTCCCAGACATTTGTCAGCACTATAGAGTTATTTATTTCCAACAAGGGTTTGCAAAGGACTGGTGTCTTCACTGGGCTAGCAAGTTGCTTTGTGTAAAGAGGTCAGACTACAATCTTTGCTCTTCAAGAGAGTGGGCAAAAACACGGAAGGACATGGGATGCAGTTTGTGAATGCATCTTCTTCTCATTATAAGCTCCCAAGTGGGCAATCTGGAGCATCAGGCAGACACTGCTGTGGTGACACGAGGCTTGGCTGCACTGAAGATGGAAGAGAGAGAGAGAGAGAGGCCGCATTTTTCCAACACATCAAACCACATGCTAGCCAAGCACAACTGTTCATCTATGGCCAAAAAAATAGATCAGAGTGGAACTGAATGCAATGGCCGCCTTCACACAAGCTGGCAGAATGTAGTTCCTACAAGACAAAGAATCTGAGATAACCACAGGTGTCAAACTCAGATACTAGATTAGGTAAAAATGGGGCTGTAGACCCAGAGCATCCACAGAGGGTGTCAAAAAAAAAACCCCAAACCCAAGATGGCACCTGCAATCATTCCAACAAAGGCCAGACTGGTTTTTAATGTGCATTTCAAGACCAGAGCTTTGATGATCTGGTTGCAGGCACCATCTTGACTTTTTTGATTCTCTCTGCAGATGCTTCTCTACAATCCCATTTTTACCTGGTCTACCTGTGAGTTAGCCACCCCTTCCTCATTGCCCAATTCAGCTTCTTGCATCAGCATGGGCGCTTTCTTGCCCAGTTTTCCCTCTCTGTGACCTCCGGTTCAGCGGTGGGTTGCTCCCGGTTTGGCCTGGTTTGGCAAACTGGTAGTGGCGGTGGCGGAAAGCTCCGCCCACCCACGCGCGAACCGGTAGCAATGGGATTTAGAACCCACTACTGCTCCGGTTGTCTCCACTTCCATTCAATTCCATGGGGAGACTTCAGCCAGCATCTCCTCCTGGGGACATTTCCACTTGGGAAGGTGGGGGGAGGGGCATCCACAAAGGGTTGAAAAGAACAAAACCTCAGAGCCTTCTCTGCCTCCAAGAATGCAAGCACAGCACCTTCAGTACGAGATAATTAAATTTTTTTTAAAAAAAGCCAGCGCCCTGAAAGTAGAAAAACAGAAGCCACTTTCTTAGGAGACAAAAACTTTGGAGAAAGTGCCAGGCTCTTTTCAACCTCAAGAGAACAGTGAGTCTCTTGTGCTTGTAGATTTCTGAAGAGATGGAGGATTGGGGAGTGGGTTTTCTCCTCCACACCCTCCTTCTGATTCAGAACACGGCTTTGATCCTTTATCCAACTTTGAAGCAGCCAATTCTGGTCGTAACACTTTGGGCATCTCCTCGTGGTCTGCACAGCTGCCCAGAGATACTCCAGCTTGAGCTAATGTTGCCCTTGAGTAGGGGAACTGGAGAGAGATGCTGCTGTCAGAATTCCCTGGTCACACACCCATGGGAACACTAGAGGGAAAGGCAGCCTAAGAGAGTCCCCATCCCCTCCTAGAAAAATGAAATATCCTAGGACAGTGATGGCAAACCTTTTTCCCCTCGGGTGCCGAAAGCGCGTGCGCATGCTCTATCATGCACGTGTGAGTGCCCACACCCAAAATTCAATGCCTGGGGAGGGCGGAAACGGCCTCCCCCACCCCCGCAGAGGTCCTCTGGAGGCTGGAAATGTCCCATTTTCTGACTTCCAGTGGGCCCGGTAGGCCCGTTTCTTGCCCTCCCCAGGCTCCAGAGGCTTCCCTGGAGCCTGGGGAGGGCGAAAATGCCCCCCTGCCCTCCTGGAGGCCCTCCGGAAGCCTAAAATGCCCTCCCAGAGCCTCCGCGTGAGCCAAAAATTAGCTGGCTGGTGCACACATGCACGCTGGAGCTGAGCTAGGGCAACGGCTCGCGCGCCAGCAGATATGGCTCCGCGTGCCACCTGTGGCACGCGTGCCATAGGTTCGCCATCACTGTCCTAGGAAATATTAAAAGGCAGAATATTATATGCAGTAGAATATCCCTGGAAACATGATTGTAAGCAGACAAAAGACTCATCTTACTAGCCCCCACCCGTTGTCAATGTGCCAGCTCCCTCCCACCTTTGTCAATGGGCCATTAAGGACTGGGCCCGGCTACAGTCTTCTACATAACAAACAAAGAACCATAATAGGAATCCCAAAGCCCTTTCATTCACCACATGGGACCTGGTAAGATTCCATCAACCATGCCCCTGGGATTCAGGACAGCCCACAAGAGTTGCCCCGGCATGCCCCTGGGGGTCTGACCACCAATCGGAGTGCATTACATACACAGGAACAGGAAACTAAGAGGTGGGGCCCAAGAGAGAGTATAAAGCAAGGAACTCCCAGCATGTTGGCCCTTCCTTTCTCTGGACCCAACATCTGAAAACATGTGATCCACCTTTTCTGTTCAGGAGCTCATGCCATGTGCTCCTGTTCCTTTGTTCTCCATTAAAACCTTCTTTCCAAGCAACTTCCATGAATCCAGTGTTCTTTTTCCCCACTTGGAACTGAACCCAGAAGAATATTACTTCCAACTCCCTTCCAGTTCCTTCCTGCCCCAAATTCTTAAGAATCTGCATAGATTGCCATGATGTGTCTCTGTGGTGAATGCGTGGTCGCATCACGTGTGGTGCTCTTTGGCCAGCGTGCCCCAGGTGTAAAAACTCTGAGGTTTCCCTCCAGTAAGACAGAAGTTATCTTCTCAACTCTGCCTGCCCTTTCCAATAAAGACCCCAGTTTTTACATAAAACAAGCATCCCACACAGCTCGCAAAGCCATCGGCAGTCGATGGCATGGCTTCCCCACAGAAGGCCTCAAATAGAGAACGCCTCAGTTTGCCAGCATACAATTTACAGGAAGAAGCCTTACTTAAAACACGTTGCCTTCATTCTCTTAAAACTGCAGGCAGACCGTGTTTTTAAAGCAGGCTGGAAGCTGCCGGCCATCGCCCTGCCTTTGTTCCTGCTGTTGGCACTTCTGATCAAAACCTATTGACAAGGACTGCAAATGCTTTTTTTTGTTGAGCGGCGAAAGGAGGACGAAGAAGGACGAGGCCATGGCTCTATAGAAACACGGAGCCCGGCCTCAGTGAGGTTCTGAGAAGTTGGGAAGTGATAAACGCTCCAAATTCAACAAACAGCGAGCCTTCACATCAAACAGCTTATAAATCTGAAAATGAAAAGAGTGTCTCAAGTTTCTCTTAAAACAGCCTTTTAATTTATTGCTGTGGTGGTGAAGAATCCTAGTTATGAAATTTAAGAAGCCACTTAGCATTTTGTGTACCCTGACCCTTAGACAAGCTGTTTAGATTTTCTTTTTGGACTACCGTATTTTTCGGAGTAAAAGACGCACCTTAGTTTTTGGGGAGGAAAATAGGGGAAAACAATCTGCCTACCAGGTATTCATCTGGCTAGCATCCTTAGTCTGGTCAGCTTCAGCACATTATTTTATCCCCTGGTTAGGGCTGGAAAAAAAACCTTCTTCTGAGAGAGTAACAATGAAAGAGCCTGCAAGCCAGTAAGAGCTGGGAAGATCGTTAGCACCTGGTTAGGGCTAGAAAAAAACTTATTCGGAGCAAGTAGAGCAATGAAAAAAAACCTGCAAAGACTTAGGGCTGGAAAAACATTCTTTGGAGAGAGTAACAATGAAAAAGCCTGCAAGGTAAGAGCTGGGAAGATCTGTTAGCACCTAGTTAGGGCTGGGGAAAAAAAGCTACATTCGAAGTATAAGACGCACCCAAATTTTCAGCCACTTTTAGGGAGGAAAAAGGTGCTTCTTACCCTCGGAAAAATATGGTAAGTTTCAGTTGAATTAATTGCATTGGGCTGTGATAAGATTTCTCCCAGTGTTAGAAAGGCATCCTCTTTGATGCTGAAGAAACTTTGTTTTTGTCTTTTTCCCAAAGGGGAAGAACATTGCAGTGAAATTCTCATGGAAAGAGACAGCAGGGCAGTTTGGGTAGAAGCGCCCAGTTTTCCTTCTGCCCAGCTGGCGGCAGCCCCCTTAGCTTGATTTACAGATTAACACGGTTGGAAGGGACCTTGCAGGTCATCTAGTCCAACCCCCTGCCCAAGCAGGAGACCCTACATCTGCCTCTACCTAGGATTGAACTCACAGCCTCCTGATTGTGAGGCAAGAGCTCTACCGCTTCCCAAGCTTCAACCTGATTACCAAAATCTCATGCTCCCCTCCCCCCCCCAGACCTTTTTGGAAATGCTGAGGAGAGATGGGGAGAGACTCTCTCTGCAACCAGAGAATTCTGGTCAGCGTGATACAATTGAGATTCCAGAAAGAATGCAGAGACGAGCAACAAAGATGATTAGGGGGCTGAAGACTAAAACATATGAAGAACAGTTGCAAGAACTGGGAGTGTCTAGTCTAAAGAAGAGAAGGACTAGGGGTGACATGATAGTGGTGTTCCCAATATCTAAGGGGCTGTCACAAAGAAGAGCGGGTCCACCTATTCTCCAAAGCATCTGAAGGCATATCAAGAAGTAACGGATGGAAACCTATCAAAGAGAGATCCAGCCTTATATTAGGTGTCAAAACTGATGGAACTTCTATAACCGTGATGGCGAACCTATGGCACACGTGCCACAGGTGGCACGCAGAGCCATATATGAAGGCACGTGAGGCGTTGCCCTTTGTCAGCTCCAGCACGCCAGCTGATTTTTGGCCTTCTGGAGGGCAGGGGGAAGGCTGTTTTCGCCCTCCCCAGGCTTCAGGAAAGCCTCCGGAGCCTGTGGATGGTGAAAACTGGGCCCAACGGGCCTACCGGAAGTTTGGAAACAAACTTCCAGTAGGCCCGTTGGGCCATTTTTTGCCCTCCCAAGGCTTCAGGAGGCTTTCCTGAAGCCTGGGGAGGGCAAAAAAACGGCCCAACGGGCCTACCAGAAGTCCAGAGGCTTCAGTGAGGCCTGTGCACATGCGCAGGGGGGGCAGTGTGGGGGAGGTTGTGCATGCATGCGCGGGGGGAGGGCATTGCATTATAGGTGTGGGCAAGCGCGCGCGCGCTATCACACGTGCAAGCGCCCTTTTGGCACCCGAGCAAAAAAAGGTTCGCCATCACTGTTCTATAATGTTCAGATATGACAATTTCTTGGAAACAATAAGGCAGAGTGAGGTCTGGAAATGAGGAGCTTTCTGGGAAGAAACTGGGGGGCCCTGGGCTGCCGCCAGGCCTGCTGCTGCTTGCACCCAAGGCCACTCAGCAGCTGTGGCATCTTTTAAGCAGGGAGGACCTGATGTCTGGCTGGCCTATTGGATCTACTGGGGAAATGGCATGGTTGCAATCTTTTCCAGTGGGGGAAAAAAGTCCCTGGCCAGATTTTATCTTCCCTGCAGCTGGATCTCTAAGAACAGCAGGCGAAGGTTTCACAAGACCAGATCGTGATCTGCTCTAAAGACAGGAGCATCACACTTCTCTTCAAAGCATGGCTGTGGTGTGAATTACTAATGACTACTTCAGCTTCAACCGCAAAAATACACGAGCACGTAATAGATTCAAACTCAATGTAAACCGCTCCAAACTCGACTGCAGAAAATACGACTTCAGCAACAGAGTGATCAATGCCTGGAATGCACTACCTGACTCTGTGGTTTCTTCCCCAAACCTAAAGTGACCAGATTTTTTTTTTTAAGCGGGACACCGACGGGGGGCGGGGCCGCCTGAATGCCGGGTTTTGCCCTCTGCACATGCGCAGAACGCTGCGCATGCGCAGAGGGCAAAAGACCGCTAATGTCGTTTCACAAGAGCCGTTCGCGTGCAGGGCAGTTTATAAATAGCGGCCGCCAGGTAGGGAGCCGGCCGGGGTTGCGCAGGGCTGGGGGAGGCTCGCTAGCCCGGCAGCTCCGGCCGCAGGAAAGAGCGGGGGGGGGTGCCGTACTGGGAAGGGCCAGCAGTCGCCGCCGCCTGAGGGGGCCACCCCCCCCCCGCCCGCCCGCCCGCTTCGCTGCAGGGGACGCTGCACCGGATCCCGAGTCGCGCCGGCTCTCCCGTGGCCACGATGCCCGCCGACCTGATGGAGAAAAGCTCCTCCTCGCCCGCGGCGGCCATCCCGGCCAGCGCCGGAGGAGTCAACGCAGGACGCCCGCCCGCCGCCCACAGCCAGCCCGAGCTGAGAGGCCTGCTGCTGCTGCTGCTGCGGCTGGGCCCCCAGTCCCGGTGGCGGGAAGGCTGCGGCAGCGGCCCCAGCCTGCTGAGCCAGCGCCGGCCCGAGGGCCATGGATGCGACTCCTTCCCGCCGCTGGGACTGGGGGCCCAGCCGCAGCAGCAGCAGCAGCAGGCCTCTCAGCTCGGGCCGGCCATGGGCGGCGGGCGGGCGTCCTGCGTTGACTCCTCCGGCGCTGGCCGGGATGGCTGCCGCGGGCGAGGAGGAGCTCTTCTCCATCAAGTCGGCGGGCATCGTGGCCGCGGGAGAGCCGGCGCAACTCGGGATCCGGTGCAGCGTCCCCTGCAGCGAAGCGGGCGGGCGGGCGGGCGGGCGGGGGGGTGGCCCCCTCAGGCGGCGGCGACTGCTGGCCCTTCCCAGTACGGCACCCCCCCCGCTCTTTCCTGCGGCCGGAGCTGCCGGGCTAGCGAGCCTCCCCAAGCCCTGCGCAACCCCGGCCGGCTCCCTACCTGGCGGCCGCTATTTATAAACTGCCCTGCACGCGAACGGCTCTTGTGAAACTTGCCAAATTTGTGAAGAGCCCTTGCAAAGCCGTGCCCGCCGAAAATTGTATTTGTCTTTCACCCCCCATGAGCCGCGGCCGGCCGTCCCTGCAGGGGAGAACCCGCCCCCCAGCCCTCCCTCGCCCCTTTCAAAAAATCGGGACTTTTTAGAGGACAGGCGGGACGCGGGACAAATAATTAAAAAGCGGGTCTGTCCCGCCAAAATCGGGACGTCTGGTCACCTTACCCAAACCCCAAAAACTTTAACCTTAGACTGTCTACAGTCGACCTCTCCTCATTTCTAAGAGGTCTGTAAGGGGCGTGCATAAGCGCACCAGCGTGCCTACCGTCCCTGTCCTACTGTCCTATTGTCCTCTTTTATCGTTACTTTTTACTTATGTTTATACAAATTACTACTATACATGTTTGACAAATAAATAAATAAATAAATAAATAAATAAATAAATAAATAAATAAATAAATAAATAAATAAATAAATAAATAAATAAATAAATAAATAAATAAATAAATAAATAAATAAATAAATAAATAAACAAACAAACAAACAAACAAACTATCAAACGGGGAAAACTTAACTTGATGCAGCTTTTCCTGAGCAAATTTTCCGTGGGCCTTTTGACAGATTACTTGCTTATTTCTGGTAAGTCAGATCTTCTTCCTAAAGTCCCTATACCGGATCTGCTGAATTGCATAAAGTGACATACGTAACAGCCTGAATATCCAGGACATCAGATCCAGGAGATTGGAAAGGATAACTTTTGACTTGAGAGGTTTGGGAAGGAATTTATCTTTCAAAAAAGAAATATCAAGAAAAAAAAATCAAGGAAACAGTCGGTCCTCTAAAGATAGACGAAGGCAAGGAAATAACAGGCAACAGAGAGAAAGCAGAGCTGCTTAACTCATTCTTTGCATCGGTCTTCACGCAAAAAGAAACTATATCCCAATCTACAAAAACATATTTGTAAAAGGCAGATTAGAAATAAAAATTAAAATAAGCAAGAAAATGGTAAAGAGAATATCTGTTTGATCTTGACAAATATAAATCACCGGGACCTGATTGATTACATCCCAGAGTTCTAAAGGAGCTGGCAGATGTCATCTCAGAATAAGGTGACCAGACGTCCCGCTTTTGGCGGGACAGACACGCTTTTCAAGCATGTGTCCCGCGTCCTGCATTTTTTCCAAAAAGTCACGCTTTTTTGGAAAGAATGCCCGACAACAAACAAATTTTGAAAAGAAACAGCGGGACGTCTGGTCACCTTACTCTAATGGCTCCGGAACGCGCTAGCAGCTCGGCGGGTGAGGTCACCTCCTTTCGAAGAGGACCCGGCCGCTGCTTTCCTGGCTCAGCAGGAGAACGAGATTGCGGGGATCGAGAACGACGAAGGCATCAGCTGCGCCGAAGGAACCGCCAGGGGAAGCCAGGAGGCCGCCGGGGAGACCATGGGTGAGTGCGCGGAGATGAAGGGCGGGGGGAGGCGGGCGGCTCCTCCACCGAGGGGACCCGCACGTGGCCTGCCCAGGCACGGCACCGAGGGGGGCAGCAGCATGCCGGGGAAACGGGATCTTTCCCGAAGAAGCTGCGGCCACCAGCCATCTCGCTTATTGTTGTGATCCGCCGCCGCCTCCTGATCTCCTTTCTCCCCCTGTCACTCCAGCAGCCCAGAGCTGGCGGAGGGGGAGCAGGAGAGCCAAGAGACGCTGGGTTGGAGCACCATCTCCGGACTGCTCCCCTTCCCAAGCCAGCCCCGCTCGCTCGCTTGCCAGCCAGCCAGCCCAAGCCACTGCCGGCTCCTGAAGGGGAGGCGGGAGGCGAGGAAAGGCCTCCCGCTTCCCACCCACCCACCTGGACGCCGATATTTGCGTTCTTTTGCCCTCTGCGCATGCGCACAGCGTTCTGCGCATGCGCAGAGGGCAAAACTCAAATGGCAGCTCCCCTAGAAACCCCCCCCGTCAATGGTGTCCCGCTTTAAAAAAAAAATCTGGTCACCTTATCTCAGAACCACTGCACCACATCTTTCAAAAATCTTGGAGCACCTGGGAACTACAAGAGGACTGGAAAAGATCTGATGTGGTTTCCATCTTCAAAAAAGGGGGAGGGGACAGACCCAGGAAACTACAGACCAATCAGCCTAACATCAATACCCAGGAAGATACTGGAAAAGATAATAATAATAAAAAACCAGATCTGCCAACATCTAGAAATGAGTAAAGTAATAACTAGCAGTCAGCACGGGTTTGTTAAAAACAGACCATACCAAACCAATCTTATTTCATTCTTCAACATAGTGACTACATTAGTAGACCAGCAAAATACTGTGCACATAATATATTTAGACTTAAGCAAGGCATTCAACAAAGTAGACCACAACCTACTTCTTGGTAAGCTAGAAAAAAGTGGGATAGATAGCTTCACCACCACCAGATGGATTCGTAACTGGCTGACAAACCGTACTCAACGAGTAGTCCTTAACGGGTCTACCTCTACATGGAGGGAAGTAAGCAGTGGGGTACCACAAGGTTTCATCTTAGGCCCAGTACTCTTCAATATCTTCATAAATAACTTAGATGAAAGAATAGAAGGGGAACTTACCAAATTTGCGGATGATACTAAGCTGGCAGGAATAGCTAACAACCTAGAAGATAGGCTCAAGATTTATTTATTTATTTATTTATTATGGTGTTCTTATATGCTGCCCAACTCCTGAAGGACTCAGGGCGGCGTACAACAGAAAAAAATACAAGACACCAATTTATAAAATCACATTAAAAAACAGATATAAAAATTAAGATCCAGATGGATCTTGACAGACTTGAACACTGGGCCCCATCTAACAAAATGAAATTCAATGTAGAGAATAGTAGTCTTACACTTAGGCAAGAAAAAGTACACATATAGACTGGGTGAAACTAGGCTTAATAGCAGGAACTGTGAGAGGGATCTTGGACTCTTAGTGGACAACCAGCTAAATATGAGCCAGCAATGTGTAGCGGCAGCCAAAAAAGCCAATGCAATCCTAAACTGCATTAACAGAGAGATACAATAAAGATCAAGTGAGTTACTAATACCACTCTATAAAGCCTTAGTAAGACCACACCTAGAATACTGCATCCAGTTTTGGTTACCACACTATAAAAAAGATGTTGAGGCTCTAGAAAAAGTGCAGAGGAGAGCAACCAGGATGATTAGGGGACTGGAGACTAAAACATATGAAGAACTGTTACAGGAACTGGGCATGGCTAGTCTAGTGAAGAGAAGCACAGGGGAGACATGATAGCAGTGTTTCAATATTTGAGGGGCTGCCACAGAGAGGAGGGGGGTCAAGCTATTTTCCAAGGCACCTGAAGGCCAGACAAGGAATAATGGATGGAAACTGATCAAGGAGAGATTCAACCTGGAAATAAGGAGAAATTTTCTGACAGTGAGAACAATCAACCAATGGAACAGAAGTTGCCTTCGGAAGTTGTGGGAGCTTCATCACTGGAGGCTTTCAAGAAGAGACTGGACTGCCATCTGTCAGAAATGGTGTAGGGTCTCCTGCTTAGTTGGGGGGGTTGAACTAGATGACCTACAAGGTCCCTTCCAACTCTGTTAATCTAATCTAATCTAATCTTACTCATAATATTGACTCCCCCCCCCCGAGCATCTGCCTATACCTGCACATGAGCTGCAGGAGCGACAGGCAGAGCAGAATGGCCTCAGGGGCCATGTCACACTGCACATCTCAGGGTTTTCTCCGACCAGGGGCTGTGCTGGCCCGCAGTTCCTAGAAATGCCCACCCAGCGCAGTCAGATAGCCCCCATTAGACATGTGTGATTGCTTCTCCATTCTTGAACAGCTTCCAGGTCCTTCCCTGGCCTGATAGCTTCCTGCATATCTTTTTATTCACCACACTTGGCAGTTTATTGACAATATGTCAGATGTGTGCTGTCTGGGGAATTCTGGGAGTTGAAGTCCACACATCTTCAAGCGGCGCAGGTTGAGAAACACTGCTCTTATTCATTCCTCCAACCAGTGCTGCCTCATGAAACTGGGGAAAAGCGCACTAATGCTTGCATGCAGCAAATACTCGTGCAGTATGAAGACCAGACGGTTATGTGCTAGAGCAGTGTTTCTCAACCTTGGCAGTTTGAAGATGTGTGGACTTCAACTCCCAGAATTCCCCAGCCAGCGTTGCTGGCTGGGGAATTCTGGGAGTTGAAGTCCACACATCTTCAAACTGCCAAGGTTGAGAAACACTGTGCTAGAGCCTGCGAAGGCCTCCCAATCCCATCTCTGTTCATGACAGAGAACTACTATATATGCACATATCTTGTGTGTGCAGACGGAGCCTCTCCAGAGACCAGCCTGTTGTGCGTTCACTGTCCAGCTAGCACAAAAGTGAAAACAGGAGGAGGAGGGGGTGGAAAACAGGGGTACCAAAGAGCTTCTAGGACGCAGCTACAAACTCCAAAATCAACCCTAGAAAATGAACAGGGCTTTTAGTTCTCCAAGAACTAGCAGACCAGTGATAAAACAGAAGAGAAGAAAAACTAGCTGGAAAAAATGAAACGTGGAGGAAGGAATGCAGAGCGGCCCTCCAGGAGGGACAGAGTTGCGGCTCCAGACAGAGGGGAGAACCAACTTCTGCCTCTCGGAAGGAGAACAAGGTTGCCAACTTCCCATCCCACCTTGACCAGGTCCTTACCTTGCTACACACCTACGGGAGAAGGCAGGCTCTCACACCCTCCTTGCGGTGCCCTTGTGGCAGGCTAGCTGTCTGCAGGGAAGTCATTCTGGGGGCTGGCCGTTGGGACTTCTGCTGCCAGCATGTTACCCTCAGCCTCCTGGCCCTCTACCCAGAGGGAAAGCGGAGCCCAGCCCTGGTGGGGAGGGGAAGCACCTCCTGTTCCAGCTGTCCGGATGACCCTGTAAATCCCCGGACAGGAATGCGGGCAGAGTGTCAGCTGGACTTCAGGCCCCAAGCTGGAGAACGGAGTGACTGGAGGAACTTCTCGCCTGCCGACTTTTCTCCCCTATTAGCCAGGAGAGGAAGGAGCGGTGGGTGTACCAGCTGAGCAGCTCCTCCCCATGTTGTCTAAATAAGGAGTTTTACTCTTAGCAAGCTGTCCCGGACTTTATTCTGGAAGCCCCACCGATTGCTCAGGATGAAGACAGTTTTCCCTTACAAAATGAGTGTCCAAAGTGTGGACATGGGGAGGCTGCAGCAAGAAGTTTGCATGGAGGAGGCACCAGGGCAGGGAAGGAGGAAGGAGGAGAGGGGGAAGAGGAAGGGAAAGAGGGGAGAGGAGAGCCAGGAAATTGCTTGGAGCTGTGCCAAAGCAGTTTCAGAAACCTCAAGAGGGGCTGGAGAAGGACAGGACTCTTTCTATGTGTGAAAGGAGGCCATGGGTCTACTCAGACCTTGAGCATCAGGCCCAGATCTTACAACTGCAAGAGAGGCTGCAAGGACTGGGAAGGCTTCAGAAATAGGAAATGAACCAAACTGGAGTTGAAAACAGGTTTTTCACAGCACAGATTCTGTTACTCAATAAGAGGCTTGAATCACGGTTCTTTTGCTCCTGTGCCTTTGCTGTAACTTTTGTAAAACAAAAATCTTTACTTGATTACGGTGCTTTGAGTAAGAGGCAGAGATTGATGTAAGGTGCACAGCCCAATTTTATCAGCAGCGTATTTGTAACGATGTGCCATTTCTCCCCAAAGTTCAAGCCGGCTCTCCTGCTCCGTTTTTTCTCCACATTAATCCTATGAGGTAGGGTTATCGGGCAGTCATTGACCAGGAAGCTTTTGGCAGCTGAAGATGGACTGAACGAGGGTCTCTCCAGCTCTAGTCCAACATCCTAACCATGACGTCATTTGGCATCTCAATCCCCACACCATGTAGGACCCAAAGGTGCTTTTTCAAGAGGCAACTTTCTTGTTTTCCTTTGAAGACGTTTGGCTTCTCATCCAAGAAGCTTCTTCAGCTCTGACTGGATGGTATGGAATGGAAGGATTTATACTCCTCGCAGACAGCTGGTCATTTGCATTCTTTTAGAGAGTCATTGAGGCCACTTGGAGGTTTGCCTGTGTCCTCAGCATTACCTGAATGGTGCAAATGGGTGTGGAGCCTTCTTGGAACTGCTGAAAGGACTGTGTTGTAGACTGGAGATAGATGATGTCGTATCCCTCCCCCTCTGTTGAGAGAGGGCTGCTCAATTTTGACATAGATGGCCTCTTTGACCCCTCTTTCAAACCAGCTATCCTCTCTGTCCAAAATGTGGACTTTGCTGTCTTCAAAAGAGTGACCCTGTATCCCACTTGCTTCACGCTGTCTGGGGTTGGCAGTGCTTGTAGGCACGGAAGGAATGTTCTCTAGTCCATCTATCGGTTCTTGGATTCCTCTCCAACTTACTTCCCTTTCTTTTCCCCTTTGCTGGCACACTTGGCTTCTCAACTGTGTGTTTCAGTCCATTAAGAGCTACGGAAATGCCAGAAGGTCCTTCAAGCGGACCAGCACTAGAACAGCCAGCAAGGCCATTGGGTGGGGGAGGTGTTGGCAGAGAAAGGGGGTTCATGGGTGGGATCAAAATAGTTAAAATGGTCCCTGTGTCCGCATGATCCCAGTCTTCTTCAATTGGGCAGTTGTGGCCACTATCTTCAATTCTTCTTTTTTTTGACAGCCCTTGTAAATGTCCCTAGGGAAGAAAATGGCATGGACATCCAGTCAGCCTGGTTGCCAATTTTTGCCTGGTATGTTGTTCTGGCAAACAGCAAATGTCTACATATTCTGGTGCAAAGAAGTATGTTTTAATTTGCAGTTTTGCCTAAAATCCTGACCTTGGAAGATAATATCTGTAATAGAAGACAAGGCTGCTAATTATGTTTACGAACATATACATTTTGTCCAGACATTCCCCAAATAGAGCTTTTCATCAATTGGCAAACTGCATTGCAAAATTCAGAGAGCCACAAATTTCAAATAATTTCAAATTTTATCTTATGTTTTGTTTTTAAAAAATGGTGTTTACATTTTCAACATACCTTGGAAATGTTGTCCTCCTAGCCTGGATGCCTCACCAATAAGGTCTCCCTCTACATCTTTGTGGTCCTTATAGGTGAAAGAAAACTCCTGATTAGAAATGAAATTGGTTCTAAGTTTGTGGGTTTTCATTTTGTTTTGCCAAGGAAAAAAGTGTTAAGTGGGAAACAGAGAAAAGACTCCGTCTCCTATTGAATATGTCAGAAATTTTATAGACCTGGAGGCTTTCAGTCATTTCTCTTCTGAGAAGATTGGAAGAGTCGGGGGCTTTCATCCAACGGAGGTGAAATGCAGTTCCAATTAACCTTTGTCTCCTCTCCAGATAGATTCAGCTTTAAGTAGCAAAAACAGACACTTTTTTTATTAGTTCAAAATTCATAAGAGGAGGCTGTGAAAAGCTGAGCGTGGCTCTCCTTCCCAGACCTGACCCCTTTGCCTCTTGTATCTCCCCCTTCTCCTCCTCCTCTCTCAGCCTCTCAGCTGCCCATGGGTTTGCCCTACCACCCCCAAAGCTGCCTCCTCAATCAACCTCCCCATCACCTCCTGCATTGCACACACATCCTCTCCCCTCCCCACCGCTTTCTCTGAGTCTCTACCACATATGCACAGCACAAGGCATTTCTGGTCATTGTCCACTGATTCACCACTCAACATTTCTTTCTTTTTGGCCTTCATTTGCTACAACAGCATCTGAAAGAAGTTCAGCCTTCACTCAGTGGCAAGTGGGAGATCTGGAAGTTAGGCTGAGTCCTTCATCCTCTGCACTGCTTCCCCTGGGCCGTTCTCCTAATAATCTGCTTGGCTAGCCCACCCAGCCCCACCCCTAGTCTGTTTGGCTGGAACCCCAATCACCCGCTTACATATAGAACACTTAGACACTCTGACTTTCTTTCAATAAACGGTTCTATAAATGAATACGTATTAGGGCAAAAGACTCATCAAGTGAAGGCCCCACGCTAGAAATTGGGAGATTTATTTGTGAGATTTATATAGCGCCTCACAGTGCAAGCACTCTCTAAGCGGTTTACACCAGTAAGTAATGTATATTTACATTGCCCCCAACAATCTGGGTCCTCATTTTACCAACCTCGGAAGGATTGAAGGCTGAGTCAACCTTGAGCCGGTGAGATTTGAACCGCTGACCTGCGGATCACAGTCAGCTAAAGTGGCCTGCAGTACTGCTCTCTAACCGCTGCACCTCGGCTCTTGATGGTGATTCTAGTCCGGCTTTAGGCAGGAAAGACAGCTGGGTGACTTTGGGCCAATCGCTCTCAATCCAGCCCACCTCACAGAGTTGTTGTTTGGGGAAACCAGTGCAAGGAAGGAGTATTAGGTATGTTCACCATTTTGAGTTACTTATAAAAACAATAAAGCAGGATGTAAATAAATACATAAAATCTGAAAAGAAACGATGAATGCCACTGAATGGGAAATATCTCCTGTTTTTCTTCTGGAAGTTACTTAATTCAGATGTGAAAACCTAGATGGTTTTGTTCCTCAAGGTTGTTCCACAAAGTGAGAGGCAAGCTAAAGTCCTGGCACTGACAGCTAACAAAATCTCTTTGAAAATGATGAATTAAAGTAACTAAACTATTGTGGCATAAACTCTCATAGGCTACATTCTGGGTCCCAGTGGTTATGGATGGGGACTGTTTGTAGCAAAGTCCAATGTAAATCAATGTCCCAAAGTAAAAGTGATAATTATACTGGGATAAGATATTTCATAAGTAAAAAAAGAAAAAAAACTGGTTTGAACATATGACCTAAACATGCAAAAAGGTAAAAATTAATGTGGGCCAGACATTTCTCGATGGGATTGGAAAACTGGAGATGGAAGAAAGAGAAATAAGTAAAGGAAATGAATGTGGAAGTAGAAAGAGAAAAAGTGATGTATAAAAGTGTTAAGAGTTAGATTAATCTCCCAACAGAATGAAAATGAATGTATGTAATGATGAAGTAGAATTTTCTTGGGAAATAGTGAAAAGAAATATATATATGTATATGTATATGTATATGTATATGTATATGTATGTGTATGTGTATGTGTATGTGTATGTGTGTGTGTGTGTGTGTGTGTGTGTGTGTGTGTGTGTGTATAATAGTTGCAAAATGATGAAAGCATACATTGTATATTCTGTATTGAGAGGAAAAAATATTCATAAAGAATGTAATCAAAGAGATCTAGGAATATTTAAGACTTAGCAGAGAAATTGCAGAGTGATTTTGATAAAAACAAAAACATATATTTTGGAACTGAATGAGGAGGGCTAAACAAAGCAGTAAGGTACATGGAAATAAAAATAAAAGTGATGAAATTATTTGAGATGAAATTGAAGTGAAGGATTGCTGGACGGATTTCATAGCACGTAATACATCAAAGAGTGGAGCTGAGAAGAATAGCGTTTGTGTCCAAGAGAGCCTAGCTGGAAAGGAAGTCATAAATTGCGGTGGGAGTGTTGAAACTATGGAACTGCTACGAGGTACAAATATGCTCGACTGATGGAAGATTCTATGACTTGTTTAACGGGTGCAAGATTGACATCTATGCCTGACGACTCACTGTCTCTGTGGCCCTTTTTGTTCCCCTCTGCAAAGGGAAAAGACCAGGAGCAAAGCCACAAATGGCAGGGGAGGCCTTTGAAAGGGTGGAGGAAGTGAACCGCCTCTTTCTCGGGCCAAAGTGTGGAGGCCAAACTTTTGTAGGGTCTTTTTGGTTATGGAGAAAGGTATGAAAATGAGAAAAAACACCCTGATTGTATGTATCACCTGCCACCTGGGGCTTGCTTGTGCTTCGCTGCTATGCAGTGTCAGGCTGCCATGAACCGTGGGGAGGGGGAATGAAGGGGGGACGCTGCTTCGGGAAATGAAAATAAGTACTGTATCTCCCAGTGGTGGGTTCCTACTGGTGCGGTCCACTCTATAGCACCGGTCGCGGCCCGCTGGTGACGTCACAGTACCGGTGCGGTCGGTTGCCGGTGCCTGGGCGCCGCCATTTTTTTAAAAAAAATTCTTCTGCGCATGCCTAGAATCCTGACAATTAAGTCTTTCCCCGTCCCTTCACTTGAAAATAATAAGAAGCTCACATTTGACACTTTTCCTTCGCTTTTGCCTAAAGCTTCCCAAAGTGGGCGTTTTCCGAAAGCTTAACCTTTTATACTGTTATTCTTTAGACGAAAACATTGAGGACTGTTAAAAGATACTGTTCTTTTAACAGTCGTCAATATTTTTGTCTAAGGAATCCATGACTGAAACCAAAAATGCTGTATGAGACTTGCTTGTCTTTTAACTATAGCATTTTCTGCATATAAAGGTTGCTGTGTTGCCATGGTGTAACACGCACTTTGTATGCAAAGCTTTTCATGTAAGGTATAAAATAGCAAAAATAGTAGTAACATCTCTCTGAAATAACTAATATATGACCGGCAAGCCACGCAAGTCACATGGCTGGCAAGCCACACCCACAAAATAAGCCACACCCACAGAGTGGTAGTAAAAAAATTAGGAACCCGCCCCTGGTATCTCCTCGAGATGCTGCCTCAAGGTCATTCAGCTGGAAGAAGGAGGGAGCCCAGTAGTGGGTTTCACTTACCTTCGCTACCAGTTCGGAACTGTGAATGCGCGCACACGGCGCTTCTGTGCATGCGCAGAACCTTCTGCACATGCGCAGATCGTCTGTGATGACGTCTCGGCAGGTGGGCAGAGCCTCCCACCACCGCCGCTACCGGTTCGCCAGAACCGGGGCGAACCGGTAGCAACCCACCACTGAGGGAGCCGTAGTCCAAACTACGCTTGGACTGACTGTTAGGAAAACATCTTGCCTGAACCCGATTGGTTACATTGGGATGGCTATGAGAAACAGCTAAGGGAGGGAAATGTAGAACTTAGGGATTTTGGTGCGCATAGCTTTGCAATACTGCAGTACACTTGATCTCTAATAAAACTATACCTGTCTTAACAAATGGAGACAAGAATAATTTTAACTGGGGATTCACGCTGTGGGCAGTCTGACAGTATGCTTCTTGGTTCATCTCATGGCAAAATCAAAAGGGGATAGCCTTTTTCTAAGATATTTTATTTGAAGGCAGGAGGTTTTAAGAATTGCAGCTATCCTCAACTCCTTAGATAATATTCTAATGCTATCAACTTGAATGGACTTTTCTCCTACTGGAGTTTGTATGGGATTGCTGCCTTAAACATGTGGATTATTAATGTTGGGTTGGTCTGAAATGTGAGTGCCAGCCAAATAACATTTACAGCAAACATCTGATGCAAGCTTCTGCCTTCAATAAAATCTGTTAGTTGGAAAAGAGGCTCGCGGACTCCTTCTGATTGTTTGGCCACCGTAGGGCAACACCGTTCTCCTCCTGAAGGGGTGGCTAAAGTGCACAGGATTGAATTGTTGAATATCTTATGAGAACCCCTAGTTGAAGGGGGTTTCTGAATGAGTTAAGAATGTTACATGAAAAAGCTAAATTGTGTGCTTGGCAAATGATTCAAAACTGAGCAGTGAGTAAAAATAGACGTTTAATGTGGGTAAATGTACGAAGAAGGCTTGTGGGGAAACCAGGAATGTGTTGACTGCAAAGATGAATTTTGCAGGGATTTTTATATCATCAATAAATTGCATATATCTGAAAGATAATGTATCAAAGACCAAATTAGTAGGCTTTAATCAGTGAAATGGACTGTATAATTGCACAATATACACGGAGACAAAATATAGAGAAAGTAGGAGATGTTTACTTAAGACAGGAGAACACATGGAAAAAAAATTAAGAAGCATCTGCTAGTAGAAAAGGCATCGTATGTGTTCTGTTGTGAAGAATGAAGGTTTGTCAAAAGCAAAAAGAAAAGGCAAATGTGATTGTGAGCAAGAGCAGAATTCTGGTCACTTCGTTTCACGGAAGTGAAGGTCGGGTGCAGGGGGATTTAAGAAGTGGGTATAGGTTAGGATCAGGGGCAGGTTGCTCACTTACCTTGCTGCCGGAGCCATGTGCGCGCATCCCCACACTTCGGGGGGGCGCTCTCTCGCTACGCATGCACGCCCCCTCGCGTGATTTTGCTTCTGCGCATGCGTGGAAGAAAATCACGCTGAAATCTTGCAAGGGGGGTGCGCGCATGTGAGATTTCGGGGCGATTTTGCTTCCACGCATGCGTGGAGGCAAAATCTCACCGAAATCTCTCGCGCGCGTGTGTCCGCTCTTGAGATTTCAGCGCAATTTTGCTTCCGCGCATGCGCAGAAGCAAAATCGCCTGAAAATCATGGGGAAAAAATGGCAACATGCTGGGTTCACCGGCAGAGAGGGCTCCGGAGCAGTTGCAAAATCCGCCGCTCCCTACCGGAGCTGCGTACCGGACAGCTCCGGTAGGAACCCACCTCTGGGTTAGGATTAGAACAAATTCAAATAGGGCAATTGAAAAACTGATACCAGGTCGAGTTTAATGAGAGCCAAAATTCAGTTAGTGCTAGGCTAGCCGCGGGGTGGCTGAGGGGAGCACTTGTGCAGTTGGGGCTTTGGGCTTCAGACCTTCCGTGTGCAAAATGTGGAGAAGGAGGAGAGTTCACCCAAGAAGAGGCGCATTTTGCAGGAAGCAGGACACGCTTTGGATATGGGATTTTCTTCTTTTACAGTTAGGCCTGGACTTACAGCCATAATTGAGCCCAAAATCCCCATTGCTGAAGAAGATAGTTGTTAAACTATCTTTGCCATATTTTGCCATATTTTATTACCTTTCTTACCGCAGTTCTTAAGTGAATCACTGCAGCTGTTTAGTTAGAAACATAGTTAAGTGAATCTGGCCTCCCCACTGACCTTGCTTGTCAGAAGGTCGCAAAAGGAGATCACACGACCCTGGGACACTGCAACCGTCATAAATGCGAGCCAGTGGCCAAGGGTCTGAATTTTGATCACGTGACCATGGGTATGCTGCAACGGTTGTAAGTGTGAAAAATGATCATAAGTCACTTTTTCTAGTGCTGTTGTAACTTCAAACAGTCACTAAATGAACTGTTGTAAGTTGAGGACTACTGTACTGTACTATTATACATTTAATAAAATTATAACATGTTTGTTTCTTAAAAATTAATTACCTATTTCCATCCAACCAATTACACTCTTTTCCATAGCAATGTCACTTCAAATAGTACCAATTCAGCTCGTGCAGCCGTCATGTTCAGTCATCCTTGCGATCGCTTCCTCCAGCAGGCCTGTTAGTTCTTGGCTTATTACAGTTATTCCTCGACTTATGACCAAAGTTGAGCCCCAAATTTTGTTCCTAAATGAGACAGTTGTTAAGTGAATTTTGCCCCATTTTACGATCTTTCTTGCCACAGTTGTTAAGTGAATCACTGCAGCTGTTAAGTTAGTAACACAATTAGCAATAGCACTTAGACTTATATACCGCTTCACAGTACTTTACAGCCCTCTCTAAGCGGTTTACAGAGTTCAGCATATTGCCCCCAACAATCTGGGTCCTCATTTTACCAACCTCAGAAGGATGGAAGGCTGAGTCAACCTTGAGCCGGTGAGATTTGAACAGCTGAACTGCTGAACTAGCAGTCAGCTGAAGTAGGTTGCAGTGCTGCTTTTAACCACTGTGCCACCTCGACTCCTTGTTTAATGATCTGGTTTCCCCATTGATTTTGCTTGTCAGAAGGTGACAAAAAGTGATGACATGACCCAGGGACACTCAACCGTCATAAATGTGAGTCAGTTGCCAAGCATCTGAATTTTGATCACGTGACCACGGAGATGCTGCAACGGTTGTAAGTGTGAAAGACAGTCATAAGTCGCTTTTTTCAGTGATATTGTAACTTTGAACAGTCAGTAAATTGACTTCTTGTATGTCGAGGGCTACCTGTATTTCTTTCTGTTTTCTTAATCTCTCTTTGCATAGCACTGCATTCCCCAAAAGAGAACAGCTCAAAGAGTATTTATTTCAGGGCCCTGGAGTGCGCAGGTTCAGGCTGCAAAACTCCAGGCCAGGCTGAGCTCTCCCGTCCATCCCAGTATCTTGGCCAAGTTGCCCTTCAGCCCTGAAAGGACTGGGCCGCAAAGGCCGCTTTGTTCTCTGAACTTTGTTCTCTAGTTGGCTGTCCTGGTAGACAGCCAACTAAATATGAGCCAGCAGTGTGCAGCAGCAGCCAAAAAGGCCAACTCAGTCCTGAGTTGCATAAATAGAGGGATACAATCAAGGACCAGAGAGGTACTAGTACCACTCTATAAAGCCTTGGTCAGACCACACCTAGAGTACTGCATCCAGTTTTGGTCACCACACTACAAAAAAGACATTGAAACTCTAGAGAAAGTGCAGAAGAGAGCAACCAGGATGATAAAGGGTCTGGAAAATAAAACATACAAAGAGCGGTTGCAGGAACTGAGCTTGGCCAGTCTGGCGAAGAGAAGGACCAGGGGTGACATGATAGCAGTGTTCCAATACTTGAGGGGATGCCACAGAGAGGAGGGGGTCAGGCTGTTCTCTATGGCACCAGAAAGCCAAACAAGGAATAACGGATGGAAGCTGACCAAGGAGAGATTCAACCTGGAAGTGAGGAGAAACTTTCTGACGGTGAGAGCGATCAACCAGTGGAACAGCTTGCCAGCGGAGGTTGTGAGAGCCCCAACACTTGCGACCTTCAAGGAGAAACTGGACTGCCATCTGTCTCAAGTTGTGTAGGAACTCCTGCTTGAGCAGGGGGTTGGACTAGATGACCTGCAAGGTCCCTTCCAACTCTAATAATAAATCTAAATCTAAATCTAAACGTCTTTGCTTTGCTTTCTTCTAGAATGTTCTGCAGTGTCTTCCCCAGAAAGGTAAATATCAAATTTTCTGAGATCAGACCTATGGGTTTCTGCTACGTTAGCAGAGGGAGCAGCTTGTTTAGCATCTACGAATTGAGAAGACATCTCTTTCTCCCATTTTGGTCCCAGTTGCTCTTTGGTAAGTCCTTCCCCCAAGCTTTAGAGCAGAGCTACTTTTCGGACTCCACAATTTTCCTCCTGAATCCCAACCTCACAGGCTAAAAATGCGGAAAGCGGTGCCAGAGCCCAGGGCAGGAAATGCAGCTTCCTTGCCCTTGGAAAAATCTTAATCCCAGGAAAAGTGGAAGCTCCTTGTATCCTCCAAAGTAGGTCAAAGTGTGTGCAAAACTTACAATGCAGCAGCGGGTCTCGATCCTTTCTCTGCCATTCAGCCCTTTCCATTGATGAGCTCAGGGGCGGAAGCAGAGCCCAGGCCTACAGGCTGAGTGGAGGGAGGATTCAGGAAATGTCTTTCCGCTAAAAGAATGCAGTATGAGGGACCCCCCCCCCAATCCACCGCTTCCCCCACCCGCCTAGAAATGGGAAAGGCTTCCTGAACTTTTAGAAACTGAGTAAACTCTTGCTTAGCCAAGACCACCTCTTCAACAACAACAAAAAGATTGGAGCCACTTTCTCTTGGTGCCTGCAACCCTCACCACCTGAAGAAGAGTGAGAGAACCCAAGTGGGGGTGGACCCCCACCCAGCCCACACCTGTGGGAGTCTTTGTATCCCAGAGCACAGCCCCTGCAGCCCCTGGGAAGCCTACAGTAGAGATGAGCAAATGTTTCTTTTGCAAACTCATCAAATCTGATTATTCTCCATACTTTATGCAAATCCATCACGTTCTCTTTATTGAATGTTTTTTTAAGAGTCCACATTACATGGATTTTTGCAAGCTGTTCTCCCCACAAGGGCATTTCTGTTGCCAGATGGGGTTGAGCCCCACAGCCTTGGGCGTAAAGAGCATTCTTTCACTGTTTCTAAGTGCTGGGTCCTCATTGTTACATACAGAGGTACGTAGTAAATTTGCATAGCCGCTGCTGATTGGCTAGAATAGCGGCGGCAGATTTGAATGCCTGTCACTGGCTGGCGGAGTTGCAAGGAAGCCCATAAAAGCGGCTTCCCTGCAGCTCGCGGCCAGTTCGTGTTTCTGCCTTCCAACTTAAAATAAAGTGCTGAACTGTTCTACGGCTCGTCTCTCTTTTCCCACATGCTAATCTAACACTGGCGACGAAGGTAGTGGAAGAAGACAAAAGAACAAAGGCACCTCATGGCATCCGCGGCCATCTTAAAGCAAAACTGACCTGCTCCGGCCAAAAGAATCGCAAGGATGACTGAACAGCAATCACCAGTGCCAGCCTTTTTCGACCCAAAGAAGGAAAAATGGCAAACCTACATGTCACGCTTCCGCATGTTCTTGGAGGCAAACAACTTCCAAGACTTACCGGACAACAGGAAGAGGGCTCTCTTCCTGACCTACTGCGGACCGACAATCTACGAGATGGCACAGACGCTGATAGCACCAGCAGATATAGAGTCCAACTCCTGGACTACACTACAGATGGTGCTGAAAGAGCACTACACACCCTCCGATCCCCCACTGGTTAGTAGATTCGAATTCTACACGCGAGACCAAAAAGAAGGGGAAACAATCAACCAATTTGTCGCTAAGCTCCGGGAACTGGCAGCCAAATGTGAGTTCTCAAACTGAGAAGAAATGACGAGGGACAGACTGATTCTGGGCACGAGGGACCTCAACCTACAAAAGAAACTCCTCATCCGCAGAGGAATCACATTCCAGGATGTGGTAAATGAAGCCAGAGCTGCGGAATCTTCCGACAAATCCGCAAATCATCCGCAAATCATCCGCAAATCATGCGCAGAAGAAATTTTTTTAAAAAATTTAAACATTTTTTTTAAAAAAATGGCGGTGCCCAGGCACCGGCAACCAATCGCACCGGTACTTTGAGGTCACCAGCGGGCCACTACCGGTGCTATAGAGTGGACCGCACCTGGTTCTACTGCCTAGGTCAGTGATGGCGAACCTATGACACGTGTGCCACAGGTGGCACGCGGAGCCATATCTGCCGGCACACGAGCTGTTGCCCTAGCTCAGCTCCAGCGTGCATGTGCATGCCGGCCAGCTGATGTTTGGCTTGCACGGAGGCCCTGGGAGGGTGTTTTTGGCTTCCGGAGGGCCTCGGGGAGGGGCAGGAGGGCGTTTTCACCCTCCCCAGACTCCAGGGAAGCCTCTGGAGCCTGGGGAGGGTGAAAAACGGGCCTACCAGGCCCACTAGAAGTTGGGAAATGGGCCATTTCTGGCCTCCAGAGGGCCTCCGGGGGTGGGGGAGACCGTTTCCGCCCTCCCCAGGGATTAAATTATGGGCATGGGCACTCACGCATGCACTATAGCGAGTGTGCATGCACTTTCAGCACTCGAGGAAAAAAGGTTCACCATCGCTGGCCTAGGTAACAGGGGCTGAAGCACTTGTTCTGTCCAGAATATACAGATAACATTTGGAAGTGGCTCAGGCAGATGCCATCTTAATTAAGTATAAAAAGAAGCAGGAGATACACAATCACACCTACAGGATTCTGTTATTACAACCACTGTTCTGTCATCACTACACATTACTCTGTGTGCAGCTCAACATGCAGCTAAACTCACCTATCCTCCAATAAAGCAGACCATGTGTGTAGATCTGGATGCTTTATTAAAGAATAGGATGTGGCGAAGCTATGGAAAATTGGAATACATACAATGAGAACCAAGTACAAGATAGGCAGTATTGAGTTGCTGCTGAACATAACAATTAATAAATACAAGTAATCTAAATCTCACCAGCGATGCTGTGTGTGTGTGTGTGTGTGTGTGTGTGTGTGTGTGTGTGTGTGTGTGTGTGTGTGTGTGTGATGTGGGTTTGTCCTTGGATAAACATGTGCCACAGATTAGGCTGGATTGTTCTTAGTGCTTCTGCCTCTTCCAAATGCCAAAGGAAATTGAAGTCTGGCTTCCCAGCGTGCATTTGTTTTGAGAGGTAAAGGGGTTGGGTCAGCTTCAAAACACTATAGATTGGTAGTTGCCCCTCCGGCCACTAAATGGGGCTAGAGAGCAACAATAGTATATATAAAAAATTATATGCTGGGGATGACAACCACTCTCTATAAAAGTAGTCTTCGCATTCATGTGGAGTTGATTCCTGGTATGGTCTACATTTTGGGGTTGGCGCTCAATTACCTTTTCACATTATAATGTCAGGGATGATTTCAGGGGAAGAAGTGGCAAGCTAAATATGACTCTGCTAAAAGTGGAGCTGATAACTGCAATGCAATGAAAAACTGGTGAGCAGACCACTTCTTTATACTTCCTCTATTTATTTATTTATTTATTTATTTATTTATTTATTTATTTATTTATTTATTTATTTATTTATTTATTTATTTATTTATTTATTTATTTATTTATTTATTTATTTATTTATTTATTTATTTATTTATTTATTTATTTATTTATTTCTTGGTTCTTATATGCCGCCCTACTCCCGAGGGACTCAGGGCGGCATACAGCAATATACAAGAACACTAGAAAATAAACAGTAATTAAAAACCAAGTTAAAAAGTTAAAAAATAAACAGTTAAAAAATATTCACCAACCAGACATACCTGGGGGAGAGCTCAGATGGACTAGTCTCTCCCCCCTGCCTGCAGGAAAAGCCATGTCTTGACGGCTTTTCGGAAGGCCAGCAGGGTGGGGATGGTTCGGGTCTCTGGGGGAAGTTGGTTCCAGAGCACGGGGCCCCCCACAGAGAAAGCTCTCCCCCTAGGGCCCGCCAGCCGGCATTGTTTGGCTGACGGGACCTGGAGGAGACCCACTCTGTGGGCCCTAACCGGTCGAAGGGAAGTATGAGGCAAAATGCGGTCCTGAAGGTAACCTGGTCCTAAGCTATGAAGGGCTTTATGGACAAGGAGAACTTGAGATCACCCACAATTTCTCCAGATTATTGCTCATCAAGAGGAGACCACATTTTCAGCAGATTTAGAACTCTGGGAGACAAGGAATAACCACCTTGCTAAAATCATGGTTGGTATTTTCAAAAGACATTGAGTTGCATGCTTTCTATTCGCTTTTGGATATTGTTTGTTAACTGCGTTTTAGTTATTAACAGAATAACAGAGTTGGAAGGGACCTTGGAGGACTTCTACTCCAACCCCCTGCCTAGGCGGGAAAACCTACACCACTTCAGACAAATGGTTATCCAATATCTTCTTAAAAACTTCCAGTGTTGGAGCATTCACAACTTCTGGAAGCAAGTTGTTCCGCTGATTAATTGTTCTGTCAGAAAATTTATCCTTAGTTCTAGGTTGCTTCTCTCCTTGTGTCAGGGTTCCAAGTAACACCCCCAATGAAAGAAGGCTCCGAGGCTTGATGTTCCTCAAAGTTCCATTTTATTAGAGATGTCATATTGGTACATTGGGGAAAACCCGAATCTGAAAGCTTCCAGGTTTTCCCCACCCAAAAGAAAGTCCAAGACCCTTCTCCTGCACCCTCATGTCCATCACATGGTCCAAACAATGCACTGTCCCAACTGGAGGTGCCTCCCAGTCACACCATTCCAGCTGCAGGCCGAATGTCCTTGGCTCTCAGAGAAAGGAATGTTATTGTGGCTACATATCCTTGCAACTCCCTGCAATCCCCCCTCCCAGTTTCCCACAGCACTAAGTGTGGCAGCCCTGAAGATCCAAACAAAAAGATGGCCTCCACGGCTGACAGGCTGCCCCCCTCAACCGATTATCAGATCCTGTAATGAGAGGAACATAGGAGGTTAACAACATATTCCCTAACCATCTCTTCCCCCTCCCCAGGGGGGCCCTTTGGCTTATCAGGGAATTTGTCATGGAATTGTTTCACTAATCTCTCTGCCTTCACATCCCAGCTCTTGACCCAGGTATCTTCAGACAAAGGGTACCCTTTCCAATGAATTAAATATTGTAGTCAACCTCTATACAATCTAGAGTCTAATATTCTCTTAATCTCATAATGAGTCTCCTCTTGCACCACTATAAGCAGTCTTGTGGCCTCAATCTTGACCCTACTGCCGGTTTAAATAAACTGCTGTGAAATACAGGTTGCACTTTCCCTAGTATGCATGGGAGGTTAAGCTGAACTGTTACTGGGTAATTACTTTCACTATTGGGAAAGGTCCTAAAAATTTTGGTCCCAGTTTTTACTGGGCAACTTCAACTTTATGTATTTGGTTGACAGAAAAACCTGATCTCCCACACGGAGAGATCGGTGTTTAGCTGCTTGCTTTTCATATGCCTCTGTGGCTTCTGACAGCGCCCTTTTGGTGTTTTCCCACCCCTTCCTTAATGATTCCATCCACCCGGTTAAAGTCATGGAGGAAGGAGGCTCTGGGCAGCTCTGGCATGGGGACAAAATCCATGCCGCTGGTGACCTGGAAGGGGGTCAGGCTGGTGCTGCTATGTATGGCGTTGTTGTAAGAGACTTCTGTGAAGGGCAGCAGGTCCGCCCAGTTTTCCTGCTGGTTATCAACATACCATCTTATATATTGTTCCACCATTGTATTCATTCGTTCCACGGCTCCGTTAGTACTCGAATGGAAAGCCAAGCTAAGCCCTTGGGTGGATCCGACCGATTTCAGGAACTCCCTCCAGAACGTGACGGTGAATTGGTCGCCTCGGCCTGAGATCACCTGGTGGGGTACTCCGTGCAGCCAGTAAATCTGCTTGATGAACATCTTTGCCAGTTTCTTAGCTGAGGGTAATCCCGAACAGGCAGTGAAATGGGCTTGCTTGGAAAACAAGTCGACCACTGTCCAAATCACTGTATTTCCTCCACTCTCTGGGAGCTCGACTATAAATTCCATTGCTATTTCCTCCCAGGTTTGGTTGTTGGAGGAGGCTTCCCTGGTCTCAGTTTCATGGCGGCGCAAGTGGCACAGCTTTTTACGTAATCTTCCATCTCCGCTTTCATCTTTGGTCACCAAAACTGTCTTCTGGCTAGATGCAGAGTTTTCAGGAAGCCAAAATGCCCTGCCAGTCGTGAGTCATGGCTGCGCTGTAAGACTTCCAGCCTCAAGCTGGTAGGGATATGCAGTTTGGACCCCTTCCAAACTAGTCCATCCCTCATGGTCAAGGTATCTTTATTATCTGTGAGACATTGGTCGCCTGGGAGTGCTGCTTTCAACGTGGCTGTCATTTTGCAAGAGGTCGGGTTGGCATCTGGCTTGGCCTCTAGTGGTGACTTGCGCTGCTGGCTGTGAGGAAGGGATGATGGTGTGGATGACTTCTTCCCTCCAGCTATCGAACTGCGGTTTTCTCAATAATGCATTGGCTAGTAGGTTCTTCCCCCCTGGGATGTATTTTAGCTCAAAGTTAAATTGCCTGAAGTATTGTGCCCAGCGGATTTGTCTTCCCACATGATAGTTGATCCCCATTTGTCTAGCCAGGTGAGGCCCAATATAACTGACTCTGTCATTTTGGGAGCTATGACAAATTGGATGAGCTCTCGGTGGCACCCCATTTCCAGTCTAACAAGTTCTGTGACCAAGGTGGCAGGGGCTCCGCCTATCAGCGTCCCATCAACCTGTTAAAAATATATGGGGCGTGCTAGGGGTTTTGTGCCTATCCCTAGCTGTTGGACTATGGGGAGGCTGATCAGGCACTTGGTACAGCCAGTGTCTATGATGGCTTCTACCTCCCCATGGGCTCCCGTTTCCGGCACTACAATCTGGGTTTTGATAGTGAAGGGGTGGATGGCTTCACTTACCATCGGGTCATCATCGCCGCTGCTCCCTCCAACAGACCCTTGAGGGGTTTCTCTGGCTGGAGTTTCCTTGTTCCCAGTTGGAAGGAGAGGAACCTCAACAGCCTGTTTGGTGATTCTCCCCTTGTCTGGTGGCTTCCTCAGGGTCCATTTTCCCCAAGGTGCAGAGGGGGTCCGGACTTGAGGGACTGGGGCAGGGACCAGGCACTCTGATGCCCTGTGCCTATGCTGACCGCATCGGTAGCACTTGATCATCCTGGACGGCGTGGGTGGTGGCACTTCGGTTAGCCTGACTGGAGCTCGGCAGCCCAGGGTTCTTTTTGCCAGTTTCTCTGCAGTTGGCTTCCGATGGGGGGTGGATTTCGAGATCCATGGCCACTGCTGTGTTGTACCAGGCTTGTATACGCTCTGGAACTCCCCTGATGCCGCATGCTTGTCTGAGGTCCGGGTCCAGGGCCTCTTTGAAGTGATGGACAAGGAGGCATTCAGGCCAGTCCCTCAGTTTTCCACCAGTCTCCGGAATTCCCACACTAATTCTTTCGGGGTCTGGCTTGCTTGCTTCAACACTTTGATCTGGGCTTCGGCTTCAATGTGGCCATTGGAATGCCAAAGCCAAGAAATACATTTTTAGAAATGGGCAAAGCCTTTTCAATCAGAATACTTACCAAACTTAGCAGGGAGAGAGGACACCCCAGGCCACTCCCTTCACTTCTGAATCTCAGCAGGTGACAGCAGAAACATCAGTGGTGCTCTTGCAGAATATGAAGACTTGGAATTTTTAAAAAAGAATATTTGAGTTTTGAACAATTGTACGAATCATCCTTGCAGTCATGTCAATTTAGCATGTTGATTTTTACATAAATACTAAATCCCTTAGAACCCTGAAGGAAATGGAGTTTCTTCTCCCAAAGAAAAAAAAAGAAAGCCATGGGTTAAATAGATCGTTTCCTCTCTATATTTCCTCCAGGATCTGATAAAGACAGAAAAACTAGGATGGAGACATTCCGGCTTGGCTCAAGTTTGTATGAAAAGAATCTTGGAATTGTCGTCAGTGGTGTGACTTCAGCAGGATTCTCAGCCTCAGCAGCCTTAAGGCGTGTGGACTTCAATGTCCAGAATTCCCCAGTCAGATGTGGCTGCAGCAAGGAGAAAATCAGGATTTCAACTATCCTGTCAGAGCTGAAGAAGCTTCTTGGATGAGAAGCGAAACGTCTTCAAAAGAAAAAAACAAGAAAGTCCAGTTGCCTCCTGAAAAAGCACCTTTGGGACAACCATGACCTGGATGACTGAGAATCTCTACAGACAAAACGGACATTTCACAGATTTTACTTAAAGAACTGGGTTCAGTTCTACATGGCACCCTTGGAGAAAGATTCAGATCAACTGGAGGGGATCCAGAGAAGGGCACCAAGGGTAATAATATGTGATTGGGAACTAATCTGAATATGCTTAGCCTTAAGACAGTATCACACAAATGACATAAATGATTTTCATTAGTTGCTGATGCCACTGACTGTCTGTGTGATTTGCATAATGACATTCTAATGGCTGATGCCCCTTGTTCTCATAGGGAAGCCATGGTTGTAGGAGGGGAGGGCCATGCTGGCTAGGAATGCACACCCATTTAGGAAGAGAGACAAGCATTCCGGAGATATTCCTGCCTTTGCTTGAACACATCCAGTGGAAAGAGGGGGCTCCCCTCCCATTTCTCTAAGTGTAAAAGGAGGGCTGGACAGGGCTGAGTCCTGAGCTTTAGAGACCACTTTCAAATATTTATCCTTTTAGTAAAAGCAAAAGAAAAATACTCAATTCAAATAGCCTTAACAGGTAATACTAATATATAGAACTCATGCTTGAATTTTTGGACAGATGGAAAATGTTATTTTTATGATGTACTGCCAATAATTACTTAGCAGCTCTGGAATTCCAAAATCCTCCCAGTAAGTTAACTCCTTATGAGCCGTGGTGGCGCAGTGGTTAGAGTGCAGTACTGCAGGCTACTTCTGCTGATTACCAGCTGCCAGCAGTTTGGCAGATCGAATCTCACCAGCTCAAGGTTGACTCAGCCTTCCATCCTTCCGAGGTGGGTAAAATGAGGACCCAGATTGTTGGGGGCAATACGCTGACTGTGTAAACCGCTTAGAGAGGGCTGTAAAGCACTGTGAAGCGGTATATAAGTCTAAGTGCTATTGCTATTGCTATCCTTCTCATCCATCCATCCATCCATCCGGGAAAGAATTAAAGCCTTCACTCTATTCTGGGCAGAGATCCATCTCCCAAGGTTGAGCTGCATGGCATTTCTTAGCCTTTCTTAGCTCAGAGGTCTTTTCCTGGTTTTGCTGTAAAGTGGAGAGAACAACCGTATCATACAAAAGAACCACAACTTCCTTAGTTAATATTTGTCAAATACCTTCCAAAAGGTCCTTGAATTCGTCCCAACATCAAATAACCAAAATGGATCTCTTCTCCTCCTCCACAATCCAATTACTTCTGTTGTCACTTTGGATAGCAAAATGGGTGTCATATAAATTTAATAAAGAAATAACTTTCTGCCATGAACTCTCCAAGCAAGCTGGACTGTAACTCCCCATCTAGCATTTTGCCTATTAAATGGGGAAGATGGGAGACTTGATTTAATATATCCAGGAAGTAAGCAACTGAAAGGCTTCAGATCAGTGTGACATTCAAATTTTCCTCCTATCGGTTCTGTGGGCGTGGCTTGGTGGGGAGGTCATGTGACTGAGTGGGCGTGGCCAACTTGACATCACTCACGGCAAGGTGGGGCGGCAGAACTGACAGAAAAGTTCAGCCAAGTCTTCTAGCGTTCAACCTGGCTGCTTCTCACCTCCTTCTCATGTTTGCCCTGTGTGGGTGAGCCTGAGAAGGAGGAGAGAAGGAGTGAGTGGGAGGGGAGGGGCAGGGAGGGGTGGGGAGGGGCCAGTCAGTGGTGCAATTTACCGGTTCTACGGACTGCGCATAATCGCCACCACCGGTTCTATAGAACCTCTCTGAACCTGCTGAATTTCACCCCTGCTTCACATGCCCCCTTTACCCCTTTGCTAAGACGCAAAATAAGGGGTGTCATTGTCTTCCCCACCCCAGAAAGGCCTCAAAGGGGATGCTCTGGGTCACACATTTTGCACTCTGACCTGGAGAGGGAGGAGGGAGAGAGAGAGAGGCTGGAATAGAAAGGAGAATTGCTAAGACCACTGCTGAAAACATTTTGAATGATATCAGAGCTCTGTGAACAGAATGATAATTTTACCTATAGACAATTACTGTATCTCCATACTACATGCTCAAATGCAGGATATTCAAAAGGAGATCAAAAAAATTTGTCACAATGTGAATATTGCCAGTTGAGCACCTCTGCCATATTTCTAGGTTTACTGTATTTTCTAATCAACAGACATGTGATATGTTTTACTGCGCATGTGTGCATTCCAGGAGTCTCCCCCTTCCTTCTTCTCCTGTGAGCCTCGCCCGAGGCAGACGTGAATTCTTAGCTGAGACAATGTAGCTTATTTAAGGTTTATATTTTGTTACTTTTATACTGAAATAAATAGTTTGTTAATTAGAATTAAATCTCGGTTTTATTTTCTAAGTAAGAATGACTTCAAGGGAACAAGATCCTTTTCGCCTCGGTAGGAATAAATTCCTACCCCATCAAAAATGAACAAAAAAATCTTAATTAATACATCTTAAAAGAAGCTCTGGGAATAAGAACCATCCGCAATTTCTTGCTAAGCAGGATACTCTCACCTAGGAAGTAGAAGCAACTCTGGTTTGGCCCCCAGGACTCTTCCAGATGCACATCCCTATGAAAAACGCCCAGAAGTCTTCTGATGTCCCCAGTCTTCATTGAGAAGAGAAGGAAACTGGCTTCCCTTGACTGAGGAGGGGGCAGGGCAGGCAGAAAGGACCTGTCCCATTGCCGCTCTTGGCTTTAGGGGCACCTGGAGCTGCTTTGTCCGCTTTACGATCCCCGAAGTCTAAGATGAACAATAGAAGGAAATGCAATTGGAAAAAGAAAAGGAAGTGCGAGGCAGAGCCCGGCGGGTGCAAGGAATATCTGTGGGAAATGTGGTGGGGGAGGCAGGGGCAGCCAGGTCGTGTTGATTGAAGATGAAGGATGTAGACTGCTGTTCCTCTTAGTTCAGTCACCTGAGGCTTAGGAACACACCAGCCAAAACCCCCAAAGCAGTGGTGGGTTCCTACTGGTGCGGTCCACTCTATAGCACCGGTAGCGGCCCGCTGATGACGTCACAGTACCGGTGCGGTCGGTTGCCAGTGCCTGGGCGTCACCATTTAAAAAAAAATTTAATTTTTTTAAAAAAAATTCTTCTGCGCATGCCCAGAAGCCGAGCTTCCGGCACTGCGCATGTGCTGCCTTCCTCCCCACAGTGAGTCCAAGCAGGGGAGGATGGCTGAGGGAGCGCATGAGACGCTGAAAGAACAGGCGGCAGGAGCTATCTCCATTCCCCTCCCTTCAGCAGTCTGAGAAGCCACGAACGCGCGGTGATGATCCTAGGCATTTTTGCACGTTTGAGGCTTCTCGAGCTGCTGAGGGAAGGGTGAACGTTCACCCGGTCACATGGCTGGCAAGCCACACCCACAAAATAAGCCATGCCCACAGAGCAGTAGTAAAAAAATTAGGAACCTGCCCCTGCCCCAAAGGCCTCTCTTCGCACAGGCAATGTGAATACAGCTCATCTGTCTGGAACCCACAGTACATATCAGACATTAACACAATTGAGAATGTCCAGAGATACTTCACAAGAAGAGTATTACATTCCTCTGTTCACAACAGAATTCCTTACGAAACCAGACTTGGAATTCTGCGACTTGAAAATTTAGAACTACGCCGCCTTCGATCTGACCTAAGTGTAGCTCACAAAATTATCTGCCACAGCGTCCTGCCTGTTAACGACTACTTCAGCTTCAACCGCAATAATACACGAGCTCACAATAGATACAAACTTAATGTAAACCGCTCCAAACTTGATTGCAAAAAATTCGACTTCAACAGCAGAGTGGTCAATAGCAATAGCAATAGCACTTAGACTTCTATACTGCTTCATAGTGCTTTAGAGCCCTCTCTAAGCGGTTTACAGAGTTCAGCATATTGCCCCCAACAATCTGGGTCCTCATTTTACCAACCTCAGAAGGATGGAAGGCTGAGTCAACCTTGAGCCGGTGAGATTTGAACAGCTGAACTGCTGAACTGCAATGCTGCACTTTAACCACTATGCCACCTCGGCTCAGTACCTGGAACACTTTACCTGACTTCACCAGACTCAGTAGTTTCTTCCCCTAACCCCAAAAACTTCAACCTCGGATTATCTACCATCGACCTCACCCCATTCCTAAGAGGTCAGTAAGGGGCGTGCATAAGTGCACAATCGTGCCTACCATTCCTGTCCTAATGTACCCATATATTCATACCTCTTTTACTCTTATTCATGCTTGTACTATTACATATATATTCAATCATGTATTACTGTTTATACTTTGCTTATAATCATATATGCTTGACAAATAAAACAAATACAAATACAAATACAAAAATACACAGGCAACGTCACCTATCTAGTTGTTTTGGCTGCTCCCTTTCCAACCCTTTTCCATCCTGGCAAAGGATCCCAGCCAAGATTTGCCGTGAGGGTCCTGATCTGGCTGGCTGTAGCTTCAAGTGCAGACACAGAAATCTGTGCACTGCTTCCTTTGCTCCGGGGTTTGGTGGCCATTTCCAGAGCTAGAATCTCAGTTCAGCTGGAGACCAACTTGAGGAAGGCGGTTGAGCCCAGCAGCCTCTTCTCGGACAAGGCTGGAAGGAGCGCTGAGTAAGGAAGATTCTGAACTTCATCAAATTGTAGGAATAGAAATCGGGGTGTGTTTTTTTTTTTTACAGAAGTATGAAGCAGAAGAAGTCATTTTCCACTAGTGACTCAAAGGCCAAATTCCTCCCAAGTGGAAAAAAGCCTCATGGGAAGTGTTTCCTCTGGATGTCTTCCTTTGCTATCACCCCCCACCCATGTCACATAGTGAATATTGTCAGTTGTATGCAGGGGTGAAATGCTCCCGGTTCGCTCGTGCCTGTTGGTCGTTGGAGAGCCGATCGCGAAGGCAGTGCGAGGCTCCGCCTACCCGCCTGGATGCCGCCATTTGGGTTCTTTTACCCTCTGTACATGCGTAAAGCATTCTGTGCATGCGCAGAGGGTAAAAGAACCCAAATGGCAGCGGGTGGGTGGGCGGAGCCTCGCGCTGCCTTTGTGAGCGGCTCTCCGACGACCAACAGGCACGAGCGAACCGGGAGCATTTCACCCCTGGTTGTATGTCTATGCAGGGTGATGCACCCGTATCTTATATTATGGTATATTCCAATACAAGTAGAACACGTGATATGCTTTCTACACATGTCTACATTCCTAAGTCACCATTATTCTTCTTCTGACTTGGCTCTTGACCTAAACGGTCGTGTTTTCTTAGCAAAGATGTAATTATTCAGGATTTATTGTTTTTGTACTGAAATAAATATTTTCTATTAGACATTTAATCTCGGTTTTATTTCTAAATGATTGAATTCCAAGTAAAGATCCAACATTGCCTCTATGAGATTTTATTCTCATCCCAACACCCCACCTCTATTTAATAAAACGAAAGAGAAAAGAATGAAAGAAAAAAAGAATGAGAAACAAGAAAGAAAAACAGCAGCAAAAACAAAACACACAAATACAGACTCTTCTTATACAGACATGTGTAACATTTTTACACAACAGTTCCAATTAAGGAGGACCATATTTAATTGCAATTATCCATCCACCAACTACATCAGCAAGTGACTTTATTTATTTATTTATTTATTTTGCGGTTCTTATAGGCCGCCCTACTCCCTGGGGACTCAGGGTGGCGTACAACATATATAAGAACAGCAGTATACTATAAAAAATACAATAAAAACAACAACAATAATAATAAAATAGTGATTAAAAGGATAAAAACAACACAAGCAACAGTCACAATCACCCCACCTGCAGGAAGAGCCATGTCTTAATGGCTTTCCGGAAGGCCAGCAAGGTGGGAATGGTTTGGATCTCTGGGGGGAGTTGGTTCCAGAGAGCCGGAGCTCCCACAGAGAAGCCCCCCCCCCTAGGGCCCGCCAACCGACATTGTTTGGTTGAAGGGAGTTGTTCATAAATCACAAGAAACATCAGGCCTTTGATCCAGTGCAATAGGCCCATTAATATATCTTCCCAACGTGGAAGGACAATCATGAAAATAGCCCCAATAAGATCTTTTTTGGAACTCGATAGAAGCCTGGGAAACCAGGAGGCTGCTGGAGACGAGATTGGATGGGGAAAGGCAGGATATTCACCAGTGCCCATGACCACCTCCGGACAAAACCTGTGCCTGAATATCTCACTCCGCATTGAGTGGGGGATTCCACCTGGATGTTTCTCTTCTCCAGGTGAGACACTGTATGAACCCCACCTGAGATAGAAGCTGAAGTCTCAGAGCAATTAACTCAGTAAAGAAAGACCACTGCGGTAGATATTCCAGAAAAGGGAATATATCCTCAGTATTTTACAAGCTCCTGTAATAGAAGTTCATTAAACAGATATTTAAAAAAGCTTTAATTACAGGGGATTTATCAAAGTGTTTATGAACTTGTAACTGTCTGAAATAAATTCCATCCTAAAAGCTTTTAGAGACAGCATCTAATAAAAAATAAGCTCAGTTAAACAAATGAGAAGATCACTGGAATATTAAACAGACTCCCTCTTTATTCAGATCTTAGGGCTGAAATAATTTCTCTGTGTTTATTGCAAGATTGAATGTGTGGAATGTGAGGGAGGGGGATATCATATCTGGAATCATTTCATTTTTATGCACTACTAGTCTTACCAGTCATGTAACAGAGCCAAACAGGACTCTACTTGCTGCTGAATTCTTAATCAGTTGACCACTTTGGGGAGTGGGAAAGTCTTCCCTTCTTTTTTTAGGAGACCACTGATACAGAATATTACCGTATTTTTGGAGTATAAGACGCACCTTTTTCCTCCCTAAAAGTGGCTGAAAATTTGGGTGCGTCTTATACTCTGAATGTAGCTTTTTCGGAGCTTTTTTTCCAGCCCTAACTAGGTGCTAACGATCTTCCCAGCTCTTACCTTGCAGGCTTTTTCATTGTTACTCTCTCCGAAGAATGTTTTTCCAGCCCTAAGTCTTTGCAGGGTTTTTTTTCATTGCTCTACTTGCTCCGAATAAGTTTTTTTCTAGCCCTAACCAGGTGCTAACTATCTTCCCAGCTCTTACTGGCTTGCAGGCTCTTTCATTGTTACTCTCTCCGAAGAAGGTTTTTTTAAGTCCTAACCAGGGGATAAAATAATGTGCTGAAGCTGACCAGACTAAGGATGCTAGCCAGATGAATACCTGGTAGGCAGATTTTTCCCCCTATTTTCCTCCCCAAAAACTAAGGTGCGTCTTATACTCCGAAAAATACGGTAGAACAAAGAGGAACAAGATGTCCACCAAAAAGGGTGTTCATGGCAAGAGATTAAACAAAGTGGAAGAGTTTCACCTGTGTAGTGGCTCCCACCTAGGCTTATTTCCCCTCCCCCAGCCTACCCTGAGGCTTTTGCCATCAAATAACTGGAATGTACATAGGATGCGGGGAGCTGGGAGCTCAGTCACTGGTGTGTTAGAAACACATCTCCCAGTTGACTAAGGCCCCCCAATAGGTGACATGTGGAACAGGGATGGGTTCTAATTTTTTTTTTACTACCGGTTCTATGGGCGTGGCTTGTTTTGTGGGTGTGGCTTGATGGTCGTGTAATGGTGGGCATGGCTTCATGGTCATGTGACTGGGTGGGTGGGTGTGGCTTCATGGTCATGTGACTGGGTGGGTATGGCCCACTCAATGTCACTCACATCAAGGGGTGCCTCGCCTGGCCCCTCCCCTCCCAGCCATTCCTTGTCACATCCAGCCTCAGTTCTGTAAAACTGTTGTTCACCTTTTTTCAACTTTATTATCTACATACTATAGATGTACTTTCATGAACCACTGAAAGGAGGAAATGGCTCACATGCTTTGCCCAAGAGTGTGATAGGCAACAGGCTTTTAAAGGGTTGCCAGAAAGAAGCGGGGGCAATGTATTTAATGTAATGCCCTATCTAACAAAATGAAATTCGATGTAGAGAAAAGTAAAGTCCTACACATAGGTTAAAAAAAACAAAAGTATACATATAAACTGGGTGAAACCAGGCTTAATAGCAGTGACTGTGAGAGGGATCTTGGAGTCCTAGTGGACAACCAGCTAAACATGAGCCAGCAGTGTGCAGCGGCAGCCAAAAAAGTCAACACAATCCTAAATCGCATTAACAGAGGGATACAATCACTGATGAATTGTTCTCACTGTCAGGAAATTTCTCCTTAGTTCTAGGTTGGATCTCTCCTTGATTAGTTTCCACCCACTGCTTCTTGTCTTGCCTTCTGGTGCTTTGGAGAAAAAGTTGACCATATATGCAGCTATGTGCTTTGCATTCCCATGACCATTTCTTCCTTGGTGTTGAGCAGCACAGAACTTCCATCCTTGAAAATCTGGCTTTTCTTCAGCCCCTGGTCAGGTTGTCTTATGAAGCCTCTTTTGAACCGGCTCAAAATTATTATTAAATGCCAATCTCCCCCCTGTTTCCCATGATCTAGCATGGCCACTTTTATATCCTTTTACATTGTTATTCTATTATCTTAACCTTTGTCAACCACCCAGAGAATGTATGAGTGAGCAGCCAGAGAAACTGGATTTATAAGTAAATAACATTTATAAACCTCCTTGGCAACCAAAGAACATCCATCCAGAATGTTTCTGGAAAGGAGAAAACCCTGGGGAGGCGGAGGGGCTTCTGCCCCACTCTTCTCCCCCCCCCACTGCACCTGCCCTTTCTATAGCGCTTCCTCCACCACAACCTTTGCAACTTGGTAAAGGCATCTCTCTCTCTCTCTCTCTCTCTCTCTCTCTCTCTCTCTCTCTCTCTCTCTCTCTCTCTCTCTCTCTCTCTCTCTCTCTCTCTCTCTCTCTCTCTCTCTCTCTCTCTCTCTTACTTCTGAGGCCACCATTTTGCTGGCTTTGTTTTGGAAACTCAGCAGAAATACTGAAGGAAAGCTTTCAAAATGGCGTGCTTTCTTTCTGTCTCAAAGGTGGAAGCAGGGGGGGCATGTTTATGAGGAAAAGCCCCATCTGCCTCAAACGGTCACTAAATGAACGATCAAAGATTACCTGGATTTGAATGTGCTACTAAGAGCAGAATCGGAACCCATGGTGGGGAAGAAAGGACCGTGAGCTCTGCTGCCCCTAAACATGTCTCAATTGTCCTTGGGACATATGGATTAACTTGAATCTGGGGAGACTTTCAGTTAATTTACATTTAAAACTTCATGAGCCCAATTTGCAAAAGCAAAATTTTGGCCGGTCCACATTTTTTGTGATATTGACAATGATTAGTGCATGCCTCTCAGTCCTAAAAAACAACACAGCTCCAGAGTATAAATAGTATAGTATACATTTAGTATATAGTATATATACTGAATTCCAGACCGTTTTCGCCGGAGGACTAGGTAAATATACAGGCAAACACATATCATTCAACCTAGACCCTAATATAACTCCAATTAGGCTCAAGTCCCGAAGGGTCCTCCTACCACTCCACCCCAAGGTTGATGAACAATTGGACAAGGAGTGCTAGAGCCCGTTGACCACATGACCTGGGAGACCCCTATTGTGACCCCAATGAAGGAAAGTGTCACAGAGGGGCGTCCCCTGAAACTTAGTTGAATGTTGCTCATGATTAGAACAGCAGTGAAAATCTAAAACTTATTCAGAAAAACTGACTAACAAACAGGCTGAGGGCGGTACACTGTAAATTTGCACAAATACTTGTCCTCTCTTGCTGATAAATTCACCTGAAAGAAAGAATCAGGGTTTGCTATCCTGGACCTCACCAAGAGGAAGGAATTGGCTGAAGAAGTGATGCTGAGGGGAAATGATCCTGTCATCCTTGAATCTGAGAGAGCCACAGAAGGAGGCTCTGAAAAGAGTCCGCCTGCAGCACCAACACACAGCAGAATTGTGATGAAAGACAGGTCGGATCCAAGGACCCGATGGGGTAAAATCAGTGGTGGGTTCCTACAGGTGCAGTCCACTCTATAGCACCGGTAGCGGCCCGCTGGTGATGTCACAGTACCGGTGCAATCGGTTGCCAGTGCCTGGGCACCGCCATTTTTAAAAAAAATTTTTTTAAATTTTTAAAAAAATGTTTTTTAATTTTTTAAAAAATTTTCTTCTGTGCGTGCCCAGAAGCCGAGCTTCTGGCACTGCGCATGTGCTGCCTTCCTGCCCCACAGTGAGTCCAAGCAGGGGAGGATGGCTGAGGGAGCGCATGAGATGCTGAAAGAACGGGCGGCAGGAGCTATCTCCATTCCCCTCCCTTCAGCAGTCCGAGAAGCCACGAACGCACAGTGATGATCCCAGGCATTTTTGCACGTTCGAGGCTTCTCGAGCTGCTGAGGGGAGGGGGAATAGGCGGCAGGACCTATCTCAGTTCCCCTCCCTTCAGCAGTCGGAGAAGCCACGCCCACCCAGTCACATGGCCAGCAACCCACACCCACAAAATAAGCCACGCCCACAGAGTGGTAGTAAAAAAATTAGGAACCCACCCCTGGGTAAAATCCTGAGGGACAACAAGGTCCAGGAAAGATGAGAAATTCTACAGTACTGAAGACTCTATCACACCCACCACCACTCCCCCAAGGGAAACATTGGAGAGTTCTCTAAAATGCTGAAAATGAAAGAAAAAAGGAAATATTCAAGAAGTGGAAGGAGAACAGGCTGTCATGGGGCAAATAGGAGAAAGGAGCACCTTTTGGGCTACCTTGATTTGCACAAAATAAATATAAATCTAATAATGCAGCATAAGTAAATAATACCTAATTTGTTATATGTATAGTACTCAAAGAATTGCAGCTGTTAGAAATCCAGAAAAAGAAATGAGAAAGAAATACTACGGGGGCTTCAGTAGCCTAGAATCCTATTGCAGAAATTTGAATAATGTTCCCCCTTCTCCCCTAGAAGGCAGTTATGCTTTGTGAATTGGAGTCTATCTTTGGCAAAAGTTGGCAGATTTGCGAGAGAAGAATAGAATTGCTTAGGAAAAACAATCACGCCCTATCAGTGCATCCTTTCCTTATTACCTTATTACGGGATTGGGCGGCCTATAAGAGCGTCTAAATAAATAAATAAATAAATACCTGGCCCAAATGTAAGATGGAAATGCTACCTGCTTTGCAGAGACAGCCCTGGGACACTCCTCCCTCCCCCACTTCCCTTTATCATAAGGTGACCAGACGTCCCGCTTTTGGTGGGACAGTCCCGCTTTTTAATAATTTGTCCCGCGGCGTTTCAAAAAAGTCCCGCTTTTTAAATTTGATTTGCCCTGCACACCCCTCTGCCTTCTGCCTCCTCCTGCCAGGCGTGGAGGGAGGGCAGTGAGAGGGGCAGTGGCGATCTTGCCTGTTCGTCGCCACAGAGCTGAAGAACCTGGTGGCGTTCGCGGCACGGGGCTTCCCCTGCCCGCTTTCCCCGGCCGCCGGGACGCTGCCATTTGCATTCTTTTGCCCTCTGTGTAAGCAGAACGCTTTGCGCATGCGCAGAGGGCAAAAGAACGCAAATGGTGGCGTCCCAGCGGCCGGGGAAAGCGGGCGGGGGAAGCCCCGCACCGCGAACGCCACCAGCTTCTTCGGCTCTGCGGCGACAAACAGGTAAGCCTGCGCCGGTAGGAACCCACCCCTGGCTGCGATGAAGGGGGGGTGTTTGGGGGGGGGTTGCACAAAGCTGCAGGATAAGAGAGACGGACCCCTCCCATCTTGCTCCCCTAGAACCCCCCCCAGTCAATGGTGTCCCGCTTCACAAAAAATAAAATCTGGTCACCTTACTTTATCAGCATTGTTAAGTTTTGATTAGAGCCTCCCAGGTGAATGTCCGTGAATTGTGTCTTTCACTTGTGCTTTGGAGCACTCTTGGAAATAAAACTGAGAAGCTCTTCTATTTTAATTTCGGAGCAGGAACATTTTTTCCCTGGGAACCGTGTGATGGCAGGGAATGTTCCCAGGCTGTGCGGCCTTTGCTACCAATTATGGAAAAGTTGAGGAGCCGTAGCTGCCCTTCTGTCGGAAGGCGCAAACTCTTCCAGGAGAGGACACAGAGCCTGCTTGCTGCAAACACAGAGATGGCCAGTCTGCTCTGACTGCCAGCTCAGGATCCCCTGTGGGCTGTGGGTGGTTTGGGTTTCCCCTGGGAGACCCGGACCTTGGTGGCAAAACAGCCAGGGTCAGGCAGGGCTTTCCTCTTTTTTGCCCGAAAGAAAAGGGATCGGATTATGCCAAGACGCCATTTGTCTTCTCTAACCCTAAAGCAGCTGCTCCCTCTGCTGCTCAACTGGATGGTTCAGCTTTATTTCTCAAACCTCTGCATGTTATCCCGCTTGTGAAACCTCAGAGAAACTCCTGTGGGCGCCTTCACCTTTGGGGAACTTATTTTATCCCGATCAGAGTCTTAGCTGGCAGTGGTGGCACCTGACCAGCCAGCCTTGAACTCAGAAGAGATGTGGGATTAGACCTGGTTAACATGCGAACTGGACACTACCAAGGAATTCGGGGTTGTAGAGGGAGGATAAAAAAGGTCTAGACCCCCGTGCAGGTCTTCAGGCAGGCAAGGATAACCGCCATACTTCCCCTCCTCCTTCCTGGAGGCTGAACTGGGATGAAAAAGCCACCCCTGTGAAAGGGAAAGCCAAGCCAGGGTGGAGATGTGCCTTGGGGGAAATTCCACGTACTCCCTTAATATGCTGGGTGACCCTCTCTAAGGTCTCCCCGATATCAGACCTGCCTTGTCTGAACTCTCCAGTGACTTGCGGACTTCTTTGCCTTTGCTCAAATCAAAAGCAACCAAAGTTAATTTTGGATACAGAATTAATTGGCTACATAGAATGTTGCATTTGAACTTGCTCCTTGCATTGGGGGAGCTTCAAAAGTGTGGTGCGTGTGGTCAGCAAGGGCCAAGCTTGACTCGAACTCTTTATCCTTATTGCAGATGAAATTAGAAAAGGGGTCAACACTAAAATCTCTCTTGCACTAGAGCAGGGGCTTCCAAACTTGATAACGTTGAGACTTCTGGACTTCAACTCCCAGAATTCCTCAGCCAGAGTTCAAATGCAACATTCTATGCAGCCAATTAATTCTGTATCCAAAATTATCATTGGTTGCTTTTGATCTGAATAAGGGCAAAGAAGTCCACAAAGTCAGTGGAGAGTTCAAACAAGGTAGATTTAATATTGTGGAGATCTTTCAGAAGACAAGCTCAAGATCCAAAAAGATCTTGACAGACATGAACACTGGGCCCAGTGGTGGGTTCCTACCAGTGCGGTCCACTCTATAGCACCGGTAGCGGCCCGCTGGTGATATCACAGTACCGGTGCGGTTGGTTGCCGGTGCCTGGGTGCCGCCAATTTTTTTTAATTAATTTTTTAAAAAAATTTCTTCTGCACATGCCCAGGAGCCGAGTTTCCGGCACTGCTCATGCGCTGCCTTCCTACACCACAGTGAGTCCAAGCAGGGGAGGATGACTGAGGGAGCGCGTGAGACACTGAAAGAACGGGCGGCAGGAGCTATCTCCATTCCCCTCCCTTCAGCAGTCCGAGAAGCCACGAACGCATGGTGATGATCCTAGGCATTTTCACACGTTCGAGGCTTCTCGAGCTGCTGAGGGGAGGGGGAATGGGCAGCAGGACCTATCTCATTTCCCCTCCCTTCAGCAGTCTGAGAAGCCACACCCACCCGGTCACATGGCTGGCAAGCCACGCCCACAAAATAAGCCACGCCCACAGAGTGGTAGTAAAAAAATTAGGAACCCGCCCCTGACTGGGCCCTATCTAAGAAAACGAAATTCCATGTAGATAAAAGTAAGGTTTTACACTTAGGCAAGAAAAAAGGTGAAACTTGGCTTTATTCCAGAAACTGCAAGAGGAATGTTGGAGTCCTAGTGGACAATCACTTAAATATGAGCCAACAGCATGCGTCAGCAGCCAAAAAAGCCAATGCAGTTCTGGGCTGCATTAACACAGGGATAGGATCAAAATCACATGAAGTTGTAGTACTGGTTTACAAAGCCTTAGTAAGACCACACTTGGAATACTGCATCCAGTTCTGGTCACCACAATGCAAAAAAGATGTCAAGAGTCTGGAAAGAGTGCAGAGAAGAGCAACAAAAATGATTAGGGGGCTGGAGACTGAAACATATGAAGAACGGTTGCAGAAACTGAGTATGTCTAGTGTAATGAAAAGAACAGAAGGGATAGACATGATAGCACTGTTCCAATATTTGAGGGGCTCCTACAAAGATGAGGGGGTCAAACTATTTTTCAAAGCACCAGAAAGCAAGACATGAAACAATGGATGGAAAATAACCAAGGAGAGAAACAACCTAGAATTAAGGGGAAACTTCCTAACAATGAGAGCATTCAACCAGTGGAAGAGCTTGCCTTCAGAGGTTGTGTGTGCTTCATCACTGGAGGCTTTCAAAAAGACGTTAGGATCTGGATGGGGAGGAACAGACTCAGACTCAACCCCGACAAGACTGAGTGGCTCTGGATATTGCCTCGAAGAACTATATCGACTGTCCCTCCTTGGTTCTTGAGGGAGAAAAATTAACTCCCTCTGAACGGGTTCGCAATTTGGGAGTCCTCCTAGATCCACAGCTAAAATTAGACCAACACCTTACAGCTGTGGCTAGGGGGGCCTTTGCACAGGTTCGCCTGGTGCACCAATTGCGACCATACTTGGAGAAGGAGGCTCTACTCACGGTCACTCATGCCCTTGTCACTCTCGATTGGACTACTGCAATGCGCTCTACATGGGGCTGCCCTTGAAGAGTATTCGGAGACTTCAACTGGTGCAAAATGCAGCTGCACGTGCTGTGGTGGGTGTTTCAAGATACACCCATGTGACACCTATATTCCGCCAGCTGCATTGGTTGCCCATTGGTCTCCGGGTACAATTCAAGGTGCTGATCATCATCTTTAAAGCCCTACATGGCTTAGGACCAGGCTATCTCCGGGACCGCATTCTGCTGCATTCCTCCCTCCGACTGGTCAGGTCCCACAGAGTGGGTCTCCTCCAGGTCCCGTCAGCCAAACAATGCCGACTGGCGGAGCCGAGGGGGAGGGCCTTCTCTGTAGGGGCCCCTGCTCTCTGGAACCAACTTCCCCCAGAGATCCGAACCATCCCCACCTTGCTGGCCTTCCGAAAAGCCATTAAAACATGGCTCTTCTGGCAGGCGGGGTTTTGAGACGACTTTATATCTGATGTCTCCCCCATGTATGTATGTTTATATGTTTTTTAAATTGTTTTTAAACTGTCTTTTTTAACGATTTGTTTGGAGTTTTTATAAAATGTTGTACGCCGCCCTGAGTCCTGAGGGAATAGGGCGGCATAGAAAAACTACCAAATAAATAAATAAATAAATAAATAAATAAATAAATAAATAAATAGATAGATAGATAGATAGATAGATAGATAGATAGATAGATAGATAGATAGATAGATAGATAGACAGACAGACAGACAGACAGACAGACAGACAGACAGACAGACAGACAGACAGACAAACAAACAAACAAACAAATAAATAAATAAATAAATAAATAAGACTGGACAACCATTTGTCTGAAATGATATGGGGTATCCTGTTTGAGCATGGGGTTGGACTAGAAGACTTCTGAGGTCCCTTCCAACTCTGTTATTCTATGTTCTCTATTAAGAGAATAAGTAGAATTTCATGGCTGGCTGAGGAATTCTAGGAGTTGAAGTCCACACCTCTTAAAGCTCCCCTGGTTGAGAAACGCTGCCTTTAGAGATCCAGAGGACACCCGACCTCCAAGTATGGGTTGCTGGTGGCCTCCCTGGGCCTGGGGGCCTGCCCTCCCTCCCTCCCCTCCTCCAGCTGTGGCTCCCTTTCCACAGCAGCTGCTGGCAATAGCAGAAGAAACGCCCTGGCCACAGCGGATGAGGGCTGATGCAAACCCTCAACTGCCAGTTTTGAGCAAGCAGATCCCCCAATGGAGGCTGACGCCCAGCGGTCAGTCGCTTCCTCCTGGCAATGACTCTGCACTCGGAGGCGGCAGTGTTGAAAGAGGGCCGGGTTGGTGCAAGGCTGGGGGGGGGGAGGGGAGGGCTGATAAGCAGCACATCTGCCATCTGTTCAGCAAGAAGAAGGCCAGGATTCGGATTCTGCCTGCAAGAGATAATCGGGGACCTTACATGGAGGGAGCAATAAACCTCTTTGTGACCCCAGGAAGCCTCAAGATGCCGTCCTGGCATGGCTTCCCATGTGCTTTTCAGAAAACCCTTCTGCTCCAGGAAATGGGGTGGAGTCCCCCACTCCTTTTAAATGCGGATAGTCCTTGACTTTCAACCATTCATTTAACAATCGCTCAAAGTTAAACAGCACTGAAAAAAGTGACTTACAACCATCATAGCATCCCTGTGGTCATGTGATCAGAATTCAGGCGCTTGGCAACTAACTCATATTTATGACGGTCACATTGTCCCCGGGTCACATGATCCCCTTTTTTGCAACCTTCGGACAAACAAAGTCAATGGGGAAAGCTAATTCACTTAGTCATTCCAACTGCATTCCCTTAACAACTGTGGCAAGAAGGGTCATGAAATGGGGCAACACTCACTTAACAGCCGTCTTGCTTAGCAACAGAAATGTTGTGGCTCAGTTGTGGTCGTAAGTCGAGGACTACCTGTAATGCTATGGTTTAACGCAAAGTCCCTCACGCAGGCGGGTGGGAGCTGCATCTTTCAGAATTGCTGGTGCCGGCAGGGTGGGTGGGTCTGCCCAGCTGCCCAGGGACCCCTTTGAGAAGGCTGCCTTGAAATTGGCAGCACACGGGTTTCAGGACTCAGCAGAATGGCCAATCTGCAGCAAATCCTCCCGATTTAATAGAACTTAGAACTTAGACTTATATACCCCTTCATAGTGCTTTACAGCCCTCTCTAAGCGGTTTACAGAGTTCAGCATCTTGCCCCCAACAATCTGGGTCCTCATTTTACCGACCTCAGAAGGATGGAAGGCTGAGTCAACCTTGAGCAGGTGAGATTTGAACAGCTGAACTGCTGAACTAGCAGTGCTGCATTTTAACCACTGCGCCACCTCGGCTCTTTAAAATGCTTCCGGGGTGTTCAGAGCGGGACTACTACCCACCATCCTTGGTTGTTAGCAAAAAGGTTGGGTGCAGAAAAGATGCCTGCAAACATTGATAGGTTTCTTGTGTTTTAAAGAAGGAACACTTCACAGCAAGGAGAGAACTAGAGTTTCACTTAACGATGACGGGATTTAGGCAGGTGCCTGGGAGATAAACATCTTGGAATAAAGGGAAGCCCCAGGGTTATGTAGCAATTTGCTAGCTTTCTCTGCTAGGAGCAAGAATTCTGTGGGGTCTGCAAAGATGTAGCATTTTCTGCTTGCTCAGAAAATCCTCCCTTGTTGAGGTCCATCGACCTCTGCCAGAACTTGTCTTCCTCAGTGACAAACCAACATAATATTTTCTTTTTTAATCAGCTCTTCTTCAGTTTGATAAAAGATAATTTGCTTTCCATGGTTGAAATTGTTGCAGACGGAAGTGGTGTTTTAAGTTAGTTTGGAATGGCAATTCTGCTGAATGATCTCTCCCCGTCATACATCCTCCCTTGAGCTGTACAGCCTCTCTTGATCCCAACCTTTGCTTAAGCCCCTGGACGCCATCTCTCCTCTGATACTCCCTCAAGTACTGGAAGGCTGCTTTCATGTCACCCCTAGTCCTTCTCTTTGTTAGACCAGTCATACCCAGTTCCCCCAATCGTTCATTGTACATTTTAGCCTCTAGACCAGTGATGGCGAACCTATGGCACGGGTGCCACAGGTGGCACGCGGAGCCATATCTGCCGGCACGCGAGCCGTTGCCCTAGCTCAGCTCCAGCGCACATGTGTGTGCCCGCCAGCTGATTTTTGACTTGCGCGGAGGCTCTGGGAGGGCGATTTTGGCCTCCGGAGGGCCTCCGGGGTGGTGGTGGGGGAGCATTTTTGCCCTCTCCAAGCTCCAAGAAAGCCTCTGGAGCCTGGGGAGGGCAAAAAATGGGCCTACTGGGCCCACTGGAAGTCGGGAAATGGGGGAGTGGGGGAGTCATGCATGCGCAGGGGGTGGGGCGAGTGGGGGGCTTTAAATTATGGGTGTGGGCATGCACGCACACGCGATAGCACGCATGCGCACTATTTTGGCACCCGAGGTAAAAAAGGTTCGCCATCACTGCTCTAGACCCCTAAATCACCTTCGTTGCTCTTCTCTGCACTCTTTCCAGAATCTCAACGTCTTTTTTGTATTGTGGTGACCAGAAGTGGATGCAGTTCTGCTAATCAAGCTAAGCTATTCTCAAAAAACCCATCAAGAGAAATCTGAAAGAAAAAAATTAAGCACCCTGAAAATAAGGTAGATAAGATTAAGACTTGAAGGTGAAATAACGTTGGAGAATATCAAGGCAGTTTTTGATAACATTTGTAACAATTGTCTTAGACTGATGCAATTTTGTAGAAACGTGCCACCCTGCACACTGGGGAAGTCTGTTTCTGTTCTCCTTTTTGAAGGATTGCAGTTTACACGGCCAGAGAAAGCTGTGTGTTGTCTTGCATTATCGTAAATATTGCCAGAAAAGGGACATTTGCTAGGGGATTTGGAGAAAACCTGTAAGCTGTAAAGACCGCAGGTCCCCCTGATTTCTTTCAGTTATGCCCAGAAAATAAGTGGTTGGTTTTCAGCGGTGCCAAGACAGCCATTTTTAGATTTTCATACTCTCTGCCACCACTGTTAGATTTGCGCGTAACAAAATAGCAATAGCACTTAGACTTATATACCACTTCATAGTGCTTTACAGCCCTCTCTAAGCGGTTTACAGAGTTCAGCATATTGCCCCCAACAATCTGGGTCCTCATTTTACCCACCTCGGAAGGATGGAAGGCTGAGTCAACCTTGAGCCTGGTGAGATTTGAACAGCTGAACTGCTGAACTAGCAGTCAGCTGGAGTAGCCTGCAGTAGCTGCATTTAACCACTGCATCAGCACTTTATTGAACCTCAGCTGAAGCGAATGCAGAATGCTAGCCGGCTCCAGGCAAGCTGCTTTTAAAGGGCTTGCATGGAGGCGACCGGCTATTGACAGCCATTCATAATCTCCCGCTCGTGCCTTAGCCAATCGGCGAGCTGTATGCCAATTTGGAACGCACCTCCGTACATAACACCCCTCCCCCTGGGTTTTCAGATTATCCAATCACTGTGTTGATCATTGTGAAGTAGTCACGCAAGTACAATGGCCACCTGACAACTCTACTGGACCTGCGCGGTTCAGCTCCTCCAGCATCTGACGGAAGAATCTGGAACCGGCCTCCAGGTGTGGCGGCTGAAGACTCCTGCCCAGTATTGTCGTCCGCTGAGAAGTCCCCGGTGGTCCTGGGAAGCCCCGGTAGGTGCCTGCGGTAGCTCTCTCGGTCCCTGTTGAGGTTCTCTGATGTTGTCTCGGTCTGGTCAGTCTCGTCTCGGGCAGTAGCAGACTCTGATTGTATTGTCCTTGGGGCAGGGGTAGCCTGCACTCATTGTCTCGCTCAGGATCGGCCTCCGGCTGGCAGAGCCAGAAGGTTTCCATCCTAAGGCTCAATTGATCTATGTGTCTTCACCACTCTCAGCCATCCTCTAGTCTCACTTTGTATGATTTAGGACCGGTAACTTCGGTTATGGTGGCTTTCATCCACTTGGTCTCGCCTGTGTAATTCCGGGCGAACACTAGTTCTGCTGTCCTCAATACTCTCTCGGGGCCTGGAGTTGGTGCTGGTGGTTCTGTAGCGTAATTTGGGTTTAGTCTGTCTAAGGTTGATCTTAGTTTCCTGCCCATCAGTAACTCTGCCAGACTTCTGTTCGTTGTGGCACAAGGCGTTATGTGTTGGGCAAGTAGGAACTGGTCTACTCGCTCCTGCCAGTCTCCGGGACCCATCCTAGTGAGAGTCTCTTTGGTCAGTCTGACCATTCATTTGCTTCTCCATTACTCGCCAGACTGAAGGGAGAGACGAGTGCATGTTGTATGCCCAGGTTTGTGAGGAAAAGTTCAATCTGTTTGGCAGTTAATGTGGTCCATTGTCCGAGACTAGGATGTCTGGTAGCCCATGAGTTGCAAATAACTTCCTGAGTGCCTGGATGGTGGCGCGCATCATGGTGGCTATCATGGGGACTACCTCTAGCCATTTGGAATAGGCATCAATTACTACTAGGAATGATTGCCCGGCTATCGGACCCGCAAAGTCTATATGCACCCTTGACCAAGGCCCTCTTGGGGTTTCCCATTCACACGGTGTGGTTTTGGGTGGTGCTGGTCTTGATTCTTGGCATGGGTCACACGTGGCCACCCATTCCATGATGTCCTGATCTAATTGTGGCCACCATAAATAACTCCTAGCCATGGCTTTCATCCGGACGATGCCTGGGTGACCCTCAAGCAGTTTATTTTTTTCATCTTTTTATTGATTTTTACATTTCAAATTTCATATTATTTCTAAGCAGATCTACAATCATATATACATGTTATTATTGTATTTTTAAAGGTTATACATCGATTTTTCATGTTATCTATTCTTGCGTCTTCGTCCCACATTGTCTCTTCAATTCCCTTTTTTTTTGTCCAATTATACCACATGGAGCTCTCACCTCCAACACCAAGAATGTTCCAGAGGGCAGGAGCCGGGGCAGAAAAGGCTCTTCTCCTGGCCCTCAGCATCCAAAGTTCCTTGAGATACTGAACATTTCCCCTGCTCACCTGTGCTTCAGGCAAATTCCCAGTCATTGGTTTGAGTATTTATAAGCACCCTGGTATATTTATTTTTAAATTTTATTCTTTGATTTATATCAGTCAGGAAATCAAAGTAGGGGGCCTCTAGCAGGAAACCGATCTGTCATAAAAAGGAGAGAGGCAAGGACAAAAAATTAAGTGGGGGTCACAGAGAGAGCAAAGAGGTATGCATCAGGGGTGGGTTCCTGCCGGTACGTTCTTACCTGTTGGTCGCCGCAGAACCGAAGAAACCGGTAGCGTTCACGGCGTGGGGCTTCGCCCGCCCGCTTTCCCCCACCTGCCTGGATGCTGCCATTTGCGTTCTTTTGCCCTCTGCGCAAGCAGAACACTTTGCACATGCGCAGAGGGCAAAAGAACGCAAATTGCGGTGGCTAGGCGGGCGGGGGAAAGCGGGCGGGGGAAGCCACACGCTGCGAACACCACTGGCTTCTTCGGTTCTGCGGCGATCAACAGGTAAGAGCGTACTGGCAGGAACCCACCCCTGGTACGCATAGACCTAGGCAGGGGTGGGAGGGACAGAGGAGCAGAAGTTTAACTTGAAGAACAACATTTAAGGAAAAGAAAAAAATTGACTTCTTAGCCTAATAGAGTGCAGCCTAAGGGAAACTCAATGAACTTGGTTTCTTAAGTTCAGGCAAAGGAAAAAACAACCCATAAATAAATAAGGAGAGGGAGTGTCAGCCCCTCAAGGCAGACCAGATCAGGGCACCATAATTATGAACGTTAGTACTGTTTTTATTCTAACAATAACAGAAACTTAAAAGTCTGAGCGGGCTTCCCTTTCTCCCTTTATCTTCCAGGGAACCCGGGAGGGACTTGTACAAGACACTTTCTCAGATTACAGCTCAGGCCCAGACTCAGATCTCTTTTATCTGAGCGTGGTTTTGGTTTTATTTTTTTATTTTTTATTTATTTATTTATTTATTTATTTATTTATTTATTTATTTATTTATTTATTTATTTATTTATTTATTTATTTATTTATTTATTTATTTATTTATTTTTGTCAAGTACGTGTTGGTAATATACATAGATATAACATTGTTTATATACATAAGATGGGTACTGATAAGAGGGAACATTAGGACAGGGACGGTAGGCACGCTGGTGCACTTATGCACGCCTTTTACTGACCTCTTAGGAATCGGGTGAGGTCAACAGTGGACAGTCTAAGGGTAAAGTTTTGGGGGTTTGGTGATGAAACCACAGAGTCAGGTAGTGAGTTCCAGGCATTTACCACTCTGTTGCTAAAGTCGTATTTTCTACAGTCAAGTTTGGAGCGGTTCACTTTGAGTTTGTATCTGTTGTGTGCTCGTGTATTGTTGTGGTTGAAGCTGAAGTAGTCGTTGACAGGAAGGACGTTGTAGCAGATAATTTTATGAGCTATGTTTAGGTCGTGCCGAAGGCGACGTAATTCTAGGTTTTCTAAGGCCAGGATTTCAAGTCTGGTTGCATAAGGTATTCTGTTGCGAGTAGAGGAGTGGAGGACTCTTCTCGTAAAGTATCTCTGGACACTTTCTAATGTATTTATGTCCGATATGCAGTGTGGGTTCCAGACAGATGAGCTGTATTCAAGGATTGGTCTGGCGAATGTTTTGTATGCTCTGGTTAGTAGTGTGATATTACCGGAGAAGAAACTATGTAAGATTAGGTTAACAGTTCTTGAAGCCTTTTTGGCGATGTTGTTGCAGTGGGCTTTGGCACTTAGGTCATTTGATATGAGTATTCCAAGGTCTTTGACAGGGTGAGGATTGTCTCCAAGGTCTTGTCTGTTCAGCTTGTATTTGGTGTTCTGATTTTTTTTGCCAATGTGTAGGACAGAGCATTTGTTGGTTGAGATTTGGAGTTGCCAGATGTTCCTCCTGTAACTCAAGATTATTTATTCTGCCCATGGTGGGGATAAAAGAGAGCACACTGGTTTTCCTCCCTGCAGAGTTTTCTTTGCTGGGATGTCATTCCCTGCAGCTAACAAGACTTCTGCTAGTTGCAAGGTGGGGGGGGGGCCTTGCAAAATTCATCTATAAGGAAATTATTCAATGGATCAGCTGGGAAGAGATTGAGGAGGAAACAGCCATAACAGAAGAGAGAAGGGAGAAGAAGCAGGTCTGATTTTGAAGGAGGGTCAAAAACTGATGGCTTATTTGTCATACTGAAGTTGTGGCAGTGAGCATTTTGCTAGAGAAGTGTTGCTTTGTTTTAAATAGATCCTGAGCTAGAATAGAATAGAATAACAGAGTTGGAAGGGACCTTGGAGGTCTTCTAGTCCAACCCCCTGCTTAGGCAGGAAACCCTACACCACTTCAGACAAATGGTTATCCAACATCTTCTTAAAAACTTCCAGTGTTGGAACATTCACAACTTCTGGAGGCAAGCTGTTCCATTGATTAATTGTTCCAACTGTCAGAAAATTTCTCCTTAGTTCTAAGTTGCTTCTCTCCTTGATTAGTTTCCACCCATTGCTTCTTGTTCTACCCTCAGGTGCTTTGGAGAATAGCTTGACTCCTTCTTCTTTGTGGTGACCCCTGAGATATTGGAACACTGCTATCATGTCTCCCTTAGTCCTTCTTTTCATTAAACTAGACATACCCAGTTCCTGCAACCGTTCTTCATATGTTTTAGCCTCCAGTCCCCGAATCATCTTTGTTGCTCTTCTCTGCACTCTTTCTAGAGTCTCAACATCCTTTTTACATCTTGGCAACCAAAACTGAATGCAGTATTTCAAGTGTGGCCTTACCAAGGCATTATAAAGTGGTATTAACACTTTGTGTGATCTTGATTCTATCCCTCTGTTAATGCAGCCTAGAACTGTGTTGGCTTTGTGGCAGCTGGTGCACACTGCTGACTCATATTTGAGGACTCCAAGATCCCTCTCACCATTACTACTATTGAGCAAGGAACCACATATACTGTACCTGTGCATTTTCTTTTTCTTGCCTAAATGTAGAACCTTATGTTTTTCACCATTGAATTTCATTTTGTTAGATAGCGCTCAATGTTCAAGTCTGTCAAGATCCTTCTGAATCTTGAACCTATCTTCTGGAGAGTTGTCTATTCCTGCCAGTTTGGTGTCATCTGCAAATTTGATGAGTTCCCCATCTATCCCCTCGTCCAAGTCATTGATGAAAACGTTGAAGAGTACTGGGCCTAAAACAGAGCCTTGGGGTACTCCACTGCATACTTCCTTCCATGTAGATGTAGTTCCATTGAGCACTACACATTGAGTGCAGTTGGTCAGCCAGTTTCGAATCCATCTGGTGGCGATGCTGTCTAACCCATTTTCTACTTTATCTAGTAGTAAGTTATGGTCTACTTTATCAAATGCCTTACTGAAGTCGAAGTAAATTATATCGACAGCATTCCTCTGGTCCACTAGTTTTGCAATAAGATTAGTCTGGCATGATCTGTTTTTGACAAACCCATGTTGGCTTTTGGTTATCACTTTGTTTGCTTCTAGGTGTTCGCTGATTCGTTGCTTGATTATCTTTTCCAGAATCTTCCCTGGTATTGAGGTCAGGCTGATAGGTCTGTAGTTTCCTGGATCTATTTTTTTCCCTTTTTTGAAGATGGGAACAACATCAGCTCTTTTCCAGTCCCCTGGCATGTCCTTGGTGCTCCAGAATTTTTGAAAGATATAGTTCAGTGATTCTGAGATCTTGTCTGCCAGTTCCTTCAGAACCTTGGGGTGTAATACATCTAGTCCTGGTGATTTGAACTTGTCTAGGGTAGACAGGTGTTCACTTACCATTTTCTTCCCTATTTTAACTTGTGTTCCTAATATGTTTTTTGTGGTGCTGTTTTTGATAGATTGGACTGTTTTTTTCCCTTTGTGTAAAGACAGATGCAAACAAAGAGTTAAGTAGGTCTGCTTTCTCCCTGTTGCTTGTCACCTTCTTGCCACTTTCTCCCTGCAATGGACCAATTGTTTGCTTTACTTTTTTCTTGTTTTTAGCATGTTCGAAGAAACTTTTTTTGTTATTTTTTACTTTTGTTGCAAGCCTTTGTTCATTGTGAGCCTTACCTTTCCTCACTTCATCTTTACAGGCTCGGGCTATTTGCTGATATTCTGCCTTAGTTATTTGCCCCTCTTTGCACTTTTTATACTTGTCCTTCTTGTCTTTCAATTTTTTAGAGAGTTCTTTATGCAGTCATGCCGGTTCTTTTGAGAGCTGTCATTTTTCTTCTTCATTGGTATTGTGCTAGACTGGGCTTTTATAATCTCACTTTTCAAAATTTCCCAAGCTTCTTGAGTTGTTTTCCCTTGAGGATTCTCATCCATGGAATCCTTCCCAAGCTCTCTCTAAGTTTATTGAAAGTAGCTCTCTTAAAATCCAAGACTCTAGCTTTTGAAATGTACCACACTTGAAGGAACTTACTCAGTCAATTGGGTGAGGATTTGCTGCTCATTCTGAACAAGCTGTCCTGCAGGAAATCCCGCTGAGCTCAATAGCTTAGCATTCTTTACTGTTGTGGACCTCAGCAAAACTGTGTCTCACTATTTCAATTGTTTTCTTGTTTAATGCAAGTTGTTATTGTTTAATGCAAGTTGTAAAATAAAAGTTTTCATACCTAGAGGGTAGTATATTTTTCTTAATGGATGCCCCAGAAATCTCCTCTTAACACTTTCCTTTCTGGTGATAGCATATTTAGCAGCTGCCTTGTTTAATGCAAATGGAAAGTGGGGTGGGTGGGTGGGTAGGGGAATCCTGGCTTATTGATCGAAGAGAATATTTGTAGCTCAGGGATGAACTGTGCGGTCCTTGGTGCTCTCTGAGCTTGGTGGTTTTCTTGCAGACATTTCATTACCCAATTAGATAATATCATCAGTATAAAAAAACATCCAGATTCAAACTGCAGCAAGGACCCCACAATCCTGTCTTAGGAAGCCCATGGTGGATCAGCCCCTTAATTCTGAGACCAACTTCTCTGTTCCAGGAGGGGTTTCTGAAATCTGCCAAGTAATTAAAATGCCTTTTTGGGGGGGAAAACCTGGGAATAGGGAAGTTAATTCATGATATTACTAATGAAAATCAGGAGTGGGTGAATGCTCTCTACAACTGCATCTAACAACTATATTTTGTTTTGTTTAGGAAAAGTAAAGCCCAAAGCTTAAATGCATTCTATCCATTAAGATTTTAGCAAATATTTAAATATGGGGTAAATGTATTTAGGAAATGGATAGATTTGCTGGCCAACACAGTTCTAGGCTGCATTAACAGAGGGATAGAATCAAGATCACATGAAGTGTTAATACCACTTTATAAAGGAGTGCCTGTGGATTTTACTCCCCTAGTCATTGCCAATTATAGGGGGTGCAGCTCATCTCTGTTTCAAGGCCATTGAGCCAGCACTGTCCGAAGACTTTTCTGCGGTCAGGTAGCCAGCATGATGTCACAGAGTGTTCTTACCTTCCCACCGAAGTGGTACCTATTTATCAACTCACATTTGCAATGCATGCTTTTGAATGCTAGGCTGGCAATTCACCCCATCGCATGACACTCAGGTCTTGAATCCTTTCCAGCCAATAAACCCAGCGCCATAACCACTGAGCCAGTGTGCCTCCCCTGCCAGCTTATGATGTTAACTTTATTCAGAGCATCATATAAGGCTTAGGCATAATTGCAAAACCTTGACCTAACCCTAACACTGAACTTTATTATCAGCATTTTCAAAAAAATACCTCAAAACCATTCAAAATTTAAAAATATTCCAAATCAAAGGGTGTTTCTTGCTGGTATCATTGATCCTGGAAGTTCATCACCCACCATTATTTGAATTTGCTTCTCTTCCTTGTTTTCAGCTATACTGCACCAATCACTTGTAGAAGCACTTTTCTCATAGCTTCCACCTCCCAGCGTGCATGCTTAAATCCAGAGATCAAGAAGCATTTTAGTTGCTTTTCCTGAAATCATTCTGGTCCCCTGGAATTAAGAGTGATCTCCTAGATGTCATAAACCCATAAGGAAGAAATAACCATCTGTATGGGAAATGTTCTCTTCAGTAAACTTTGATAGTGGTTCGTTAGTGCACACCATTGAGCCCCTAGAAAATATGACTTCAGCAACAGAGTGATCAATGCCTGGAATGCACTACCTGACTCTGTGGTTTCTTCCCCAAACCCCAAAAACTTTAACCTTAGACTGTCTACAGTCGGCCTCTCCCCATTTCTAAGAGGTCTGTAAGGGGCGTGCATAAGCGCACCACTGTGCCTACCGTCCCTGTCCTACTGTCCTACTGTCCTCTTTTATCGTTACTTTTTACTTATGTTTATACAAACAACTACTATCCTATACATGTTTGACAAATCTATCTATCTATCTATCTATCTATCTATCTATCTATCTATCTATCTATCTATCTATCTATCTATCTATCTATCAATAAATCAATCAATCTACCAGGAGTATTAAAATGCCTGTGTCTATGTAAGAATCTTTTCCAAATCTCACCCTTGAACAAAGAAAGAAAACTGCAGGAAAAAGAGGGTAGAAAAAAACCCCAACTTCTTGCTGCTAAGGCTTGTCTTCAAAAATTTCTGAAAAATATTGTACTTTGTGCAAAAGACCACAGAGAAGAACTACTTGATAGAACAATTTTAAGCAATATAGTAAGTTGGGAACAAGCTTGGGCAATACAGGAAGAAGCAATTTCATGAATATATTACACTTCAAATATTACTCCCATGTCTTCCTAGTAGGGTCCATCCAAGTGCTGGGAATGGAGCCTCCCCGTTATTGCCCCAAGTCCTCTCAAGGTGCCCAGTCTGAGTCCCCAAAGCTCGCTTGCTGTGCCCTTGCTTGGGTAACGCGGAAGCAGGATCCAGATGCCTTCTCTACGTGGAATACAGGCAGGAAAATGTTTTGCAAATGATGGAGGGCTCTTCTTGACAGGCCAAGAGCCCAAGGTTGTAATTCTGTGTTTCCAAAAACTCCAATACCAGATGGAGAAATTTGGCATTGAAACTGGAGGACAGATTTTTGCATCGCTTTGGGAAGGAGATACTCATCCCTCTTTGTTTTGGGGCAAAGAAGGCAACCTGAGACAAGGGTGAATATGGAGAACAATCCTTCTGGGTACCTTAAAAGCCCCCAAAATTTATTAGGATAAGCTCTTGCAGACTACCAGAGACCCTTCCTCAGATGCATATCTGCAGAGATCATTACAGCCATAACTGAAGGGGCTGAGCTGGTCAGGGGAAAGAGAGGAAACAGAGGGGATCCTTACCTCTGGATTGTGGCCCTTCACAAAGCAACATGACTGTGGGGAGCTTCCCTTTAGAGCCAATTTACTACAATAATATAGAATAACAGAGTTGGAAGGGACCTTGGAGATCTTCTAGTCCAACCCCCTGCTTAGGCAGGAAACCCTACACTACTTCAGACAAATGGTTATCCAACTTCTTCTTAAAAACTTCCAGTGTTGGAGCATTCACAACTTCTGGAGGCAAGCCGTTCCACTGATTAATTGTTCTAACTGTCAGGAAATTTCTCCTTAGTTCTAAGTTGCTTCTCTCCTTGTTTAGTTTCCACCCATTGCTTCTTGTTCTACCCTCGGGTGCTTTGGAGAATAGCTTGACTCCCTCTGCTTTGTGGCAGCCCCATAGATATTCTATCATGTCTCCCGTAGTCCTTCCTTTCATTAAACTAGACATACCCAGTTCCTGCAACCATTCTTCATATGTTTTAGCCTCCAGTCCCCTAATCATCTTTGTTGCTCTTCTCTGCACTCTTTCTAGAGTCTCAACATCCTTTTTACATCTTGGCGACCAAAACTGAATGCAGTATTCCAAGTGTGCTTTAATTCTGCTTTCTCCTTGTTGCTTGTCACCTTCTTGCCACTTTCTCCCAGCAATGGACCAATTGTTTCCTTTACTTTTTTCTTGTTTTTAATATGTTGGAAAAAGCTTTTTTTTTGTTATTTTTTATTTTTGTCGCAAGTCTTTGTTCATTGTGAGCCTTACCTTTCCTCACTTCATCTTTACAGGCTCGGGCTATTTGCTGATATTCTGCCTTAGTTATTTGCCCCTCTTTCCACTTTTTATACTTGTCCTTTTTGTCTTTCAATTTATCAGAGAGTTCTTTATGCAGCCATGCCGATTTCTTTTGAGAGCTGTTATTTTTCTTCTTCATTGGTATTGTGCTAGACTGGGCTTTTATAATCTCACTTTTCAAATTTTCCCAAGCTTCTTGAGTTGTTTTCCCCTTGAGGATTCTCATCCATGGAATCCTTCCCAAGCTCTCTCAATTTGGTCCAATCTCTGAATGAAATCTGCAAGTCAAACTGATACGTAAAAACAAAGTGATCTAGCTTAATTCAGATTGGAACATTAGATCAACTTGATTTTCCAAATCCATTTTAAGCCTTGTTCCAGAGCAGAGTGCCTCTCCAGTTTGCAGCCTTCTTGACCTTCCCTCGGGTTGGAACTTGGGGGACAAGATGGTGGCAGCTGTGGCCCTTGGAGTGTGGGACTGACGATACAATGCCAGGACTCCTGCTCCATCCAGCAATCTTATTTGGACCCTCAGGCTTTGTAGTGTATCTGAGAGAAAGCCATTCAGAGAGCAGGGTTAAGTGGTCTTCAGGATGGAGACCCAGCTGCAGGCTGTTTTTCCACTTTTGTACATAAAAAGGCAATACTCGCAGGTATCTCCTTGGTCTTAAGAGGGACATCCAAAGCAAATGGTCAATTGGGGATAGGTCCTTTCCTGGTGGACCGTATTTTTGAATGTCAAGGTAAATACAATTCTTCCCTTTGCATGACTCCAGGAGGGTCACAGCCAGTTTTCTGGATTTTGCATTTTATCTCTGTTCCCATTTTAATGTGGTCTCATTTGCAATTTACACCTCTCTTAGATGATTATATGATTTATATGCCACTGTTATTATTGCAATATGGTATGTTATTTTAACGGATTTTTATTCTATTCTTTACTAATTGCATAAACCTCCTCGGAAAATATTTTATTGCAAAGAAAAATTCTAATCTATGAAATAAATAAAATGATGATTCATTTTGTATTCCAGGTTGGTTATTTCAATGAGGCATACTTTATGAATAGTCTCTTCCTCTATCCATCCTATTTTTAAGTACATGTATTGTTTTTTCCCATTCCTCTTTTATTTGCAACGAAAGAAGAAGTGATCAGCAACTGAATTTGATGAATCTCTCTGCCCCTGGGCAAAAGAGGACATTTTTTTTTAAAAAACTCCTCATTTACACACTGAGAGGTGAGGGTCCTGGATAAGGTCTGCTAAATAATTGCAAATGGTTAAAACTGACTAATTCCAGACTCGCTTTTATTGTATGGACTGGAACAGAAAAGAGGATAACCAACAGGTAATTCTCTTCAATGATCAGATTTCCTTTCCCCCTTTGCTTCTGAAAGTGAGATCAATATTTAAAATGAGTTTACATATTCTCAATTCAAGATTAAGAGGAAGGGCTGGCATTCAAATTGGAAGCAGAACATTATTCATTAACACACATTTTAAAAATATCATTGTGTTCAAGAGAGAAAATGACATTACTTTGTTCCCTTAAATCAATGTTTTTCAAATATGCCAACTTGAAGATGTATGCACTTCTATGAGCCGAGGTGGCGCAGTGGTTAAAAGCAGCACTGCAAGTTCAGCTGACTGCTAGTTCAGCAGTTCAGCTGTTCAAATCTCACCAGGCTCAAGGTTGACTCAGACTTCCATCCTTCTGAGGTCAGTAAAATGAGACCCAGATTGTTGGGGGCAATATGCTGAACTCTGTAAGATGTTAGAGAGGGCTGTAAAGCACTATGAAGCGGTATATAAGTCTAAGTGCTATTGCTATTGCTATTGCTAACTCCCAGAATTCTCCACCTGCCATGCTGGTTGGGGAATTCTGGGGCTTGAAGTACACCCATCTTTAAAGTTGCCAAATTTGAAAAACACCGTGTTAAATGAAGCAACAATGTTAAACTAATGTTTGAACTTCTTAGTTTTCCTTCATTTCAGCATTCAGGATAGATAGGGTGTTGCAGTACCTACCCAACGTCACAGAGTGGTCATCGAGATGATATGTTTAAGCAGCTCCTATCAAGTATGCACGCAATGTTTTTGAGCTATGAGTGATAGTGTGAAAGGATATTTTGCCCTTTAAAGATGTTTGTTTTGATTCAGAGCCCCTTGGTAGCCCACTTGTTAGATTCACCAAGTAGCTTTGCTCCAATCCACAGGGAGGATAAAGCAAGTATGTAGTGGAACAACAGAATTGGGAGGGACCTTGGAGGTCTTTTAGTCCAACCTCCTGCTTAAGCAGATCCGGTTGGTTATTTATTTTATTATTTTATTATTTTATTTTATTTTATTTTATTTTATTTTATTTTATTTTATTTTATTTTATTTTATTTTATTTTATTTTATTTTATTATTTTATTTTATTTTATTTTATTATTTTATTTATTTTATTTTATTTTATTTTATTTTATTTTATTTTATTTTATTATTTTATTTTATTTTATTTTATTATTTTATTTTATTTTATTTTATTTTATTTTATTATTTTATTTTATTTTATTTTATTTTATTTTATTTATTTTATTTTATTTTATTTTATTTTATTTTATTTTATTATTTTATTTTATTTTATTTTATTTTATTTTATTTTATTTTATTATTTTATTTTATTATTTTATTTTATTTTATTTTATTTTATTTTATTTTATTATTTCATTTTATTTTATTTTATTTTATTATTTTGTTTATTTTATTTTATTTTTTATTTTATTATTTTATTTTATTTTTTATTTTATTATTTTATTTTATTTCATTTCATTATTTCATCATTTCATTTCATTTCATTATTTTATTTTATTTTATTTTATTTGGTTTTATTTTATTTTATTTTATTTTATTATTTTATTTTATTTTATTATTATTTTATTTTATTATTTTATTTTATTTTATTTTATTTTATTTTATTTTATTTTATTTTATTTTATTTTATTTTATTTTATTTTATTTTATATTTTATTTTATTTTATTTTATTTTATTTTATTTTATTTTATTTTATTTTATTTTATTATTTTATTTTATTTTATTTTATTTTATTTTATTTTATTATTTTATTTTATTATTTTATTTTATTTTATTTTATTTTATTTTATTATTTTATTTTATTTTATTTTATTTTATTTTATTATTTTGTTTATTTTATTTTATTTTTTATTTTATTATTTTATTTTATTTTTTATTTTATTATTTTATTTTATTTTATTTCATTATTTCATCATTTCATTTCATTTCATTATTTTATTTTATTTTATTTTATTTGGTTTTATTTTATTTTATTTTATTTTATTTATTTTATTTTATTTTATTTTATTTTATTTTATTTTATTATTTTATTTTATTTTATTTTATTATTTTATTTTTTTGGTTTTATTTTATTTTATTTTATTTGGTTTTATTTTATTTTATTTTATTTGGTTTTATTTTATTTTATTTTATTTTATTTGGTTTAGTTCATATGCCGCCCAACTCCGTATGGACTCTGGGCGGCTCACAATCAGAAACCAACAAAAATAAAAATAAAAACATCTAAAACTTCTAAAAACATGTTAAAATATATCATACTTATAAAATCCATACATACAATCTCGCATCTTCACTATGGGTTATTAGTTCCAGGCCTGCCGGAAAAGCCAGCTTTTGACGGCTTTTCGGAAGGCCAACAAGGTGGGGGTGGTACGGACCTTAGGCAGCAGTTGGTTCCAGAGAGCCAGAGCAGGCACAGAGAAGGCCCTTCCCCGCGGACCCGCCAGCCGACACTGTTTAGCTGACAGGACCCGGAGAAGCCCGACTTTGTGGGATCTTACTGGTCTCTGGGACGTGTGAGGTAGCAGACAGTCTCGGAGATACTGGTCTTGAGCCATGTAGGGCTTTAAAGGTCATAACCAACACCTTGAATTGTGTCTGGAGACCAATAGGCAGCCAGTGCAGCTCGCGCAGTATGGGTGTAACGTGGGTGAATCTAGATACACCCACCACAGCTCGCGCCGCTGCATTCTGGACTAGCTTAAGTCTTCAAACATTCTTCAAGGGTAGCCCCATGTAGAGCGCATTGCAATAATCAAGATGTGAGGTGATAAGGGCATGAGATACTGTGAGAAAAGCCTCTTGATTGAGATAGGGTCGCAATTGGTGCATCAGGCGAACCTGTGCAAAAGTCCCCCTAGCCACAGCCATCAGATGCTGTTCTAAAGTTAGCTGTGGATCTAGGAGGACACCCAAATTGTGAACCCGCTCTGAGGAGGTTAATCTCTCTCCCCCCCTCCCCCCGGACTAAAGAAGGACAGTCAGTATAGTCCTTCGGAGGAAATACCCATAGCCACTCAGTCTTGTCAGGGTTGAGCCTGAGCCGATTGACTCCCATCCAGATCCTCACCTCATCCAGGCACCAGCACATCACTTCTACTGCTTCACTGAACTGACATGGGGTAGATATATATAGCTGAGGGTCATCAGCATATTGATGGAACCTCACCCCATGTCGTCGGATGATCTCACCCAGTGGTTTCATGTAGATGTTAAATAGAATAGGGGAGAGGACAGAGCCCTGAGGCACCCCACACACAGGGGCCTAGGGGTCGACCTCTGCCCTCCTGTCAACCGACTGTGATCGGTCAGAGAGACAGGAGGAGAACCACCGTAATACGGTGCCTCCCACTCCCAGCTCCCTTAATCGGCACAGAAGGATACCATGGTCAATGGTATCGAAAGCAGCTGAGATGTCAAGTAGCACCAAGATAGAGGAATAACCCCTATCTCGGGCTCGCCAGAGATCATCCATCAGAGTGACCAAAGCAGTTTCCGTGCTGTAGCCGGGCCTGAAACCCAAATGGTTTGGGCAGGAGGGGAGGGGAGGCTTTTTGTAAATGTATATAAATTACATATGCTTTCAGAATATAAATAAATATGCATATTCACTTGGGCTGAGACTCCAAAAGGTCATTTTTCATCCCCATTGCCCAAACCTGGGCTTAAATTAAGGTTTGGGAAATGTTAATGTTTGGAGGGCCAGGAAAGTAATTGGGCTTGGAAGAAGAGTGGGAGAGTCCTCATGATTTTGGGCAGAGCTGAAGCTGTTGTCTTTCCTTCTCTTTCATTTCCTCTTTAATTCTATTTTAATTCTATTCTATTCCCAGAATAATTATCTGGATTGGACACAGAAGAACAACCAAATTAGGTGCAGGAGCAGGCGATGTGGCAGGCGAGAAGCAACGACTGCAGCACGTTACTCAATTTTGACTTGTCAAACATCCAGCAATTTCCTGTCATCATCTGACCTCAACGTTATCTTCCCCATTTTAGCTTCCTCTTAAGGAGAGGTCCTCTGCAAAACAACCTCTTCTCTTGGTAGACATCTCGCTACTCTTCCTCTTTGGCTTCAAATGGCAGGAGAAAGAGTCAGACTACCCAAGTGAGGACTTCAAAGAGAGGAGGGTAAAGTATGCTGCTCCGGTTCTTCTAGGGGGTGCATTCCATGGATCTTCTCATCTGGCTCGGTAAGAAGATGGGTTGAATTCCTCCTTTGGGGAAGCCATTCCAATTGGCCATTGTTTTCCAGGGAGTTCAGTTACAAAATCTGCCAAACTTTGTTTAGCAACAAATGGGATGCAACCTTTCCACTTTTAGGAGTGAGTGGAATTTACTTCTTCTGAGTAACTTTCACCCTCCCTAAAGATGGAGATGGACGGTATCTCCTGTCAAGGAGAAGATGATAGTTTGAAAGAAGGGATGGAATCACAGCACTGTGGGGTCTCTGTCCACTTTCAAACTCTGAACACTGGATTTGCAGATAGGTGCATTTTGAATTTTATTGCAGGAATTCTTTAAAAAAAATGGGTGTCCCCCAGAACTCCTGCAGAAATGCAGGAATTCTTTAAAAAAATGCTGAACTCCATTCAACAGTGCAGTAATTCTTAAGAGCAAACCTCCCTTTTAGGTCACATGGGCCTTCATCACACCAGCTCACTTTCCAAACCCCAATGCCATGCTCCCCCTCCCCGTTACTATGGCAGCTGATAGCAAGCCTGCATCAAAGGGAAAAACCCATGCTGGAGATCCGGCTGACATGGGGTTCCTATAGCTACCAGATCCATAGTGAAAAAAATTGGAATGATCAACAGAGGCCAGCAAAATGACAAAAAACACCGAGCTCTTTCCTGCCACCTTGTGTTCAGGTGGGCCTTTGCACCCCGCTGTGATAACTCTAGCACAGTGGTTCCCAACCTGTGGTACGTGTACCACTAGTGGTACGCGAGGGCCTTCCAGGTGATACGCGAACACTTTCGGGGTCATGAACGATTTTTAGTTAGTTATTTTTTACTTCACAAAAATGTTTACTGCCTAACACAAGATAATCTGGCAACGATTTGCAACTGTTGCCACATGCCACCCACCTGGTCCCAGCGGCCCGAGAATCCAGTTGCTGGATGCGCGGGGCCAAAAAAGGAACCGTGACTGTTCTGAACTCTCAGCAGTTGCGCAGTAGAACCCTTGCGAGAAGGTGCGCGTCATAGCGAGCTCTCGAGCTAAGGTTAATCTCACTCTGTTATTGTTAGCACTATGTTCTCTTGACTCAAGTTACCCTTTGATATTCATTACTGCATCTCAGTGTGTATGTTACTATTTTTATTATTATTTTGTATACTTATTTTGCATACTTATGCCCTCGCATTGAGTTGTTGTTTTCGTAGTTGGTTTGCGTGTTCTACTTGTACAATTATGGAAATAAAGTGATATCTGATCGAATTTAGTTTCTCTGGAACCAGGTGGTACGCGGCGACTGTACGGGACCTCCAAGTGGTACTCGATCACAAAAAGGTTGGGAACCACTGCTCTAGCAAATGTCTTTACTTAAGAATGTTTTCTTGAACACTATCATTGGTCTCCACTTTGGTTTATTTATTTATTTATATTTCACCTTTTTGAACTGCCCATCTCCCTCACAGAGGGAGATTCTGGCCGGTGAACACTAAAACGGTAAAATATAACAATGGTATATAAAAAATAGAATTTTAAAAGGAGGCAAGGATAATGAAGCCCAATAAAAAAGAGAATTCAAAAGGCAATGGATGGTCTCTCAAGGCACCAGCCGGCCCCTCGACTGCCCACTCCTCTGCACTCCCCACCAGAGGCTGCAGAGCTATGCTTTGCCTCCTTTGTGGAAGGCCAGGCAGGTAGGGGTCTGCCTCACCCCTGGGGGGGGGGAATATTCTAGGGGGGGGACAACAGCAGAGAAAGCTCTTTACCTGGTCCCCTCCAGTCAGAGTTCTTTAACTGACGGGATCTGCAACATACCTTCCTTGCCTATATTATATATTAATATTCAGGATTGTTCAGACGCAGTGCTTCATACTGTTCAATTGAAGGGAAATTTATTGTGGTAATATGAAGCATTTAAAGAGCCATCAGAGATATTCTGCAATTTTTGAGAACTGCTTTTCATTTCTTTTTTACAATCTTAGTAATGTTTTTTTTTACAGATGTATTTATGACAAGTGTTTTTAATCTTGTTTGGTGATAGGACTCAGTTATTTCTGGGAACATTAAACTGGACTTTAATTTAAAATTAAGATTAACAATGGAAATAAATAGGTATGCCTAAAATTGCTATGCAGCTTGACTCCTTTATTATAATAAATTGGTAACTTGGCATCACGTTTCCTGATGTTAAATATCAGCATTACTATAAAACTCTGGATCTAAAACAGTGTTTCCCAACCTTGGCAACTTGAAGATGTCTGGACTTCAATTCCCAGAATTCCCCAGCCAGCATTCACTGGCTGGGGAATTCTGGGAGTTGAAGTCCAGACATCTTCAAGTTGCCAAGGTTGGGAAACACTGATAAGAACAGGCATGTAATAACCTTAAGCCCAGAAAACTCTTGAGACCTTTGGTTCAGATATGACTCATAAAATCCAAAACCCATTTAAGCACATTTTGGGCTACGATGCTCTCCAACTAAGTTCATTGTTCAGGGGTGTCAGGCGAGCCCAGGAAATTGGATTAATTTTTTTAAAAATGTGATTGTAAATCATTAATAAGTATCTCATGTGACTGTAATCTTAGAAAAGTTTCAGAGACTGGATAAACTGTTCTTTGTTAATTGCATGCTATAAAAATAGACGGGAATAAAAGGATTATGCTGTAGTCTTTTAAACCTTCCCCACTCCCCAGTGCTGAGCTACATAAAATCGTTAGAAAACAAGCAAAAAGTTTCCCTGCAAATGTCATTTAACTAAAGATCCAATGAAAGATCCACTTTCTCAGGAATCCATTAACCTGAAATCATCCCGGACAGCTTTCTCTTCAAGAATCCTCACTGAAAACAGTACAAGAGGATTCAACTCTAACCGGATCATTTCAGCTGAGATCCCAGCAGATACTTTTCAGTCTAATGCTGGAAGTTGTAACCAAGGCATGTTTTCAATGTGAGTTTTCAATTGAAGAAGATCTTGTACCGGAAAGCAAATGTCCGGGGTCCAATCCAGGTGGCTGGCGCACAGGTTCTGAGTGCACATGAAGCCAATCTGGTACATTTTAGCAACAGAGTGGTAAATGCCTGGAACTCACTACCTGACTCTGTGGTTTTGTCACCAAACCCCAAAACTTTACCCTAAGACTGTCCATTGCTGACCTCACCCGGATTCCTAAGAGGTCAGTAAGGGGCGTGCATAAGTGCACTAGCGTGCCTACCGTCCCTGTCCTAATGGTCCCTCTTATCAGTACCCATCTTAAGTACATAAACAATGTTACATCTATGTATATTACTAACACTTACTTGACAAATAAAATAAATAAATAAAAATAAATCACTAGGAATGGAAATTCTCCTGCAATGAGCCACCTAAAACTTGTAGGGGATCCCTAAAAGTTCATTCATCACGGACAGTTGGCTTTTAATGGGCCTCCGCCCCCCCCCCCAAATGGCTCTGGGAAATCGGCACACAAGCTCAGTTGGTTGTTGAGCATTCTTTGGTACAGCCGTCTTAAAGCTGCAGCCGCCCAGCCCTCTCTCGCCCTTCGATGCCCTTCCTCACCAAGGAAGGCTAAAGGATGAGGGTTGCAAAACCCTGACAGCAGCAATTAGGTTTTTATCCCCTCTTTCTCTGCTGCCATCTAGTGATCATTTAAGGTGTGCAGCTCAGATCTCCAACCCCATCCTCCCATATCATGAGATAATTGGTGCTGGAGTTCAGCAGCATCTTCTAGATCAATGTTTCTCAGCTTCAGCTGCTAAAAGACATGTGAATTCTCCAGACAACATATTGGTTGGGGAGTTCTGGGATTTGAGTCCACACATCTTAAAGTTACCGAGGTTGGAAAATACTGATCTAGGTGTTCACATGTTGCCTCTCTTCTTCTCAGTTGGATCTCAGGTTAGTTAGTCCCTGATAGGATCGGGATGTCCTTTTCAGCAAGGAAATTAGGGGAGTAAGGTGGCAGGTTGATTATGGTTGTGATTACAGATTGGGGTTGCTCTTTGTTCATTCTTCCTGTGCTTCAGAGATGAAATTCTCTCCCATCCGAGAAGCTTGGAGTGGGGGACAGAAATAATCTGAGAAGATAATCTGGGACAAAAGTTTATGTCATCCAAATCTGAACCATCTCCAACGTACTCATCTTTCACATTAAGGAAAAAAAATATCACACAGACAGACAGAGAGAGAGAAATGACCCTCGAAGATCAGCTGTGGTTCTATGCAGGTATCTGCAGGGTATGGTGGAAAAGTCAGGATGGGGGCTACACTTTGGGGCACCCCCGATTCTCCATACTGTGCCTGGTGCGGACTACATGTCACATTTGGCTGCAGAATAGTCAACTTCCTTTAGCTGAGCTGTTGTGCCAACCCAGCCCAGGTCTTAGGTGAATATTGTGTTAGCAGTGTGTGTGTGTGTGTGTGTGTGTGTGTGTGTGTGTGTGTGTGTGTGTGTGTGTGTGTGTGTGTGAGAGAGAGAGAGAGAGAGAGAGAGAGAGAGAGAGAGAGAGAGAGAGAGAGAGAGAGAGAGAGAGAGAGAGGGAGGGAGGGAGGGAGGGAGGGAGGGAGGGAGGGAGGGGCTGTACCTGACTTTTTCTTCCATTTTATTGCTCTTTATTGTTTAAGGTGTTAGCTGCCCAGAGTCGAGTTGAATGGCTTCTAAATTTAAATGAATAAAAAGCATAGCACAGCTTCACTTAGCATTCCTTATTTGTGCAAGTCCAGTAAATTAAGCAAAGTAAACCATAGGTGAGTTAGCCAGTTACACAGTCCAAAATTGAGTCCCAGTCTGCTTTCACATCACTTGCCAACCAAAATGCACTTTGGCTTATTGAAGGCTACCGTACCTGAACTGTTAATTTGCAACCACTAGAGGACAGCAACAGTCAATTTTTGCTGCTTAGATACAATGGTCCCTTGTGTATATCCAGCCCAAGTATCCAGGTTGGGCAATCCCAGCCAATAATGCATGAATCAGCAGACTGCTGTGTGACACTTCTCTCTGCTGCGTGAGAGCGAGAGGTGGGGGGAGAAGCTGTTAATACAATTGCAACCCATGCGCTAAATGTTGGTTTCTCCCTTTCAAAAAGGAAGTGTTGTAGCTCATGAAGCTAATTTGGAACATTTTTTTTTTCAATTCGCCAGGCGAAGTAGAAGAGAGTTGTTGCAAGCATGCTAAAATTGTGTTTGTGTCCTTCCCAGACTGATTGATGATGATTTATATAAGCTTGTCATGGGAGGGAGCAAAGAAGGTGACCCTTGTTGAAGGACACCACCACAACATCTTGGGCACAGAGGGCAGCTCTGGGCTTTGTTTTGCCGTTTGCTCTGCGGCTGCCAGACTCTGCCTCGCTTGGTTAGCAGCTGCCTCGACTGAGCTGCACTGGGGGCGATTCTATTTGCTGGTCCTGTTTTTGTTTTAAAGCTAAAGCGTTTATATGCCACTGCTCATAACATTTCTCAAAGCACATTAATCACAGACAAGGAATAATGGATGGAAACTGATCAAAGAGATTCAACCTGGAAATAAGGAGAAATGTTCTGACAATGAGAACAATCAACCAATGGAACAGAAGTTGCCTTCGGAAGTTGTGGGAGCTTCATCGCTGAAAGCTTTCAAGAAGAGACTGGACTGCCATTTGTCAGAAATTGGTGTAGGGTCTTCTGCTTGGGCAGGGGGTTGGACTAGATGACCTACAAGGTCCCTTCCAACTCTGTTAATCTGTTAAACATATAAAGACAATAATACAGTCATTGATTATATTGTGTCATCTATATATTTAATAATACACAGATACATTAAAATGTCTAGAAGGGGGAAAAAACCCACTATATTTAGAAAGAGGTAAGAGTGGACGCCTTCCTATGAAAATCTTTGCACAAAACTTAAATAAATTTGGCAGGGTATTTTTCTCAGGAGCTACTACTATAATAAATTTTAAAAATTCTGCTGAAATGTGCAGGCTACAGCAGTTGTTTATTCTATGCTCTATTCTTCATACCCAGGACTGATAATCATCCTTCCATATCAGATCCTCAAACCTCTTGGATGGTTTTAGTACATGCACACATACATACCAACATGGGTTCATCTGGGATGGGAAGACAGTCAGGAATGTAAAATATTTGATATCTTACAGTATACCGTATTTTTCGGAGTATAAGACGCACCTTTTTCCTCCCTAAAAGTGGCTGAAAATTTGGGTGCGTCTTATACTTCGAATGTAGCTTTTTTTCCCCCAGTCCTAACTAGGTGCTAACAGATCTTCCCAGCTCTTACCTTGCAGGCTTTTTCATTGTTACTCTCTCCAAATAATGTTTTTCCAGCCCTAAGTCTTTGCAGGGTTTTTTTCATTGCTCTACTTGCTCAAATAAGTTTTTTTCTAGCCCTAACCAGGTGCTAACGATCTTCCCAGCTCTTACTGGCTTGCAGGTTCTTTCATTGTTACTCTCTCCGAATAAGATTTTTTTAAGTCCTAACCAGGGGATAAAATAATGTGCTGAAGCTGACCAGACTAAGGACGCTAGCCAGATGAATACCTGGTAGGCAGATTGTTTTCCCCTATTTTCCTCCCCAAAAACTAAGGTGCGTCTTATACTCCGGTGCGTCTTATACGCCAAAAAATATGGTATCTCTAATTGGATTTAGATGTCCTCCAAAACTGTGAGCTTACATGGGAGCATCACAACATCTGCGTTCTGCTTCATCATCCAACTATGCAATACGTGGCAGGCATCTGTTTCCATAGGGAAATGATCATTGGTATGTTTGCAACCAAATACAACCTAATGCTGAAACCAGATAAGCAACCCAAGGCAACAAAGATTTCCCGGGGAAACTCCTGGGCCAGCCAAGAGAATCCAAGCAGGTGGCAGACCCGGCTCGTGTTGGAGACCAGCAGTTCCAGGGGTCTCCAAGACCAGGGAGACGCTTGGCTGCAGACAGAATGTTTCATGGAATTGCTAACTTTTGTTCTTTCACATTTTCAGACCTCCTATTGATGAAGAGGCAGCCAGTCACCTTCTACAGGAGCCCTCAGTGTTGCCCTCTGTGTATTTGACAAGCTGAGTTCGACACTCAGTGTGGCAGTGTCAGTTTGTCAAATATACAAAGTGCGGCATTTGTCCAGCAACGGAACAGCGGATCTTCCAGGGTCTTCCGAACACAGGTTGCGAGGATATCGGAGGATGCAAAAAGCAAACTGCAAGGTTTTGTATTTTTTTCCAAGGATTAGGTACTGGCTCTCCCCATTCAGCATTTATTTATTTATTTTATTTATTTTGTTATTCTTATATGCCGCCCAACTCCCGAAGGACTCAGGGCGGCGTACAACAGGAAAAAAAATACAAGAATAATCAAAATGCAAGTGATTAAAAAACAAATACAAATTATTAAAAACAATATTAAAACAGCAACATTCATTCGATATCATACATACTTGGGGGGTGATCTCAGGTGGATTAAGCTATCCCCCCCACCTGCAGGAAAAGCCATGTTTTAACGGCTTTTCGGAAGGCCAGCAGAGTGGGGATGGTTCGGGTCTCTGGGGGAAGTTGGTTCCAGAGCACGGGGCCAGCCACAGAGAAGGCTCTCCCCCTAGGGCCCGCCAGCCGGCATTGTTTGGCCGACGGGACCTGGAGGAGGCCAACTCTGTGGGCCCTAACCGGTCGGAGGGAAGTATGAGGCAGAATGCGGTCCCGAAGAAGACCTAAAGAAGAAGATCTAAAGAAGATCTAAAGATCTAAAGAAGATCTAAAGAAGAAGCATCTTTAGAAATGGCATCAACTCCAAGGATAGATCAGTATATCCTGTATATATGTGTTTGGTGGTCTCAGCCCTTCACGGTAGACCAGACTAGAAACCAGTCATGCGGGCTAACATTGCTTTTATTATAGAGCTACAACAACAGAATCTTGCAAGTCTGAACAAGCTTCGCCCTCCCTGCCTCCCTCTATCTCTATGAGAACCAGGGATGTGTTGTCTAAAATGCTTTCTCATGTAGGAAGTTAGCACCCATCCCTCTCCTAGAAAAATGAAATATCCTAGGAAATATTAAAAGGCAGAATATATTCTATAGAATATCCCTGGAAACATGCTTTTAAGCAGACAAAAGACTCCTCTTAGAAGTCCCCACTTTTGTCAATGGGCCATTAAGGACTGGGTCCAGCAACAGTTTTCTACATAACAAATAACCATATTAGGAATTGCCCAAAGCCCTTTCATTACACTGCATGGGACCTGGGAAGATTACATCAGCCTAGGACTTAGGACAGCCCACAAGAGTTGCCCCAGCATGCCCCTGGGACATGACCACCAATTGGAGTGCATTACATACACAGGGACAGGAAACTAAGAGGTGGGGCCCAACAGAGGTTATAAAACCAAGGGACTCTGCATCTTTCCCTTCCTTTTCTCTTCACCCACATCTGGAAGCATGTGATCTACCTTTTCTGTACAGAGGCTCCTGCCATGTGCCCCTGTCCACCATATTAAACCTTCTTTCCAAGCAACTTCCATGTATCCAGTATCTTTTCCCCCACTTGGAACAGAAGGATATTCTTTACAACACTCAGTTTACAGTTCTGGTCCTGACTCAGGTTTATTTTATCTCACTATTATCTTGGTAGGGGTTCTTCCTCCTGTTCCTCCAGGTTAATCCTTCTGTCCATTACAGTGAATGTTTTAAAACGTATTGCTTTGGCCCTTGTGCAAAGACAGCATTCCTCTGTTGTGTATTTTCCCATGCTTTTCCCTTGGCCCTGAAAAAAACTGCCACTTTAAGGAATCTACTTATATTAATGCAAAGTTAATAAAACTGTTAAAGGAGCTGCATCTCTTTTCAGACTCATGTGTCAGATTACAGGCTTTAGATAATGAATTCTTTCAGTTCAATCTGTGCAGACACATTTCAAAAAGTGTTTGAGTTTGTTTAGGTAACTAATCAGACAGCTTTAATGAATAGCAAAGAGATGTGTTGAGCCCCACAAATCACTAAGACTCTTTGCTGCTCTGCAACTACTTTTGCACCCTGGATGTGGTAATCCTCCACCAGTCACCTCTAGCAGGGCATAAATATTAACCTGAGGTTCTTTTCAGGCTCTGTGTTTACACATATTTCAGCAATTGATTTTTAATTATCTGTTTTATCCATGTTATCTGAAAATGATGGATTGAAATTAAAATCATTGTAAGTAAAGGTCAGCTGGATGATCATTGAAAATGGAAAGAAGGAAGGAAGGAAGGAAGGAAGGAAGGAAGGAAGGAAGGAAGGAAGGAAGGAAGGAAGGATAATGATGCTATTTTTGTTGCTGTTGTTTTGCAAGTGTGGACAATAGAAGTAAGTGCAGCTTTCGCACCCACCAGAATTCCTCTATTTACCACAGAGGATGAACATATAAAGGTGCCCAGCTGGGTAAATACTTATTTACCAAACATGCCAACCAGAGGTGGGTTCCTGCCGGAGCTGTCCGTTGCAGGGCTCCGGTAGGGAGTGGCTGATTGCGCAATTTGCGCACGACTGCTCCGGAGCCCTCTCCGCCGATCCATCGCGTGTGTCGCCATCTTTATCGGTTAATTTTTGGGCGATTTTGCTTCTGCGCATGCACGAAAGCAAAACCTCGCCAAAATCTCGCGAGGGGGCGTGCGTGTGTGCGAGATTTTGGCGAGATTTTGCTTCTGCGCATGCGCGGAAGCAAAATCTTGCCAAAATCTCTCTCGTGCGCGCATCCCCTTGCAAGATTTCAGCGAGATTTTGCTTCCGCGCATGCGCAAAAGCAAAATCACGTGAGGGGGGGCACGCGCAGCGAGCACACACACACCCGAAACCTGGAGATGAGCACGTAGCGCACTGGCACCGGTAAGTAGGCAACCCGCCCCTGATGCCAACCTTTGAATCATGGAGCTATGAGAATAAGACTGTACTTAAAGAAATAACACATTTATACAGAAATCCAGCAAGTCCTTTTGAAAGTATTTGAGTAAGAATAAAAGAGGAACAAGTGATAATACTGTGAATATTTGTCTTATTTTTATGTATGAATGAATGTATGTGTGTATGTATGTAGTGTATAGCAATGTTACCTTAGCTAGGAGTCTACAATCTAACACAGAGGAATGGTTTGGCTGCCAAAGACTGCCAGCCAGTTCTGTTCAGGCTGGGGGCTTTCCAAAGGGGGGGGGGCGCACGAGTTGGCTTCCCGCCAATGGAGCATAGAAGATAGAGGTATGGTCTTCCTGCATGAGAGGATCAGTCTTTCAGAGAGACAGTAGTGATAATGGGATATTTAAATTATCCTGACATCTTCTGGGTACCTCATTGCCAAGAGTCAGAGGTGCCTGCTTCTTCTTCTTCTTCTTTTTCCAATTTTTTTAATTTTCCCTCCACAACTCCATACATAAATCAATATACCTTAAAATATTACAACAAAATACATAATTATACATCTTAATCAATCATTCATAAATTCGTTATATATAACACTTCACTCCAGGTATATTATTGTCAAGATAATACTGCTTCTAAAAAAAAATCTTATTTTGTCCTCTGGGACCTTCACCAATTAATTCCAATTTTTTTTCTCCAAATTAAACACTATTAGCTTAATTTACCAAGATAGTTGTTATTTCTCCTTTCTCTTAATTTCAAGCTATATTGCTTCCTCCCCTTTCTTAATCTCTTTATTCATCATTTATTTTTCTTATCCCCTATTTTATCATAACTAAATACCCCGTAAAAGTTAAAAACCTCAATTATATAATTTATCTTAAAATCTCATAATCATGTTAATCATTCATACTTCTTGTATTAATCATTATTCTATCTGCCTTATTCCAAATCAATTAATTCTTCAACTCTTAACATAATAAATTTTACAAGTAGATTTAAACAGATCTCATGTATTAAATACTAAACAATCATAATTCCATTCTCTCTAATTCTTTGTTTTCTATATCAATACAAATATTCAGTTATATTAAATCCAGACATTAATCTAACACCATTATCAATTCATCCATCCAATATATAGTATTAATCTATGTAAAAGAACAAAAAAACTATTAGCTCTTAACAAAATAATTATGATAATTTTATATACCAAATTCTAAACAATTAACATTCTTATCTCAATTAAATCTAATATAATAATCATAAAAGGAAAAAAGAAATCATTTCTATAACATTTCAACACCCATCATCCATTTCCCTTTGATTCTTCCACTACTTCCTTTTTATATATATAATTTCTCCACCCCCTTTCCTTAGCTTCTTCCCCTCTTTCTTTTATTTTTACACTAATAAATTCTCTTTCCCCACACTCTTTTCCTCCTTCTTGTATAAGTTATCTGCATGTATCTAATTTTTCCCATTCCTTTTTTTAACATTAAACATCTCAGAATAATCATCATCCATCTGTACATAATCATTTTTAATACCTTTCACTCTTTTATCACTGTTAACCCCAGTGGAATCATTATAAGTAATATATTGATCAACATAATCATTAATCTGTATTTCATTTTCAATATTTTTCCCCTTTTTAACTTCATATATAATATTTTCATCAATCTTCTTTTCTTCTTCCTCTTGTGCTTCATTCTTTCCTTCAAATGCTTCAATTAGAGATCTTCTGAAATCTTTAAAGAGATCTTTCAAAAATCCAACCTCGTGCATACCCTCCAGCCCTGCCACAGCTGTCCAGGGGTCGTGAGAGGAGGAGGGGAGAAGGAGAGAGCCTCCTCCGCTCATTTCTCAGCAAGCCCCAAGGAAATCATGCAGGTCTTTCCAAGAGAGTGAGAAGAGACACAGAGACAGGGAGCAACACACACACACACAGAGGGGGGAGGAAGGAAAGAGAGAAAGAAAGAGAGAGAGAGAGAGAGAGAGAGAGAAAGAGAAGAGAGGAAGATGAGGGAGAGGGGGTGAGAGGGAGAGAAAAAAAGAGAAAGAGAGAGATGAGAGAAAGAGATGGAGGGGAGGGAGGGAGGGAGGGAGGGGGAGACAGAGAGAAAAAGATGAGAGAAAGAGAGATGAGAGGGAGTGTTTAAGGTTGCAGACCCCTGAGCCAGGAGAAGAGACAATAAGAAGCAATGGAATCTTTCTCTTCAAGTCTTTAAAGAACAGATTTGCTTCATGTTTCAGAACCAGTGAGTTCATATTATGAGGAAGGGGTTTATAGTATGAGGACTGCTAATCACAAAGCTTTTCAGCTTTCAATAAAATAAAAGATGTCACTAAACTCCTTCTGAAATAAGGTGATCCAGTCTATGTCTCACTCAAGATTAGGATTTGTATGGGCTTTGCTATGGGAGGTTTTATCTCCACTCCCTTCCCAGGTATTTGAATATCTGCAATGATGCAATCTCGCCCAGATTTTTATATGAATAGTTCAGTCCTGCAAATGCTTTTATGCATTAGCTTTTGGGTCCTTCTGAATATTTTTGCCTTAGATCCTGATGAGAGCAGTTCACCAAAGGTGACTTAGGTGGCACACAACAGTGAGGTAAAACTATATAAAAACTCTACATGTAAAACATAAAAATCCATATCAATAAATAAATTGGCCATACCCACCCAGTCACATGATCACCTAGCCATGACCACCCAGACAGTCCGGCCCCCCAACAGTCTGAGGGACCATGAATTGGCCCCCTGTTTAAAAAGTTTGAGGACCCCTGGCTTAGGCCATGGCGCTCTTACTCAAGCCCTCTGTACTGGCCTAATCAGGCTCTCTTCATAGGCCTACTGTGTGAGGGAGGCCTAGGCCTGTTCAGAAAAATGCTCAGTTAGGCTCAGTGTACAGAACATGACAGTTGTTCAGAAAGGCCACCCCTAGGGGTGCTAGGGGTTTCTTATCCCCACAGTATTTGTCACCAGATAGTAAGTTATATGTGTACTAAATTTGGTTGAAATTGCTCACGGCGTTCCAGAGTTATGCTGGAACATACATACATGGAGCCTTTTTTATATACTGTAGATAGATGTATCAAATTAACTCCAATTTTATTTTAAATTGTTTTTATAGGATTTTATTAATAATTTGTACTTGGAATTCTGTTTTTTGATATGGCCTATCGGCTATCAATAAACTAAACTAAACTAAGGTATTAAACAGAAGAATTTATTTGGTCTGATTTTCTGAATAAACATATAATACAGAATAAACATGAATAGGCAGCTGCTAGAGGTAGGGTTTATTCATCCAACCATGTACAATGGTTGAAGGTAGCCTGCAACATTAGAGCGGTACTACTATTATTAGGACAAGTGAGCTTTGATGTTTAGATATGCAGATTGAGGTTCCTGCCCTAAGTTGTGATTGTGATTGCCGCAAAGAGGGTGTGTTAAGTCGGGGAAGGAAAATCATGAGGGGGTCTAGGGTCTTCCTTATCCAGAAGACGTTTGATGGAGCCACTGAGGAGCTGGACTAAGAGTTAGGATTGTGTGTTCTTTCAGTGGACGGAGGTTGCTAAAGGGAAGGAAGGGGGCAAATGAAAGGCTTTTAACTTCCAATGTTATTTTCTATGTTCTTCTTTTTCTATTTAAATTCTAATGATATGATTTATTTATTTTATTTATTTTGTGACATTTATATACGGCTTCACAGTGCAAGCACTCTCTAAGCGTTTACACCAGTTAGCAATGTATATTTATATTGCCCCCAACAATCTGGGTCCTCATTTTACCTACCTCGGAAGGATGGAAGGTTGAGTCAACCTTGAGCCGGTGAGATTTGAACCGCTGACCTGCGGATCAGTGTCAGCTAAAGTGGCCTGCAGTACCTGCCTCTAACCGCTGCACCACCTCGGCTCTTCAATCAATGATGATTGAAAGTAGTTGAAATGGGATCACATGAAGCTTTTGCTTTGGCCTCAGCCACCATCCTGAAAAGCAAGGTCCAAAGGAGCCTTCAGCCCCGCTCCCTTGGGAGAGAACCTGTCACAGTGTGAATATTGTCAGTTGTATGTCTATGCAGGGTGATGCACCCTATTCTAATATTATGGTACATTCCAATACAAGCAGAACACGTGATATGATCTTCTACGCATGTGTGCATTCCTAAACCACCATTCCTTTCTTCTGTCTTGGCTCCTGACCTGAACGGTCGCATTTCTTAGCCAAGATGTAATTATTCAGGATTTATTGTTTTTGTACCGAAATAAATATTTTCTATTAGACTTTTAATCTCGGCTTTATTTCTAACTGTCTGAATTCCAAGCAAAGATCCAAATCGCCTCTATGAGATTTTATTCTCCCCCCAACAGAACTGTCCACTAACATTTCACAGGATTCACACCAGGGAATCTTGTGTCCTTTAGGAACAAAGCTCTTCCCTCTTGTTCAACGCAGAGCTTTCGCAAACATCTTGCAACCTTCTTGGTTATCACGGAGGTCTGTGCAAAGGGGGGGGGGCAGAGCAAGAGCACAGCTGACTAGAGACCCATTAATTGCAGAGACCTCATCATCCTTCTCCAAAAAGAATGAGCAGGAGGGCAGTGAACCTGGCAAAGGAGAAAGCTCTTCCTGAAGGACATCAGCACAACCACACAAGCTCCTTCCCGTGATTGCTAAGCCACCGACACCCATGTCACGGTGTGAATATTGTCAGTTGTATGTCTATGCAGGGTGATGCATCCCTATCCTAATATTATGGTACATTCCAATACAAGCAGAACAGGTGATATGATCTTGTACGCATGTCCACATTCCTGATCCACCATTAATCACTTTTGACTTGGCTCTTGACCGGAACGGTCGCATTTTCTTAGCAAAGATGTAATTACTCAGGATTTATTGTTTTTGTACCGAAATAAATATTTTCTATTAGACTTTTAATCTCGGTTTTATTTCTAACTGTCTGAATTCCAAGTAAAGATCCACATCGCCTCTATGAGATTATATTCTCACCTTCACAACCCAAGAGTCTGGGCTTGACTAATTTGGAAGGCTCGGACATCCATAGGGAGTGGCAGCTTTAAAAAGTTAAAAGAGGGGCTTCAGCTGCACAGTCAAAACCCTGCCCCCCTTTTTATGGATATCAATTCAATGAAGCGGTGGGCGTGATGGGCCGGTGCCTTGAAGCTGTGAGGGTCTGGATGGGAGTCAACAGGCTCAGACTTAACCCAGACAAGACCGAATGGCTGTGGATATTGCCTCCTAGGACTATGTCAACTGTCCATCCTTGGTTTTTTGGGGGGGAGAAATTGTCCCCCGCAGAACGGGTTCGTAATTTGGGTGTCGTCCTAGATCCACAGCTTAAATTGGAGCATCACTTGACAGCTGTGGCTAGGGGGACCTTTGCACAAGTCCGTCTGGTGCACCAATTACGACCCTACTTGGATCGTGAGGCTCTCCTCACAGTCAATCATGCCCTTGTCACCTCACGTTTAGATTATTGCAACACGCTCTACATGGAGCTACCCCTGAAGAGTGTTCGGAGACTACAGTTGATCCAGAAAGCAGCCGTGCAAGCTGTTGTGGGTGCGCCTAGGTACACCCACACTACACCAATTCTCCGTGAACTGCACAATTCAAGGTGTTGGTTATCACCTTTAAAGCCCTACATGGCTTAGGACCAGGCTATCTGTGAGACCGCCTTCTACCACACAACTCCCAGTGACCGGTGAGAGTTGGTCTCCTCCAGGTCCCGTCAGCTAAACAATGTCAGCTGGCAAGCCCATGGGGGAGGGCCTTCTCTGTGGCTGCCCCGGCTCTCTGGAACCAGCTACCTCCGGAGATCCGGACCATCCCCACCTTATTGGCCTTCTGAAAAGCGATCAAGACCTGGCTCTTCCGGCAGGCTGAAGGCCGTTGATCTCATAGTTATAATGGAAGAGATCCGGCCATGAGAGAGCATGTATGAGTTTTTAAATTTGTTCTTTTTTATCTGTTTTTAAATTGTTTTTATATTTTTTTGTATTTGCAAATTGTTGTCAGCCGCCCAGAATCCTTCGGGAATTGGGCGGCATACAAATACAAATAAAATAAATAAAGAGAGAGAGAGAGAGAGAGAGAGAGAGAGAGAGAGAGAGAGAGAGAGAGAGAGAGAGAGAGAGAGAGAGAGAGAGAGAGAGAGAGAGAGAGAGAGAGAGAGAGAGAGAGAGAGAGAGAGAGAGAGAGAGAGAGAGAGAGAGAAATAAAATAAAATAAAATAAAATAAAATAAAATAAAATAAAATAAAATAAAATAAAATAAAATAAAATAAAATAAAAATAAAAAAATAAAAAAATAAAAAATAAAAAATAAAAAATAAAAAATAAAAAATAAAAAATAAAAAATAAAAAATAAAAAATAAAAAATAAAAAATAAAAAATAAAAAATAATATCCAGCAGGGTGAGGCTTTGACCACAACACCTCTAATAAAGGGGCATGCTTTGATTGTGCAGCTGAAGCCACTTCTTTAACACACCCACCTACAAACCCCCATGGGCATCCCTGTTAACTCTGTTTCTCAAGTGCTCAGTGGTTGCTACCTGCTTTCACCTTATCAAATCCCAGATCCTAAGAGACTTGGCTTCAGTCAATACCAACACTATGGAATCCAACTTCGTATTAATCCGAAAGGGGCCTATACATATAGCCATGCTTTGCCTTTCTGTAGAGCAGTGCTTCTTAACTTTATTTATTTATCAAATTTCTACACTAGCTACAGTAAGTGATCTTGACGCTTTACAAAGAATATGCTGGCTGAGGAATTCTGGGAGTTGAAGGCCATACATCTACCAAATTTTGCCAAACAATTCCTTCCTCTTAGTTAATATTAGATTATTTTGCTTTAAAATATGTAGGCCAATGAATAAAAACAATCCTAGGAAAATATTTGAATACAGGACAGAAAAAGCTACCATACTTGTCTGCCAATTAGAGAAGGGGGGAAAACTTGTTTAAAATAAACTTAATTCATTCTCCATGTTTGAAACATCACAGAATCTTAATTTAAGAAGTAATCCCAATGTTACTGTGGGAAGTATACCCCAAAAGGACAGTGCCAGAAACCTCATAGCACCAGAAAATCAGAAAACAGTGCCAAGAAACTCAAGCCAGCCCTTTCCTCTTTAAGAAAACCCCAGGCAGAAGCACCAGCTGAAAGAAAAACACAGAGCAGCCCAGCTAACAGAGCTGACAATAGAAACACTTAAGTAGAGCCATTAATATAAGAGGAATCAGGCTAAAAATAATTCACCTGGAACTTCCCCTTTCCTCTTTCCTGGCAGAATTAACCCCCAGGATAGGAAAGACAAAGACCCAGGAACAGGATTAATCCATTAAGGCAGGAAGACAGGATCCAGGGCAATCACTTTAACTAGAGACACACAAAGAATAGAATAGAATAGAATAGAATAGAATAGAATAGAATAGAATAGAATAGAATAGAATAGAATAGAATAGAATAGAATAGAATAGAATAGAATAGAATAGAATAGAATAGCACAGCACAGCACAGCACAGCACAGAATAGAATAGAATAACAGAGTTGGAAGGGACCTTGGAGGTCTTCTAGTCCAACCCCCTGCTTAGGCAGGAAACCCTACACCACTTCAAACAAATGGTTATCCAAAAAATAAATCCATTGAGCTTGCAGGAGCTTCAAAGGGGAATTAAGAATAAAAGGCTCAGAGTCACACTTCCAAGTCAGCTTGCAACCCAGGAACGCTTGAGCTGTGTCACATCTGCTTTTTGCCTCCCTTCATTAAAGAATCCCACTTTCTGGCAGCTGCTTTGGAACTCATTTCTTTTCAGTGTCCGTGGAACTTCCCAACTGGGAACGAACCAGGGAAATTTCTTCCAACACTCCCACTTCCCGATGTTTCGCAGTGTGATTCATCAGTTCAAAATGTTTATAACAGAAATGTGCTTTGGATCAGATGGAAGAGTACAGAAAGTGTATTCTAGACAAACTGTAAAAAATAATAATCAAATACATGCATATTTTAGTGTCAACATTTTTAAGTTCAAAGAACTCCTGTTGAACAAACCAAACCTACCAAATTCACGAGAAAGGAGAAACGGAGAAAGCAGAGTCACCAAATGAGAGAAGGGCGAATTGAACAGTTGCCCAGCTCTGCTTGCCCCAGGTTCAGCTGCTCTTGGGCAGGGAGAAAGGTCTAAGCGGCCACTACTGAGTGGGTGGAGTTGCCAGGCTGAAAGAAGTCCATTTGGGAGGCCAGACAGGAGAGCCACCGGTTGGGAGGAGGAGGAGGAAGAGGAGGAGGACCTGCTCAGAGAAGATTGACATGTGTTCACGTGTTGACATGTGTCCATGTGGAGGGGCCAAGATGAATGTCCTTCAACACTCAACTCTTGGAGATGTAGCAAGATCTACTCTTTCCTGTTACAGGTTGCCCATCAGTTCCCCAACTGCTTCTCAGTTACCAGGATCTCATATTCGTTGTCCATCTTTTCACCCATTGCCACATACTCGGCAGCTTTGGTCGGCTCCATAGTGTAGTTGTTACCGAAACTTGAATTCGGTTCCTCATACAGGCAGGTACCGTTGACTCCTGGACTGGCCGGGATGTCTTCGTTGCCCTCCAGGGTGAGGGCATTGTTGTTGCTGAAATAGACAGACGAGGGTGAACTTAGGCATACAAAACAGGGGCTTCCACTTACCCAGGAAATGCAAGATGCCTGGTGAACGATGCCTTTGCACAACCCAATTTTTGAAAGGCTGACTCAGAAAGATTCCCATTTGCTGCCTCTGCAATTAGCCTGCCTGCCTCAATTATCAGCTGACTTGCAGAGAACGTGATCTATTTTGAGACCCGCAGTTCTGCTTTTAAAAAGCACAAAGGGTAACTTAGTGACATTTGTCCAGCACGAGCCAACCTGATCCCACTTGCCTTCTGCTGTTTCTCTCAAACACACACACACACACACAGAGGCAACCAGAGGAGAAAGAGAAAAAAATAAGAAGCTTGTAGAGAGGAGATAAAAAAATGTGTATGTGGAGAGATACGGATTTCTCAAATCACTTCCAGCCCCCATAATGGTGGTTGATAACCTGGCTGCATTTACCATGTAACAAGAGGCCGACTATTGTGATCAGAAGTGAAAGCTGAATGTGGAGATACTGATTTTAGGGAAGAGTCCCATATGTGGTGCAATTAGCAGTGGTCAAATCTTATGACAGACTAAATTATGGGTTGAAATCATCCAGCCTTTTGAAAAAGAAAAAGAAAACTGGTGAAATGCAATTTTTAAAACCTTGCACAGCCTGCAACGAAACCATTAACTGGATTCATGCAACACAATTCAGCAAGATCAACTTAATCTCTTTGCTGGTTTGCACAATGTAAGTGATTCACTAGCCACACAGGCAGGGCTCACACAACATATTAAGGCATGCACAAACACACACATGCACAAACACACACATGTACAAACATGCAAACCAATTCAGCTTTTGGACAAAGTGGAAACTGCACATTGTGGGCGTTTAGCTGACCTGGGTTAAAGGTGTTAACACAGCCAGATTGACATCAGAATCAGCCACATCGACCCAAGAAAGCTCAGGAAGCCTCTTTTAAGAGCTCTGTCCCCATCCTGGGGGGGGGGGGCAGAAAAGTCCACCAGCAGTAAATCCTGCCTTGCTTGCTTGCTTTCCTATTTCTTCACTGCCCATCTCGCTCAGAGATGGCTCAGCTAAGGGCAGTATAAGCTTCTCTTACTCGGACACCAGAGGTTAGATGAAGGCAAAAAGGTAGGGGCATAACAGAATAAATAAATAAGTCTGGGGTGGGAAGTATGGTTATACTGCAAGTATGGATGTGGCATCTAGCACAGTGCATCCCAACCTCGGTCACTTTAAGAGGTATGGACTTCAACTCCCAGAATTCATCAGCCAGCACGCTGAGAAAGCCCATACCTCTTAAAGTGACTGATACATCTGAGACACACTGCTGGACTCATGGTTCCTTGAGTCCATACCAGAGGTGGGTTCCTGCCGGAGCTGCCCATTGCGCAGCTCCGGTAGGGAGCGGCAGATTGCGCAACCGTTCCGGAGCCCTCTCTGCCGGTCCATCGCGCGCGTCACCATTTTTTCCCGGTGATTTTGGGTCGATTTTGCTTCTGCACATGCGTGGAAGCAATATTGCGCCAAAATCTCACGAGGGGACACGCGCGTGTGCGAGATTTTGGTAAGATTTTACTTCCGCGCAGAAGCAAAATCGTACCGAAATCTCTCTTGCGCGCACGCCCCCTCGCGAGATTTCGGTCAGTTTTGCTTCCGCGCATGTGCAGAAACAAAATTGTGCGAGGGGGCACGCATGCATAGCGAGCGCGTGCACTCCCAAAACTTGGAGATGAACGCACAGCGCACCAGCACCAGTAAGATGGCAACCCGCCACTGGTCCATACCCAAACCAGCCTGCCTTGCCATGTCTTCTGCAAAAATAGCAAGAAGACAGCTGTATTTTCCAATGATCTCTTGAACAGAAGGACAAAATCTGTGACTCTTTGGTTATTGCTGAACCGCAGAACCACGTCCCCCACCCAGAACATGCTGGTAAGATCGTGCTAGAAAACCCTCAGCTCTTTTAGCACCAATATTACTGTGGCTGTCATTGTGGCTGTGTTGCACAACATTCTTAACCCAGAACTAAATCTCACAATGTGCAATTTTCATGTTGTGCAAAAGCTTGACTGGTTTTAATTTTTTTTCTCTTTGTTCCTTAATGTGTTGTATGAACTCTGCTTGCTTAATTAGGACAGGGGTTGACTTGCAATTCAGGAAGGCAGTATTATTTTTCCAGGCGTTTGAGAGGCTCCTTCTATGCATTTCCATTCTGCACCCGGAATGGGAACAACAGGCTCAGCCTTTTTTTCACCAAGTCAGTCATTTTATATCCAGCTCTGCAGAATATACTCGGTCAACACATTTCACTATTGTAACCCCAGGATGAGATGATTACTTACTATGTTACTTCATAAATATTATCTGAAAAAGAAACAACATTTTAATGAATTTTTATTTCCAGCAAACAAAGTTACATTAAACTAAAAAACAAGTACACAACTAAAAAAGAAAGAAAAAAGAAAGAGGGAATTTATTTATTTATTTATTTTATTAAATTTATATGCCGCCCAACTTCCAAAGGAATGAAATGGAACAGAACAAAACAAATAAAAACAACTGGATAATTGGAGATCAGGGTGGACGGCTTCTATGGCAACTCTTATGGTGTCCTGTTTTGAATTGATCAAGGCCCAGCAGCCTCCTAAAGTTGTCCTTGACAGCAGAATTTTGGTGCTATGTTTGTGCTTTATTAACATTATAACCTGGTTGCTCTCCCACTGTGGTCAGATGGACCAGGGGTGACATGACAGCAGTTTTCCAATATTTTAGGGGCTGCCATAAAGAAGAAGGGTTAGCCTATTCTCCAAAGCACCAAAAGGAAGACAAGAAACAATGGACGGAAACTACGGTAATCAAGGAGAGAAGCAACCTGGAATTAAAGAGAAATTTCCTAACAGTGAGAATAATAAACCAGCGGAATGGCTTGCCGTCAGAAGTGATGGGTGCTCCACCACTGGAGGCTTTCAAAAAGAGACCGGACAGCCATTTGTCTGAAATGGTATAGGGTCTCCTACTTGAGCAGGGGGTTGGACTAGAAGACCTCCAAGGTCCCTTCCAACTCTATTATTCTATGTTCTACAGTATGTTTTCAAATTTCACTTGGCCTGCTTGAAGTGTCCACACACATAATTATAAGCTAGTTTCTACCAGGGGTAGGTTCTGCATTTCTTCACTGCCGGTTTGCTCAGTGGTGCTTTGCGCGGGCACCCGCACATTTTGTGCCACGCGGGCACTTTGTGTGGATGCCCGCGCATGCACAGTGCTTAAAACACAGCTTCTGCGCATGCGCAGAAGCAAAAAACAAGATGGTGCCGCCTATAGCACCGCCAAGAGATGTCAGAATCCCAACAAGGTGATTCTGCCATTCAGTGAGAAGGGGGAGTTTTGGGTTTGATGTATCAACATTGCTTGTATCAACTGAGGGTTTTACAACACATATCCTGGCGCCAGGATTCTGGAAACCTCTTCATCTTGCGACATGATTTATGAGGGGCAATGTGGTGATGTTACTCGAATAGAGACTGGAAGAGGCTTTGGGAACCAGAGAAGATAATGTTTCCATGCAGTTGGTTTTCACACGTGTGTATTGGCTAAGGTTTACACTCTGGTTAATGGGGAGGGGTTTCTAAGCTTAAGTGTGCTTGCTTTGCCTAAGGGTATTCGGATCTTGCTTTGAATGGCCTGTATTCACATCTACTTGAATAAAGAATCCTTTTGATCTATTCAGCTCAGAAGTTCATATCTTTCCAAGGTAGACGGAGAGACAAGCCTTACAAGAGAGCCGGTTTGGGGGCGTGGCAGGCCTGGGTCACTGCTGGTTCTAGCGACCCAGGCCGCCAAGTTACTGCCAGTTCTATAGAACCAGTCTGAACCGGGAGGAACCCACCTCTGGTTTCTACCCACCACCACACACATTCGGAATCTTACACAAAAATCAAGTCTCAGGATTGGGACCAAACAGCAGATTTCTACTTCCAATATTTCCTCTCTAGAATTCAGAATTTGTGATCTTAAATTTAGTCTATAAGTGGTAAACTATGCTGTCCAAAGATTCACTATTAGCAGTCTGGATCCTAAAATCCAAGTTGTTCCACTATTGTCCCCTGATCCCCAATCCGAGAAAATGAGCACCCTGCAACTCACCACTCTTAGTTCTCCTTCTGCAAAATACCACAGAGATGACCATAAGGATAAAACCTGCAGAGAGCACAGCTATCAGGATGATGACATATAGGGGCAGAGCCGTCTTCTGAGCACCTGGAGCGAGAGGGACACAGCAGAAATGGAGATTTCCAAATCAAATTTGCCTTGACCTTTCATCTTTAAGATAATTCAGTGGTTCCCAACCTGTGGTACGTGTACCACTAGTGGTACGCGAGGGCCTTCCAGGTGGTACGCGAACACTTTCGGGGTCATGAACGATTTTTAGTTAGTTATTTTTTACTTCACAAAAATGTTTACTGCCTAACACAAGATAATCTGGCAACGATTTGCAGCTGTTGCCACACGCCACCCACCTGGTCCCAGCGGCCCGAGAATCCAGTTGCTGGATGCGCGGGGCCAAAAAAGGAACGGTACAATTATGGAAATAAAGTGATATCTGATCGAATTTAGTTTCTCTGGAACCAGGTGGTACGCGGCGACTGTACGGGACCTCCAAGTGGTACTCGATCACAAAAAGGTTGGGAACCACTGAGATAATTGATGCAAACCAACATGGCCCAGTTGGTTTGCATCCATTATTTTAATTGTTCATATTCTTAGACCATCTTTCCTAGAAGTAAGCCCAGCTGATGTCTACTGGATTGCTTTCGATCGGCCATTTGACTTGCAATATCAGACATGCTTTGGAAATTTAATTTAATAATTTAATTTATTGTTCTTATAGGCCGCCCAATCCCGTAGGATTATTAAATTATTAATAATAACAGGGCCTTGCACTGTAGCAGCCTGAGGGCAACTGAGGCCTCTCCAGCAGCCTTGATGTGGCCTTTTTGCAACTCAGAGTAACAACTGGAAGAAGAGACAGGAATGTCACGGTGTGAATATTGTCAGTTGTATGTCTATGCAGGGTGATGCACCCCTATCCTAATATTATGGTACATTCCAATACAAGCAGAACACGTGATATGATCTTCTACACATGTCCACATTCCTGATCCACCATTAATCCCTTCTGACTTGGCTCTTGACCTGAACGGTCGTGTTACTTAGCAAAGATGTAATTATTCAGGATTTATTGTTTTTGTACTGAAATAAATATTTTCTATTAGACTTTTAATCTCGGATTTATTTCTGACTGTCTGAATTCCAAGTAAAGATCCAGATCGTCTCTATGAGATTTTATTCTCATTCGGACGGATCGAACTTTATCTAAAGTCAACAAGGAAGCTGTTTCACATATTGGGCACTTGCTACCGTGTTTCCCTGAAAATAAGACCCAACCGGAAAATAAACCATAATATAAGCCGTACCCCCAAAATAAGGCCCAGTTAAGAGCTCAGCTGCCGGGATCTCGCGGTCCATGCACACCTTCTCAGCACTTCTTTTCACCCTTCCCTCCCCCCTCCAGTTCATTGGCAAATTGAATAGCATTAAGGTTTGAAAGAAGCAAAGCCGTTCAATCTCCACAGCGCCACACATAAAACTGGCAGACCTTCTATTACGCTGTCTTGACTTTTTTGACTGCGTTCTGCAGACACTCCTGTAACACACTAACTCCCTGAAGTGTTTGCATTCATTCTTGCCATCCCTCCTTTTGTGTAGGAGAACAATAAGAACTAAGAAGAATAGTCAGATTCTTTGTGCACAAGCTAAGCAAGCTGCATCGCTACTCCCTGAACAAACCAGGACTAAAAATACTCAAAAATCTGCATTTTACGTGTAGCCCTAGCATTTTTCATTACCTATGTTCACTATTGCCCAGGACTTTTTAAAAACATGAAAATAAATAGTCAGAGGTCTATTGGTTGTGTTTCTGTGTGTAAAACAACACACCCTTTCTCTGGAGTTATTGTGTAGGAGAGTTCAAAGATGGCAAAAATTGTGATATAAAAAGTGAATCAAAATGGTCCATTTCAGGGGCATCTGCAGAGAGGATTAAAACTGGCATCGAGACTGATGCCCAGCCCTTGTTTCACGTGTCCATGCAAACATCAGGCTTTGATTACTATACAGCGCTGCATCCATCTTGCAGATTTTGACGTTGCCTTGCAAACTCCCCTGGCAATTCTAATTATATATATATATTTTAATGATTCTAAGTGGATCATGTAGAGCTGAGCTTCAGGGCATCCCGGATAGTCTTCAATGGTCAATGTTGTTTTTTCTTTTCCTTTTAGAGCATCGGCCGCAAACAGGAGAGGGAGAAGGAATGTTTGTAGTAGTAGATTGCCACCAAAATTGCGCATGAGATCTCACAACCAGCAGTAGATCAAGAGCGCTCTAAGGCAGAGTTTTTCAACCCAGCCACGGTTATGATGTGTGGAATTCTGGGAGTTGAAGTCCTCACATCTTAAAGTGACTGAGTTTGAAAAACGCTGCTCTGATTCATCCCCTGCCTTCTTTCCACCTCCAGGGACACATGTGGTCCCCAACAGGGGTGGGTTCCACTTACCTTCGCCACCGGTTTGCATCGCGACATTTTGCACATGCGCACTCACTACGCTCACACGCACGCACGCGTCCCCTCACTACGCTCACACGCACGTGCACGTCCCCTAGTGCAATTCTGCTTCCGCACATGCTCAGTAGCTATAATCACCCGAAACACAGCTGAGGAGCTGATCAGCTGTGCTTCGGACAAAGGAATAAAGGTAAGTATAAACCCGGGGGCGGGCGGGAGGTCCCTTTTTCAAACAGCAGCAGAGGAAAAAACTTCCAAACAGTAAAAAATAAAAATAAAAGATGGTGGTGCCCCTGGACCGGCACCGACCGAACCGGATCCATGATGCCATCGTGATGTCACCAGCGGGTCACTACCGGTTCTGAACCGGGAGGAACCCACCCCTGGTCCCCAACTTTTCCTTCCTCTTACTTTTCTTCTGTTGTCCTGAAAAGTTTCCAAAAGCTGGGGATGAAGTCACCATTCCGCCTGGAAGACAAGCCAGAGAGTCAGCAGGAAGGAACTAAAGACAGTGAGATGCAGGCTGCACAAAGCAAGCTTTTGTACCCGCTGCCCCACCTGCAGTGCCAAGATGATGCCCCCACACCCCACAGAGCTGGTGATGGTCTGCTCCAAGGGTGGAGCAAAGGACCCTTTTTGGTGGAGAAGTAACTGCTCCACTGCCATGGCCCTCTCCGTGAGCAGGAGGTGGGTGAACAGAACCATCCAGGACTGTTGGGGCTTAGCTGAGCAAAGCCAGTGGAGTCCAGAGTCAGCCATGCACGCAAATTGTGGGCTCTTCTGCACATTCGTTGCTGACTGCAGATACCTTGGAGGTCACATTTGGAGGACATAAATGGATAACGTCAGGGGTGAAATCCCAAAATTTTCCCTACTGGTTCTGTGGGCATGGCTTGGTGGGCGTGGCTTGGTGGTCAAGTGACTGGGTGGGCGTGGCCAACTTGTAAGATGTGGTGAAACTCACTTAACAACGCTCTTGCTTAGCAACCAAAATTTTGGGCTCAATTGTGGTCATAGGTTTTCTTTCTTTCTTTCTTTCTTTCTTTCTTTCTTTCTTTCTTTCTTTCTTTCTTTCTTTCTTTCTTTCTTTCTTTCTTTCTTTCTTTCTTTCCTTCCGTATTTCCTTCCTTCCTTCCTTTCCTTTCCTTTCCTTTCCTTTAATCTCTCTCTCTCCTTTCTTTCTTTCTTTCTTTCTTTCTTTCTTTCTTTCTTTTTTTCTCTTTCTTTCTTTATCTCTCTCTCTCTTTTCTTTTCTCTCTCTCTCTCTCCCTTCCTTCCTCTTTCTTTCTTTCTTTCTTTCTTTCTTTCTTTCTTTCTTTCTTTCTTTCTTTCTTTCTTTCTTTCTTTCTTTCTTTCTTTCTTTCTTTCTTTCTTTCTTTCTTTCCTTCCTTCCTTCCTTCCTTCCTTCCTTCCTTCCTTCCTTCCTTCCTTCCCTCCCTCCCTCCCTCCCTCTCTCTCTCTCTCTCTCTTCACAGGGGCGGCCTGTGGGTCAAAGTGCTTGATCAAATCTGCCCCCCCCTTTACATGCCTTGTGTGACATGAGATGAGCCACATGGGCTTCCAGGGACAGCGGGCCCTCTGCCTCCCACGCCCACATTTCCAATGCCCCACCTGTTGTGTGTCCCCCTGACTCAGCAGCGGGTCCTGCAGTGGAGACTTCAGAAGCATCTAGAAGGGAAATGCAGCAGAGTTACTGTCCTGCCCTCACGGCTTCCACTCCTTACTCCTTCTAGCACAGCGGTTCCCAATCTGGGGGTCGCGACCCCTTTGGGGGTCAAACGACCATTTCCCAGGGGTCGCCCTGGCATCCTCAGCTCCCCCCCAACTGCCACAAGCCTGGCCATATCGCGCCCCACAATCCGCGCCCCGCGCCCCACCCTGCAGCTGCCATTTGGGTTCTTTTACCCTCTGCACATGCGCAAAGCATTCTGTGCATATGCAGAGAGTAAAAGAACCTAAATGGCGGTGTCCGGGCAAAGTCTCCAGATCCGGGCGAGGTCTCTGCTCGCTTTACGTGTTGCCTCTGGGAGCTTTTCGAGTGCCGTCGCGAAAGGCGTGTGTGACTTCGGTGGGGCCGGGACAGGCGGCTGCCTGGAGAGAGCCACCCCCTTCGCCCCGAATGCTACAGGTAGATGGGAGTGACTCTGCAAAAGATATGCGCGACTTCAGCGGGGCCGGGACAGGCTGCGGGGTGGGATGTAGTGGGGGCGTGGGGGCGGGGCACGTGTCGTGGCATTAGGAAGGTTGGGAACCGCTGTTCTAGCACAATCCATGCTGTGCAGGCTGGGAGGGAGAGACCGGTCTCACTCTTACTGGCCCCAGGAACAGCAGGGGGCATGTTCCCCCTGGCTGCTGGGCATGGATTTGCAGGACCATTGACCTTCCCAGAGTGCCAAGGAGTCCTCTTGTCCATTTCTCTTGCCAACCCTAGCAAACCAGGGAGCAGATCCCTGGGGAGGGGGGAGGAAGTGATGGCGATACAAGGTGAAAGCAACCCTCAAACGTTGCCAATTATAGCATTGTGCAATGACACTATGGCACTCTTTGTGCAAAGCCAAGCTGGATGCCACAACCATGTCATCAAACCCCAACGTCTTTGTGTGTGCATTGCATGACTGTAGCCAGCATCTTGACTTTTTTAATCCGCTCCTTGTGGAAATCCATGCTCTGTCTCACCTTCCAGGTACAGGACCCAAAGGCGCCCCTGTTTCCAGCTGGCCACTAGTGGTGTTGGGGCTGGGGTGTTGGGGCTGGGGAAATACCAGGCTGGGGAAGGGTTGTGGTTCCTCACCTGTCCTGGTGTGGATCATTTCAGGCCTCCCGGAGGTTCCTGCTACAAAGTTCCAGACTGGTGTCCTTGTTTCTGCTGGGATGGGAAATGCAGATTAATTGAGCACCTTCCCAAACAGATGGGAGTCTCCCTTACAGAGCCAGAGCCAGGAATGACAGAAGAAACTGGGGGGCCCTTGGGGGTCAAAGTGCTTGATCAAATCTGCCCCCCCTTTACATGCCTTGTGTGACATGAGATGAGCCACATGGGCTTCCAGGGACAGCGGGCCCTCTGCCTCCCACGCCCACACTTCCAATGCCCCACCTGTTGTGTGTCTCCCTGACTCAGCGGCGGGTCCTGCAGTGGAGACTTCAGAAGCATCTAGAAGGGAAATGCAGCAGAGTTACTGTCCTGCCCTCACGGCTCCCAGGAGCTGGGGGCACTTGGGCAGATCCTCGGGGAATGAACTGTTTGGCGAAGGCTTTTCCTACCACTCCGCTTGAAGAACAAGATGACTCAGTAGCAAAAGATGGCTGCCTGCGGGGAAGGGATAAAAGTTCAAGGTAGGGGCTGCAACCACACAACCAACGATTGGTCTCTTTGTTCCACGGATTGTCACAAAAAGCCGTGTCTTCAATTGCATGGTTGTGTCATCATCTTGAGTTTATTCGCCTCCTCCTTTCCAAAACCCTGATCCCAGAAGAAGAAAGAATTAAAACACCCTGATTTGACTGCAAAAGCCCATAATCTGATTTTACTGATTTGTCTTCCCTTCAGACCTTTCAACAACGGCCCATCTTCAGAGGTACAAAATCCCCTTAATATAGGAGATAAGTTTTGGTATAGCTGGTAAATGCTCTGTTTGACTAGTAGCCAGACAAGGCTGCTTGCTCTCCAACCTTCCCTTCTTCTTTGCAGACCACAGGAAAGGTGGCCATCCTATATCGGAGGATTGTCTTTCAGGCACTTTTGGAAAAGTCACCAGAGAAGACTGGTTGGAGCAGCTACTGACCGCGGGAGTGATGAAGATGGTGGACCTGCCCAGATTCAGGCCCACTCGGAGCCAGAGAAGTTCCTTGGATGATTTGGGGCCTCTTAAACTAACCTCCTTCGCTGCTTCCTGTTATAAAGAAAAATAGGAAGGGGGAGCTATGCCTGTTGCTTGAACTCCTGAGGTGGGAACCTACAGACCAGTGGTGGGTTCCTACCGGTGCGGCCCACTCTATAGCACCGGTAGCGGCCCGCTGGTGACGTCACAGTACCGGTGCGGTCGGTTGCCGGTGCCTGGGCGCCGCCATTAAAAAAAGTTTTTTTTTAAAAAAATTCTTCTGCGCATGCCCAGAAGCTGAGCTTACGGCACTGCGCATGCGCTGCCTTCCTACCCCACAGTGAGTCCAAGCAGGGGAGGATGGCTGAAGGAGCACGTGAGATGCCGAAAGAACGGGCGGCAGGAGCTATCTCCATTCCCCTCCCTTCAGCAGTCCGAGAAGCCATGAACGTGCGGTGATGATCCTAGGCATTTTCGCACGTTTGAGGCTTCTCGAGCTGCTGAGAGGAGGGGGAATGGGCTGCAGGACCTATCTCAGTTCCCCTCCCTTCAGCAGTCCGAGAAGCCACGCCCACCCAGTCACATGGCTGGCAAGCCACACTCACAAAATAAGCCACACCCACAGAGTGGTAGTAAAAAAATTAGGAACCCGCCCCTGCTACAGACCTAAAGGTATAAACAAACCCTGACTCTAAACTGGTGCTTCCATGTATGCCTGAATTTGTAGCACCAGTAAGAAAACAAAGAATGGTTGAAAAGTGGCAGGTGGTTTACACAAAATAGAAAATCCCAAAAGTGCTTTTTCCAAAAGCAACTGGATTTTCTGGATTTTCTTTGAAGACGTTTCGCTTCTCATCCAAGAAGCTTCTTCAGTTCTGTGTGTGGATGAGAAGCGAAACATCTTCAAAGAAAATCCAGAAAATCCAGTTGCCTCTTGAAAAAGCACCTTTGGGACAACCAGGACCTGGATGACTAAGAATCTCCATAGATGCAAAATAGAAAGGTACAATGTGCTTTGCTTGCCTTTGGTTTAGCCCCTGGCTGAGAGCAGCTGTTATGACGTCTAAACCATGCTTTAGGTCTTAGCATGTGACGTCAACCATGCCAGTGATGGTCTGTTCAATAATTCGTGGTAAGGCAAATCCTGGACAAACATGTGAATCTAGCCCAAGTGTGCTTCCACTACAGGTAGTCCCTGACTTACAACCACAGTTGGGACCACAATTTCTGTTGCTAAGCAAGGTGGTTGTTAAGTGTGCCATGCCTGAATCTATGACCATTTTTGCCATGGTTGTTAAACGTGGCTTTCCTCATTGACTTTTCTTGTCAGAATCCAACTGGGAAGGTTGCAAACGGTGATCACGTGACCCCAAGACAGCGCAATCATCGTAAGTCTTTGCTGGTTGCCAACTGCCCACATTTTGATCACATGACCATTCTGTGGCAGACACTTTTTTCCAGTGTCATTGTAATTTTGAACAGTCGTTAAATGAATGGTTGTAAGTTGAGGACTGCCTGTACTGTATTTATAGTCAGAATTCAGAGCCTGGACTTCTTAATAAAGATGTGAGTCCTAGGAAAATGTTTTCCATGCACCGCCTAACCCTGAGTGCGATCCTTTACGCGACATGGCTCTGTTGCAGTGACATCTCTGAAGCATTCTCACCTTTCACTGTCAGCTGAAAGGAGTCGCTCTGTTCCTTTTGTTCATTAAGCCTGTTTTCTGCCGTGCAGAAGTATCTGGCAGAATCCGACAGCCGCAGGCTCTCGAAGGTAAGGACTGGGCCCCTCCGCAGCTCTTTGGCTCTGCCCCCAGACCCGTCCTTGTACCATCGGTAGCTGATGGGCGGAGATCCGTTGGATGAGCAGGTCAGACTCATCCGGGTCCCGCTGGGCAGGACAGATTCCGGGATGCTGGCTTCAACAACCGGCTTGGAGGCTGGAACTAGAGAGCAGAAGAGTTGTTAAGGTTTCTCAATGCACCTCTAGCAGAGGTGGGTTCCTGCCGGTTCAGACCAGTTCTATAGAACCAGTAGTGGGAATTTCCCTCCCCCCGCTCGCCAAACTGGCAGCGATGGCCGGCTGGACTCGCCCCCGAACCGGATCTCTCAGCGGCACCATAGACAGCACCATCTTGTTTTTCGCTTCTGCACACGCACAGAAGCTGTTTTTTACTTCTGCGAATGTGCAGAAGCTGGGTTTTTAGAACTGCGCATGCGCCCGCGTGGTATGCAACACGCCCGTGCCTACGCGGTGTGTGAGGAAGTGAATCGGCAGTGAGGTAAGTCAGAACCCACCCCTGACCTCTAGCAATTAAGAGCTAAACATAGGAGGAATTACAAGCTCATCGATAAAAGAGAAATATGGCTCCCGGGCCTTATTAATCCAAAGAGAAGGTGAGGGTCTTTTCTGACTCCAGGTACCACTTTCTTTGTACGTGGAAAATAAAAAGTATGAATAGTCAAAGCAGAGCTGTGCTGCTTCTGCTACTGATGAGGAGTCAGCTTCCTGATTAGGATGCATCTTTCTCTCACCTAAATTCTGCTCATAGCTTTGAAGTTCTTGAGAAGGAACACACCAGAAAAGAAAGAACTACCGTATTTTTCGGAGTATAAAACACACCTTTTTACCACCACCCCCCAAAAGAGGGTGAAAACTTGGGTGCGTCTTTTACACCGAATGTAGCCCCACCACCCACCCAGCCACCCCCACCCTTTGGCCTCTGTCTTCCAGCAATTTACCTGTTTGCAGCAAACAGGGAAGAGCCTATTAAGACAAGCAAGTCCTTAGCAGCTTCCCGATCCCCAGCTGATTTGCCACGTGCTAAACTGAAACTGAAACTGAAACTGCAAAGAGGCAAATAGCTGGGAGACACGCAGATTTTTATTTTCTGCTGAACTTGGTGCAAGGGTGTAAGTGAATAACTACAAATGTCTGTAGAATGTTCAAATTATTAGACTTATTTTTTAAAGACTGCTTTATTATTGTTCTAGAGCCAGGGGTCTCCAACCTTGGCAATTTTAAGATTTGTGGACTTCAACTCCCAGAATTCCACAGCCAGCTTTGTTAGCTTTGCTGGCTGTGGAATTCTGGGAGTTGAAGTCCACAAGTCTTAAAGTTGCCAAGGTTGGAGACCCCTGTTAATCTAGACAACTTATCAAAATAAAGAAGCTTTTTTAAAATAAATGCTTGCTCTGAAGAGGCCCAGTGCTATTGTATCTTCTTTTAAATAATAGAGAATAATGTATACTTCCAGAAATTTTAATTAATTTTAACAGCTCTGTACAAGTATAGTCTGAAATGTAACAGTGTCCTGTTTAGTATTAGAGTTAAATCCTGAATTACCTTGGAGTAGATCTATTTAAATAATTGGGAGGAGTTAGTGTGACTACATATAAGAAAACTTGCTGGCATAATGTACATTTCTCCAATTCTTTGCTATTTCTATGGGTCAGGCACACATGCACAGAAATACACAGCAAACAGTGTATATCATCTGTGCTGTTTGCTGTTTGCTTTTTGGCAAATTACTGGGAGGCAGAGGCCTTTTCCCTTGTTTTCCTCCCCAAAACTAAGGTTTGTCTTATACTCCGGTGCGTCTTATACTCCGAAAAATACGGTAAATCAAAATGAAGTGCTATAAAATGAAGCAAAAGGCCTTGTGGGTTTTTGCATGAGGGTCTCAGGATGCCCTGCAGCCAAACTGCCTGATTACCTTTTACCACCTTGAGCTCTACGGTCTTTTCTCTGATGATTCTGCTCTTGTTTGGGGCTTCCAACTCAACTAAGCAAACAAATGAACCAATATCGGTCATTTCAAGTTCCTTGATGCGGAGAGACACATCTCCAGGGGGCTTCTTGGCAATGCTGACTCGGTCTCTGAAAGCAGCCAAGAAGATGTGGTCCCCAAAGGCATCGCTGTACAAGATGGTGCGAGGAGCTCCGCCTGGCAGGAAGAACTTCCAGGTCACCTTGAGCTGCTTGAAGTCAGAGGAGGGTTCATACACGCAGGGCAAAGTGGCAGGAGCTCTCCAGATCCCGACCAGGTGGTTGCCAGTCAAATCCAAGGCAGCTGCAGGAGGAGGGGGAATATAAGCAGAAGAGTTACATGTCCACACCAGGAGGTAAATGTAATGTCCTCAGGAGAAGAAGGGTCGGGGGTGGAGACTGGAAGGCTGCAGAAAAAGCCACAGTCACCAAAAGCGCCTTTCGTTTGTATGATCTCTCTATGATTTGTGCCCATACCAAAGAAAAGAGCCGAGGTGGTGCAGTGGTTAAAGTGCAGCACTGCAGTTCAGCTGTTCAAATCTCACCGGCTCAAGGTTGACTCAGCCTTCCATCCTTCCGAGGTCGGTAAAGTGAGGACCCAGATTGTTGGGGGCAATATGCTGAACTCTGTAAACCGCTTAGAGAGGGCTGGAGAGCACTATGAAGCAGTATATAAGTCTAAGTGCTATTGCTATAAATCAGGGGAATTTTGCTTCTGCCCGATTTCCCCTTAAGCCAAAAGAAGAACCATGGCTAAATAGCCTTCCTTTATTTATTATTATTTATTTATTACTTGCACTTGTATGCCGCTCAACTCAGCAGGGACTCTGAGCGGCTCACCGCAATACAAACAATATCAATATAAAAAGCTAAAAAACAGGGTTAAAAATACAATATAAAAACATTAAAAACACTCAGTCATTCAAACAATCATGGGCCTACATCTGTTATTTATTGGCCCCAGGCTTGCCGGAAAAGCCAGGTCTTCACAGCTTTCCTGAAGGCCAATAGGGTGGTGATAGTCCAGATCTCAGGGGGGTAGCTGATTCCACAAAGTAGGGGCCGCCACAGAGAAGGCCCTCACCCGCAGGCCCACCAGCCGATATTGTCTAGCCGACTGAACCCGTAGCAGGCCAACCCTGTGAGATCTAATCGGTCGCAAGGAGGTATATGGTAGGAGACAGTCCCGAAGATACTCTGGCCCTGCACTTATCACTTGCATCTGCAAGTAACAAACAGGAAACAAGGACAGAATGATGATTAGAGAACTGGGGGCTAAAACATATGAAGAATGGTTGCAGGAACTGTGTATGTCTAGTCTAAATGAAAAGAAGGACTGGGGGTGACATGATAGCATCTTCCAATATTTGAGGGGCTGCCACAAAAAGAGGGGCTCCACCTATTCTCCAAAACACCTCAGGCCAAGAAGTAACAGATGGACTTATGACAGATAGAGATTAATATTAAGGAAAAGCTTCCTATTAATGAGAACATCTTGCCTTCACAGTGGTGAAATCCAATTTTTTTTACTACCGGTTCTGTGGGTGTGGCTTGGTGGGCGTGGCAGGGGAAGGATACTGCAACATCTCCATTCCCTCCCCACTCTGTGGCCAGCCAGAGGTGGTATTTGCCGGTTCCCCGAGCTACTCAAAATTTCCGCTACCGGTTCTCTGAACTACTCAAAATTTTCGCTACAGGTTCCCCAGAACCTGTCAGAACCTGTTGGAATTCACCCCTGCTTCAGGAGTTGTGGGTGCTCCATCCCTGGAGGTTTTTTTAGAAGAGATAAGACACCCATTTGTCTAAAATGGTACGGGCCTCCTGCTTGAGTAGGGGTTGGACTAGAAGACCTCCAAGGCCTTTTTCTGTCATTCTGTTATAATAAGAAAGATGCAGGTGAGGAACTGCCCAAATAGGAATTGCCCAGTGCCTTCATTACATCATCACCCAGCAAGATTCAATCTGGCCCCATTGGAGTCTGACAACCAATCAGAATACATTTCTTACACAGGAACAGGAAGCTCCAAGGCGGGGCCCAAGAGAGGGTCTAAATCTATCTCCCTCTCTTACCCATTGTGCTCTTATTTGCCCAGGATCTCAAACCATGTGGTCCTGTCCACCATTAAATCATCTTTCCAAATAGCCTCCATGTTTCCAGTAGCTTTCTCCCCACTTGGAACTCAACCTAGATCAGTAGTGGGTTCTAAAACCCTCTACTACTGGTTTGGGCGTACGCTTGCTCACGCGCGCGCCACTTCTGCACATGCGCAGAAGCATTCCAGGCAGGTGGGTGGAGCCTCCTGCCACCGGCGCTACCAATTCTAAGAACCGCCACCGGCGGTTCCAATTCTAAGAACTGGGAGCAACCCATCGCTGACCCAGATGGACATTTCTTCCAACACCTCAATGATCTTTTTCATTATAACAACTAGGTCAGATTCTAGTTTGCAGACACTGACGTGGGGGTTGCTGCTGCAAGAAGGACCCTCTTCTGTTCCAACCAGAGACCTTCCAGGTTTGAAATATAGAATGACAGATTTCAGAGGTCTTCTAGTCTAGCCCTCTGTTCAAGGCAGGAAACCTTATACCATCCCCGTCACATGGTTATCCTGTCTACGTTTGAAAACTTCCAGTGGTGGAGCATCCACACTTGAGGAGGCAAGCTATTCCATTGATTAATTCTTCTCACTGTCAGAAAATTTCTCCTTACTTCTAGGTTGAATTTCTCTTTAACAAGCTTCCACACATTACTTCTTGTCCAGCCTTCAGGTGTTTTGAAGAATAAGACAGTCCCCTCTTTTCTGAAACAGCCCCTCAAGTGCTGGAAAACAGTTATCATGTGTCTCCCCCCCACAATCCTTCTCTTTGATAGGCTAAACCAGGGGTCGGCAACCTTAAGCACTCAGAGAGCCATTTGGACCCATTTCCGACAGAAAATAAAACCCCAGGGGCCACAAAACTCTTCCCATGCCTGACTATTTCCTGAGCAGCCACAAAACTAGCATATATAGCTGAATTAAAGATTCTGTTTTCTTCTGAAACTTTTCTTTTCTTGGATTTATCCATGGCTGGCCTACCAGAGGTCGAAAAGCTTAATAAATTGTGCATCAGTAGGTGTTGCACATTGGCAGTTGTGACGCATATTTTGAGCAACAGGGAGCTGCAGCAGAGGGATGAAAGAGCCACATGCGGCTCCAGAGCCGTGGTTGCTGACCCCTGGGCTAAACATACCTAGCTTCCTCATACAATTTAGCCTCCTCCAGACCCTTGATCATCTTTGTTGCTCTTCTCTACAAACTTCCCGGGAGTTCAATATTTTTTTGTATTGCGGTGAGCAGCCCTGGACTTCAATATCCGTGGCCTTTTCCTTGATGCCCAAAGGACCTTTTACTTCTCCTTTTCCTCCCAGATGATAAAATGGTCAGTGACGGCAAGATAACCTCTCACATTCAGCATAAACATTTAGCTTCTTTGATTTTCAGCTGCTATGAAGCTAAAAATCGTAGGTTCAATGTCATATTCCATGATTAATCTGCTAGAGTTCCCATTTTCCGTTTTTTAAAGATGAGGAAGAAACAGAATAATCATTTTTAAATTTCGTCTCTCTTGAAGAGTCAACAGCTCCAACCTTGTTGATTCAAGGTTGACTCAGCCTTCCATCCTTCCGAGGTGGGTAAAATGAGGACCCAGATTGTTGGGGGCAATATGCTGAACTCTGTAAACCGCTTAGAGAGGGCTGGAAAGCACTATGAAGCGGTATATAAGTAAAGTGCTATTGAAAGATGGAATTTATGGAGCACATGCTCTGGTTTTTGCTTTGTTTTTGTTTTTTGACTTTATGGATCCCCACAAGAAATACAAAGGTAGTGTTTTGCTAATCCATTGTGTTGTGCACGCGTGGGTTCGTATCCCATCCTCGTCACCACCATTTGTTGTGTCCGTCGCCACAGACAATAAGGAGGAGGCTAATCTCTTTTAGCAACAGCCATTTATTGAACGAAACAGTAGAAGCAGAACAGTTCAAACCAGAATGAGAAGATTGCCTCAGCCGCGCTCTGGCAGCTATTTATATGGAGCTGTCAGGCACGGCAGCCAATAGCAGCTTCTGAAATCTCCTGCTCGGAAGCCGGCGAGGGCTCAGCCAATGGGCAGAGCCGCTCGCTGTCTCCAAGGCTGCTGGAGACGCAACAGTGTTGAATGTGAGAAAATAATTGGGTAGCAATAGTCTGAATCCTGCAAAATTACAAAGATGTTTGGAAATTAAACATCACCTGAACATTCCAAAAATACAGAACCTGATGAGAAGAAAGTGGCCTTTTGTACATTTTTGTGTAGTGAGAAGACTAGTCTTTTAGCTTCCTATCTAGTCAGTTATTGCTCAGCAAAACCAAGTAAAACACATATTAATAGAAGAGAATATTTGTAGCTCAGGATTCAACTGTGGAATCCTTGGTTTCCTTACAGAACCCGATTAGGTAACACCACCTGAAGATGTTGGCTAGCCGGGTAATCAAACAAGTTCAGAGAGCACCAAGGACTCCCCAGAAGTTTATATGGTTGCAGAAAAGTTGCATGCATAAAAGATTTGGTAGAATGCATGACTAATCAAAATTCTAGAAAAATTGTTATTATTGCCTGATTATTTAACATGATTTCAAAATGTGTCAAAAACTTTGGTGAAGAGAAGCCAACAAAAACCAGTAAAAGAGTGCAGCTGGCTTCTCCCTTCAAATGAATGAATCCAGTCACGTTTGAAGTTTATCCATCTTAATTGGGTTTAAGTAGGAGTTCTGTGTTGCAAATAGGCCAGAGGTGGGTTCCTGCCGGTACGCTCTTACCTGTTGGTCACTGCAGAACCGAAGAAGCCAGTGGCGTTCGTGGCGCGGGTCTTCCCCCGCCCGCTTTCCCCTGCCCGCCTAGATGCCGCCATTTGCGTTCTTTTGCCCTCTGCGCATGCGCAAAGCGTTCTGCTTGTGCAGAGGGCAAAAGAACGCAAATGGCGGCATCCAGGCGGGCGGGGGAAAGCGGGCGGGGGAAGCCCCGTGCCGCAAACGCCACCGGCTTCTTCGGTTCTGCGGCGACCAACAGGTAGGAGCGTACCAGCAGGAACCCACCTCTGAAATAGGCATCCTATCAGAACCATGGGAACAGAAATATTTAAGTTGATTAATTCAGTTATGGAAACCATGATATCTTTTGGCATTTGTGTTGCCTCATAGCCCCCAAAGCAGGGGCAGTTATGGTTGAAATAATGTCAGGTTTTGCAGCCCCCATTGAAATAGGGCTCCGGATATATTTTATCAAAACTTCATTAAATTTCAATATATATATATATAATACAAAAAGCAAAGAAAGGCAGTTAGAAAAAAAGGGGGACGGGTGTAACAGCAAAATTAGGGAGTGCAAGCAACAGCAACAAAAAAAAGCTATAGAAAAAAAGGAAACTTCAACTTTCTTCAATATAGATAAAAACCTATAAATCAATGACCCTCTAAACTAGAATAATAGTACTTCTACCATCATAAATGTATGTAATCATTAACAGTCAAGAGGGCAGCCAATCGAAAGTCATCCACATATTAAGCATATTCCCTGTTGTCTTTTTAGTCATACACGGCAGTGAAATGCATCCCTTAAGAACTCAAAGCTGCACTCAACAAGGCAGTTAAAATTATTTATTTATTTATTTATCATCTATCTATCTATCTATCTATCTATCTATCTATCTATCTATCTATCTATCTATCTATCTATCTATCTATCTATCTATCTATCTATCTATCTATTGTTCTTCTATGCCACCCTACTCCCTGAGGACTCAGGGCGGCGTACAACATTTTAAGGAACAGCTAAACAATAAAATTATTAAAAACAATTTAAAAAGAGTTTTAAAAAGACAAACAAAACCATGCATATCTGGGGGAAAGTTGTCTCAAAATCACCCCGCCTGCAGGAAGAGCCATGTCTCAATGGCTTTTCGGAAGGGCAGCAAGGTGGGGATAATTCAGATCTCTGATGAAATGATGGATTTTATACAAGCAAGACCAGAATATTTACTGTGAAATGAGGAGTCTGCCTAACCCATTGCTGAAGTGAGATGCTTGTTTCATGAACAAATGTTGGTTTGACTCTATGAACCTCAAGAAGAGACAAGCTTTTTCACTGGAAGATTCCTTTAACTTAGGTTGGAGGCAGAAAGTGGGATATTGTAGTGATATTGGACTTATCTGAATGGCATTGATATTTCACCATAAGGTACAAATATGCTAGATTTAAACTTCAAAGTAAACTTAAAAGTTTTCAACTTGAAAGTAAAGTTAAAGTAAAACTCAACTTCGGAGTGAGCATGTTTTTAAAAACAATCTTGATTGCTTTCCAAATCTCAGCAAGTTTTTATTAACGTAAGAAATTTCTATCAAAATCCTGGTCATGCCACACCTGTCTGACTTCTGTGCCACAGTCAGCAAAGACTTTCCCCCCTCCAATCCAAGTACAGGATTGGCCCAGAATCCTTTTGTTGTACCTCCTAATCTAATGCCTTTGAACTGCCATTAAGGCAGATGGGATGGGCATTTCTATTGACTTCACATTACCAACATTTCCTCATGTAGAACTGGAGAATTTCTGGATACAGCTTTTAAAAGCAAATCCTGAAACTGCCTATCAAGTATTAAGATATTTTATGTTTACAGCAACATCACTTTGTGGGAAATCCTTTCTTTACATGCAGTGACAAAAAGCAAACCTAGAAGTAGAACTCACCGGAATGAAACTTAAGGATCTAGTTAGAGATTAGACCTGAGAAGGACCTCTTCTCAGTAGCACCATCAAGTCACACTTCTGAACTCACCTTTTCCAGCCACCAAGCTCAGAATCCACATCTGGATCCATCTTTCCATATTATTTGCCACTTTCTTGATCTCCACTGGTGTGATTCCAACCCTCTCAAGACCAGGAGTGAAGTAAGCATGACTTCCTTTCCCCTTTTTGTTTTATTATCCTTCCTTCCTTATTTATTTCCTTTTCTGAAAGAATCTCGCAAGAGGCTGAGTGCCCGCAAAGCAACAGGAGCGAACTGACTAAAGGAGCAGCCGGTGAAAGCATGTCACCTTGAAAGTTTTGAAAGGCCTGGGATGTTACCCTCCAGAAAACTCTGGGATGTTAAATACAAATCACTAAATACAAACTTGATGATCATGACCTTGATGATGATCCTCACTCAGTAAAGGACCTCGGAGTACTCATCTCTAACGATCTGAGTGCCAGAGCCCACTGCAACTACATAGCCAAGAAGGCATTAAGAGTGGTTAACCTAATCTTGCGCAGCTTCTTCTCTGGTAACATTGTACTCTTAACCAGAGCATACAAAACATTTTGTATGGGGTGATTTTCTGATTGTCATCTGTACTCATATGTATTCATCAGTGGTGGGTTCCTACCAGTGCGGTCCACTCTATAGCACTGGTAGCGGCCCGCTGGTGATGTCACAGTACCGGTGCGGTCGGTTGCCGGTGCCTGGGCGCCACCATTTTTTTAACATTTTTTTTTACATTTTTAAAATTTTTTTCTTCTGCGCATGCCCAGAAGCCGAGCTTCCGGCACTGCACATGCGCTGCCTTCCTACCTCACAGTGAGTCCAAGCAGGGGAGGATGGCTGAGGGAATGCGTGAGATGCTGAGAGAACGGGCGGCAGGAGCTATCTCCATTCCCCTCCCTTCAGCAGTCTGAGAAGCCACGAACGCGCAGTGATGATCCTAGGCATTTTCGCACGTTTGAGGCTTCTCGAGCTGCTGAGGGGAGGGGGAACAGGCGGCAGGAGCCTAGGATCATCGAATGGGGAGAAGTATTCAGGCCAGACGGAGCCACCTAGAAGAACCACTGCCGCGGTCTTGCTACTTCCGCTGCAGGGGCTGCGTTGCGGGTGGGCAATGCCCCCCCGCTTCTCCGGCCACTGCCAAGCTCCCGAGGCCCACGCCCACCCTGTCACATGGCTGGCAAGCCACACCCACAGAGTGGTAGTAAGCCACAAAATAAGCCACACCCACAGAGTGGTAGTAAAAAAATTAGGAACCCGCCCCTGGTATTCATATGTCGGGCACTATGACCCAGAGGTTCTTAGCAAAGTGAAGCAGTCACATGGGATGTGATCTGCGCAGATGTGAAATTCCTTTGTACCCCTCCCTTACTTCTGCTGTAGTCCTTCATTAAGAAGGACGCATATTTTCGCTGCCAAGATTAAATCATTAAGTATTAGGTTTTTATATTTCTTTTGTACTGAAATAAATATTTTCTTGTTAGGCTTTATACTCGGGTTTATTTGATCATAAATTGGATTCCGAAGCTAAAGATCTAATCACCTCTACAATTTATCTCTCTCAAGTTAACAAACCTGCACCAACCTCTCTGTCTCATTGGGGAACCCAGGCTTTTGACCAAGACCAGGCAAGCCTTCTCACGATGCAAGAGATCAATATCCTTTTCACTTGGCTTCAAGTCTGGCAGACCTACTAATGTAAGGTGACCAGACGTCCCGCTTTTGGCGGGACAGACCCGATTTTAAACCAATTGTCCCGCGTCCCGCATCGTTTCAAAAAAGTCCCGCTTTTTTGAAACGACGCCTTCTGACCGGATGTCTCCCACACAGAAATCTGTGGCCGGTGTAAAAAAAAAAATCAGAGCCGGGATGTTTCTTCACATCAGTGCCGCTTCCAGCGAAAGGAAAGGAAGCGCCTCATCCACATTCCCGCCCGCACCTTTTTTCTCTCTCTTCCTCTCCCCAGGGTGATTCCCGGCGACGTCCAGGGACTCTTTCAGCAGCCGAGCCCGGCCCCGCCCGGCTTCCTCCCCGCCTCCCACGTGTCATTCACTCTTTGCATCTCGCCCCCCCCGGCAGAGAGCAGAGACAGGCTGGCCTGGCTTCGGCTCCTTTCCTCCCCAGGAATCCTTTCCCGGGTCTGCCACATGGGGGGAAGGAGCGGAGGCGTGGGGCACCCGTCGGACGCCACCCCGGAGAGAAGACCAGGCCCGGCTGGCAAGGGCCAGGAAGGATTTTTCCCGCGCCGTCAGCCAGCTTGTCCTCCAGGCCAGACGCAGCAGAAGCTGCAGCTTTGTGCACCACCACCCCTTCATCGCAGCCTTTACCAATGCCATGGCCGGGGCTCGCCTCTGCTGCGTCTGACCCAGAGGATAAGCTGGCTGGCGGCGCGGGAAAAATCCTTCCTGGCCCTTGCCAGCCGGGCCAGGTCTTCTCTCCGGGGCGGCGTCCGGCGGGTGCCCCACGCCTCCGCTCCTTCCCCCCGTGTGGCAGACCCGGGAAAGGATTCCTGGGGAGGAAAGGAGCCGGAGCCAGGCCAGCCTGTCTCTGCTCTTTGCGGGGGGGGAGGAGCCGCTTCTTGGGAGCGATCTTGCATCGCTTGCCAGCCAGCCAGCCCAAGCCACTGCCGGCTCCCGAAGGGGAGGCGGGAGGCGAGGAAAGGCCTCCCGCCTCCCCCCCACCCACCTGGATGCTGACATTAGCATCTTTTGCCTTCTGCGCATGCGCAGAGGGCAAAACTCAAATGACGGCGTCCAGGCGGCCCCGCCCCCCGCCAATGTCCCGCTTAAAAAAAAAATCTGGTCACTTTATACTAATGGCGCCTTGCAAAATGCAAGAGCTAAGATTGCTTAAGTTACAAAAGAGAGGACCAGAAGAACAGTTGCTTCTCCTTTTCCTGGGGTGACACCAAGTTGCAGGGGGTGACGCACAAATGGAAACACTTTTTTAAAAAAAAGGATGGGTGTATTTTCCCCACACACACAATTGCAACACTACTCCTCCATAGAGGAAACTGGAGTGATTAGTAAGGAAGAGCCATTGATGTAATGGCAATTTTACTGACCACGATGAATGCAAGAATTATTTCCACTATGCCAAATGGACACATTCAGTGAGGGACAGTCCTGGCCATTTTCATTTCCCATTTCTGAAGTAGTGATGTAATCAACTTTCTATTACTGCAACTACTTAAAGAGCAGGAGACATACAACATTTGTGCATGATGAGGGAAGTGGAGGCTAAATCATATGATGAATGGTTGTGGGAACTGGGAATGTCTACTCTAACAAAGAGAAGAACCAGGGTGACAGTTCCTCTTTTTGAGGGACTGTCATAGAGAAGAGGGGTCGATCTATTCTCCAAAGTATCTGAGAGCAGGACCAGAAGTAATGGATGAAAAATCATTAAGGAGAGATTAAACCTAGAATTAAGGAGAAGTGAGAATGACAGTGAGAATGCAACTGCTTGCCTCCCGAAGCTGTGGGTGCTCCATCACTGGAGCTTTCAAGAAGAGACTAGAGAGCCATTTGTCCAGAGTGGTATTTAGAATAACAAAGTTAGAAGGGACCTTGGAGGTCTTCTAGTCCCCTAGTATAAGCAGACCTTATACTATTTTAGACAAATGGATGTTGAAGATAGGCATCGGTATCAGAGTTTGCAGCAAAAATCACATCCAGAAAACACACACAGAAAACTGATTCAGCTGGATTCGTTAACTTCTTTATATACATAATAACAGATGAATTTACAATACCAGTAGCAGAGTTCTTCCAACATGGTAACAAGTAGAGAGACCAGTTTCCAGTTCAGAGTTCAGAGCAGACTAACAAGTCAAGACTTGTTTCAGTTTCAATTCTTAGCACAGAGCTGCAGGGCTAAAACACGCCCAGACTCCAATCTGTTTCAGCTCCCATTGGCTAAGGTGACCAGACGTCCCGATTTTGGCAGGACAGACCCGCTTTTTAATGATTTGTCCCGCGTCCCGCCCGTCCTCTAAAAGTCCCTATTTTTTGAAGGAATGCACGACTAGGGCATTCTTTCCAAAAATCGGCCTGAAAGGGCGGCGTGCGAGGTTGGGGGGAGTTAAAACTCGGGAAGGCAGCCATGTCGGGCTCCGTGGTGGCCAAACCGTGGCGCATGCGCCAAACGTCGCACATTGGATGATGGTGGAGAGGCGCCTGATGCAGCCCCACCCTCTCGAAACGGCCGGCGTCGCGGTGGGCGGGGCAGCCCGAGCGAAGGAGTGGCATTCAAGATGGCCCTCGGGCCGGCGCTGGCTCAGCCAGCCGGGGCCGCCGCCGCAGCCTTCCCGCCACCGGGGCAGCCGGGACTGGGGGCCCAGCCGCAGGGGCAGCAGCAGCAGCAGCAGCAGGCCTCTCAGCTCGGGCCGGCCGTGGGCGGCGTTGGCGGCGGGCGGGCGTCCCGCGTTGACTCCTCCGGCGGCGGCTGGAAGCTGGCGGAGCTCTTCCGCCAGCTTCCAGCCGCCGCCGGAGGAGTCAACGCGGGACGCCCGCCCGCCGCCAACGCCGCCCACGGCCGGCCCGAGCTGAGAGGCCTGCTGCTGCTGCTGCTGCTGCTGCTCCTGCTCCTGCGGCTGGGGCCCCAGCCCCGGCTGCCCCAGCGGCAGGAAGGCTGCGGCGGCAGCCCCGGCCGGCTGAGCCAGCGCCGGCCCGAGGGCCATCTTGGATGCCACTCCTTCACTCGGGCCGCCCCGCCCACCGCGACGCCGGCTCTTCCGCCGGCTTCCAGTTGCCGCCGGAGGAGTCAACGCGTGACGCCCGCCCGCCGCCAACGCCGCGAGCCGGCCTGAGCTGAGAGGCCTGCTGCTGCTGCTGCGGCTGGGCCCAATCTGGCCGTCCTCGAGTGCCTGCAGGACGTGCGCGAGGTCAGCGGGCGGCGCGGGACCCCTGGGCGGGCGGGGGGGAGGGAGGAGGAGACCCAAGAGATGCTGGGGGCTGCTCCCCTTCCCAAGCCAGCCCAAGCCACTGCCGGTTCCCGAAGGGGAGGCGGGAGGCGAGGAAAGGCCTCCCGCCTCTCCCCCCCCACCTGGATGCCGACATTAGCGGTCTTTTGCCCTCTGCGCATGCGCAGCGTTCTGCGCATGCGCAGAGGGCAAAACTTGGCGTCCAGGCGGCCCCGCCCCCCGTCGGTGTCCCGCTTAAAAAAAAATCTGGTCACTTTACCATTGGCTGACCTTTTTACTAAGCCCTATTCATTGGCTGACCTTGTTACCATGTCTCTGCCAGTACATGAATATTCTGACAATCATGTCCCCCACAATCCTTCTCTTTGATAGGCCAGACATACCTAGTTCCCTCAATTGTTCTTCATACAATTTAGCCTCTAGACCAGTGTTTCTCAACCTTGGCAGTTTGAAGATGTGTGGACTTCAACTCCCAGAATTCCAGAGCCAGCAACGCTGGCTGGGGAATTCTGGGAGTTGAAGTCCACACATCTTCAAACTGCCAAGGTTGAGAAACACTGGTCTAGACCTTTTATTATCTTTGTTGCTTCACTGCTGGTATTCACAAATTTGCTGCTTACAATAAAACCTTTTTGGGTTTCATTTAAATTTCTCGGGCACTTTGTCTCTAGAGGAACTTTTACTTGTATCTGATTTCTTTGACATGGTTATGACAATTTTAAAAAAAGGTACAGAACAATTCAGTGAAGATTTGGGCAAGTATCTACACAAATTCACAGAAAACAGCACTGACTGGATTCTCCCCAGCCTGGGCTCCCTCGCTCACAACCTGAAAGTGGCTTCTCACAACTCTTCCAATCAAGGAGAGTCATTCAGATTCATTTCATGCCCATTTTCAGATTATTATTATTTTTTAAAAGTTTTTTTATTTTTTTTCTCCACACTTTCCATATATATATATATATATATATATATATATATATATATATATATATATATATATATATATATATATATATATATATATATATATATATATATATATATATATATATATATATATATATATATATATATATATATATATATATATATCAATGCATATACTGTACCTTAAAATACATCAATAACATCAGGGGCGGGTTCCTAATTTTTTTACTACCACTCTGTGGGTGTGGCTTATTTTGTGGCTTACTACCACTCTGTGGGTGTGGCTTGCCAGCCATGTGACCGGGTGGGCGTGGGCCTCGGGAGCTTGGCAGCGGCCGGAGAAGCGGGGGTGCATTGCCCACCCGCAACGCAGCCCCTGCAGCGGGAGCAGCAAGACCACGGAAGCGGTTCTTCTAGGAGGCTCCGTCCGGCCTGAATGCTTCTCCCCATTCGATGATCCTAGGCTCCTGCCGCCTGTTCCCCCTCCCCTCAGCAGCTCGAGAAGCCTCAAACGTGCGAAAATGCCTAGGATCATCACTGCGCGTTCGTGGCTTCTCAGACTGCTGAAGGGAGGGGAATGGAGATAGCTCCTGCCGCCCGTCTCATGCGCTCCCTCATTCATCCTCCCCTGCTTGGACTCACTGTGGGGTAGGAAGGCAGCGCATGTGCAGTGCCGGAAGCTCGGCTTCTGGGCATGCGCAGAAGAATTTTTTTTTTAAATGTAAAAAAAAATGGCGGCGCCCAGGCACCGGCAACCAACCGCACCGGTACTGTGACATCACCAGCGGGCCGCTACCGGTGCTATAGAGTGGACCGCACTGGTAGGAACCCACCACTGAATAACATACACATTTATACATTTGTATTCAATCAATCAAAATTCAATATCCTATTATTGCACCTATTCTTTGCTGTTATTTATCAGTCTGTTTTTCTTATTTTCTCCACACTCCCCTCCCTCTATCTCCTCTTCCTCCATCTACCTTCTTACTCCTTCTCTCCCCCTTCAACTTCCCTTCACTCCTTCTCTTCTCCTTTCACTTTCTACTTCCTCTTTCTCCCTCTTTATCTTTCCCTGAGTGATTCTTATTCTTATTCATCTCGTATTTAACAGACTGATAAGCATATTCCATACATTTTTAAACTATCGGTGTCTCTTCTAAAACCATTATCTTTATATCATTTCTATACATGTCACTCTTTACTCTGGGTATATGCTATCAATCTAATGCTGCCTCTTCCAAACCTAGTTTTGTCTCCTGGGTCTACCACCAATTAATTCTCATTTTTTTCTCAAATTAACTGCTATAGCTTAACTTCCAAAACAATTCATTATCTCTTATACCTTTTAATTTTAAGCCGTATTGCTCCCTTTCTTCACTTAATATCTTTACACATCATTCATTTTTTTATTCTATCATTTCTAAATGCCCCAAATTTCTAATACCTTTCTCTCATTCATATCTCCCTTCCAACTTTGTTATTTAAATTATTTCTATTTTAGCTCATTCTATGTATTTAAACAATTACAATCCTTATCATTAATTGACAAGATAGGAATTTTTCCTATCAGAGGCGATTATTGGATCTTGCTTCCTTGAAGTCATTCGTATTTAGAAAATAAAACCGAGATTCAAATCTAATTAACAAAATATTTATTTCAGTACAAAAGTAATAAAAATAAACCCTTAATAAGCTACATTTTTCAGCTAATGAATTCACATCTGCCTTCGGCAGGCATGGAGGAAGAAAAGAAGTGGGAGTTGACAAAACTCCTGGAATGCACGCATGCGTAGTAAAACATATCACATGTCTGCTTGATTATAAATACAATAAGCCTTAGAATGTACAACTGGCAATTATTCACATCAATTATTAATCTATTGGTTAATAACTAAATCCCCACAATATAAAATCCATGTTGATAATTTAATTTTATATGAAGACCTTATAGTAATATTACCTATATGTTGTTAAAATCTTTTATCAATATTACATCAAAGTCACAAATTATCCAAATCCTATACCAAGCAAATCTTATATATAAATAATAATTATTCAAATTATATATTATTACAACAATTAATCCATTTCATTCTTATTTTTTGTTTTTTCTCTGTTAGTACAAATATTTAAATCAATTACTTCAAAATTTAACTCAATACAACCAATCATACAACCAATCATAATCTAATGTAAAATTGATTAATCTATTTAAAAAACCTTTTAACTAAATAATTATATTAATTATTTATATCAAATTTTAACCCAATTAATTTTCTTGTCCCAATTAATTATAATATAGTAATTCTAAAAAGAAAAAGAAAAAAGAAATCTCTATAATATTCCACAGTCCATCATCCATTCTCTTTTGGTCTTTCAACTATTCCATTTTTGTAGGTATTGCTCTTCCGCTCCTATTTCCTTCACTTCTTTCTTTTTCTTTTATACCAATAGCTTCTTTTCCCCAAACTCCTTTTCTCTCTTTTAAATATATTATTTGTATGGGTCTACTTTCCATTCCTTTTGATCTGCTTCCCCTCTCGTTAAATTGTTTCCTCTGGTTCCAATATTCTCCTCTTGCTTTTTTTTGTCACAGTTTATCCCATCATAAGTCTCAATATAATCATCAGCCTGTTCTTCATTTTCAATGACTTTTTCCTTATTGTCACTGTAAATCCCAGTGTAATCATTATAGCCAATATGGTTATCACCATATCTTTCATTTTCAATATCTTTTTACTTTTTTGTCACTGTAAAACCCAGTGTAATCATCCATCTGTTTTTCCTCTTCAAATCTCCTCTTCTCTTTGCTCTCCTCTTGTTCTTCGTTCTCTTCATTTCCATTTCTTACTGTTGTTATTTCTAAAGATTCATTATAATCCAGCTTTTTCCCCATTTCCTTTCCACCTCCAATTTCCATAAAACATCTTTTTAAATCTTCACAAAGGTTTTTAAAAAGTCCAACCAACTTCTCATATACACACTCCTCCATGTCATCAAAATCACAATTCACAAACTCAAAAGTTAAGAATCAGTCCAGCTGTTAGCATTGACCTGCTTCCACAGCCTTTTGTAACATGTTCTTTTGGGTGGAAAATAATATTATCAATTTCCATTATAACAAGGCAGCTCTCTTTTGTAAGTAAATATCTATGTTTTAAATCCACATTGCTTTAAAAGTTATTTTCTTCAATTTCTTATTTTTCTATTCATTATCATTACACAGAGTTTATAGTCTTTTAAAAATTTCAGCCTGGCTCAATTCACTCAATTTTCCATTTGAGTCCAGAATCCATATAGTCTCTTTGTATTATCCAATCCAAACCAGTCCAAAATATATCTTCAGACACAATAGCACACTGTTTTGAGTTTTTTTTTTGTTTTTTCCAAACTCTAAAATAACTCTTTCTGTTCAAGGTCAGACTCAGATGTCAACATAAACAATTTTCCACAGTTTATTGTATTGTTTCTTCTAACCAGCAGATGGTGTTGTCTATTCCCAATGTCACGAATCTGCTTTCTTCTTACAAAATATATTTCTCTATATTTTAAATTCACATAGCATTATAAAGCATTCTCTTCAAGGTTTTATTTTTCAATTACTTTAATTTCACAAAATTGATTATATAAGCATCCTCAAAATTGGGCTTTTAATCCAGTTCCTTTTAATTACTCTATGATCCTTCCAATTGCTAGATAGCCGCTCTCTCCATTTTGATACACTTTTCTCTTCCGTTCAGTTTTAAATTTCTTCTTTTTAGTCAGAAAGTTGGCCAAACACTCACCAGCTTCTGCATTTCTCTCTCTCCAGTACTTACGCTTCAATCTTGTTACCCAGGTGACTCACAATCTTCGATCTATCCATCCGTTTGTGGCCGCCGAAGCTAATGATGACAAAGAGTCTGCCACAGCCACTGACTGAGAGGCTTATGTCGGCTCCCTGGGGGGTTTGTCACACACCCCAGTCCACCGTGGTGTCTCTGTTTACCCTCACCCCTCCAGGGCGGTTCTGACCCAGTATTAACTTATACCGGGTCTCCAGGCGGCTGGGATTCAGGATTCCCCAGCTGAGCGTGGGGAACTCTGTGCCACTCCGGCATTGGCCACGCCCCTTCACTTTCAGATTGTTGTTGACATCTTTAATGTATACCATTTATACATCCATTTTCATATTATTTAGTAATGAAAAAGAAGATAAATCAATAAACCAACCACAATTTTAAAAACTCAAAACATTCTGTAGAGATTCTCAGTCATCCAGGTCATGGTTGTCCCAAAGGTGCTTTTTCAGAATGCAACTGGACTTTCTTGTTTTTTCTTTTGAAGACATTTTGTTTCTCATCCAAGAAGCTTCTTCAGCTCTGATAGGATAATGGGGAATGAAAGGATTTATATTCCTTGCAGACAGCTGGTTATTTACATCCTCTTAATAAAAAGAACCAAGAGCACTTCTCAGGTTATCCTGAGGACACAGATAAACCTCCAGGTGCTTCAATTACCCTCTAAAAGGATGCAAATGACCAGCTGTCTGCAAGGAATATAAATCTATCCATTCCCCACTATCCTGTCAGAGCTGAAGAAGCTTCTTGGATGAGAAGTGAACATCTTCAAAAGAAAAAACAAGAAAGTCCAGTTGCCTTCTGAAAAAGTATCTTTGGGACATTCAGAAAACATTGTTTTGCATGGCACTGAAGTGGCAGCCCAGGAATAAACTTCAGTGATATGGAGAGAGAATTATTTGTCATGAAGAGAGAATTATTTGTCAAGTTTAGATTTGAACTTTTAGATACTAATGTTAAATTCGGCCGGTATCGGAAAATCCCGTATGACGAAAGAACATGTATATGTGGGGCAAACACTGTCGAGGATACGGCGCATATAATATTTGAATGTAGGATGTATGAGGAAGTAAGAAAACAATATCTGTCCCCAATTATAAATAAATTTTCCCACTGGAATGTAAGGCATAAATTAACATTTCTATTGAAGGCAGACTCTCCTCCCCTGGTAAGGGCTATCACTCGCTATCTTAATAGGATGACAGCAATACGAGCCAGCTACATTGAAAAGAATTTCATTGATTGTAAGAAAGATGAGCTGAGTTAGAGACGAGATATTTTATTTGGGTTATCTAGTTTTAGAAATTTAGTTATTGAATTTTGATATCGTTGAATTTTGATGTCATGTACCATATATATTTTTGTACGGTTGTTTCTGTACCTGTTTGTTCTGTTTTTCTTTTTTTGAAAAGGCCTTCGGGCTATTCAATAAATGTACTACTTAACTTCAGTGATGAAGTCAAAGAGCTCCCATCAAAGTGGCAAACTTTGGAGTCCCTAATTTTGTTTCATATTTGTAATGTGAAAGTTAGAAGAAATCATAAATCTCCGTGTAAGCAGTCATCTGTATATATTAGCTCATTTTTCCTTGAAGATCTACTTCTCCTTTTGAAACCACAGTCTTAGAGCAAAAGCAGAAGTTTTCATTAATAACTGAATCATCAGCCAGAGCTAATGTTATGCTACAAGAGTCATGACACACTATTTCTCACTTCACTGGAGCTGTGGGTAAACCTCAGTGTGTCCCCTGGGTCATTGCAACAGCCCTATGGATCATTGCAACACTAGGAGTATCTGTCTCTTGTTACTGGCCTTCTCACCCACTTTCCTTGTATAAATGAAAATTGGTCCAGTGGGCCAGGTGCCTCCATAACTGGAATCAGAATCAGAATCAGAATAGAATTGGAAGGGACCTTGGAGGTCTTCTAAGACGAACTGGTAGTAGTGGCGGCGGGAAGCTCCGCCCACCCACCCGGACATCATCACAGAAGATCTGCGCATGCGCAGAAGGTTCTGCGCATGCGCAGAAGCGCCGCACATGTTCACAGTTCCGAACCGGTAGCGAAGGTAAGTGAAACCCACGCCTGCCCTATACCATTTCAGATAAGTGACTGTCCAGTCTCTTCTTAAACCCCTCCAGTGATGAAGTACCCACAACATCTGAAGGCAAGCTGGTTAATTGTCCTCAGAGTTAGGAAGTTTCTCCTCAATTCCAAGTTGCTTCTTTCCTTGATTAGTTTCTATCCATTGTTTCTTGACTTACTTCCTGGTGCTTTGGAAAATAAATTGATCCCCTTTTCTTTATAGTAGCCCCTCAAATACTGGAATACTGCTATCATGTCCCACCTAGTCCTTCTTTTCTCTAGACTAGCCAAACCCAAATCCTGCAACTGTTCTTCATATGTTTTAGTTTCCAGGCTTTTAATCACCTTAGTTCCTCTTCTTTGCACTTTTTCCATGTGGTGACCAAAACTGGATGCAGTATTCCAGGTGTGATCTTACTAAGCTAAGGCTTTATAAAGTAGCACTAATACTTCACCCTTATCACCTCACGGTTGGATTATTACAACGCACTCTACATGGGACTACCCCTGAAGAGTGTTCGGAGACTACAATTGGTCCAGAATGCAGCCGCGCGAGTGGTTGTGGGTGCATCTAGGTACACCCACATTACACCAATCCTCCGCGAGCTGCACTGGCTTCCTATTGGTTTCCGGGCTCAATTCAAGGTGTTGGTTATTACCTTTAAAGCCCTACATGGCTCAGGGCCAGGTTATCTTCGAGACCGCCTTCTACCTCATAGTTCCCAGTGACCGGTAAGATCCCACAGAGTTGGTCTCCTCCAGGTCCCATCAGCTAAGCAGTGTTGGCTGGCGGGCCCGCGGGGAAGGGCCTTCTCTGTGGCTGCCCCGGCTCTCTGGAACCAACTACCCCCTGAGATCCGGACTGCCCCCACTCTATTGGCCTTCCAGAAAGCATTGAAGGCCTGGCTTTTCCGGCAGGCTTGGGGCCATTGATCTCACAATTTGCGAGGTCCAGCCTTGAATGATATGTATGTATGTGATTTTTAACTGTTTTTAACTCTTTTATGATGTTTCTAAATGTATTTTCTATATCCTGTTGTAAGCCGCCCAGAGTCCTTCGGGAGTTGGGCAGCATAGAAATACAATAAATTTAATTTAATTTAATTTAAATTAAATTAAATTTTGATTCTATGCCTGTGCTTATACAGCCAAGGATTGTATTAGCTTTTTTGGCTGCTGCCGCACACTGCTGGCTCGTGTTTAAGTTAAGTGTCCACTAAGACTCCAAGGTTTCTCTCTCAGTTACTGTTTTTGAGTCAAAATACAGAATAGAACACAGAACACAGAATAGCAGAGTTGGTAGATACCTTGGAGGTCTCTTAGTCCAACCCCTGCCCAAGCAGGAGACCCTATACCATTTCAGACAAATGGCTTTCCGATCTCTTCTTAAAGGTCTCCAGTGATGGGGCACTCACAACTTCTGGAGACAAGCAATTCCACTGTTTAATCGTTCCTACTGTCAGGAAATTTCTCAATTCTAGGCTGGATCTCTCTTTAATGATCTTCCACTGATTACTTCTTGTCCTGCCCTGGAGAATAGATAGAACTCCCCTATTCTACAAGTCTATTGTAAAATCAATCTTTCACAGCTGCAAGCAAAAAGCAAACAAAAGCCCAACACAATTGACAGGAAGATTTGACAAACTGCAATTGGTTTTCTGATTGGTGCTAATTTACTCACAAGTGAGGTAAATCTGCAACTTCTGGAGCCTCCCAGTTACCTGCAACCCTTGGTTACTTCTGTTCCCCCCCTTTGCCTGTCCTCTCCAGGTTGGCCAGAGGATGGGGAAAAATGTGAGGAAGATAAAGCTGGTGAACTCATTTTAAGTTAAGGGCAACTTTCAAAGGGAGAAGACTCATTTTGCACCCTGGCAACCCAAACTGGAAGTGAGTCGAAAGCATGACCATCAGCAGAGAAATGGAAGGCTGACTCAGCAGCGAGAGTTGGATAGCAAAGTAATCTTCCAGATCTCCTGCTCTGCCTAAAATGCTAAAGTACATGTCAGCCTAATTTCCTGACTACATCCTCTCTCTTGGGTCTGGACCAGAGGTGAAATCCAGCAGGTTCTGACAGGTTCTGGAGAACCAGTAGCGGAATTTTTGAGTAGTTTGGAGAACCGGCAAATACCACCTCTGGCTGGCCCCGGAGTGGGGTGGGAATGGAGATTTTGCAGTATCCTTCCCCTGCCACGCCCACCAAGCCATGCCCACAGAACCGGTAGTAAAAAAAAATTGGATTTCACCACTGGTCTGGACCCAGAGAAATATGTTTTGAAACCTCAAGGTAGGCTTAGCTGACCAACTTCATTGATCAGCTGTCATTCTTGTACTCCAGCACATGTTAATCTGGTAATAATCACTGCTTTTTTTTGTTGCTCAGAAACAGATGCTGCTAGTGGCAACAGCTAAGAAAATCAAAAGACAAGAAGATTTAACAGATTAACAGAGTTGGAAGGGACCTTGCAGGTCATCTAGTCCAACCCCCTGCCGAAGCAGGAGACCCTACATCTGCCTCTACCTAGGATCAAACTCACAACTGCCTGATTATGAGGCAAGAGGGTACCTCTAGGCCACAGAGGGTACAAGAAGTATCAGAACCATACAAAGTGTAAGGGTTGCCACTCCGTCTACTTAGAAAAGTACGAACTTCTGAGCCGAGTTGTTAGAGGTGAGAATAAATCTCACATAGAGGCGATGTTTGATCTTTCTCTCGGAGCTCAGACATTTAGAAATGAAACCGAAGTTAAAGTCTAATAAAATATTTATTTCGGTACAAAAACAATAAATTCTGAATAATTACATTCTTGCTAATTAAATGCGACCGCTCCCAGTCAGAGCCAAACCACAAGAAGAAGAATGGAGAATCAGGAATGCACATATGCGCACAAGATCACATCACGTGTCCTGCTTGTAATGGAATGTACCATAATATTAGGATAGGGGTGCATCACCCTCCATATACATACAACTGACAATATTCACTACGTGACACGAGTAGATCAAAAGGATTCTTTATTCTAAGTAGATGTGAAAGCATTCCATTCAAAGCAAGGTCTGAATACCCTTAGGCAAAGCAGGTACTGTTAAACCTTAGGAACCCCTCCCCATTAGCCAGACTGCAAAAGCTTGGCCAATACACACGTGTGAAAATCCACTGCTCTGGGAACCGGATAAGCATATGTTCCCCCAGAGCCTCTTCCGTTTAAACTAACCCACATTGCCCCCCCCCCCATAAACCCTGTCCCAAGATGAAGAGATTTCAAGATGCCTGGCGCCAGAATGTGTGTTGTAAACATCAGTTGATCCAAGCAATGCTGATAAATCAAACTCAAGACCCCCCCCCCCTTCTCTCACTGAATGGCAGAGTCACTCTTTTGGGATTCTGACACAAAGCATGCAAAGAATCCAACTCAGTCTTTGCACAAATCAACTCCAATGTGGAAGTCAACTCAAATGAAGACAGCATAATTTGTCTTAGAGCAGCTGACTTTCCCAGAGGGATTATCTCCAACTTCCCATCAGGATGGGGGAAAGGATCAGTTTCTTTGGAGGGATTCTAATTGTTAAGTTCCGGTACTGAAGAGGCGGGAGACAGTAGTGTGACTAACAGCTCTTTATTCAAGTATTGTCAGAATCCAGCAAGGAACCAGCCGGTCAGCTCTCTCTTAAATAGAAGGCTGCCGGCTGGTTCAACCAATCAGCGATCTCCATTTTCCCGCTCTGCAAAGCGGACCTTGGTGTAAGCAGTTAACTTAAATTCAAACTTCAATACATAACACCCCTCCCCATTTGGTTTAGTCCAACACATTTGCATACGTAATCCTTTAGGTATGCGGGGTGTTGGGGTACCCTAGTTGACCTGCGCAGTTCAGTTTGGGCGTTGGCTTTGGCTGGAGAGGACAGGCTTTCGTTCTCTGGCCCTGCCTGTGGAACCTCCTGGGATGGCCTGGGAGGGGTTGAAGACTCTACGGAAACCGGCTCCTGGCCATCGATGGGTGGTGACTCTGGCTCTTCAAATAAGTGTTTCGGTTCCCTCGGATTAGGTGTAGGGAAATCATCATTAGTATGCTATGTCCACAGCATTTCGCTGGTCCACTAATTTAGTTATTTCAAAGAATGAAATAAGATTTGTTTGGCATGATCCATTTTTGACAAACCCGCATTGGTACTGGTTATAACTTTGCTTGCTCCTAGGCTTTTCTCCCAGATGAAACGAAAAGGTTATCTCTCTGTGCATGAGATAAAATTTTGGAGGGACCCTATTGTTCCCTCAGACGAATGCTCTTTCAACATTTTGTGCCGTGAATGTGATTTGGATGCCTTGGAAGTGAACTTGTCTCTTTGCTTGTCAGAAGAAAAACAGAAATAAGTGTCTTGGCCAAAGCAAAGCAGCATTGCTGAAGGGTCCCTGGCCTCTTTTGCAACCCGACAGAAGCCGAGGCAGATCCTCTTCCCCAGAGCACAGGGGTTACAGCAGCACAGATTGGAAAGCAGTCCTGTAGCTGCCAGGAAGCCCCACAGCCGAATCCCACCAGGCTTCCTCCTCTTTCAAGCCTCCACAGGAAGTTGGAAGGTGTCAGAATCCAGTGACTCTGCCATTCAAAAAGAGAAGGGGGGTCTTGAGTTTGATTTATCAACATTGCTTGGATCAACTGACGTTTACAACATATATCCTGGCACCAGGCATCTGGAACCTCTTTATCTTAGGATAGGATTTATGAGGAGCAATGTGAGTTAGTTTGAATGGAAAGGGCTCTGTGGAAACATACACTCATCCAGATTCCCAGAGCAGAGAACTTTCACACCTTGTGTATTGGTCAGGATTTGCATTCTGCCTAATGGGGAGGGGCTCTAAGGTTTAAATGTACTTGCTTTGCCTAAGGGTATTTAGATCTTGTTTTGAATGGATGGGTTGTTATTTCAATTGCTAATAAAGGAATCCTTTTGAACTATCTGGCTCAGAAGTTCGTACTTTGTAAGTGAATGGAGAGACAATCCTTACAGGAGACAATCGCGGCTCCTTCCATTGAGTCCTTTAATTTACCCACTCACCGTGCTACATGGACTCCACTTCTTCGCTAACTACCCTCTAAAATGTTAGGAGAAAAGTGGCAGGAACCTCCTTTTGGTGTGGGGTGGCTTTCATTTCCTCAAGGAAATCTGAGGCTCCATGGCAGGTGACACTGAGGCAAATGATGGATCAGGACACCCACTCTTACACTTTCCTAAGCCCTCATGGAAGCATTCTATTTATTTATTTATGTAGAAAATTTATATTGCCGCCTACTCGCACACGGCGACTCAAGGCAGCTTACAAGGATGTAAAAAACACCATATAAAAGAAATAAAAATAATAAAAAGAAAAATAATAAAATAGCCTCCCACCCTGGCGACAACACACATTCACACTAGCCATTTAATGGGATCCACTCCGCTCTGGAGTCCCCAGGCCTGCTGGCAGAACCACATCTTCAGGGCCTTTTGAAAGTGTGTCAAAGTGGAGGGAATGATGTTCCAGAGAGAGGGAGCTACCACAGAGAAGGCCCTTCTTCTGGGTCCCACCAAAATGTATCTCCTTAGGGGAGGGACCCACTATATTCCTTGCCTCCCCGCTCTAGTGGGTTGGGTAGATGTGACCGGCAAGAGACAGTCCCTCAGATAACCTGGTCCCAAGTCATGAAGGGCTTTAAAGGTAACAACCAGCACCTTGAATTGCACCCAGAAGCAAATCGGCAACCAATGCAGTTCCCACAGGTGATAAATGTGCACACTGAGGTCTGCACAAAACCATGCGGGCTGCTGCATTTTGCACCTACTGGGGCTTCCAGATGCTTTTCAGGGGCAGCCCCATGTAGAGCACGTTGCAATAGTCAAGACGGGAGGTGACTAGAACATGAGTGACTGTGAGTAGGGATTGTTGGTCCAGGAAAGGGCATAATTGGCGCACAACCCGCAGTTGCGCAAAGGCTCCGCCACTTGCTCTTCAAGCAGGAGTCATGATTCCAGGAGAACCCCCAGGTTACGCACAGGGTCTGTTTGGGGCAGTGCCACCCCATCCAAGACCAAAGGTGGCAATTCTCCATGGACCAAAAACCCCCAAACCCAGAACCACTTGGTTTTGTCAGGGTTTAGTTTCAATCCGTTGCTGCAGCGCTGGCCGGAATCACCCACAGCCTGAAATGCAATGCTCTTTTTTTGCCTCCGCAATCACTTTTCTATCCATTTCTCTTTTCTCTCCATTCCAAAAACAGGGCATGCGGAAGCAAAAAAAGAGCATTGCGTTTCAGGCGGTGGGTGATTCCGGCCAGCGCTGCAGCCTGAAAACACTTCCCTCCCTGATTCCAAAAAGGGGGCATGACACCACTGCCGCCTGCCGCCCGAAACGCGATGCTCTGTTTTGATCTCCGCACGATCCGTTTTTGTAATGGGGAGGAAAGTGATTGACTTGAGTACACAAAGCCAAGGTATTGAAATAACTTGGGTCTTCCGGCACAAACTGCCCAGCAATTCAGCACACATCACCACCAAAATCAATAAATAAAAATCTCCAAATCAAGGTCTCAAGAAACCCGATTTGAGGAATCAGGAGGGAGAATCATGAATCTGTGTGGCTCTTGTGTCACTTGGGAGTCGCCATGCCGCCATGCCTTATGCCTCCTAGGCAGAGGCAGAATTGTTTTTTTCTTGTTTTGCTCTCCCAAAATTAAGGTGCGTCTTATATTCCGGTGCGTCTTATACTCAGAAAAATACAGTAGGTGTAAAATACAGGTGCTTGCGCGCGTAGTCCGTAGGATCCTGTCCACTTCCTCAGGAGCGAGTGTCAAACTGTTCCCAGATAACAGGGCAAGAACCTGCCTAAGGGGCCACCACCAGACAAGCAACCATGCCAGCATCTAACTGGGAACAAAGCCGAGCAATTTTGTCTTCCAGAAAATCTGCAAATTCCTCAGCATGCCCCTTATTTATTTATTTATTTATTTATTTATTTATTTATTTATTTATTTATTTATTTATTTATTTATTTATTTATTTATTTAGGTGTTCTTATATGCCGCCCAACTCCCGAAGGACTCAGGGCGGCGTACAACAGAAAAAATACAAGACACCAGTTCATAAAAATCACATTAAAAAGAGATATAAAAATTAAAAACACAATATTTAAAAAAACATCCAAGACCCATTCAACAACCATACATACTTGGGGGTGAGCTCGAGTGGATTAAGCTCTACCCCCAGCCTGCAGGAAAAGCCATGTCTTGACAGCTTTTCGGAAGGCCAGCAGAGTGGGGATAATTCGGGTCTCTGGGGGAAGTTGGTTTCAGAGCACGGGGCCTGCCACAGAGAAGGCTCTCCCCGTAGGGCCCGCCAGGTGGCATTGCTTGGCCGACGGGACCTGGAGGAGGCCGACTCTGTGGGCCCTAACCGGTCAAAGGGAAGTGTGAGGCAGAATGCGGTCCCGGAGATAACCTGGTCCTAAGCCATGAAGGGCTTTAAAGATGGTGACCAACACCTTGAATTGGACCCGGAGACCGATGGGCAACCAATGCAGCTGGACCTCAGTCTCCTCCTTCCCTAGGAGGAGGTGGCTCACCTTAAAGAGGGTTGCTGGTCGGTTATCTGAAGATGCAATTAGTGCATAGAAATATTTACACTTTGCCACATGAATCGCCACGAGGTAGGCCTTACTAGCAGCTCTTACCTGGTCGAGTTCATCCCTTGTCTTCCGCCAGCGGTGCTCTACACGTCTCTTCATCAGTTTCATCCCTCTCAGTTCCTATATATACCATGGAGGACAGAGAGGTCTACAGGTGAGGAGAGGTCGCATGGGCGCAACCCTATACAGAGCCTCAGTCACCTTCCTTTTTTTTTTTACAATTTTTTTTATTTCATTTCACATCTTTACATCACAAATATACAATTTCATTTTCTCAATAATAATACAATACTCTTATACATATTTTCTATTTCATTAAAGCAATTATTTTTTATACCATCGATACTGCTTTTTTGCCATCCCTTACTCCTTGTTTCCCACAACCCCTCTCCCTCTTCTCCTCCCTCTTACTTTCCTTTCCCTCCCTTCCGTCCTTCTCTACATCCCTTTCCTCTCTCCTACTGCTCTCCTCTTCCCTTCTCTCCTATCCTCTTTCCCCCTCCTTAACCTCCTCTCCTCTCCCTTTCTTCTTTCCTCCTCCTCCTCCTCTTTCTCTATTGTTGTGTTCTTTTATTTTAATAGATCTCAGGATGGTCTTCCAGCAGTCTCGATTCATCATTTGTTTAACGCCTCTTTTCTATTTCTTTCACATTTTTCACTTATTAACATATTCTATTTTTAATGTATATTTGCCTAGTATACTTTGTCTATATTTCCCTTCCCCTGCCCTCTTTCATTTCAAGTGTGTCACCTGGGTTTCTCTTTCATTCTTATTTCCTCTCTATTCATTCATATTTTTTCCCCAACCATTCGTAAAATACGACGATTCCTCTTTATCTTTTAGTCTGTTAATCTGTTCATTTCTGCGCAGTCTAAATTTTTTTAAATTATCTGTCCTTCTTCAGGTGTATTTGCTGCTTTCCAATTTTGTGCAAATACTATTCTCGCTGAGTTTACTATATGTAGAATGTTTTCCCATTCTTCTGCCTTTTAATTCCTTCTATCACTTCCATCGTTATTCTCTCTTCTAGTCTTTTTTTTAAAGTTCTCCAGTATTTTGGGTATTTCAGCTCTTTCCAAATATTGCTTTATCTTTTCATCTTCTACTACTTCTTGTTGATATAGTTGCTTATAGTAATTTTCCACTATTTTCTTCTTTTCTTTATTTTGATAATATATCTTTCCTTCAGCGTCTATCAATTGATTAATTAACTTCTGTTCTTTTTCTTTCTTCATTTTATAAGTCAACCAACGCCTTGGTTTATTCGCATTTTCAAAAAAGTTTTGTTTCATTGATTTTATTTTATAAGCTAATTCCTCTTTTTCTATTATATTTATTTTGTGTCTTTGTAAGTCCATTTTTCTTTAATCATTTTATCTTGTGGATTTCTTTGTAATTCTGTTTCTAATTTTTTCAACAACTCCTCCAACTTACTTTGTTTCTGTCTTATCTGTTTTGGTTTTCCTAAACAAGTCATTGTTAAACCTCTAATATATGCTTTACAGGTGTCCCATGGATTTTGTAGTGATGTATCTTTTTTACTTTCTTTAAAGAAAATGTTCAATTCCTTTTCTATGTATAATTGAAAATTCTTTTCGTTTAATAGTCTCGAATTTAATGTCCATCTTGTTCTTTTTCTCTGTCCTTTCCATGTCATTGTTATCGGGTTGTGGTCCGCCCAAATATTTGTTTCAATATCCATTGTCTGTACTTCAGTTAATAATTCTTCTGACATCCACCTCATATCTATTCTTGACCACGACATATGCCTATTTGAATAGAAAGTATATTGTTTTTCTTTAGGGTATCTTTTCCATGCGTCTTGCAGGCTCAGCTCCTGTGTCATTGTAGAAAATGCTTTTGGAAGCTTTCTTTTCAGTCTTGTTCGTTTTTGTAGATTTAAAGCCCAATTTCTTGTCCACTATCACATTGAAATCTCCCAGTACACATATATCCTCATATTCATATTCTATTATTTTTCTATGCAGTTTCCCATAGAATTCTTCTTGATTGTCATTTGGTGCATAAATTGCCACTAACAATATTTTCTTATAGTTCAACCCTAACCCTAACCCTCAGTCACCTTCCTATTCCAAACAGTGACTAAATGCTCAGCTGGACTGCAGTTATAACACCCAGTTTCTTCTGGAACTCATCTGGGTCCACTAGTCGATGGGGATGGATCAATCTAATCTATGCATTATCATTACTATTATTATTGCTGCTGTTATAATAGCTGTATTTTTCCAGTTTTCAAAACCATCAGAGGTTTAAACATCAGACCAGACACTCATCACGTCGATCCCATCTCTACTCTCTCTACCAGAATGTTTCTGAACCTTGGCAGTTTGAAGATGTGTGGACTTCAACTCCTAGAATTCCCCAGCCAGCGTTGCTGGCTGTGGAATTCTGGGAGTTGAAGTCCACACATCTTCAAACTGCCAAGGTTCAGAAACACTGCTCTACCAACATAGTTCTCTCTCTGCCCATAGCTCTTAGGGACTCAGGGCACCCAACCTTGCTCTGAAATAAGCCACCTTTTAATGCACAGAGATACGTCCGTCCTATAAGGACCAGCTCTAGAACAATGTGAATCAAAACAAGGGAGGCACTGAAGCCTCTTATTTTGTACCTGCCCAACTTTTTTTAAAAAAATGTTGGTATTTAATTTAAAGTTGGTTTTGCAATTCTTTTGTTGTGGCCTAAACATTTGTAGTCATCTTCAAGCTGTAGGAGTCCATTAAAAAGAGAGGTGGTTTTTAAATACAATATCTACACAAAGCTGTCTGGGTGACTTTGTGCCATCACCAGAAGATGCCGAGTTCTAGTCCTGCCTTAGGAATGAAAGCTGTCTGGTTGATTTTGAACCAATCCCTCTCCCAGCTCAACCTACCAGGGTTGCTATGGTGAAAACATGCTTGAGTTACTTATAAAGTAATAAAAATGTAATCAATCAATTGAATTGGATGCTAACCGTGAGTCATCTTTTGAAGCTCAATCAAAACTGCAGGAAAGGGTGTGACCTTAGCAGAATTTAAGTCTTTCTCAACTATTCCATGCCTGCTCTTTGGCAATGGTGCAACACAGCTGACTCACGTTCGGTTCATGACTGATGGGAATCCCAACATTGCATGTGCACCACTGGCAAAACAGGTACCCTGCATCCAAAAGTTACGTTACCCAAGTGTAGAACTTCCCATTTGCCCATGATGAATGTCATTCTTGTTTCCCATCCTATCACTCTTGCAATCACGAAGGGTCCTCTAGAATATGGATAATCTGGATCTGTGGCAGACGGGATTTAGGATCCGGTCTGGGACAGGAACTCTATGAGCTATTCTCATGTCCACTTGTGACAAGACCTGGGAGTATGACCATTCTTCTCAAGCCTAGTATCCTTGTGGACCATCTACAATGTTATGGTGGTTCTTTTTCTTAATGGATAGGTCCTGTGAGTAGGGAGATGGAGAACATTTGGACCTTGAGCAAATCTGCTCTAGGATGCCCATGATTTGGTATTTTCTGTTTAATCCTATTTAGTATCTACATGAGGCTGCTGGGACAGATCATATGTCAATTCAGGGTAAGGTAAGATCAATAAGCAGATGATACCCAGCTGCACACCACTATCTGAGGTCCTGTAAGAAATGTATGAGAACATTTTACCTGAAGACTATCAGGGCTTGGTTGGGAGAAACCCAAGGTCTTTTCCAGGACAAGACAGAGGCCTGCTGATTCTAGGATAGAGCCTACGTCGATTCTCTCCTCCATGGGGGTTGCGCTTGCCCAGAGACAGCAGGCCTAATGGTTCTTCTACATTCACAGCTCCTGCTGGATATACTAGTAACATGCATGACCCAGAGAGCCTCTGCTCAACTTCCATTGGTGCAGCCTTATCTTAAACAGACTGAGTTGACATCAGTCACTCATTTCCTCAGCTTCACTCGTCATCCAGCTCATACCATCGAGAACACGGGGAGCTGGGCATCTGAGCAAGCAAATTCAGATCTCCTGGTCCAATAAAATTGGGGTTTAATTACGTAAACCACTTCTTCTTGCTTATGTAGTGCAGCCGTGGTGATGGGAAGTTTACAAATTTTGGCACCGAGAAACTCAGGGAAGTGCTCCTGGGCTTGGAGCAGACGGTTCAAAACCAGTGAAATGTTTAGTTTTCATAATCATTCACTTTCCCAATGTTCACTTTTGAAACAAAGTACCAAAATACTGTGCAGTTTTTCATTACAGCTAGTCCTCAAATTATGACTGTAATGGAGCTTGCCTATTATAGTCATACGTTGTGACAGTCATAATGTATCACATGACCAACCTGATTTTACAACGTTTGGCATCAGTCTTAACCAAACTCTGTTTGCTATGGGATGTTTTTGCCAAAAAGCAGAAGTGCCGGATTTTGTTATAAACTGGCCGTGTGAATGTGGGACGCTGCAAATCACTGTAAACATGAGCCAGTTGCCAAGCATCAAAATGCAGTCATGTGACGTGCCTGTGTGGGTGTGTGCTGGCTATCAGAACTTCGGAACCAGTCCGTAAGAACCTTTTTTGAACAAAATATTAATATTCAAATATATTAAAAAGAAACTTTTGGGGCGGTCCGTCATAACTTCAATCTAAGCAACCAGTCATAAATTGAGAATTATCTCTATCCATGAAATCAAGAGGCAAAAGCCCGAAGTCAATTTTTCAGACAAACAAGTTATTTTAAAAGGAAGCCTTCATTTTGAAGGCAAGTATGTGATGTTACCATTACACCATTTACAGGACAGCTAAGGTGGAAATGGCTCCAATCTCCATGGTTCTGCCCATGGAAGATGTGGAATTAAAGAGCTGGCGTTCATGCCGCTTGCTGGGATGATTTTTGGATTTGGCCACCATATTTTGTTTATGGGCAAAGGGCTAAAGAAGTTCAGGAGATGTCCTGCCCATCCAGAAAATATCTTTCTATATATCTCAACATGCCAAATGGCCTCATAATTCTGCTTTTGAAGACAAAGGGCAAAGGGAAATCTACAGTCTGGGTGAAAATCGCTGGAACCAACAAACTCCATGAGCATCAGGTTCCAAACCTCGGAAGTGCACCTGCCGGAGGTACCTGGACAAAACAGGTTATCCACATCCTCTGTGTTCAAGCCTATGCAAGCAAATTTTGACTTAAAGAGCAAAGGTGGCTTTGATGATACTTCTTCTTGGATAATGCCATTATTTACTGGTGGCAAAGCCATCTTAGGAACTGAAGGTTTGACATGCAATGTGCATCAGAAACAAGCGTTTTGCAAAGTATCTAAATATGCAGCAGGTACACATACTAGCATTATTTTAAAATAAATGTTAAAATATATTGTTTGCCATAGGAAACAGAAGTTACTTACAATAATAATTAGAGGGAGAACTTAAAGGTAAAGAATACATAAAAGGTGACATAGATGAAGACAAAGTCGGAGTAGTGAGGACTGAGGCAAAAGTTTGGAGCAAAGAAAGATTACAGTTACAAAAAAACCCAACATAATTCTAACATACTTGCTATCTCCAACACAACCGTTCAGGAAGAAAAATAAATGTATTATGATAATATTGACTATCATGGGATATAGTATACCCTATCATGGGATCACACAACCTGAAACCCCTATGCAAATTTTACTCTAAGATATAAACATTAATCTTATTTATAGCATATTTGTGTATAAAATAGTTCAAAAGCAGATTTGAAATTTGCTATTTTTTGCTTTTGCTTTAAAAAAAATCAGTGCAATTTGGAACTTCAGCCTTGCAGCTGCCTTCCTAACACTACATTCTTGGGGTAAAAATAGCTTTCGTTTGTGGAGAAAATTCAGCCACAGAAAGTAAGAGAAGCAGAACTGCGACCTGCAGTGGTTCTTGAATCTTTTTCCACAGAAAAGATGCTGTTTTGTGAAAGTACTTGTCAGCAGTTCAACTTGTTTCTATTTCTGAGGCCTCCTCTATGAAATTTGCAACTGGGCTGAGAAGCAGAAGAGGAAAGAGTTTATATTCGCCATTCATGTCTTCTGAGAGAAGGGGCTGATCCAGGGGCTCCAGCGGAGCGGCTCCAGCTGTTTGGCTTCCTGGGCTGGTGACTCGCTGCGCTGCTTCGTTGCTTTCCATGGAACCCAGCAGATCCCCTCCGGCGTTCCCCAGGTGGTGGTCTTCCTCACTGGAAGGCGGTTCTTCAAACAGTGAAAGCAAAGGGTTCCCCCGATACTGAATCAGCTGCATGTCTGGGGGGGGGGAGAGGAGGAATAGCTAGTTAATAAATAGTTACCGTATTTTTCAGAGTATAAGACGCACCTTAGTTTTTGGGGAGGAAAATAGGGGGAAAAATCTGCCTACCAGGTATTCATCTGGCTAGCGTCCTTAGTCTGGTCAGCTTCAGCACATTATTTTATCCCCCGGTTAGGACTTAAAAAAACCTTCTTCTGAGAGAGTAACAATGAAAGAGCCTGCAAGCCAGTAAGAGCTGGGAAGATAGTTAGCACCTGATTAGGGCTAGAAAAAATCTTCTTTGGAGCAAGTAGAGCAATGAAAAAAAAACCTGCAAAGACTTAGGGCTGGAAAAACATTCTTTGGAGAGAGTAACAATGAAAAAGCCTGCAAGGTAAGAGCTGGGAAGATTGTTAGCACCTAGTTACGGCTGGGGGAAAAAAGCTTCGGAAAAGCTACATTCGGAGTATAAGACGCACCCAAATTTTCAGCCACTTTTAGGGAGGAAAAAGGTGCGTCTTATATTCCGAAAAATACGGTAATAGCTAAGCTAAATGCTGGTCCTGGCATGTGGAGAGTCCTGGGAGGAACAAGGGGCCCCCTGCCCATCCAAGCAGAGCGCAGACAAGATCCCAGAGGAGGGAACCTTCAAGCAGAAGCTCAGCCGTCTGAGTCACACCACAGGCTGCAACAAGGATGAAACATGGAACCATTAAGGCCTGCAGGACAGGCCCTGCCTGTCGCTCTTAGAGAAGAACCAACAGAAGCCCCCAGCTGGTTACAGGAACAGCAATAAATAGACTTCACCTTCCATATCTGACTTCTTGTCTGGACAAACTAGAATCACTTCCAAGTGTATCATTGCCGAGGTGGCGCAGTGGTTAAAAGCAGCACTGCGACCTTCAGCTAATTGCTAGTTCAGCAGTTCAGCTGTTCAAATCTCACCGGCTCAAGGTTGACTCAGCCTTCCATCCTTCCGAGGTCGGTAAAATGAGAACCCAGATTGTTGGGGGCAATATAAATAAACATTGCTTACTGGTGTAAACCGCTTAGAGAGTGCTTGCACTGTGAGGCGGTATATAAATCTCACAAAATAAATAAATAATAAATAAATAAATATGCTGAACTCTGTAAACCGCTTAGAGAGGGCTGTAAAGCACTATGAAGCGGTATATAAGTCTAAGTGCTATTGCTATTGCCGTTAGTATTCCTTCAATGTACTGTTATTTAGCAACAAAAGTCAATTTACTAGCAGTGCAATTAAAAAAAATTAACAGCCAACTCAGCACTGACTCTCTTCCAAACAAAAGGCCAAAGTCTAGAAATAGGAAGTTGGTCGAAGGGGATGCTGTCACCACCACCAAGATTGGGGGAGGGGGGTCCACGGGGCATGGTAAGGAAATCAAAAACTCTGCCCCCCCCCAAAAAAAAAACAAACTGGCAATTTCAATCTCACTCTGGGGCTACCATCTTGTCTTTGAAAAGTATTTCCTGTGAAGATCCCTCCTCGGGTGCCAATCCCCTCAATTTCCAGCCCCACAGAAGAGGCCTCGGACTCAGATACGTAAAGGATTTCAAGGGCTGGGAAAGTGAAAGCCGGACGGTGAGGTCAAAAACACAAACAGAGCTGATGGGGGATTCCTGCGCAGTCCACTCAGCCCTCCGGCATCAGAGTTGCCTTTAAAAACAGGATTGTACTTCAGAAAAGAAAGTCACAACCTTCGTTGCACAAGTCCGATTCCTCTCTTCCTCTCTCTGCACTCCAAATGTTGTGTAAGAAGCACAAAAGGACTCCATCGCTTATAACCCAAATAAAATTTCAAACTAGAACAAGATGCTAAGAATAAAGTTTTGTATGGAGCAGTGCATGAAAGCCAGTGAGCCAGGGGCAGATTCGGGCCCTTCTGGGGCAGCTCTTCCCAACTGGATGCTCTCAAATGGATTGGAGTCTGACATTCCAAATTCCTAGCCCCTTTGAGCCACGTGGGCTCAAGATTATGGAAGGTGACGTCCAGGTCATCTGGAGGACACCAACTCCTATGGAACAGATGTTGTAAGCCACACAAGACCCGAAAGGAACGTTCCCTCCAAATGGATCCACCCCTGCTTAGCTTCTCTAGACTGATTTGGTAAAACAATTCCCAATTTCTTCCCCTGCTCACCATTCTTCCCTGAGATTTCCTCATCCGTTATCCCGTCTGTGTCTAAATTTGCTGGTAAGTCTTCTGTCTAAAAAAAGGAAACAAAATGCACAGAAAAATATTTTTAGAATATTTGTTTTAAATGCTACGGTACCTTTTTTTAAAACACAAAGACAAGAGAGCCAACTGTATCCTCATCAGTTTAATTGTGTCTCCTGTCTTCCCTTTAACCAGCTTATCACTCTGGCTATAATAGCCTAGCCAGGACTTTGCTTCCCCAGCTTCAATTGGTAATGCTCAACTTAAAGCATCGTTGCTTCACACAAGTGCCCTGGCTGACAGTGTATCTCGGTGTTTGCTTTTTATCTATTCTACAGCTGGTCAATAGAAATATTTAAAGATGTTTGTTTTGGTATTTCTGCTCCAACTGAGTGCTGCAATTTTTTTTTAAAAAAAATAAGGATATAAGCATAAAAATAATTCTAGTAAACTATACTTTTATGTGCATCACACGAAAGATGAACACTGCAAGCACCTGACAGCTTACATTTCATTTCGGGACTCTCTACTGAAACATACCATCTTGGCTAGCCACCCCGTCTCTGCAGGAAGCCAGGACAGTCTGCCTGCAGAGCACAAGCTCTGGAAACAGAGGGCATCTGGGCCTCAGCCTTCTAGACTCATTCAGAAGCAAAAGACCCCACATCCCACTCCCATTTCCTCCTAGGAGACCTGTGTGCGGCACAGGTCCAACACAGTCCTTCTGGGCGCCACTTACAAAGTCCAGGTCGTTGGTGGAAGCTACCAGAGTTTTACTCCAAATTAGCAGAATCCAAACCATCCTGAAAAAAGGAGCTAACTTGAAAAGAAAATTGTGTGGATTTTCTTCTAAGTGCTCAGTTGACCAAAGAATTTAGATTTGGCAGAGGTCTCTTTTATCACAATATAATTTAAAACTATTTAACCTGAACCTTTTTATTAGGGAGGCTGTTCTGATCATAGAGTACAGCAAGTCTTGCAGAACACAGAATTAGAGCTGAATGGCCTAAGAAAAAAGCTTCCAGGCTTATCTGCCCGAGTCCAAGCCTTTAACTACCCAAATGTTATCAGAAAAAAACTAGCAAGCCAGGCCTTGGAAAACGCCACTAATAAACAGAGAAGAGAAACCAGAGATTAAAGCCCAAGAAAGTCAGGCAAAGTCCCAACAAAACACACGCTGCTTTCAAAAGGGCTTCTTTGGTGCAAAACTCCCTCTAATGGCAAAATCGCTCCTGACTCCTCAATGGCCTAACATAAACTGAACAGGACCTTTTGAGCAAGGGGAGGAATCGGCACCACCACATCAGCCACAAGCTGGCTCTGCAATATCGTCAGGAGCATCCACTCACAATAGGCATCAATTCTAATCCGAGGGGAGGCTGAGGAACCTGAGCTACCTACAAGTTGGCTCTATGGCTTCTGAAGGGAGGTGGGAAAGAGAGCAGGGGCACAACCGGTGAATCCATGTTGTGGGCTGGAAGTGACAGGGGGGAAAACGGTTTATTTACTTTATTTATTTATTTATTCAGTGCTCTTATATGCCGCCCTACTCCCTGGGGACTCCCTGGGGACGGCGTACAACATTTTAAAGAACAGCTAAACAATCTACTTTAAAACAATTTAAAATATATTTAAAAGGAACAAACAAGGCATACATACGTGGGGGGTACCAGAATGAAAATCATCTCAACACCCCGCCTGCAGGAAGAGCCATGTCTTGACAGCTTTCCGGAAGGCCAGCAGGGTGGGGATAATTCAGTTCTCTGGGGGAAGTTGGTTCCAGAGCATGGGGCCCCCACAGAGAAGGCCCTCCCCCTAGGCCCTGCCAGCCAACATTGTTTGGTTGACGGGACCTGGAGGAGACCCACTCTGTGGGACCTAACCGGTCGAAGGGAAGTATGAGGTAGGATGCGGTCCCAGAGATAGCCTGGTCCTAAGCCATGTAGGGCTTTAAAGATGATGACCAACACCTTGAATTGTACCCGGAGACCAATGGGCAGCCAATGCAGCTGGCGGAGTATGGGTGTTACGTGGGTGAACCTTGACACACCCACCATAGCATGCGCAGCCACATTTTGCACCAGTTGAAGTCTCCGAATACTCTTCAAGGGCAGCCCCATGTAGAGTGCTTGAATATTTCTTACTCTTGACTTTTTGAAAGGAAGGACAGAACTAGCATTCCTCAGCCTCCGTGGGAATGACGGAAGCAGTAGTTCGTCTATCTAAACAGCACCATGCTGGAAAAGCTAAAAAAAGTCTTTTCAGAAGCTCAGCCAGCAATATTGATAGCACGAATGCCATTTGGGAAATTGATTTACTTATTAAATTTATTTCCCGCCCATCTCTCTGCGAGGCAACTCTGGGTGACTTACAACACCAAAGCTGCTTTTCATTGAACTCAGTGGCCTGAAAGGACGGGCTCCTGGGGCAAAGGTTGCTTACCTACAGTTCATTCATCATTTTTCCTACAGGTCCATGGTCTGAAGAAAGTGACTGTGGGTAGCTGGATATTTTATGTCCTCCAGGACAGGGAGGGCAGCCGTTCTGATGGGCATCCCTCCCCCAATGCAGAAGTCAGATCTGGGAGCCCCATTTAACAGTGGACAATCAAGCTGTGGATTTGCCCCGTAGCTTTATTTTATGACTGAGTGGGGGTTTTTTCTCCTTAAAAAAAGAGAATAAGTAAGGAGAGGAAAGAGGAAAATGTCTCCCAAGATCTTCAGCAACCCTTCAGTACCCACCTTTATTCTTTCTCCACTGGGCAGGTTCTTAAGCTGACTAAAATTGTCCAGAAAGCAGGTTTATACCAAATATGTAAACCAGTTTGAAATAGTTCAATTATTGTAATCTGCTGAAAAGAAGTATAACTCCACTAAAAAAAGCTAACGTGTGTGTGCATGCATGTGTGAATGAGAGAGGGGGGGGTGATCTGTATCTGCTAACCTTCTTCACTTATTGCTCTTGCTCTCTTTTTCTACTCTCTACTCCATTCACCTGGCAAAGGCATTCCTGAAATTCAACTGTGCAGGGTCCAGCGTTTTCTAAGCAACTTTGCTGATCAGAAAGAAACGCACTCTGGTACCTTCAGTTCGAAGAGTGCCCCCCCCCCCCCCCCGATTTTCACAATTCACTGCTCCCCTCCATCCCAGGAGCCAAGGAAGACCCACTACCTACCTTTTCCAATCTTAGAGGAGCTTCTGGTATGCTTGAATCCAACACAGGAAGCTCTGGATTGAAAGTCTGGAGGTAGAAATGAAAGCAATCTGATTTGTTTTATTGATTAGAAACAATTTAAACAGCAAAAATATGACAAGGGCCTCTCTTGAGACAAATCAAATGCTTAAACATAGAAAAAACTAAAAAAAATAAGCTTCCTTCAAGTTAGCCAAAGTGCTGTCAACTGCACTGAGACTAAAAGATGATGCCCCTCAATCCTAGAAGCAGAGGCGCCTTATAAGTGAAATGGGTGGCACATACGAGCCGAGGTGGCGCAGCGGTTAGAGTGCGGTACTGCAGGCCACTTTAGCGGACTGTGATCCGCAGGTCAGCGGTTCAAATCTCACCGGCTCAAGGTTGACTCAGCCTTCCACCCTTCCGAGGTAAGTAAAATGAGGACCCAGATTGTTGGGGGCAATGTAAATATATACACTGCTTGCTGGTGTAAACCGCTTAGAGTGTGCTTGCACCGTGAGGCGGTATATAAATCTCACTAATAAAATAAATAAATAAATAAATATAATAAATAAATAAAAAGAATAATAAAATCAAATAATTGGAAGGGAACCTGGAGGTCTTCTGGTACAAGCTGCCCGTTCCCGTCCAGGAATCATAGGACCAGCCCAAACAAACAGCTGTGCAGCCTCTGCTTGAAACCCTCCACTGGTGGAGCTCTCACAATTCCACACTGCTCAACCGTTGTCATGATCAGGACGAATCTCATGCTTTGAAGTTTAGACCTTCTCTATAAAGCTTCTACTCACTGACTCTTCTCCTATTCTTGGGCCCTATGGAGAGCAAATCCACTCTCTTTCTTAGGGGCACTCCCCTCCTCTTCCCAGAATCTTGACTAGCCCTAAAGGGAGGTATCTTAATTATGGGGGTGGTGGTGTTTGAACTTCCCTTATCCTTGTGAGGCCTCAGCCAGGAGGTCTCCAAGGGGAGGGGAAGGGAACAGCATCACTTCCTTCCTCACCTCACCCTCCATGGTTCAGTTCCGTTAAGGATTACCAAAATGGTGTTTTCCACTGCTTTAGACACACACGGGAATGTGGTAACTAGTCCAGTCCTGATTCAGAGGGATTGTGGTAAACTATGGCTTCTAACGGGAGAAGCACAAGGTTTGAGCTTTGGGGTGGAGTCTGAGTCAGGGAAGCCACACGCTTTGTCCCAATGACTCAGCAGGTGCAGAACTCGCCATATCCTCCTGGGAGAAGGCAGCAAGGAGGCAGAAGGGCACATAGCGGTGGTGCTGAAGGCTGGCTCCCTAGGTCAGTCCCAGATGTCGCAGAAATTCTCCAAGCACCTTTGACAGTAAATTAGTGTTTTGCCAGGACACCAATTTGCTGTTAGGGGTGCTTGGAGAATTTCCCCTGATCCTGAAGGGGAGGGAAAGACAGAGAAGGCAGAGAATGGAAGAGCAGCAGCAACCCAGTTTTTCTTCTCTAGGTAATGTGAGAGACAGGCGGCAGCCCAGCTAAGAAATCCACACAGAAAAGTGGACTCACATCAGTAAGTGTTTCTGAAGCATGGTTGGTTTTTTTCCCAGACAGCATTGCCTGAAGCTCCTCAAGACTCGCGTCGATACAATTCAAGAAGTCTTGGATCTCTTCTCTGCGAAGGGAAGCAGGGAAATATTAATATAACAGCCAGACTGGAAGTTATGCTATCAGGCTTTGGTACTTATATGGGTGAAAGAATGGATTAGAGTTTGAGGCATAAAAGATTATTAACTTTGGAGGGACATGATCTCCAACTGGGGTGGCATGCCTTTTTATGGTATGGGAAAAACAAAATGATCTATATTCAAAGACACTATATTAGAAATGCACTATTGTCAGTATGGGCAAAAACTAAAGAACAATACTACTTGAAAATACCAGTCTGGCTTTCTACAATGGAGGCATTGATATATCCAAATGTTATTAACATGGGAAAGATATAAAGATATTTTGACTGAAGAGGGGAAGCTCAAAACTAAGCAAGAATTGAACAGTCAAGGGATTGATATAACATGGTGGCCACAAATGCAGATACAATCTCAATATGAAAAAGATGCTAAAATGTATGGGTTTTATAAAGAACCAACAGAACTAGGTCAGATATTAACAGGAACGGATGAAAAACCAATTAAAAATATATATAGTTATCTATTGAGTATTAAAATGGAAGGAGAGCAAGTAAAGGAGACAATGATAGTATGGGCCAAAATTTTTGGTTACACAATAGAGTTAGATAAATGGCAGAAACTGTGGGACAGGAATTATAAATTAACGATGTCAACTGCATATAAAGAAAATCTTTATAAAATGTTTTATCGATGGCATTTTTCACCCACAAGATTGGCAAAGTTGTTTAAGGACATGTCCACTAAATGTTGGAAATGTAATCAGACACCAAGTTCGTATTATCAGATGTGGTGGACATGCCCAAAGGCAAAAAAATATTGGACAAAAATACATACATGGTTGGAAAAAATGACGAAGCAACAGATCTAAAACCAGAAATATTTTTGTTGGGTATCTTACCATAAAAATATAATAAAGGGAATATATACTTAATTTTACATGTGCTAACTGCAGCTAGAATTGTATTTGCACAACAGTGGAAAAGTGAAAAGATCCCTACAGAGGAAAACGTAATTAAAAAAATACTAGAATGTGCAGAAAGGGATAGATTAACACTTAAAATTAAGGAAAAGGAAGAAACTGAATACTTTATAACATGGGACTCATTTGATCAATGGCTAACCAACAGAAATAGAAATTAGAAATATGGAAATATAAGAGAAGGATTAATTTTATAAGGAAGGTTTAGTAAAATTGATCAGCAAATAATACTATTATGAGATCAATATTAATGTTATTAACATTATTGTAAATATGATTATTATTTCTCAAAATTATTTGTATGCAGACAACACATTATTTAGAAATGGAATTTTTTTATATTTAATAAAACTTAAAAACAAAAAACAGGCAGAAGAAAGAAGCTCAGAAAGGCCAGCATGATCTGCAGTAGGAGGAGGCCTTTAGTTTACTAGATTACAGTTTGCCTATCGGAAGAATCTATAGATGATGCACTTTCCTGTGTGCTTCATCTTAGTTTGGCGCCCCTGGAGGAGGAAAATATTCATGTGTGAATGCTGTTTGTTGATTTTAGTTTGGTGTTCAACACAATCATTCCTCAGCATTTGGTGAACGAACTGGGCCTAATAGGTTTTAATACTCCTTTATGTAACTGGATACCTGGTTTCCTTACTGATAGGCCCCAGTTTCTGCAAGTTAGAAGAAAAGTTTCCAACTCCCATCTCCTTGAGTACGGGTTCCCCACAGGGCTGTGTCTTGAGTCCGCTACTGTCCACCTTGATGACCCACAACTGTTGTGCCAAATCTGCTACAAATCATATTGTGAAGTGTGCGGATGACACAGCAGTGGTGGGACTTATCTGGGATGACAATGAAGATGCTTATAGGGAAGAGGTGAAGGCTCTGGTGGACTGGTGCAATAAAAGTAACCTGGTTCTAAATGTTAATAAAGCAAAGATCATTGTAGATTTTAGAAAGAGCCGCATAGTCATACTCCACTCAGTGTCAAGGATCCAGTTGTGGTAGTGGTCAACAGTATTAAGTATCTGGGGCTGCAGATAATTAACAATCTCAATTGGTCTCTCCACATGTCATCCTTAGTGAAGTACGCAAACCAGCGCCTGCATTTCCTGCATCGGATGAGGAGAGCACATTTTTCTCCTTCTGACCTGGCCACTTTTTACAGAGGCACGATTGAGAGAATTTTAACAAGCTGCATCACTGCCTCAGATAGAAGGTCCATACAGAGAGTGGTAAGGACAGCGGAGAAGATTATAGGAAGCTTGCTTCCCGTTATTCAGAATACTGCTTATAAGCGCTCTGTGCTTAGAGACTTAGCATTGTTAGAGACCCCACTGTCTATTTCTGTTGTTCCCCTCTGGGAGGAGGTTTCAAAGAATTTCTAGCAGGACTACCAGATTTTCTAACAGCTTTGTTCCCTATGCCATCCGTCTGGCAAAACCTGCAAGATTAGTTTTTCTCACCATGTACATGTATACATCCGAACTAGACTGTGTTGTTTCTGTGTGTCATATAATATATGCGGGTATATGCATAATATTTATTTATTTATTTATTTAGTCATGTTTATGTAATGTATATTGGTGGTGGTGACCCTTTGAGAGTTGTATGCAACAAAATTTCATTTTAACGTATGCAGATTAGTGTACATTTAAAGTGACAAAGTTATTCTATTCTCTATTTCTATTTCTATTTCTATTTCTATTTCTATTTCTATTTCTATTCCTATTCTATTCTATTCTACTCTACTCTACTGGAGAGGATGGGAAGCGAGGGTTTCTTTCATAGCAGTTTACACTGAGAAATAAAGAGGAAAGTTCTAGCAAGGAATTTACAGCTGCTGCTCAACAGAAATACTCAGAAGTCTTTTCCCTTCCAAAGGGACGCTGAAGAACGAGGGAGACAGCAGCTCCAGAAACAAAGAGAAAAAAACAAGGGTTTCATTAATAAACAGTAGAACCAACTTTCTTGGAAAGTTGGAGGGGGGGCTGTCTGATGCTGGACAGGTACTTGTCATGGATGGCAAGGAAGCGACTAGCCTCCTCCGATGCCATGGTTCTGTGGCAGGGGATAATCCTGCCAGGTGTTGCCTCTCTGAAAGCAGACACACACCTGTCAAGGAAAGAGTCACTCGAGGCCGTTGTTTGATTTTCGTTAATGATGGAATCGATCACTGCTGCAGCTTCTTCGTTAGCGCTGACTTGTGGAGTGTGCAACTCCACAGCACTGGACTGGAGGGAGCCATCCGAGAGCTGAACCGAATTGTCACCTTGGGGCACTTCTGGCTCGGAGGCCTCTAGTGTTCCACAAGTGGGAATTCCTTCTCTGGTGGGCACAGAAGCCTTCCTGAAACACACACAACAGGCACAGACTGAACTTTCATTTTCTCCTAATAGTGCAGCAAAGCACCTCCCACAGCACCCCGAAGTGGAGAGAACCCACTTTTTCCAATGGGAGCCCTGCACTGCTGGGCTATCCATTTTAAAAGGGCAAAGAGACTCTTGAATCAAACCACAGCATCCATACACTTCTGCAGGGCTACAGAAGTGGTTTTGCATCCTTTTCTAACATTGCTGAAAGGAAATCTAATGTTGATTTCCTTTCCCAGAGTCCCTAATGGTCTGGACTGATCTTAGAATCTAAACAACCAATCAGTCCTGGTTCAAACTTGTCTGGGGACCCACATATAAATTTGAGTATCATTGACTGGGAACTTGGAAGAACAATCCATAAGGAGATAAAGGCAAGCCTCTTCTGTAATACTGCGTGGATGCAGTCACCAGAAGCCGAACTCGCCTTGAGGGCATCTTTGCCTTTAATTTTCCTTTAAAACAAAATCCAATGGACTTCTGGTGAAGACTTGGCCAGCAGGGACACACCCAGAGAATCTCCTCTCTCTGGACTGTCGTTTTTCCAACTCAACAACAGAAGGAATAGGCTTCCTTGTGTTTATTTGACTCTCCAGGGTTAAGGAGAGTCTCAGAATTATCCCTCAAGATCCTCTGATAAAAAGCCACAGTCTGCAAGAGTTTTAGAAGCTGTGCTTCAGAATAGCCGATGAGCTGAAGCTGGGGGGAGGGGTTGGAATCACATCGTGGTTGGAAAAAACAGGGAATTTGGGAATTTGTTTTTCAAACAGACAATAAGCTGTGCCCTTCATTTCTTAATCAATTCATGAGACTATTCTCTCTATTAGTTAAAAGAGGCTCTCTTTAGTTATAGCCTATAACTCCTTCTTGAAGCTCTGAATGCCATTTTTGAGTCCTCTTTAGTGTTAAACGGCAAGGAAGAGGGTTGTTAGAGGCAGCCAAAAGAAGGAAGCATGGAGTATTTTTTTCTCTTGAAATATAAGGACAAAATTTGTGGTTTTAATCTACTACTTTTAAAGTAATGTGTAGTAGGCCTGTAATGTTTTGTTGTGGGTGATTGAAATCTGCCAATTTTCATGAACTTTGATTGGCTAGAAAAAGGAACAAACAAACTGTCACGGGGTGATTTTTGATTGTCAGCTGTATTCATCTGTCAGACTTTATGACCCAGAGGTTTTTAACAAAGTGAAGCAGTCACATGAAGACTGAACTGTGCATATGCACATTCCATTCTCCCCTCCATTACTCTTCTTACGCTGTCCTTCATTGGAGGAGGACCTATCATTAGATTGTCAAGATGTAGCTATTAAGATTTATTGTTTTTATACTAAAATCTTTATACTAAGATTTATTGTTTTACTACTAAAATAAATATTTTGTTAGACTTTTACACGCGTTTCATTTTATTAAGAATTGGTTTCCAAAGGAAAAGATTCATCACCTCTATGATTTATTTTCCTATCCTAACACAAACAAACAAACAAACTTTTTTTTACTTCCCAGAGGCTGGTGGGAGGAGCTGCTGGCTGTGAGTGGGGGAGACTGAGAGGAGTACAGTGGACAAAGGGTTAGGGTGGGGCCTGCACGCAAGGGTGCATTGCATTATGGGTGTGGGCACGCGCACGCAGGCGGCACCCGAGGAAAAAAAGGTTAGCCATCACTGCTATAAGCCACCTAACCAAACAGGGGAAATAGATGAACTTTTTGCTAGTCAGCTAATTAAGGTATGTAGGAAGCACATCACAATAGTAATGGGGATTTTAACTACCCTGACATCAACTGGGAGACAAGCTCTGCACCAAGTGGAAGACCCAACAGGTTCTTAACAAACATGGCAGACAACTTTGTTTCCCAAAAAGTAGAGAAGGGAACAAAGGGATCAGCCACATTGGACTTAATTCTTACTAACAGAGATGAAATGAAAGAAGGTGTTGAAGTTACAGGAAACTTGGGGGCAAGTGATCATGCAATATTGGAATTCAACATTATGCAAGCACAAGTAACACACTGCCCTAAATCGCCTGAAAAAGGCAAGCGTTAAGTTGCTTGACCTGATTTTAGATCAGAGGCAACGGTTGCAATGCAATAAATCGGGAAACCCTGTAATTTCCCCTGGGCTCAATGGTATGCCTGGGACAGGGATCCTCTGGAGAAGAAACAAAATGGCATCGGGGCTCTGCAATCCAAAATGGCGCCTCCTTCTTCTTCTGGCTTGTAGCTGCGGAGCTAGGCTCGTGCGCTATGCTTTTACAATGATCAACGTGCCTGGAATACGGGCAGAGGCTAATATCGGCTCCTGAAGCCCCAAGAGTAGAATTCCAGTTCTGATCTGGGGTGTGGCCGAGCGGGTTGGAACAAACTCACCCCCGGCAATGGCGGTGCGGCTTTCCTGCGCGCTGATCTTCTGCCTTTCCTCGGTAGCCCCCAAACGCTGCGGAGCGATGCTCATGCGTGCTATAGTTAGTGCTGCTAGCCGGCAGCTTGATGGATCAGGCCACGGGCAGAGAAAAAATGCCCCAAGGGTCAGCGTGTCGGAGAAGCCTCTCATAAAAGCTGCCCTGTTAGGACTGCCAGCCGGCAGCCTAACCACCGCTAAAGCGGCCCTCGGCGGAATCAGGCAAGCCCTTCAAGATGGATCCAATCACCCACAGTGATTACAATGATCGCGATTAGAGTATTTGCTTTTGGAGAAGTATCTAGGAATAGGAACTCTGAAAACACGTCTTGTCCAAGATAAGACTGAGTCTAAAAAGCGGAAGTCACAGGAAACAGAGGCGTGTCATCTACTTTGCAGACTCACCTATTGGATAACAGACGGAGTTAACCCATTCCTGGATGCTGTCTCCACTAGCATGGAGAAAAGTAAGGTTCTACATTTAGGCAAGAAAAACAAAATGCACAGGTACAGTCTATGTGGTACCTCGCACAATAGTAGTAACTGTGAGAGGGATCTTGGAGTCCTATCGGACAACCATTTAAATATGAGCCAGCATGTGCAGCAGCTGCCAAAAAAGCCAACACAGTTCTAGGCTGCATTAACAGAGGGATAGAATCAAGATCACACGAAGTGTTAATACTACTTTATAATGCCTTGGAATACCACACTTGGAATACCGCATTCAGTTTTGGTTGCCACGATGTAAAAAAGATGTGGAGACTCTAGAAAGAGTGCAGAGAAGAGCAACAAAGATGATTAGGGGACTGGAGGCTAAAACATATGAAGAACGGTTGCAGGAACTGGGTATGTCTAGTTTAATGAAAAGAAGGACTAGGGGAGGCATGATAGCAGTGTTCCAATATCTCAGGGGCCACCACAAACAAGAGGGAGTCAAGCTATTCTCCAAAGCACCTGAGGGTAGAACAGGAAGCAATGGGTGGAAACTAAACAAGGAGAGAAGCAACTTAGAACTAAGGAGAAATTTCCTGACAGTTAGAACAATTAATCAGTGGAACAACTTGCCTCCAGAAGTTGTGAATGCTCCAACACTGGAAGTTTTTAAGATGTTGGATAACCATTTGTCTAAAGTGGTGTAGGGTTTCCTGCCTAAGCAGGGGGTTGGACTAGAAGATCTCCAAGGTCCCTTCCAACTCTGTTATTCTATTCTAACAAACAAACAATTTTTTTGGCGACCAGAGGGAAAGATGTTTAACTCTTGAGCTGGAGAAGCCTTGGAGTTCCTGACAAACGATAATGGACAGTGCTGGACCTCAAAGTGTTTAATCTGGTTTCATACAGCCACAAATGCCACACCCACAAACTTTTATTCTCTTAGCTGTACAAGCCAAGCCGTCAAAAAGCCAGACACATCTACTTTTTAAGACAAACTCCCAATTCTACTTTTCCTTCCCAGGAACATGGCGGTAAGCACACCTCAAACCAAGATTTTATAGAACAAACAAAGGTATACAGACATCTCTTGGCAACACCTGTAGGGTAAAAATATTCAGCACTCTGATTTACTTATTATGAAGCAGCCTGCCTCAGCTTCAGTATTGTCTCTCAGTTAAAACATCTGAACATCTGTAACCTCACCAACTTTCATGATTGGAGTGCACCAGCGCCAAAAACTTCTCTGGGGCAGCATCTTCTTCTTCCTCCTCCTCTTCCTCTTGAGCATCTGTGATGTCACGAATGATAATGGAGTCTTGGCAGTCTGGGCCATGCTCTGAAAGGGCTGTCTGAGGGCACAAGAGCAACAAGCAATCTATCCAACATCCTTATCATCATTTTTCTTATTCAGACAATTGTTATTATAGTAAAACTGCTAATGTTCTGGCAATTATTGGAATTCCTAGTGAAACCGAAATGCATTATTAAAAAAAAAAATTAACAGGCATTATTAAGAGGGAATTTTATAACCAACTAAGCTAGAATGAATTTAGCATGAGCTGCTTTAGGAGAATCCAAGGGGAAAACCAAAAGAAGTCTTACGGTTTCACAGTCTTCCACAGGAATGTGCATGTACTGGCGGCTGAATTTTGGAGGCGAAGAGTCTGAAGCATCGGCCAAAGACCTGGGAGAAGTAGAGCACAGAGAGCTATGGAGGTGGATAGACAGATGAGCCACGAAGCTTTGTATGCAGAAAGCGCTGCACGCACGCAATGGTAGCATTTCCCAGCAACAAAATCACCACCAAAGAAATGGCTTGGTAAAAACAAAAATAGGTTTTTACCAACTTGAGTTTTTCACCTCTCAGACGCCTGGACAGCCCAAGAAAACAAATTCACAGAGGGAATCTTTATTCCCTTTTTAAAAGAAACAAATAAATTAACATTTGCATGCTTCTGAAGAATGCTTTTTAAGACACTTAAGCAAACTGATCAAATGTTCATTTGAATACAATGGTCTAAATGTGACTTCCTAATTTTGCTGTATATCTACCTTGATTTAGAAAGCACCCCTGATGAACCAGATATTGTTTACCCCTTTACAGCTACCAAACTGATAGGAGGATTACGGGATTTGAGAGAGTGAGCTTTAAAATCACAGCTGGCAATTCACAGCGTTTAGGAACCAAAATTGAGGCAGGCTTCCAACACAATCAAGGCATAATCATTACTGAATTAAAATGGACTGCCTTTTCCTAGGAACAGCTTGCATCTGGAATATAGTATGGTCTCCAGCCAATAAATATGAGTCCTGAGGGAGTAGGGCGGCATAGAAAAACTGCCAAATAAATAAATGAGTGACAAAATCCAAGGCAACTCTGTCTTGTGCTCAAATGAAAAGGAAATTGAACGTTGTCTTACCTGAACGTTCCTTCTATGTGTGCTGCAGGAGTGTCCAAGCATGGGTTAACTTCTTGTCTGTTAGCTAGGGACTGAGTAAGAAATATCTGGCCACGCCTCCTCCTCGGCCCCCACTGAGCCAGTTGTTTTACGAGGACATAGACTTGTAGGTAGCTAAATATAAATCCAAAGACCTTACCCTGGACCAGAACGGCCACAGGGTCGGTTGGACACTCCTGCAGTGCACAGAGAAGGAACGTTCAGGTAAGACAATGCTTATTCTTCTGTGCGCTGCTTGGAGTGTCCAAGCATGGGATGTACCCAAGCATAAGTCTCAAGGGTGGGAAGAGATCTGGCCCAGGGTCCCTGAAGTGGAAAGAACCAACCATGTGATCGACCCCATGCTGAGTGCTGTGCTTTGTTTGAACAAGCCCTGCCGGAGCCCCGGACAGAGGCTGTTAGGCTCCAAAAAGGTGGGGGCTGGGGGCTCCTTCCCCCCACAGCTCTCCCTTCGGAGCAGAATCGCTAATAGGTCGAAGGGAGCCATGTGAGCGGCAGCCTTGACCACAAACAAACAGCCTGCTGTTATGTTCCGGAGCCTCGCCGGGAAACCTGGACACGAACTCCTGCAGCCTTCTTCATTATTAGCGAAAAAACAGAAGGGAGCAGAGACCACGTGAGCGGGAGATCCGAATCACAGCTGACTGGCTTTGCAAGCAATTTCGGAGGCTTGCCCGAGCTCCGGACAAGCACTCCCAATAAGGCAGCCACAATTCAATCAGATTTCAAGCCATTGATCATAAGACCGACCCACAGCTGACCGGTCTCGATTGCGTGCCAAGCCAGTGGAGTATCTCCGGAGTCCCCGACAAACACTCCTGGCAAATTCAAATTCCGCGCTCCGAAGTTAAAGCTACGTGAGCAGGAACCCTGACAGGCACACCTGCACCCAATACAGGCTGTAGCCAAACCTCACAACATGAGAGGTGAATGAAAATAATCCTAAAATGAAAACAATCACTTCCCTGCTTGCACTATTAAGTCCCAGGGTGGCAAGGAGGAATCCCATGCACACACCCAGTTCTGGATAAATGTAAACTTTAATAAAAACCTGTAATCTTGAAGGTCCAGGTAAATTCTTGCCTGTTGTCCAAACTGAGTAGAGAAATATTTTTTGCGTCCCTCTTGGCTCGACTGAGTAAAACAACTGGCTCAGTGGGGGCCGAGGAGGAGGCGTGGCTGGATATTTCTTACTCAGTCCCTGGCTAACAGACAAGAAGTTAAGCCATGCTTGGACACTCCAAGCAACGCACAGAACATAATTTTCTCACATGGGAAGTTCCTGCCTAGCAAAATGTACAACAGCCATTTATTTTACATAGGATGGACCATGTGCTTTCCAAATGTACCTACCCCTTTTTGGAACCCCCCACTAGTTATAACCATCCAAAATGTTTTTTTCTGTGCACTTGGAAAAAGCCATTGGCGAGGCCTCTGCCAACTCTGCACAAGCCCTGGGTCTACGAGCTGAAGAAGCATCCCACTGAAATTAGCTTTAAACCTTTGATTAGCTTTAATTAGCTTTTAAACCTTTAGATCCTTCTGCATAATTTCCTCAGTAAGGGAAGTATAGGTAGTCCTCGACTTACAACAGTTCATTTAGTGACCATTCAAAGTTACAACAGGATTGGAAAAAGTGACTTATGGCTGTTCTTCACACTTATGACCATTGCAGTACCCCCATGGTCACGATTAAAATTCAGATGCTTGGGAACTGACTCATATTTATGACGCTTGCAGTGTCCTGGGGTCACATGATTACTTTCTGTGACTTCTGACAAGCAGAATCAGTGGGGAAGCCAGATTCACTTTACAAACGTGTTACTTGCTTAACAACTTCAGTGTTTCACTTAACAACTGTGGCAATAAAAGTCATAAAATGGGGCAAAACTCACTTAACAAACATTTCACTTAACAGAAATGTTGTGCTCAATTGTGGTCGTAAGTCGTGGACTACCTATAGAGAACAGGTTTGTACAATATGCTCCTCTGAAGAGCCACGGTTTCTCTCTGCTCTTCCCCACTTCCCCTGTGGCTTGCGAAGAGCATCCCTGGCCTGTTCAGGTTTCATGCTTCAGCTCCCAGCCATTTTCACCTGATGCTAAGAAGAAAAACCAGCTTACAAAAGCTGCCAGCTCTTTTTCCTGGTAAGAGAAACATCTGGCAGATTGTTGGGATGAGAATAAAATCTCATAGAGGCGATTTAGATCTTTTCTTGGAATTCAGACAGTTAGAAATAAAACCGAGATTAAAAGTCTAATAGAAAATATTTATTTCAGTACAAAAACAATAAATCCTGAATAAACTACATTTTGCTGAGTAACACGACTGTTCAGGTCAAGAGCTAAGGCAGAAGAGAATTAATGGTGGTTTAGGAATGCACACATGCGCAAAGAACATCATATCACGTGTTCTGCTTATATTGGAATGTACCATAATATTAGGATAGGGGTGCATCACCCTGTATAGACATACAACTGACAATATTCACTACGTGACACAGATGAAGGTGTCAGAAAGAAGTCAAGTGTTTGGCATGTTCACAACCAGTGTTTCCCAACCTTGGCAACTTGAAGATGTCTGGACTTCAACTCCAAGAACTCCCCAGCCAGCATTTGCTGGCTGGGGAATTCTGGGAGTTGAAGTCCAGACATCTTCAAGTTGCCAAGGTTGGGAAACACTGTTCACAACAAACCATAAGCAGGGGCTGTGCCCTGAGAAGCCACAAATATAGTAGTTGAAATACCTTCACACAGGCAAGAATAACGCTCACCCAGAGGCCATGAAGAGAGAGGCAAAGTAATCAGAAACAGGAGCATGATAAAAGAAACAGGACAGGCAACATTTTGGAATCATTTCTACTGTTCCGTTTGTATCCCCTTAAGAGGGAGGCAGGAGCCCTATGAAGTTTAAGAATGCTTTTCTCTCCTCAGTATGGGGGGGAAAAAACCTTGAATCAGAATCTCATTTTGAGTATCAACAGAACCAAAAGAGTGAGCAATTACCTTTTTCTCTTGACCCCCAAAATGCAGTTTCCTCTCATTAAACCAAGTATAAATTCAAGGATCTGAAAGAAGAGGGGAAAAGTAACAATCTTCTCTCATCTCAACCATCACAGCCTTTAAAATTAAGCACAGGAACAATATTCAGTGGTGCAAACTAGAACTGGCAAAGGTTTTAAAAACTTTTCCTTAACTTTTACCTTTAGCGCATACCTCCTTCAAATAAATAACACAAACACACTACGTGTATATACACACACATACTTACATGCTGTTATCACGGACAATCTTAGGTTAAGATTTAAGATCTACACAACAGATTTTAAAAGCTCCAATATATTAACTAGCGCAATTATTTACCTTTATTGTAATAATTAAGGATTGAGCTAATAAAACATGGACTGAATTATCATTCATCACCTTACATGTCATCAGGGCAGAAACTGTGTTAACAGAGCAATGGATCACATTGGCAACATCCTTGCTACTATTTCCTCAACGTCAACAGACAAACCTGCTCCAGATTTGGGGCCCACTGCAATTCTCTTCCATTCTCTCAGGCGCATCCATCTGTTGCACCAGAGAGAATTCCCAATTACAGGACGCAATCCAGCAGGTTTCCTCCATGAGATGTCTTCCTTCTCTGAAATTTTTCCTTAAAGATGGCTACTATAAAGACATTCAAAGCTGCTTCATTTCATCTTTTCTCTCCATCGATCTTTGACAGCGGTCTCTCTGAATGTTGCATAAACCTGGACACAGGGAGTCATTTGATGCAACTGTTTTGCAGAATACTCTAAAAGTCCTTTCAACTAAGAGTAGAGTAAAGGCAGTTTATATAATTAATCCATCTCTGGGAGTTTCACTTCACAGGGATTTAATCTAACTACTTTTGATCTTCCTTGCCACTCAGAATGCAACAAAAACATAATTCTGTTCACTGACACAGTGAACTCTTAAGTTTCTACACTTCTTGTGATTCTCTGATCAGGCCTCTGTATTTACCAGATTCAGAATTAAAAAAAAGTAAAAAGCCTATTTTTGACCTGTGCATGAATCATATTGTGGGAGTTTTCTTACACATTCAGAGATTGACTTGATGCATTCAGCCTGAACCAAGATGCAGAGAATATTATAAAGTTATAGGGTGATTCAGTGTGTTATAAACCACAGCTTTTTGCAACCAACAAAATTTGCCTGCAATTTACTTTAAAGGTTGCTCCTTTTCTTTGTTCAGTGAAACTTCTGAATCAATGGCCTAATGATTTATCTAGACCACACAGATTTTAATATTTTCAAAGTTCTCCAGGACTTTTTTTGTTTCGTTCTTTTTTTTGTTCCATTCGAGTTCTTCCAAGTAATCAGCAGGACTTCCCGACCTCAACTTTCTAGCCCAGAGAGACCTTCTGGGACTGTCAGTTGTGTCTTTTCCTTTCAGTTGTCTCTGTGAATCTGGGGGTGCTCTGATAAATAATTCTATCTTGCATTTGGACTAGGTGCTCTTCTTCTAAGCACTTGGACAGACCAGATCACTCTTAGGACCCTGAGCAACTGATTCATGGAGGCAGCATTCCAACCGTGCCCTCTCCTGCCTTCAAGGGGGAGCCCCAGGTGAGGGGCGGCTGTTCTGGAGCAGAGGAGAGTGGCAGGCTAAGGCCAGGCTATTCTCAGTACCTTCGACAAGAGCTGCTGCTGCTGGTTGTGCTTCTGGCGGAGGAAGGCGACTTCTTTCCAGAGGGCTTTGTTTTCCCTGGAAACAAGGAACAGAAAGAGGCAAGATGGTGAAAGTGAGTGACTTCCAAAGGTTCCGTCTAGTCCAGTGCAGACTTTGGCAAGATTTGGATTGCTGGACTTAAGGAAAGGAGGGGATGCATGGAAGGAGGAGGAGGAGGAGACTAACCAATTTTCCATTCCAAGAGACCTAGAATGGAAAAGGAGATGCCACAACTTTACGGGACTTTCCCCTGGGATCTGGAGGGGCACAGAGAGGCTTTTCTGAAATGATGTGTGGAAGGAGTACACCTAATCATGCTTGAACTACAGTAACTGCCAAGGTTCTGAAGAAGGGCTTTTCTCAGCTCTGCTCCATGAGATCCTTTAAATGGAGACTCGGGAGACCAAAGTCACAAGAGATCACTGTTCAGGGGCAAAATATTTGTCCTGCAGGCAAAAACCACCAGCATTTCCAAGAAGAATGATTTCTTTGGAAGGGGACAGGCAGAAAGTTTTGTATCTGCAGACATCAATGGGTTAGACAGCCTATCAGTCCAGCCCTTCATCAGGCAGCGTTTTATAGACTTAGGTCATCTTCTGCTCTCCCAATGACGTCCCACAGTAGACCATTCTTAATTAAAACATTAAACGATTAAACTTGCAGGTGAGTAAAATCTCAGGTAAACTATTGCAGCTGAGCAGGCCAACTCAGTAACCAGCAGGAGCAAGATCTTTGGGGACAGAGGACAAAAAAATTAACAAAGAAACCGTTTTCCTCCTAGATTGCCAATTATTAGTAGCCACAATAGCAAGATCCTTTATTTCCTTTTCAAAGTGGGTGGGTGCTGATAACATGGCACAATGTTTGTTGTTGGAACAGAAGAAGGTCACCGGGATGCCAACAAGTCCACCTTTCTGTACTCAGGCAATCCCTTCATTCTAGCTGCAGCTTTATAGACGGGGTAGGAAACTCCTCTCATGGTTTGCCTCTTAATACTTGCTCATTCATGGTGCTGCACCTTTTCATACTTTCCAGCTTGATGTCCATGCTGTTCTGTTGCTCCCTCATCTCCTGGACCTCCGACAACACTTTGTGCAAGTCATCTGGACAGATTTTGAGATCTTCTGGCCTTACCGTGGCCACCTGTGACAGAGTAGACTGAAGATGATAAGATGAAACATGTTTACAAGAAACAAATGCAATTGAAATTTGACTCATAAGGAGTGAGGACGCTGAAAACACTCAGACACACAACCTTCCCCTTGCCGATCATAGATGATAACCCAAAGCTGCTGTTTATGCCCACTCAGGAATCGCTACTTGGGAACTCACCTACCCCAGTATCAGAATTGTACTGAGAAAACAGGATTGGAACATCCCACTCAGAAAAGCACTGACACAAGTGTAAAAGGAAAAGGCTAAATCTCAGAAGTCTATGACACCGCTTGCCTTACGGCTGGTCAATATTGGTGTAATGTTCACATCATTGTTAATATGATCTTGGGAAGAAAAATAAAAGATGTACCAAACTTTAGGAACTTATCTATTTATTTAAAGGTTTGTCCTTACTGTACTTGGAATATATTAAAAAAAAGATAATATTGAGTTGACAAAAGCATCCACTGAAGAAATTTGTTCACTCTCAGAGTTTGAATGAAAGTCATATTGGTATCATCATTATGATCCTGCACAGGCCAGGTTTAATTTGTGGCTTAAAAACTAAGTTGTTTTTACATAATATATGGGGTTTTGTTTTTCTTTTATTGATTTTTGAAATATATAGTCATACAGAAAGTATGTAACCGTAATTACATTTTGTAGCTGGCTGTTCAGTCTCCACGGCTCCAGAATTTTGCAAGTAACTCAGTATTTCACCCATTAGAAAAAGAATTAGCATGGATGAAAAACATCAAAGCCAAGATTCAGATTAACAGATTAATAGATTACTTCAAGACAAGCTCAACTCTGGAGACTTCATGAACCCACCTGTATGCAAGCGACTTGCCTTGACCTTCTTCTACATTATCTTTTCATCCATCCAAGCACTAAGGAGATTCAGCCCTGCTTAAGTTTTGGAGGAGGATTTTTAGGGGGGAGGGGGACATCAGTCAAGGTCCAATCCAGTTTTGCTCAGTCTTTGCTCGGAAGAGCCGAGGTGGCGCAGTGGTTAAAATGCAGCACTGCAGTTCAGCAGTTCAAATCTCACCGGCTCAAGGTTGACCCATCCTTCCATCCTTCCGAGGTGGGTAAAATGAGGACCCAGATTGTTGGGGGCAATATGCTGAACTCTGTAAACCGCTTAGAGAGGGCTGTAAAGCACTATGAAGCGGTATAGAAGTCTAAGTGCTACTGCTATTGCTATAATGCTCATAAAAAAAGAAAATGGACCAGGTAACATGTGATCGTGTTAAACAGAGAAATTTTAACCAGGGAGCACTTTGGAAACAGTACCTTCCTTTTGATGTTTGCCAGCAAATCAACCTTCCCTCTCTTGAAAAATGGATGCTGAAATTCAATGGCAGGATTCTTGTCAGAGGTTATCATGCCATTTTCAAGTGCAATCACTTTCCTGAAGCCATCTGTAACAACATCAGAGGAAATTAAATGTGTTTGTGTCTCCGAGAAGCCCACTTTCTTTTTGAACTCGTTCCTTTTCCTTTAGTTATGTGCAAACTCCCCACTCAAAAGAAGAGTTACAGTGGTCATATTCTGATATGATAAAACCATTTCCTTTCTTCCTTCTTCAAAGGGAAGAGATCAGTGTGATAATAGACCCATGGAAGAACAAAATCTGGATAGCAGCAGGGCAAAGTCAAAGGAGGGAAGATGCATAATTCTTACAAGACAGCCTGGGATTCTTTTGAGTTTTTGAAACCGAAAGGACTAAATTAGATGCTTTGCAGAATGCGATGTTATTTAGTGTCCACAATGCCACTCAGTACATGCAGCAAATAAAGACTCCTGGGCCATTCTTTGTTTCCAAAAGTATAATTTACTGTGCAGATATGGATATGGAAGTAGTGAAGCCAGTTCTAATAGTTTCACACGCAAACAGCATAGTTAAATGTTCCCTTCTTTTCCATGGCCCTCCCAATGTCACTTTACTCAATCCAATTATGTTCCGTTTGGGTGAACTTTCCCAGACGGTGACCTTGGAACGCTGGTATGTCTTGCTGTGGAGTCTGTGCTCCTGCATTCCATCACCCACTCCCTTGCATTCCAACCCATACACCCCCCCCCCACCCCATTGCTTCTTGTCTGGCTGTGAGCTGCATTTGCGAATTGAGCCATGACACTTTTTTATGCCCCCTCTTGGCTCCTCTGGGTTCAACAATGTCTCTTTGAGGAAGGTGTAATACCATCGGATTATAAAAGGACCTTTTGCTATGCTTATATTTGACAATTTTTAATCTATCTACAACTTTCCCTTTTCAGGTAAGGTTGTTAAGGAAGTGGTGAGAACTCAGCTTCCAAGGGAGCCATGATGGTGGAGTTCCTTCTAGAATTGAGGGACACATTGTGGCTGACAATGGCATTTAAATGGGCTGTCAAAATCTCTGGAATAAAAAGAGATTGCAAGATTACCCATCTGTACTCCCAGACACTTTTTGTGTGTGTGGGAGCACACAACAGGAACTATGTTTTTGTGATTGAATGGAAGTTATGGGATTTCACTGTGCTTATAGCTGCTATTAGTCTGTAGAGATTCTCAGTCATCCAGGTCATGGTTGTCCCAAAGGTGCTTTTTCAGGAGGCAATGGAAGGATTTATATTCCTTGCAGACAGCTGGTCATTTGCATCCTTGGATGCAAATGACCAGCTGTCTGCAAGGAATATAAATTGAAGGATTTCACTGATATGAAGATAAATATTTCATTTATATTTATAGCTAAGTGCAAGGAATATAAATGGAAGGATTTATATTCCTTGCAGACAGCTGGTCATTTGCATCCTTGCAGCTGTCTGCAAGGAATATAAATCCTTCCATTCCCCACTATCCTGTCAGAGCTGAAGAAGCTTCTTGAATGAGAAGCAAAACGTCTTCAAAGAAAAAACAAGAAAGTCCAGTTGCCTACAGAAAAAGCACCTTTGGGATGTATAGCTGGTATTGTTACTTATTTGGACTCTAAGTTTAACAAAGGCTCATCTCTTAATAACTTTGGGGGGTGGGGTGGGGGGTGCTGTTTTTTTAAAGCTTGAGAACTGGCAAGTCTTATTGAAATCACCCAATGAGGTTTTTTTAATGCTTTTTTAAAAAAGGTTTAACTACAAGATTAAAGATATATAACAAAAACATTTTTGGAATAAATAGCAAACAGATGATTAATGTTGGCTTTAGAAAGTTTTAAACAGATTAAGGGTTCAGATGGATTTGATTTAAGAGTTTGAAGTTGCCTGAAATGATCCTCTCATGGGAAAATGTCTATGTTTACACTTCAAAGTAACTGGTAAGATGACTTTGAAGGGTGGATATTAAGGGACATCAGATGGCTATTTTAAAAGAGAGTTTTGATCAATGGCCATAGGAAGTTTTAAAGTTATCTATCTCTACAGAAGAATCAGGTGGTGTTACTGAAGAGTAATACGTCTCATTTGAATAAAACTGAAATTGACTTGCAGGTGAATTAAAATGAGAGCTTATACAAGAAAGAAATAGAAATAATGGATTTATAAATGAAACTGGACGATGTAATTAGAAAGAATACAAATAATAAATCAGAAGAGTGATGTGATTTTTGTTTTACATTCTACACCACCACAGTATTCTAAAAATATACTTACATCATGTTTTCCAGTTGGACCCCAAGCCCCATTCCAAAGCCCACTATTCTGATAATGTTTCATTAAAATGCTTTTTTCCCCTTCAGTTTACGTGAATATCATAAAGGTACAATTCTTGGAACACCCAAAGGTGCTTTTTCAAGAGGCAACTGGACTTTCTGGGTTTTCTTTGAAGACTTTCACGTCTCATCCAAGAAACCTCTTCAGCTCTGAAGAAGCTTCTTGGATGAGAAATGAAACGTCTTCAAAGAAAAAACGACTTCAAAGCTATTTCATCAAAATGAAACGTCTTCAAAGCTATTGTACGGTAGGTGAATATTATACCTTTTGCATAAACCCAGTTCTGGTGTTAAATATTTAAATAATTTGTTATTTATTTTCCGACAGTTTAGGTAGAGGTTTTTTTTTCCATTTTAATGGACACTGGGTGCCGAAAACAACAAAAATATAGACAGAATCTGATACTTACAGATGTTGAGCTGTCGTATGAAGCTAGACAAATTGTTGTGTTTGAAGTAATTAGGAAGCAATTCTTTAGCAAACCTCTGTTCATCCAAAATGCAAAAATTCTGTCCATTCTAGAAAAGTTAAGAAAAAAACAAGTACAGTAAGAAAAAGTAACTAAACTACTACTCGGTGGCATCACTCGGTCTATTATTTTAGTGCACCTCATCCAGCAGCATATATTGGTGGTGCACTGAACAGACTGGGAGAGATGTTATTAATCTATCAACCACCCCCCAATGTGCCCCAAGCCCCATTATTGCCTAAAGAATAAATGAAGCTATGTTACACAAATAGAAATGTACCCAAAAAACTAGTAAAAAAAGAGACCTAAGATTTCAATTTCCAAGCCGTTCCACCTAGCAAGAACATACGCTGTGACTTGACAATGTGCCACAGTTCTGGATTCTGAGTTGAACCTTGGAAGGCGGGAACCACCACATACACATATACACACACACATACCGCTCTGACTCGGCCTTAGGCACCTGCTCCCAGGATCCACGTGATCTACATTTGCAGCCCAGGGGATTACCATCAGCTGCTCATGCCTTGGCCCAGGAATTCTTAGGAGCCACATACATGCACCCCTAATCTTCTATTTGTCAAACCCTATTTGTCTTCAAAGAAAAAACATTACCTGGCAAAATAGCACAAATAAATATGGCAGCTCTTGAAGCCACATGACCAGGAGTAAAAGAACCCTTGCAGTTATGAATTAGCCCATGAAGCAGGCCGTTCATGAAATAAAACTGATATGGGAATTGCTCATACACAAGATTCACAAAAGTCAAGTGGGCCTCTTTCTCTGGCATATTACAAGCAGCATTAAAAGCGAAACTGGGGCAGATAAAATCAAAATTTTCTCAGGCGGACTAATCCAAATCCACGTGCGATGCTCAGCCCAGAAGTATTCTTAGCAAATCCTATGTTGAGAGGTGAATACCAACCCGCCCATTATTACTAGATTATTATTATAAGAGTCCCCTTAGGGAAATATTACAAAGCCTCAGAATATTAATGAAAATAATTTTTGTGGTTCAGAATCCTAGATAATCCCCGAGAAAGTTGCCTGCAGCACTGTAAGTGCATAAAATGATTTATTAAAATGAACCCAGGAAAATGGGATCTCAACTGGAAGGTTTTAGCGGGTTCCAACTAATTTTGCAAACACCCACATAATTACTTTGATAACATGTCTTTGCATGCCTGCATTTATTTGTAAACAAAATACTAACCCAGCAAGTCACTGCCCGAATTAAAAAAAAAAGGGGGGGGGGGAAGACAACACTTCAAAGTCATACAATGTCCAAATGTCCTATTTCTGAAGCTACATAATCCTGTTTTCCATCTACTAAACAGCCTGTGTCCCAAAGGTGCTTTTTCAAGAGGCAACTGGACTTTCTTGTTTTCTTTGAAGATGTTTCGCTTCTCATCCAAGGGGCATCTGAAGAGCTGAAGAAGCTTCTTGGATGAGAAGAAGTCCAGTTGCTTCCTGAAAAAGAATCTTGGGGACAACCATGACCTGGATGCCTGCGGCTTTTCAAAGGCTGAAAATAATTAGAAGAAAGCATTTCATAATAAAAAAATGTGAGATTCAGATATCATACATTTGTTTGCCCCAACACTCCTAGGTGTAATGTAAGGACCTACCCCCACACTTCTCCATCAGAAATTATCCTTGCTTTCATTTTTCTCACACACACATACACCTTCAGTTTTCCCAGTCTTTTTGAAAATCTCAACTTCTTCCAATTTTCTCAGCTTTTGCCTTCCTCTAAATATATTTTATTTTTTTCCACAATTCAAACTTTGTTTATACAACCAACCCACTGTAATGTACCATACTTCTTTTATACTATTCCCTTCTGCACTCGATTCACATTCATTTAGCACCCCTTTATTCCTGACCCCATTATTTTTAAGTTCCCCATTCCCACCACATTCAACTTCCTTTTGTTTCTCCCAATATACTAAACTTTCAGTTCCGGAGAACAAAGTGGAATACAGCCTTGTACTCACTGCTTCTTTAGACTAATGTTCCTTCCTCAAAACAGACTTCATGCTCCTGCCCTGTGTCCTATACTGCAATTGCTAAATGAGGACTGGCTGTAAAGTCATCTATTGCTCTGATAGAGCTTCATTTTTTTTCTGTCAAGCGGAACCATCTCAACTTTTGCTGCCCTGAATTTCAGATTCATACTCCTGTATTGTACAACTTATGTCACATTTGCTAGAAGTTACCCGGATTCTCTGCCAAGAAGAGATCTATATACAGGTGTATTAGTTGGGATCCAGTTAGGATCCCAACTAATACACCTTGAGTGATACAATAAGCATGTATCATGTATCTGCCTACAAATATGTTCTGTGAGTAAGGGGTCAACCAGCAGCATTTACAAGCAAGGTCAAAATTGTCCAACATGCCACAGCCAAAGCCCTCCCCATTTGTACTTGCAGATATGGATGGCTGTGGAGACAATGTTGACACCTCATTATTTCCATGCATGTGTTATTTCCACAATGTGCTACTTGTATCACATACAGCAGCCACATTTCAACAGCACATGCAGGCAAAACATTCTGTAATTCAAACCTATTCAATTTAATAAATTTGTTGTTGTTAGTTGCAAAAGTCGTGTCAGACCCATCGCGACCACATGGACAACATTCCTTCTCCAACATACCTCCCTAAGACCGATTAGAGCCCACAGAGTTGGTCTGCTGGTGGTCCCGTCAGCCAAACAATGTCGGCTGGCGGGCCCACGAACGAGGGCCTTCTCTGTGGCGGCACCGGCTCTCTGGAATACACTACCTCCGAGATCCGCATTATTCCCACCCTGCCAGCCTTCAGAAAAGCAGTAAAAACCTGGCTTTGTCGACAGGCCTGGGGCCAATGATTTTAATACAACACTGATCACTCTTGGCCCCACAAATGAATTAGTGTATGGGTTTTTAAATTGTGGTTTTTAATGTTTTTAAATGTTTTAATATCTATTGTTTTTAATGCTTTTTATATTTGTTGTTGCATGTGAATTTTTACTGTTGTGAGCGCCCAGAGTCTCTGTGGAGTGGGCGGCATACAAATGCAACTAGTAACTCAGGAAGCTCAAACTTCCCAAGGAGTTGCTGATACAGTTCTACAGAGGAATCATTGAGTCTGTCATCTGCACCTCTATAACTGTCTGGTTTGGTTCTGCAACCCAACAACACAGACACAGACTTCAGAGGATAATCAGAACTGCAGAAAAAACAATTGCTGCCAATCTGCCTTCCATTGAGGACTTTTATACTGCACGAGTCAAAAACAGGGCCGTGAAAGTATTTACTGACCCCTCTCATCCTGGACATAAACTGTTTCAACTCCTACCTTCAAAACAACGCTATAGAGCACTGCACACCAAGACAACTAGACACAAGAACAGTTTTTTTCCGAACGCCATCACTCTGCTAAACAAATAATTCCCTCACCACTGTCTAACTATTCACTAAGGCTGCACTACTATTACTATTAGTTTTTCTCATCGTTCCTATCACCCATCTCCTCCCACTTATGACTATAGCAATAGCACTTAGACTTATATACCGCTTCACAGTGCTTTACAGCCCTCTCTAAGCGGTTTACAGAGTTCAGCATATTGCCCCCAACAATCTGGGTCCTCATTTTACCCACCTCGGAAGGATGGAAGGCTGAGTCAACCTTGAGCCGGTGAGATTTGAACAGCTGAACTGCTGAACTAGCAGTAGCCTGCAGTGCTGCATTTAACCACTGCACCAACTCGACTCTGTATGACTGTAATTGTTGCTTGTATCCTTACGATTTTAAGAGCGTTTAATAATAATATTCATATTGATGGTTTCCTGATTGCTTACTTGAACCCTATGACAACCATTCTTGACAAATGTATCTTTTCTTTTATGTACACTGAGAGCATATGCACCAAAGACAAATTCCTTGTGTGTCCAATCACACTTGGCCAATAAAGAATTCTATTCTATTCTAAATAATAAATTCCTCCAGGCTTTCCCGTCCTCTACCACCCTCTTCCCCGGTTTTGCAGTCGCCTCTCGCAGCCTTCTTACCCGAGTCCCAGCCGGGGGGGGGGGGATTCATCGCGGCAGCATCGCCAGGGCCAGGAAGGCGCTTGGGGGGGGGGTCGCTCTCTATTCCGACGGCGGCAGTTGTGAGAGCGGACCCCCACCCCACCCCCAAGCGCCTTCCTGGCCCTGGCAATGCAGCCGCCTGGTTTGGGCAACGAGGCGGCCGCGAGAAGACAGCCGAGAGCGCCACGGGCCTCTCCTTTCAACCCGCAGCTGCGAATCTTCCCTTTAATCTTCCAGCGCCCTCCCGGGCCAGGTTTTAGGAAACAAGCCCGGGGGAGACGAGGGCCCGCAGAGCAGAGGCAGGCGGCCGGCCTAGGCCTCGACCTCCGACGGCAACCAGAGGGCTTTTCCCAGGCCTGCTAGGCCTGAGGGCGATCAGCAACCGCGGCCTGAGCCAAGGGCGCCTGCCCTCTGCGCATGCGTCCTGGGCCCTCACCCGGCTCCACGAGATTACGGCGTCGCTCCCGGGGTCTTCGACCAGGGCCCAAAGTTTGGCCAGGAAGCCGGGCACGGAGGAGCCGCCGGGAGAAGGCGGCCCCGCGCCCACCAGCGCCGCCGCTCTCTTCATGGCCGACCCGCCATGTCGGAAAGGCGTCAAAAGACGGCGCGACGGGAGGGAAGAAGGACGGCTCCCGGCTCGCCCTCTCATTGGCGGTTCCCGGAGCTGAGCTCACCTCCTCGCAGGGCCGGCGCCTGATTTGCCTCGGTTCTCTGGGAAATGGGGGCGGGGGCCCGCCGTAACCCTCAGAAAAGAGGCGCGGGAGAATCCTCTGGGCGCCGGTGCGCTCGAGCCTCTCTGCCTGCGGCTGCCCCGTAGGTCTGGCTCGGCCCTTGAAGCCGCTCGAAGTCCTTGAAGTCTGGAAGGAATTAGGCCCCGCTGCTCTCCGGGCTGTCGTGCCGGGAACCGGCCCCTCTGAGAAACCCCCACCGCGGATGGCTTAAAAAAGCCGTTTTCCCCTCCTGAAGGCGGGCGGGGCTCGGTGCTTGGTAAGACTTTAGATTTAGATTTATTATTAGAGTTGGAAGGGACCTTGTAGGTCATCTAGTCCAACCCCCTGCTCAAGCAGGAGTTCCTACACCCTTTGAGACAGATGGCAGTCCAGTCTCTCCTTGAAGGTCGCAAGTGTTGGGGCTCTCACAACCTCCGCTGACAAGCTGTTCCACTGGTTGATCGCTCTCACCGTCAGAAAGTTTCTCCTCACTTCCAGGTTGAATCTCTCCTTGGTCAGCTTCCATCCGTTATTCCTTGTTTGGCTTTCTGATGCCATAGAGAACAGCCTGACCCCCTCCTCTCTGTGGCAGCCCCTCAAGTATTGGAACACTGCTATCATGTCACCCCTGGTCCTTCTCTTCGCCAGACTGGCCAAGCTCAATTCCTGCAACCGCTCTTTGTATGCTTTATTTTCCAGACCCTTTATCATCCTGGTTGCTCTCTTCTGCACTTTCTCTAGAGTTTCAATGTCTTTTTTGTAGTGTGGTGACCAAAATTGGATGCAGTACTCTAGGTGTGGTCTGACCAAGGCTTTATAGAGTGGTACTAGTAGCTCTCTGGTCCTTGATTGTATCCCTCTATTTATGCAGCTCAGGACTGCGTTGGCCTTTTGGGCTGCTGCTGCACACTGCTGGCTCATATTTAGTTGGCTGTCTATCAAGACTACCAAGACTTAGGACACTGCCGCCAGTTCTGGTCGCCCCAAGACAAAAAGACTCTGGAAAGAGTGCAGAGAAGCGCAGCAAAGAGGATGGAGGATTTATCTGGAGGATAAAACGTATGAATGAAGACAGGTTGCATGCAGGAACCGGGTATGGGCCGTCGAAGGAAAAGGAGGACGGGTGGGGGGGGAACGATGGCAGCCTTCAGGTATTCGAGGGGCTGCCACGAAGAAGAGGGGGTTCCGCCTCTTCTCCAAAGCGCCAAAAGGCAAGGTGAGAATCAATAGCACTTAGACTTATATACCGTTTCATAGTGCTTTACAGCCCTCTAAGTGGTTTTACAGAATTCAGCATATTGCCCCCAACAATCTGGGTCCTCATTTTACCCACCTCGGAAGGATGGAAGGCTGAGTCAACGTGGAGCCGGTGAGATTTAAACCGCTGAACTGCTGAACTAGCAGTCAGCTGGAGTAGCCTGCAGTAGCTGCATTTAACCACTGCGCCACCTCGGCTCATGACCACTGCGCCACCTCGGCTCATTTTACCGACCTCAGAAGATGGAAGGCTGAGTCAACCTGGAGCCTGGTGAGATTTGAACCGCTGAACTGCTGAACTAGCAGTCAGCTGAAGTAGCCTGCAGTGCTGCACTCTAACTGCTGCGCTAATCAAGGAGAGAAGGGGAACCAGTGAGAACGATTAAATCAATAGACCCCTGCCTACCTCCAGAAGTTGTAAGTTGCTTCATTGCTGGAGGTTTTCAAGAAGAGACTGAACAGCCATTTGTCTGAAATGGTCTGGTCTCCTGCTTGAGCAAAGGGGTTGGTCTAGAGCAGGGGTCCCCAACCTTTTAGACCCCAGGAACCACCACATTCGTAATTTTAAATCCCGCGGACTCATAATTTTGAGTTTTGCAGATAGCTAATATGAATTTTTTTTTAAAAAAAAAGATAAATACATTTGTAAAATAATGATCAGAGAACTTCCATTTTATTAATATGAAATACACCTATTTTACATAACAAAATTATAAATGCTTATTTAATTATAAATAATTAAATTTGGTGGCGCAGTGGTTAAAAGCAGCACTGCAACCTACTAGTTCAGCAGTTCAGCTGTTCAAATCTCACCGGCTCAAGGTTGACTCAGCCTTCCATCCTTCTGAGGTGGGTAAAATGAGGACCCAGATTGTTGGGGGCAATATGCTGAACTCTGTAAACCGCTTAGAGACGGCTGTAAAGCACTATGAAGCGGTATATAAGTCTAAGTGCTATTGCTATAATAAAATTGTAAATGCTTATTTAATAACAACATCTTTAAAGGTTGTTTAATTGTAACAAAACTATTATCATCATGGAAACCATTCAAATCTAAAACCAAAGAAAATCAAATTATTTGATGCCGTTAAATATTACAGTTAAAAAAATACAGTTAAGATCAAACTTAACTAAAAAGAGCGTCTGAGAAATAAGTAAAACAATCAGATGAGAATCGGTATCCTCAGAGCAGGGTGACTGTTGTAATGGTGAAAACAATAATGAAGCATACAGCTTGGCAATGCTAGCCTCATTTTAAGATTACCCTGACATCACCCTGCACCCAGCACACTTCACTGAGGACTACGAGCATCCTTGTCCTAAGGATGCAGGTAATAATTTCTGCAGGATACATTAAAAACCAAAATAAAGCGAGCACAAAAAGCAAGCGGTGGGAAGCAAAGGGCAGGAGGAAGCCCAGGATGAGGGTGGGCGGAGCGGGCCACCCCACCCTCCCAAAAGGGGAAGGAAAATGGCCACAGGTGTCCTGTTGGTCGCGTGGCAAATTCAGCAGCCTTCCTGGGTAGGTGGGGGGACACCACACGCCCCTCTCGCCTAGAGAGTCCGCGAAAGGGACCCGCGCGAAAGCCTCTGGATTAGGCGGGGGGGAGTGGGGCGGAATAGAAGTAACATTCCTTGCCCCTGAACTGCTGACGGGGCAGGGAGGCATTTGCGAATGAAGCAGCACCTGACATCCCCACCCCAAGCCACCCGCCCCCCCTCCCCAAGAGCCCACTTCTGCACTGGCTGTGGACTGCATGAAAGGAGTCGCGTTTGGAGAGTATCCAGAGCGCAGCCCTGGCGAAGGTCCACTCGGCTGTGCCCATCCAGCCCGCCTCCACCCGCCTTGCGCAGTATGCCCTCCTCGGGAGCCTGCAAGCCGGACTGGGAATAAGGAAGTGCCTTCCGCATCTCCCCACCCTTCTCTGCCAGCAGCTCCAAGCACCCACAGAGCGACTCCGGCACATCCTGTCCATTCTCAAATGCCTCCAGAGGCGCCCTTCTACCCATTGTAGGCGGCTGGACACACGTGGTCCCAATTCCTCCTAGGTCCCGTGGCCTTGGCTCTCCCGGCGCCTTACGAAGCACGGGGTGTGGCGATGGCCGAACCCCTCCGGAAAAGCCATCAGCGACACACACCCTCCCCTGGTCCAGCCTGGCCTAAAAACACCCGCCACATCCATTACACATGCCGGGTACCATTTTCCCAGCAATGCACAACTAGCATGTGGGAATTGCTTATCGGAAGCTCTATCAAAATGCTTTGTTCAGTACTTTATTTATTTATTATTATTTATTATTTATTAGTGACATTTATATACCGCCTCACAGTGCAAGCACTCTCTAAGCGGTTTACACCAGTAAGCAATGTATATTTATATTGCCCCCAACAATCTGGGTCCTCATTTTACCTACCTCGGAAGGATGGAAAGCTGAGTCAACCTTGAGCCGGTGAGATTTGAACCGCTGACCTGCGGATCACAGTGAGCTGAAGTGGCCTGCAGTACCCCACTCTTAACCGCCACCTCGGCTCTTCCATTCCAGTCCCATTGTGACTGCCCCCCCACCCCCCATTGTTCATGTTGCACGCACTGCTCTAAATCCCAAGGAGCAGATCCTTCTAAGGCAGAAAAGTCAAGGCAAGGATTTTCTATAGGTTAATGAGTGGGTGACTAATATTTTTTGCTTGTTGTTTGTTGTACTCTTTATGAAGTTGATTAGTAGTCTACAAATTCTAAGGCAAATATTAGACTCCGTCTGTGGGAGAGCAGAAAGTATAAAGTTCAGGAAAGTCACTTTGCCTTATTTGAGAATGCAAATACAATTAATGGAGGCTGTAAGATCCATTTTCTTTAGCTCCCCTCTGAAGGCTCCCGTGTTTGTGTTGCCATACAAGACCCTCACAGCTGAGCCTCACTTAGAAGCCACCTCATGGGCATTGCTTGAGGGAGGGATGACTCACTTCCTCTGCATTTTTCATATTCATCCTTACTAAGTTGAACTGAGAACCAGCAGCTGAAATGAAAAAAAAAGTGATCTTTTAAGGTGTATTTTTATATTTGAAGACCTGCAATCCCCAAATGTTGACTTTCCCAAGGAAGATTCTAAAATTATATAATTTCATATTCTTCTTCTTCTTAGTGAGTTGAACTGAGACCTTGTTTAACAGCTGCATTAGAAAAAACTGTTTTTTTTAAAAAAAAAGTTCATTTGTATATTGAAAGGTCTGCAATCCCCAGTATTTGCCTTTCTCAAGGAATATGCCAAAATTATATAATTTTATGTTCAGTCAAAACTAAACAAAATAGAAAGTAAAGTTTCTATTTACATTTATGATAAACATTTATTTTTATGACTGCTTCCATCTTACTTCCATTCATTTCTCAATTTCTTCCAGACAGCAAGGATTTCCTAACTTATTTTATTAGTGAGATTTTATTTATTTATTTGTGAGATTTATATACCGCCTCACAGTGCAAGCACTCTCTAAGCGGTTTACACCAGCAAGCAATGTATATTTATATTGCCCCAACAATCTGGGTCCTCATTTTACCTACCTCGGAAGGATGGAAGGCTGAGTCAACCTTGAGTCGGTGAGATTTGAACCGCTGACCTGCGGATCAGTGTCAGCTAAAGTGGCCTGCAGTACCTGCCTCTAACCGCTGCGCTACCTCGGCTCATAACTTATAAGGCTTGTTCCCTTTACCAAAAGCAGCACCAATAACTGGATCAGCCAAAATGAAAATTCTCTTGACATGGCCCTTCTATTTGGATTGCAAAAGAGGTAGAATATAGAACATAGAATAATAGGGTTGGAAGGGATCTTGGAGATCTTCTAGTAGTCCAACTCCCATCCAAGCAGGAGATTCTGTTATCATTTCAAACAAATGGCTGTTGAATCTCTTCTTAAGAACCTCCAGTGATGGCGCACCCACAATTTCTGGAGGCAAGCCATTCTACTGATTAATTGTTCTTGAATTAGTTCTAGATTGGATCTCTTTAACAAACTACCAGCCATTACTGTTCGTACTGCCTCTGGTACTTTGGAGAATAAATTGACCCCCTCTACTCTATGACTGCCCTTCAAATATTGGAAGACTGCTATCATGTCATCCTAGTCCTTCTCTTACATACTTGTTTATTTATTTATTTGTTCGATTTTATAGGCCGCCCATCTCCCAAGGGACTCAGGGCGGTGTACAACATAAAGATAAACAATCAATTTAAAACAACAATAGAAAAGAATTAAAAATACATATAAAATTAAAAACATTTCCCATCATTCATATGCCTGCTGGAAGAGCCAGGTTTTAACGGCTTTACGGAAGGCCAGTAGGGTGGGGATAGTCTGGATCTCCGGCGGTAGTTGGTTCCAAAGAGAGGGAGCTCCCACAGAGAAAGCTCTCCCCTGCGGTCCCGCCAACTGGCATTGCTTGGTTGATGGGACCTGGAGGAGACCAACTTTGGGGAACCTAACCGGTCGTAGGGAGGTATGTGGCAGGATGCGGTCCCGAAGGTAGTCTGGTCCTGAGCCATGTAGGGCTTTAAAGATCATAACCAACACCTTAAATTGCGACCGGAGACTAATGGGCAACCAATGCAGCTGGCGAAGAACAGGTGTTACGTGGGTGAATCTTGGTACACCCACCATGGCTTGCGCAGCTGCATTTTGCACCAATTGCAGTCTCCGGACACTCTTTAAAGGGTAGCCCCATGTAGAGCGCATTACAGTAGTCCAGCTGGGAGGTGATGAGGGTATGAGTGACCGTGAGCAAAGCCTCCCTCTCCAAGTAGGGTCGCAATTGGTGCACCAGGCGAACCTGTGCAAAGGTCAGTATTCTCAAAGGTTAGTATTCTCAATCTTGTAGCCTCCAGATCCCATGCCATCTTTGTTACACTTCTCTGCACTCTTTCTAGGATATCAACATCTAGTTTCTATCTTTGCAAAAGACCCTTAGTAGAAAAGCAGTCACACAAATCACATAGGCTGTTGCTCATGTGGGCTTTGGGGGTAAATATGGGCCCCCATTCCCTGGTCTATTTGACCCAGCTCAACTCCAGGGTGCCAGGGTGCCTGGGAAGATCCTGAAGCAGGGCACGGAGGTTGCTTTTCTTCTTTAAATTAAGACTGCATGAACATCTTCAGTTTAAAATGAAAAAAAGCCAATGGATCCTTTTGCTGCTTGGCAAATACATCATAGAAATATTCTTGCATGGCGAATCTGTTTTCTAAACCTGTTGGGGACTATAGGGGTGTTCTGTATATGGAGAGCATCTATACTCCTTCAATCAGTGCAGCAAATAAGCTTGGAAGTATTGAGAGTTTCCTCCCACTCTACATGCCAGTTGGGTGGTGTTGTTTTTTTAATGTTCTATAGGGGTGCAAAGAAATGATTAAGCCTGTGTTTCTTCACAACTTTGAGAGGTGTGGACTTCAACTCCCAGAATTCCACAGCCAGCATGGAAGTTGAAGTCCACACCTGCTAAGGTTGAGAAACATGGAAGTTTTCTCTCAAGAAAGAATGTCCTGTTCTGCAATCAAATTTTCAAAAACGTTTCTGATGGACCCAGAGATCCTGAGGCAATTTAGAAACAGATCCTGCCAAAGGCCCAATCCTAATCAGAATCAACCCGTGCACTGAGCACCGGTTGCTTGCGAGCTTTCAAAAAAGCTATAGAAGGATTACATCCTACCTGTACTAACCTTTCCCCTAAAACAAAGGTCCTGAAATGACCTTTGAGAATCATTTCTATGATTCAGGAAAATAGAGAAAAAAATGCACACCCAGTTTGATTCATACAGCAGAAAAATCTTGATGTGTCATTGAATACATACACACACAAGGCAGTTCTTTGGCTCCCCTCTACTTTTTCAGTTTGAAATGAATGCTTAAAACATATGAATTGTGCTAACTAAGAGTACTCCTATACAGGTAAGAAAGTACATACCTGTTGTTAAAAACAGATTTATTTTTGTAAATCAGTTTTGAAATGTCTTTCTATTGTAAGTATGAAAAGAGGGGCATCTGTTTCTATATAATTTAGGTTCAACAGTACATTGAGTTCTATATTAAGATGGTATGGGTCTTCTTATTTCTTTAGTTTTTTATCAGTTATAATTTTTATTGTACTATCACTGCTGTATGTAGTAGCAATAGCACTTAGACTTATATACTGTTTCACAGTCCTTTACAGATCTCTCTAAGTCAGTGTTTCCCAACCTTGGCAACTTGAAGATGTCTGGACTTCAACTCCCAGAATTCCCCAGCCAGCGAATGCTGGCTGGGGAATTCTGGGAGTTGAAGTCCAGACATCTTCAAGTTGCCAAGGTTGGGAAACACTGCTCTAAGTGATTTACAGAGTCAGCATATTGCCCCCAGCAATCTGGGTCCTCATTTTATGAACCTTGGAAGGATGGAAGGCTGAGTCAACCTTGAGCTAATGAGACTCAAACTGCAAGCAGCTGGTAGTCAACAGAAATAGCCTGCAGTACTGCATGCCAACCACTGCACCACCACGGCTCATAATTTTTTGGATGTTGTACTTTACCAAGTTTAAAAGGGTTGTACAAATTCAGTGTGCAAAGGAGCCTCTTGAAAGTATCAGGTTTAGTCTCATCTTAGTCATTCCTGCCTTTTTATCACAAAGCTAATTTTTATTGCTCTAATATCATCTGGGCTCCTCCCATCGTAAACTAGTCTGCCATCTGAGTGAAACTACACCAAGGTTGTCCTTGTTATTTAAACTAAAAATGAAAGAGATGCAAGGTAAATAAATGCGTGTGTCCTGCTTGCAGAAAGGCCCACAGTCAGCTGCAGGTTTATGAGTTGAGACTTTGCCCCTCCTGGTCTTCTTTAAATCTCAAAATATTTCATTGGGACTTCAGGTGCTGGAAGAAAATGCTTCTGGAGCACGTCTTCACTCTTTCTCGCGGCTTCTGAGCCTCCCTCTTTGTCAAGGTAAGGATAATTAAGTCTTTTAACTTAATTGCAAACCCTTTTGGTTCACTAAAAGGAAAGTTGTTACCAAGACCACAGTCCTAAATGTAAATGAACATGTCAATGGAATGGCAAACTCTCAAGAAAGGTTTCTTTTATTTATTTATTTTATTTATTTATTTGTCAAACATGTCTCAACAATTAACAGAATAACAGAGTTGGAAGGGACCTCGGAGGTCTTCTAGTCCAACCCCCTGCTCAGGCAGGAAACCTTATATCATTTCAGACAAATGATAAATCCAATGTCTTCTTAAAAACCTGGAGTGTTGGAGCATTTACAACTTCTGAAGGCAAGTTGTTGCACTGATTAATTAATAAATGTTCCACTGTTCTAACTGTCGGGAATTTCTCCTTAGTTCTAGGTTGGTTCCCTCCTTGGTTAGTTTCCATTCATTGCTTCTTGTCCTGCCTTCAGGTGTTTTGGAGAATAGGTTGACTACCTTTTCTTTATGGCAACCTCTTAGATATTGGAACACTGCTACCATCTCACCCCTAGTCCTTCTTTTCACTAGACTAGACATACCCAATTCAGCAACCGTTCTTTATATGTTTTAGCCTCCAGCCTCCTAATCATCTTCGTTGCCTTTCTCTGCACTCTTTCTAGACGCAGGGGTGGCCAAACTATGGTTCCTTGTATAGGATAGTAGTAGTTTGTATAAACATAAGTAAAAAGTAACGATAAAAGAGGACAATAGGACAGTAGGACAGGGACGGCAGGCACAGGGGTGCGCTTATGCACGCCCCTTACAGACCTCTTAGAAACTGGGAGAGGTTGACTGTAGACAGTCTAAGATTAAAGTTTTTGGGGTTTGCGGAAGAAACCACAGAGTCCAGTAGTGCATTCCAGGCATTGATCACTCTGTTGCTGAAGTTGTATTTTCTGCAGTCAAGTTTGGAGCGCTTTACATTTAGTTTGAATCTATTACGTGCTCGTGTATTGTTGCGGTTGAAGCTGAAGCAGTCATTAACAGGAAGGACATTTTGGTATATGATTTTATGAACTACATTTAGATCAGATCGGAGGTGACGTAGTTGTAAATTGTCTAATCCCAATATTTCAAGTCTGCTGGAATAAGGTATTTTGTTGTGAGCGGAGGAGTGAAGGACTCTTCTTGTGAAATATTTCTGGACTCTCTCGATTGCATTTATGTCTGATACGCAGTGCGGGTTCCAGACAGGTGAGCTGTATTCCAGAATTGGTCTAACAAATGTTTTGTATGCTCTGGTTAGCAGTGTAATGTTGCCAGAGAAGAAGCTATGCAAGATTAGATTAACAATTCTTAGTGCCTTTTTGGCAATGTTACAGTGGGCTCTAGCACTTAGGTCGTTGGATATGAGTACTCCAAGGTCTTTGACAGAGTGAGGGTCATCTACAAGTTCGTTTCCTCCAAGTTTGTATTTTGTATTCTGATTTTTTTTTTGCCAATGTGTAAGACAGAGCATTTGTTGGTTGAGATTTGAAGTTGCCAGTTGTTTGACCATTCTGCTACATGATCAAGGTCTTTTTGAAGGGTAGCAACATTGTCGGTGGTGTTAAATAGTTTAACATCATCATTTAGGCTGCAGAGGGCCGGGAATTGGGAAGGAGAAAGCTTTTGAATCCCTCTTTGTTAGAAGGTATTCATTTCTCAGGTGGTTTTGTAATTTGTAGAGATCTCAACCCCAGGCTACTAAAACGAATGGAAATGAACGGTGTTACAGTCAACAGATGAACAAAGTCAAATTACTTGCAAACCTACAAAAGGATTTCTCATAAAAACAATCCTCCCTAGCCAAGGCATATCTATTAAATCCTAAAAATACAAGTCACAATCAAACCAGAGCACAGTAGTTTATTTTTAGCAGCAGCTGGTGTGTGGAGTACAAGATGATGCAAAGTGTAGCTACGTTGCAGGTTATATATTTGGATGATGGCCTGCTAGTAAATAATTCACACCAAATTTCTTCCTGACAAGCTTCTCAACAGAAGTACAGTTTCACAGATTTCTATAGAATATAAAAGAACATAAGTGCCCAGCCTACATCCCATACTTACAAAGATAATTGTATTGTGCAAAAGAGAAGATTACAGCCTATGAATCCTACTGGGTGACATTAAATCAGAACAGTGAACAGGTAGTCCTCTACCTGCAACCATTTGTTTAGTGACCGTTCAAAGTTACAGTGGCACTGAAAAAAGTGACTTATGACTGTTGTTCACACTTACGACCATTCTAGCATCCCCATGATCAAAATTCAGATGCTTGGCAACTGGCTCATACTTATGACGGTTGCCGTATCCTGAGGTCACGTGATCCCCTTTTGTGACCTTCCAACAAGCAAAGTGAATGGAGAAGGCAGATTCACTTAACAACCATGTTAACTTAACAACTGCAGTGATTCACTTAACAACTGTGGCAAGAAAGGTTGTAAAATGGGGCAAAACTCACTTAACAAATGTCTTGCTTAGCAACAGAAATTTCAGGAACAATTGTGGTTGTAAGTCAAGGCTACCTGTAAAGGCAAGGTTTAAGCACTTTAATACAAGAAAGCAGGAGAGAGAGAGAGAAACTGGTATCCCAGCCTATTTTTCCTGGCGTCTCCTTATTGGCTAATGAATCAGCCATGATAAGAGAACTTTATGAAGGGAACCAGTTTCGATTAAGTCAGCAGAATTGCTCAGGACCTTCTGCAGGGTTCCAGCTAAGTACACATTGCCACAGCGGTCAGATGTTTTAAACACTGGGAGCTGCGGAGAAAAGGGTGTGAAAGTGATATTAATCTAGCTGTAAATTTTGAAAATCTCTAATAAGACCCACCAGGCAAACAAACCTTGGCTATACAGCACTCTATTTCCAGGAAAGATTCTGCGGGTCCTACCCAGTGAACCATGACCCAAAGCTAATTTGAGTTTTCCCACGTAATATGCTTGCAGATTTAGAACCTTGGTCAATATTGTAGTGCAGAGTTTCTCAACCTCAGCAGCTTTTAAGATGCATGGACTTCAACTCCCAGAATTCCCCAGCCAGCACAGGAGAGAAGCAACCTAGAATTACGGTGAGAACAATCAACCAGTGGTGGAACGGCTTGCCTTCAGAAGTTGTGGTGCTCCATCACTGGAAGCTTTCAAAAAAGACTGGACAATCATATGTCTGAAATGGTATAGGGCAGTGTTGGCGAACCTTTTCGGCACCGGGTGCCGAAATGGGAGCGCACGTGTGTGTGCATGGGAGTGCCAGAAACCAGAAGAACAGTTCCCTGGCGTGTGCTGAGCTTCTGGTTTCCGGCGTGCGCATGCGCGCCAGTCACCTGCTCTTCTGGTTGAATATTGCCTGAAATCCTGGGTGTGAAATGGCTGAAAATTTGTGAAAATTAGAAATCCTACAAAATTTCAAGCCATTTCAATTGTATTAATTTCTCTAGGCAACTGAGTGCCGAAAAGGGAGCATGCACACTTGTCTGAGCTGCAACCTAAGATAAGCTGTCCAGGGCGCATGCGCCCCCCTGAAAATGAGCTTCCGAGTCTTCCGGTTACTGGCGCGCATGCATGCGTGACAATCAACTGGCTGGCGCGCATGCTCACGCAGGAAAACGGAAGACCAGCTCTTCCAGTTTCCAGCACTGCCGAAATGGGAGCGCACGTGTGTGTGCATGGGAGTGCCAGAAACCAGAAGAACAGTTCCCTGGCGTGTGCTGAGCTTCTGGCTTCCGGTGTGCACATGCGCGCCAGTCACCTGCTCTTCTGGTTCCTGGCGTGCATGCGCACGTGAAGACCAGCTGGCCGGCACACATGCGCGCGCATGAAACCAGAAGCTCAGCTTCCCAGCGCACGCATGTGCCCCAGGGAGCTACTCTTTCTGGTTTCCGGCACTCCCGCTCGTGCGAAGAGCAGCTGGCCGAACCCGGAAGAGCAATGGGCGACGGCTGGCGTGCCCGGAGAGATGACTCTGTGTGCCACTTCTGGCATACGTGCCATAGGTTCGCCATCACAGGTATAGGGTCTCCTGCTTGAGCAGGGGGTTGGACTAGAAGACCTCCAATCCATCTCTGTTATTCTATGTTGTTCTATGTTTTTATTTCATCCCTTTTTTCAGATCCCAAGTCCTGACGGGTCTTTCAGCACTTCGCTTCGATGTGCTCCTGTCAGCAAATACGGTTTCCTGTCCTTTTTCTCCATTTCCTTTCGCTGCTGCTTCTGGCGGACGGAGCTACCAGAATCTACTATCTGGGAATCCGCAATGTGGAGTGGAACTACGCTCCATTGGGAAAGAATGCGGTCACCGGACAAAGCATTGCAAATGACTCGTGAGTACCAGTTTCTCCATCCCCACAACCCAGCACAACCTGGGCACATCAAATCACTTCCGTATTGTATACACAAAACTGGAGCGTTTGCGCTGAAATGTACTGCATGTATCACAACTTGTGAGGTGCAGTGGCGGACCTCTTTTATCTAAAAAATGGGAGAATTTCCACGCTACAGTATTTATAATGTACAAAATGTTTGTTGATTATCAGAGGGAAATGTTCAAAAATTCTCTTTATAGTTCACAGAGTAGCAATAGCACTTAGACTTATATAGCAATAGCACTTAGACTTATATACAGCTTCATAGTGCTTTACAGCCCTCTCTAAGTGGTTTACAGAGTTCAGTATATTTCCCCCAACAATCTGGGTCCTCATTTTACCGACCTCGGAAAGATGGAAGGCTGAGTCAACCTTGAGCCGGTGAGATTTGAACAGCTGAACTGCTGAACTAGCAGTCAGCTGAAGTAGCCTGCAGTGCTGCACTTTAACCACAGCGCCACCTCGGCTCTTGAGTTTCCCATCCCTGAAACTAGCTACAAGGCAATCCATCTTGAGGCAGATTCCACCATCCACCTATGGCCGTGATGGCGAACCTATGGCAGGCGTGCCCGAAGTGGCACACAAAGCCATGTCGCCTGGCACGTGTGGCGTCGCCCATTCCTCTTCCGGGTTTCTGGCATGCATGCACACGCGACGATCAGCTGGCCTTCGTGCGTGCGGCAGTGCTGGAAACTGGGAGAACTGGTCTTCCGTTTTCCTGCGTGAGCATGCGCGCCAGCCAGTTGATCGTCACGCGTGCATGCGCGGCAGTAACCGGAAGACTCAGAAGCTCATTTTCGCACGCGCGCATGCACCCTGGGCAGCTTCTCTCGGGTTGCAGCTCAGACAAGCGTGCAAGCTCCGTGCCGAAAAGGTTCGCCATCACTGGCCTAGGGAAATTAATACAATTGAAATGGCTTGAAATTTTGTAGGATTTCTAATTTTCACAAGTTTTCAGCCATTTCACACCCAGGATTTCAGGCAATATTGCTAATAATTTTAATTTCGTGAGATCTTGGATAGTTTTAATGCCCGTTTTAAGGATTTAATTTTGGGAAACTCTGGTATTTTAGAAGTCTCACAGGCATATCTGTCAGCAAGTGGCTAATTTTTTTTAGTCTACCACTGTAACATTTTGATAATTTAGTTTTACATATATGATTTGGAGCCAAATTTGCTGTGACACCGTTGAATTTATGGTGAAGATGTTTTGTGCTTAAATTCTTTCTATGGTGACATTTTCTTGACCGTTGCCCTCAGGTCAAAGCTGCTGCCTTGTGTATGTCTGTGGGCCTGTTGGGAACAGGGAGATTTCCTCATTTAGTTCAGTTAACAGCTCAATGGAAGCTTTAAGGCAGGGGTGGCCAAACTATGGTTCTTTGAGGACCTGTGGACTTCAACTCCCAGAATTCCTGAGCCAGCCATGCATGCATGGCTAGCTCAGGAATTCTGGGAGTTGAAGTCCACAGATCCTCAAAGAACCATAGTTTGGCCACTCCTGCTTTAAGGGAATGGCTTCCTTTCCATTCCTTGGTACCATGATTGCAACTTGACATGCAGCTCCCATCAGCTACTTCTTTTAAAGAATTTGGCTTTCAATTATTTTAAAAAGAAAATCAGTTATTTCCCCTGAAGTTGGATGGTAGTGGGGGCAGAATTGCAAAAGAAATGCTCTTCTGTGCCTTATATGTGAAGGAGGCTGGAGGGACAGTTGGAGAGTCGTCATAAGAGGGCCTGCAGAACTGAGGTAAAACTGCACTGCGTGGATGCAGCTGGGTTATATTCTTTATATGTGTATCATTTTATTAAGGGTTTTTAAAAAAGAAGATGAAAAACTAGTAGAATAAAAGGGAAAAAAGAAAAGAAATCAAAGAGAAAGCTAAAAAGACAAGAAAGAGGGGAAAGTAAAAGAAAATAGAAAAGAACAAAAAGGAAAAGATACAAAGAAGTGGCTACTGATCTTTACAGCGATTATAGGTATAATTATAAATTTATCTCTTGTTCTATGATGAGAACTCTCTTCTCTCTATATTCTGCCTAATCATCAAAACCATAAATCATAAGTTGAATTTTTCTGTTTCGCACAAAATGTTTGCAAGGGGTTTCTATTCAGCAATAAACATAGATATTGTCTTTTCTCTGATCAGAGAAGTCAGTTTGGCCATCATCAACAAGTACCATCATCTTCACCATCCCTCCCTCCATCGTGGGTGTTGCCGAATCTTTCCATCTTTGTTGTTAAGGAGTTATTGTGTTGTTGAGCACATACACAGCGAAATAGTGATTGTGGTTGTGGTGTTGCAGTTCGATATGAATGCTATTCAGTCAATAAACAGAATACGTTTAGTATTTACAAATGGTTTACTTAAAGTAGTAGCAAAGTTCAAATAGGAAGTCCAAGTCATACACAATAAGTCAGTCCATACAAAGATTCTTCTTCTTTCCTATCTTTGTTTTAACTAGCAAACAAAGATTATAGCTAACAATCAAATCTACACTATCACAGATAGTTACTCTTTTCACAGCAGCTCTTTACAGCACTTTCAAACAGACACCAAGTCAATTACTCAACAGTGAAGCAGTAGAGTTAATCAGCAGAGAGTCAGCACTCCGGAACACCATCAAACACACACAGAGACATTCTGAGCATGCTCTCTTGCTTCCTTATATAGTAATCGGCTTACAATTCATTTAAAGCAATATACACATAACATTGATTTGTGGCTTGTTCATATATTAGCAAACCCAGTCGTTTTAGAGTTCTAACATTTGTGCATACAGAAATCTCACTGTGTAAAAACAAACTTCCATGACTTTTGTCCAACTATTTATCCATCAATCCCAAAAGAAAAACTTGTGGTCTCTAATTGAATATTAAACCTTTAAAATTCTCTGAGGCTGGACATATATTCAAACTATTCAGCCCCAAATGCTGAACAGTTGCTGTGGTTTGAAATGCTGAACAGTTGCTATGGTTTGAAATCTTACTGGTTGTCGGGAGATTCCTGCTTCGTCTGCAGATAGAAACTCAAAAGTCCACCCCATACCAACCTGGACTTAGACCTCAAGCCGGGGAGGTTGATAAAATGTCTAATGATAGGTGAGGTTGTATAGTTCTGTGCTGCAGCAGAACAATCTTTCCACCGGGATTTCCAACTGTTGGAGCCGGAAGTGACTAAGCAGGGACCAGACCTCTGTGATCTGTCGCTTGTGGACGATGTGCAGTTCTCTGGGCTCCATCATGCTGCTGGTGAAGTGTAAATTTTCATATTACACCAGGGAATAATGATTATGTAAACAGAGAGCATTCAAATTGTATTTAATTCTCTTATTTTAAACAAATTGATCATGTCCAAGTCATGGTTAGTTTTTGTTAGTATCCTGTCAGCCCACATCTTACCCCAGCCCATCTGCCCTCTAGAATGTCACTGGGGTAGCACGTAAGTCAAAGGTTCTGGTGAGTCTTGGTTTGAAAAGTGTTTTCTAATTCTGTGCTGGAACAACTTGCAGTCAAATTAAGCCACTAGCCATATGATATGCCCTATTAAGTGCCTGATAAGCCCCTTCCTGCTGCTCCTACAGTTAACAAGCCAATGCTGGAGGCTTCTCACGATCCCTGTGTTTTTATGATCCATATTGCTCTTGGATGCTGGGTTGAGATGGCCTTTTTGATCATCCCAATGACTGAGCCAACACATTTTTATCTAATGGCAAGTCCTGCTAGGTTCAGTGGGGTTGCTTAAAATAGCCCAAATTTGGTCCTGTGTCCAGTTTCCCATGATTACAGGTAAGATTCATTCCCTATAATTTCTCAAGGTGGGCACAAGATCTCCCTACCTACCCACTCCATCCTTTCTCTCATTCCTGTTTTATTTTTGTGTAGAGAAATCCTGTATCTACTGTAGAACCCAAGTTTCTCTTTCTAGTCATTGATTAGTGATGACCTTAAAGAGGAACTTGGGTTCTAGAAACAGGATGTGATCATTATCGATTTACCCGGCCTTGATTAATCTTATCTGAACCCCCTTCAGTTCCCTCTAAACTCCCAACTCCAGGCACCTCCATACCATGTAGCAACAAGTTATGTAAGCAAGCTACACTTTGAGTGAAGAAACACTTCTTCTCTTGTCTCTCCTGCCAGCCCATTTTCTTGGACGATTGAGTGGTAGACTTCTAGCTAAAGGGCAACAGTGATTCTCAAGGGACCATATTGGAAAGCATTTTCACATTTAGATTTATTATTAGAGTTGGAAGGGACCTTGTGGGTCATCTAGTCCAACCCCCCGCTCAAGCAGGAGTTCCTACACCATTTGAGACAGATGGCAGTCCAGTCTCCCCTTGAAGGTCGCAAGTGTTGGGGCTCTCACAACCTCCGCTGGCAAGCTGTTCCACTGGTTGATCGCTCTCCCCGTCAGAAAGTTTCTCCTCTCTTCCAGGTTAAATCTCTCCTTGGTCAGCTTCCATCCATTATTCCTTGTTTGGCTTTCTGGTGCCATAGAGAACAGCCTGACCCCTCCTCTCTGTGGCATCCCCTCAAGTATTGGAACACTGCTATCATGTCACCCCTGGTCCTTCTCTTGTGCTAATCATGCGTTTTGTTTTGAGTTCTATATGCCAGCCAGGTTCATCAAATTTTGCATCAGAGGGAATATTCCATGCTATATTGCTTTCAGTCTTTCTGCCCTGCATTAAAAGGAACCAGCCATCATACAAATAGCATACGAAACTTTCAAAGGGACTTTTAGCATCCAACCAGAGATAAGACACTAGAGTGAGTTTAGGTGGAAATTGTTACCAATGTTGTCTCAACTTTTGTCTTTTCTTTTCTAGTGTAGCTTCCAGTTTCCTCCAACCTGCCAAGGACAGAATAGGTGGGATTTACAGGAAGTCAGTCTATAAGCAATACTCTGATTCTACATACACGCTAGAGATATCCAAGCCTGCCTGGCTGGGATTCCTTGGGCCCATCATACGAGGTGAAGTGGGAGACACCATTACTGTGCACCTGAAAAATTTTGCCAGCTGTCCATTCACCATTCACCCCCATGGTGTCTTCTACACAAAGGATTCAGAAGGTAAATAACCTTGCAAGCTTTCAGGTGTTCATAGGAGAGAAAGCTTGCAAGTGACAGATGACTGAAAAAAATCAAGCCACCCTTTAGAGATCTCAAGTGGCCCTGCTGAAGAGAGAGCACTTGGCAATATCTGGCAAGGACCTCTGGAAATTTGGGGGGAAGTTTGCCAGAAGCCATCAGATGGGGCAACCCCATTCAGAACAGAACAGCTGAAAGCTCCGGATCAGCCTTTTGTACGTGTATGTCTAGGACCCCAACTTCCAGAAAGTCCAATCACCATCACTGTCTACTGGGAATGTTGTGTGGCAGACTGAGTATGTCTGAAGGATGTTATGTTGGCGAGGGGTAAACTCAAAAAAGGCTAATGACAAAGTTACTGTGTTTGGGCCTTGTGCAGACTATCCTGCAGTTAATAATATAAACTAATATACATCAAAAGATGGAGGCATTGACCATTAGATTTCTTGTGAAACCTACCTTTGACTGGGTGGTGTCATTAATCCATTCTTCTAGGGGCCCTGTATCCTGATAGATCCTCTGGAGATCATAAGGCAGATGATGCTATCCCACCAGGAGGAAACCATACTTACACGTGGACGGTTCCTGAGGACCATGGCCCAACTGCTGATGATCCAGCCTGTTTAACATGGATCTATCATTCCCATGTCAACGCACCAAAAGATATTGCCAGTGGCTTAGTCGGCCCTTTGCTGATATGTAAACAAGGTAAATTCACTCTGAAAAATGGGATTGGTTTTGCCCCTCCTTTTTGAAATGACCGTACAGAGCTACAATAAGCTATAAAGCTTTCTGGAATGTTCCAGGCTTCAGAGACTTAATTTAAGCAAATTCTTATTTCAGAGTGGCCCACCTGATTTTGGCTGGAAATTACACTTAATAAGCAAGACTCCAATGGGCAGAGTGATGGTGTAAATTAAATAGGCTTATTTTATACTTTGTAGACAACCTTGCCTGCTTTTTTCTTGAGTCTTAATGGGGAATTGTTCTTATTTTAACAATGTTAAATGTAATTTTGGGCGGAATAGGACAAGTCGGTGTAGCCAGCTTGCTACCGCCAAGTCCCTACTCCCTGAGTCCCCAGGGAGTAGGGCGGCATATAAAACAGCAAATAAATAAATAAATAAATAAATAAATAAATAAATAAATAAATAAATAAATAAATAAATTATATGTATGTATGTATGCATGCATGTATGTATGTATGTATGTATGTATGTACGAATTTTTGCTGATAAATGAAAATAAAGGGAGACTATTATAGATCTATTTCGAGCTTATTTTGCTCTCGTCAGATAGCCATACCCCTTACTGGGATTTGAACCTGGGCCGGCTGCCTTGCAGGGCAGCAACTTAACCACTAGGCCATAGGCTCTGTTCCCAATCAGCTCTTTCACCAGGAAAGGGTTATATATGTTTTTCTGTCGTGTTATCCTGGTGTACCCAAATATGGGAGAGAAAGCATCACAGCTTCCTTTTTGCCTTTCAGCCCCTCACTGGGACCATCCAGGCTGTTTTTTATATAGCCGACACACTATTCTATATGTGTAGGATTTTTTGCTGATAAATGAAAATAAAGGGAGACTATTATAGATCTATTTCGAGCTTATTTTGCTCTCGCCAGATAGCCATACCCCTTACTGGGATTTGAACCCGGGCCGGCTGCCTTGCCATATATACATATACATATACATATACATATACATATACATATACATATACATATACATATACATATACATATACATATACATATACATATACATATATATATATATATATATATATATATATATATATATATATATATATATTTGCCTCTGCCAAGTCACCATTGCCAAGTCATCATAGGACAGCTCAACATGGCCAATTCGCCATAGGTACAACTTGCCGTGAGCAGCCGGAGGGGGAGCTAGGAAGAGCGCAGAGTGGCGGAGGCTGGAGGCTTCCCATTTTCACACACCCTGCTGCCCACCTCACCAACCACCATCACTGCCGAACGGCCCGAACTCCAAACAGCCCGGAGCTCAGTGCGGCTGCAGGGGTGGCAAGGTGTGGGAAAATGGGGAGCCTACAGCCACCGCCGCCATTCTGCGCTCTGCCCACCGCTCACCCACCTGCCCAGCTCATCCTCCGGCTGCCCAGAGCAAGTTGTACCTGCAGCGAATTGACCATGTTGAGTTGTCCTGTGGTGAGTTGGCAGAGGCAACTTGGCAGTGGTGAGCTGGCCATGCTGAGCTGACTGCCCCAAGTTGTCCTAGACCCAATTTACGGCCTCTATTCCCAAAATTCTATTATCTTTAGCTTTACACCTGCTCAACGAAGATGTTAGTTACACTGAAGCTGCTCTGCCTTTCTAGTCTGGCCTCAGATGGTAGTATTGCTCCAGGTTTTTAAAAAGTTTTATAAAGATTTTTCATAATATTGTAGTGTTTAAATTGTAAACAACTTGCTTGTTTTTAGTTAGATGTATGGCACTTTGCAATTCTATGGAATGATATAGCAAGATAGAAATATTATAAATATTATAAATGTATTTATAAATTATAAATGTATTTACAAAACATGGGAATTTCATACAGCATAAACAATTCTGTGCCTTAGAGTGATGTGTGATGTCCACGGGATGTGGTTAAAAGATTCAAGATGGCAGCAACAACAGTATGGTTGATGAGCCCTCCCTCCCCCCTCCCCATTTTTATGGGCATTGCATGCAGTGAACCCCAGGTTGGAAGGTCATTGTAAGGATTGCCTCCCTGTCCACCTACAAAGTACGAACTTCTGAGCCAGATAGTTCAAAAGGATTCCTTTATTAGCAATTGAAATAACAACCCATTCATTCAAAGCAAGATCTAAAATGCCCCTAGGCAAAGCAAGTACATTTAAACCTTAGCGCCCCTCCCCATTAGGCAGAATGCAAATCCAGACCAATACACAAGGTGTGAAAGTCCTCTATTCTGAGAATGCGGATGAGTGTACGTTTCCACAGAGCCCTTTCCGTTCAAACTAACTTACATTGCCCCTCATAAATTCTATCCTAAGCGGATATATGTTGTAAACGTCTGATCAATCAAACCCAAGACCCCCCTTCTCCTTTTGAATGGCAGAGTCGCTGGATTTTGACAGTCATTCTGAAAGAGAAGTTGAAACGGGTGAAAACGTCATAAGTTTCCCACCCAGGCCTGGCCCTGTTGGTGTCCTTCATTCACTCATGTTTTTTTCCTGGTCCAGGAACTCTGAAAATGCTACCTTCAAGACGCCATGATGTAGATCTTGATTTCTTCCTGATGTTTAGTGTGGTGGATGAGAACGAAAGTTGGCACCTTGATGAAAACATTGCTTCCTTCTGCACCGAGCCAGACTCGGTCGACAAGGAAGATGAAGAGTTCAAAGAAAGCAACAGGATGCATGGTGAGCACCCTCCTCTTTGCCTCCTCTTTCGACTGAGGCTGGTGTTTTGGTGGTCCCCAAAGAAGCAGACCAAAAATTCAGACGTTACTGTCCAGACTTTATTAAACACAGGGGAATTATTGTTCCTGGGAAAATGTCTTGTCTAGCATATATGGATATTTCAATTTATCTTACCCAAGTGTAAAGTGATTCTAAGAGGTTGATGAAAATACCACTTGCCAAAAAGTTTTTTATTTTTTAACATTCTTCATATAAGCATCAATACATATACCGTGTTTCCCCGAAAATAAGACATGTCCCGAAAATAAGCCCCACAGGGCTTTTTTGGGACATGCCTTAAAATAAGCCACCCCCCGAAAATAAGCCCCCCCCAACTACTTCTGGGGGAAAGGGGGGGACATTCCGGGAGCCGCTCTTTTTGCGGCGGCACTCTTTTGTCCCGGAAAGAGAGAGAGAGAGAGAGAGAGATCCCTCAAGAAGTTTCCCTGCAAAGACCTGCTGAAAAGAGAAGCTGCGAACTTCCAGACGCTGGTAAGATGAGCGCCTCGCAGCCCGGCCCTCCCCTGCATTCCCCGCCACCCCGAAATTGTGCCTGATGATCTTACCAGCGTCTGGAAGTTCGCGGCTTCTCTTTTCAGCAGGTCTTTGCAGGGAAACTCCTTCAATGTAAAGGAGAAGTTATCGCGAGTGCGACCAATTAACAACTTTTCGCACTCGCGATAACTTCTCCTTTACCTTGAAGGAGTTTCCCTCAAAGACCTGCTGAAAAGAGAAGCCGCGAACTTCCAGATGCTGGTAAGATCATCAGGCACAATTTGGGGGTGGCGGGGAATGCAGGGGAGGAAAAAAACACATCCGAAGTCTAAGGCACCAACATTTGCCGGCACGAACAGCCATGCTGGGCGCTGCCCGGAGCACGGGGCTGGCAGGAGGATGAGGAGCAGCGGCGGCAGACCGTTCGTGCTGGCAAAGTTTGGTGCAGGAGGCTTTCCAGGCCCAAAACTGGCGGGGCATGTGTGGGTAGTGCATGTGTGTGAAAGCGCGCCTGCGCGGGGGGGCAATCATGCGCGCATGCACGGGGCAGTCATGCACGCATGCGCACGTGGGGCGCACATTGCATTGTGGGTACCGGCACGCGCATGCAATATCGCGGGCGCACACACACACTTTTGGCACGCAACCAGAAAAAGGTTTGCCATCACTGGTCTATATACTATACTCAAAATGGGATCATTTTTCCAGCACTGAAGGCAGCAAGTCAAAACAAAATTGATTGCAGTTGTCTTGGGAAAGGATGTTTAATTCTTTTTAGATGGCTGGAAATGCTTTTTGCATGTGTGTGGAAAACAAAGGTCAAAAAAGGGATTTTTGCTGTTATTCAGATATCAAGAAACATATAAAATATTTGAAATTTTACAAAAAATAATAATAAAAGAGCCAAAAGGAAAACTAAACATCTTAAATGTTTCATATGTTCATTGTTTGGCTTCATTGCAGCTTTTGAAACTCTGGGGAGCCTGTGTGAATTGTAGGAGGTCTTCATAGAAACTAAGTTCACAATGTATTACTATTATAAGTATAAAAATGTCATAAAAATAACACTTAAATAACGCGTTATATATTTAGAATAGAGAATTGAAATAGTCTTCACTGGCTTTAGTTTTTAAGGAATGTACAATATAATTCATAAAACCCACTTAACAAAAAATATCCAGAAAGTTTATTAGTTGGCCATCATCCTTCCTTGGTCCCAGATGCTAGGGAACCTTAGAATATAGACATGTCAACTAGCAATTCTTCATTGGTAAAATTGTATCATAGTGAATTGATTTCTTGAACTTAAGATGTTAAAAATGTTACAGCGTTAAATTATATTGTAAACATTTGGGAATTCTCAGTTTATGAAGACCTTTGGGAAACATTATGCTTAGACCCATACAAAGAAGGTGATCATATATTCCTAGAGAGAAGTTTGTACTTTAGACTCTAAAAGTTGGCTTCATGCACTCGGTGACTTCTTATCTGTCTTTTCCTCAAGGGAGAGGCAAGATCAGACAATAGGAACCCATGCGGTCCAATTCATTACTGAAAAGGGGAGTGGTATAATAGTGTGTTAATACTTGAAACTTTAGAATGGTAATATGATTTTAAAATTTGAACCGTATGCTTGTGTTTTATTGTTGTTTATTTGTTTTTGGCTATGTCTTCTTTTTTCTCCTTTGTTTCTTGGTTTTGTTTTGGTGGTTTTTAAAAAAACTTTTCGATTGTTTTTAAGCATATAATTTGTTTTATAATAATCTATAGGCAGGGGCGGGTTCCTAAATTTTTTACTACCACTCTGTGGGCGTGGCTTATTTTGTGGGTGTGGCTTGCCAGCCATGTGACCGGGTGGGCGTGGCTTGCTGGTCATATATTAGTTATTTCAGAAAGATGTTACTACTATTTTTGCTATTTTATAGCTTACATGAAAAGCTTTGCATACAAAGTGCGTGTTACACCATGGCAACACAGCAACCTTTATATGCAGAAAATGCTATAGTTAAAAGACAAGCAAGTCTCATACAGCATTTTTGGTTTCAGTCATGGATTCCTTAGACAAAAATATTGAGGACTGTTAAAAGAACAGTATCTTTTAACAGTCCTCAATGTTTTCCTCTAAAGAATAACAGTATAAAATTGTATAAAATTAACAGTATAAAAGGTTAAGCTTTCAGAAAACGCCCACTTTGGGAAGCTTTAGGCAAAAGCAAAGGAAAAGTGTCAAATGCGAGCTTCTTATTATTTTCAAGCGAAGGGACGGGGAAAGACTTAATTGTCAGGTTTCTGGGCATGCGCAGAAGAAATTTTTTTAAAAATTTTTTTAAATGGCGGCACCCAGGCACCGGCAACCAACCGCACTGGTACTGTGACATCACCAGCGGGCCGCTACCGGTGCTATAGAGTGGACCGCACCGGTAGGAACCCACCACTGTCTATAGGTTACATATACTGTGTGTGTGTTATTAAACGTTATTAAGACACATTGGGGTTTTTTTTAGGAAAATGCAACTATAATTATTTTTTCTTTTTTTTAAGGAAAGGACCCATGGCAGTCCTGTCCTGCCTTATCCAGGGGTGAACCCTGGGAACCCCCACTGCTACTTTTCTCTTTCTTTCTGCAGCCATTAATGGTTTCGTCTTTGGGAACCTCCCTGAGATCACAATGTGTGCCGGAGATCGGGTCTCGTGGCATCTCTTTGGGATGGGCAGTGAGATTGATGTCCACACTGCCTTCTTCCATGGACAGACACTGATCAGCCGAGGACACCGGTCCGATGTGGCCTCCCTTTTCCCAGCAACCTTTGTGGCAGCTGAAATGGTCCCTCACAATGTTGGGAAATGGCTGTTGACCTGTGAGGTCTCTGACCACTTGCAAGGTGAGCACCCCAGCCCTTGGTAGTCACCCACCACAAAGAAGAGCCAAGCTCTTCTCCATTTGGCATGAGCATGGGATAGAAGTCCTTGAGAAGAGAGGGAAGAGCTGAACCAAACCCATAACACATTCTTCTTTTGGGGCCTTGCTCTGAAAGAAGTTTGTTTATCCCTGAGACAACTGCATATCTCACAGTTGTCTGTGAGATATGCTCAAGATGGCAGTTGTGACACTGCAGTGCAAGAAGCTGTTCTTTTCATGTGTGGCTTCTAACAGACCATCATCACAGCTGCCGTCTCAAGTTTTTGATCATATTTTGAGGACATCTTTGTTAGAATGAAGATAAATCTCCATAGAGGCGATGTTGATCTTTCTCCCGGAATTCAGGCATTTAGAAATAAAGCCGAAGTTTAAAGGTCTAATTGAAAATATTTATTTCGGTACAAAAACAATAAATTCTGATTGTTTACATCTCTGCTAGAAAATGCGACCGCTCCCGGTCAAAGGCAAGTCAGGAAGAATAATGGAGTATCAGGAATGCACACATGCGTACAAGAAAATATATCACGTGGTATGCTTGTAATAGAATGTACCATAATATTAGATAGGGATGCAGCATCCTGCATATGCATACAACTGGCAATAATCACACCGTGACAATCTTAGTATCTTTGAGGAAGTACTTTATAATCCATGAAAGAGATGATAGTGCAGTAGGGTCTTCTTTTTTTGGCTGAAAACAATCAGATACCACAGTTGTTCCAGAAATGTATAATATCACACTGTGAACATTTTCTAGATCTAAAACATTTTCTAGTTTTTCTAGCTCTAATGCTTTTAGGAAAGGTTCCTCTTCCAAAAGACAGGAAAAAAAAGCAACTAAAAATAACTCAAGGGAAACACCAAAGGAAGGAAGGAAAGCTAGAATAATTTGCAGCTTCATATGTCTTAAGTATGATTTTTGCATGATCAATATTTTCATAAATGAGTGAATATGTGAATACAATGAATGAAGTAAATACAAAGTGGAGAAAATACTTCTCAAATACGCCAATGATGCCAAATAGTTGGATAGGGCAATGAAAGCCTTAGAAAATGGGCATAAAATTCAGAATGATCTTGGTAGGGTAGAAAATGAAAGAAATAGAATAAAATTTAGCAGAAATAAGCACAATACACTAAGAAAATAAAAACTAAATGCACAGATAGAGGATGAAGAATACAGGGCTCAGTAATTACATTAGCAATAAAGGAAAAGTGGCTGATTCTATACAGAATATGAGCCAATGTCATGAGGTGGCTGCAAAGTAGGAAATAGTTATTTTGACTGCAAAGAAAGAAATATAATCTATCCTATGTTCCTCTGGAGAGCATATATTTATGGTGTTTACATGTCCCTGCAATCCAGCCAGATCCTTACATTTTCTTCTTTGGTTTGAATACAGAAATAGTACAAATTAATATCACTGATGATATTTTTTAGAAAAAGAAACTAGAGCCACTGAGGACAGAGTCATTCAAGCACAAACAAGGATGTAGCATCTAACTTTAACTAGATTCCATCTTTAAAAGCCAGGTTTTAGTTGATCTCCTAAACCATAACTACGTGAGACTCACAGAAATTGGGACAAATTTGTGAGAAGGACAGAAGCAAGGGATGCCTGAATGGCTTCTACAAAATATTCATATGCTGGATTGCAGGAACATGTAAACACCATAAATATATGCTCTCCAGAGGAACATAGTATCTCTATTCCAATACTTTCTGGAGGAACCTTGCAATCTTTAATGCAAGCAACACAATCCAGCTATGAGCAGAAGTGGAGAGGACAGTCTACCGGAGAATCAAAGAGATCACTTAATGACTTTCTGATTAATCTATCAAATCAGTATTGGATTTCTGAGTTGAACATTTAAGTTCCAAAGTTGCTCGGTTTGTACGACGCTCTAATGTGCAGATAGATTGTCAAGTTCCTTCTATCTGGAAAACTGAACAACCCAATTTAATTGGGTTGGGACTCTAGAAAGAGTGCAGAAAAGAGCAACAAAGATGATTAGGGGACTGGAGGCTAAAACATGAAGAACGGTTGCAGGAACTGGGTATGTCTAGTTTAATGAAAGGAAGGACCAGAGGTGACATGATAGCAGTGTTCCAATATCTCAGGGGTTGCCACAAAGAAGAGGGAGTCAAACTATTCTCCAAAGCACCTGAGGGTAGAACAAGAAGCAATGGGTGGAAACTAATCAAGGAGAGAAGCAACTTAGAACTAAGGAGAAATTTCCTGACAGTTAGAACAATTAATCCGTGGAACAGCCTGCCTCCAGAAGTTGTGAATGCTCCAACACTGGAAGTTTTTAAGAAGATGTTGGATAACCATTTGTTTGAAGTAGTGTAGGGTTTCCTGCCTAGGCAGGGGGTTGGACTAGAAGACCTCCAAGGTCACTTCCAACTCTGTTGTTGTTGTTGTTGTTGTTGTTGTTGTTGTTGTTGTTGTTATTATTATTATTATTATTATTATTATTATTATTATTATTCATTCAGTTGAGGCATGACCCAGCTGAGTCTGGGTGACATTCAGTACAAATAACAGCATAAAAAAGAGATAATTATTTTTAAAAAACCATGGCGGATTTGGTGAACCACATCACCAATCAGCTAACCCAAGTTATAAAAATTCTTTTTTTTTTTTTTGCATCCTCTGAACTGCTCTCTCCCCCCCCCCCCCACACACAAATTCTCCACAAATTGACAAAATGGAAATTGAGTCTCAGTCTCTCATGGTCTCTTCTTGGCTTCCACAGCGGGAATGGAGGCTCTCTATGAAGTCAAGCGTTGCTCCTATCAGGATTCAGGACCTGCCCTAAAAGGGAAACTACGACAATACTACATAGCAGCCAAAGAAGTGCGGTGGAATTATGGGCCTTCTGGACTAGACCCAAGTACAGGGAAAAGCCTGCGTGAGCCAAGCAGGTAAGTCTTTGATCCAAGGTTTCAAATGTGATTTCCAAAGCCTACATGCTTCAGCCAGGTATGCCTCTGCAGTGCTTGTAAGGAGCATCATGGAAAAACTGGATGGTTCAGCTGCTGACTGTACTTTTGCAATAAAAGAATGGGCTGAGTAAATTCACTACCTGAGTTGGGAGAATATGTCTGATGCAGATGCTGTTTCTGTCGAATGTCGAAACTGGCTTAACAATGATTTAATTTAATTTAATTTAATTTAAAGTTCTTATAGGCCGGCCAATCCCGTAGGACTCAGGGCGGCGTACAATAGCAATGGTCATAAGTATGAAAAATGGTCATAAGCCACTTTTTTGTTGTAGCTTTGTCACTAAATGAACTGTTGTAAGTTGAGGACTACCTGTACCACTGTCCCCCTCCACTTGAAAAGGACCTCTGATAATGCACAGACACAGAGTGGCAGAATTAGGTCAAGGATTCTTGAAAATTCCAGCGACCCAAGCAAATATTCGTCTGCAGGAAGGGGTCAAAAAAGTCAAGATGGCAAATGCAGTCATGTGATTAAAGCTCCTACACTTTTTCAGATGTGAGGCACATTGTTTGCAGCCATCATTTTGGTATTTTTGACAGACACACACAGACACTGTTCTGCAAAGTTCATTATAGTTACTAAACAGTCACAACTATGGCAAGTGCTTAAAATTTGTGAATTCTTTTGAATTTTCAATATTTCTGCATAAATATGACTTACAATGTGATATGTGATCCACACAAGTCCTAAAACTAGGTAAAGAGAATCCAATTAAATAAAAACTGGAAGGATTGCATAGCTGTGGATATGAAAAGCAGCGAGCTGCACTCCCATCTTCCGTATCCTGATCTGGATCATCCACAAGAATGGCCCGTGCCACCCTTCCTCTTTTATGACATACACCTTTCTGGCATTAACAGAAAATGTTAGGGATTGAATCTGAACTCCCTTGAATGCAAAACAGGTGTCCTCTTACCTACCAGATGGCCCACCCAGGCACTGCTTCCAATCCTGCTAGACCAGGAAATCTCAAGCTGATCCTTGAGTCCTGGAGAAAGAGCCAAAAAGGGAGCCTCGGTGGTGACATTTTCCTGCAGGTGCTCAGTTTTTATTTATTTATTTATTTATTTATTTTGTGAGATTTATATACCGCCTCACAGTGCAAGCACTCTCTAAGCGGTTTACACCAGTAAGCAATGTATATTTTACATTGCCCCCAACAATCTGGGTCCTCATTTTACCTACCTCGGAAGGATGGAAGGCTGAGTCAACCTTGAGCCGGTGAGATTTGAACCGCTGACCTGCGGATCACAGTCAGCTAAAGTGACTTGCAGTGCTGCCTCTAACCGCTGCGCCACCTCGGCTCCTAATTGGCCTAGCTTCACACAGTAACCACAGGGAAGCTCGGAGATGTCAGCAGAGAAAGCTACAGAGGCTACTCACAGCCTACTCCATCTACTCAAAAGATGGTTGAGTCTGTCCGTGCGTCAATTTGCACTTGGTTGTTATTGTACTCTGTGAACTAAAAGAGCAACACAAAAAATTAATTTGCCAAGGCTATTTGCACAGTTCAAAATGAAACCTCACTGCCATTCTTTATAGAGCCAGATTTAAATGCTCTGTAACAAATCCGCCTTTTAAAAGTTTTGAGATTTAAGAAATGCCGTGGCTGCTGGGCTAATGCAAGAAGTCATTGTGGGTTTGTTTGTGTTCAGTTTCTCACAGCTGTTCTTTAAGCAAAATGCCAGTCAACTTGGAGGGACATATTGGAAAGCCAAATATGTTGAATATACGGACGGGACTTTTCGTGTGGAGAAAGAGCAGACGGATGAAGAAAAGCACTTTGGGATACTTGGTAATGGGGCAGGATTGCATCGCTAATTGAGTAGGGAGTTCTTCTTAACTGATCACCCATATTAGTGATTCTCAACCTTGGCCACTTTAAACTGTGTGGGTTTCAAGTGCCAGAATCTCAGCATGCTGGCTAGGGAAATTAATAATGATGATGATGATGATGATGATGATGATGATGATAGTAATAATAATAATACCAATACCAATAATAATAATAATAATAATAATAATAATAATAATAATAATAATAATAATAATAATAATAATAATAATAATAATAATAATAATAATAAATAAAAAACAACAAGAAAAACTTAACCGATATCAGGACCTTAAAATCGAATTACGACGACTCTGGCATAAACCAGTACAGTTGGTCCCAGTGGTAATCGGCACACTGGGTTCTGTGCCAAAAGACCTTAACCGGCATTTGAAAACAATAAACATTGACAAAATCACGATCTGTCAGTTGCAAAAGGCCACCGTACTTGGATCTGCGCGCATCATACGAAAATACATCACACAGTCCTAGACGGTTGGGAAGTGTTCGACTTGTGATATAGTGATACGAAATCCAGCATATAAATCTTGTTTGCTGTGTATTACGTTTTTTGTGAATAAATAATAATAATAATAATAATAATAATAATAATAATAATAATAATAATAATAATAATAATAATAATAATAATAATAATAATAATAATAATAATAATAATAATAATACAGTAACAGAGTTTGAAGGGACCTTGGAGGTCATGTAGTCCAACCCCCTGCTCACGCAGGAGACCTATACTAGGGATTTGAACCACCGATCTGCCGACCTTTCTGGGAGTTGAAGTCCATCTTAAAGTTGCCAAGTTGAGAAACACAGCCAGTATTTGTTCATTGCTCCATCCCTTCAACTTCTCCAAGCAATATGTAATCCAGTTAAAAACAATTTAGGAATCTGACATTTTTTTATAACAACATATTTTACAACAAGAATCCCACTTATACACTGATCCTTTATTTAATTTACTGTGATTGTCAATGTTTCGAGCTTAAGGCTTGATGTTTTAATGTTTGTACAGTATTTTAAGTGTGTATATTGCTTTTATGATACCGTGAGCAGCCCAGATTTGTGTGATAGGCGGCATACAAATTTAATAAATAAATGCATGATAGACACCCTGGAAACCTTCAGTGAAGAACAAAAATTCTAAAAGCTGTATTTAAATAAAAATGTTTCCAGGTAAAGCACTTCTAGCTAAAGAATAGTAAGGATTTATTCAGTTCCATTTTGAGGAAAATAAAAGTTTCTATATAGGTAGGTGGAACTTTTTTCTCAGATGGCAATATAGCTCACAATTATGCGCAACTATAGTTCACATTATATTCATGTTAAGAATAGACCTTGTGTGAGGAACTTTTTGGACATATTCAATAACTATATTAGCAAATGCATACACTTTTATGCAAATTTATTTAAAAATAGTTTGGAATAATAAGAAACTCATCCAAATCAAAACTCACAAATTTGCTTTCCCCACTAATTAAAAATATTGTGTAATGGTTATTTTTTTTATGGTTAATGGATTTCTTTGTGGAAAGAGAAAAGACAGAAAATATGGCAGGATTATAAATGCAGGAGGGTCATCAGCTTCAGTCTGCGCTGGCAATAAAATTCAGTCAGCAAACAGGGTAACTGTACAATTAAAACATTAGTCAGAAGCCCTTCAGAAAGCAGCCCATTGCTGTGTGATTATTTCCTTTTATTCATAACAACAACAACAACAACAACAACAACAACAACAACAACAACAACAACAACAACAACAGAGTTGGAAGGGACCTTGGAGGTCTTCTAGTCCAACCCCCTGCCTAGGCTGGAAACCCTACACTACTTCAGACAAATGGTTATCCAACATCTTCTTAAAAACTTCCAGTGTTGAAGCATTCACAACTTCTGGAGGCAAGCTGTTCCATGGATTAATTGTTCTAACTGTCAGGAAATTTCTCTTTAGTTCTAAGTTGCTTTTCTCCTTGTTTAGTTTCCACCCATTACTTCTTGTTCTACCCTCAGGTGCTTTGGAGAATAGTTTGACTCCCTCTTCTTTGTGGCAACCCCCGAGATATTGGAACACTGCTATCATGTCTCCCCTAGTCCTTCTTTTCATTAAACTAGACATACTCAGTTCCTGCAACCGTTCTTCATATGTTTTAGCCTCCAGTCCCCTAATCATCTTTGTTGCTCTTTATTCTGGATAGTGAAATAGCCCTATTCTGACATTTTAAAATGAAAAAGGAATGAGAGCACAATAAGAATGAAGAACCAACCACCTTTGCTGATGCTTCAAGAGACAATGCAGCAATGAAGAAAGATAGACTTTGGAATTATTAGCCGGCAGTTCATCAAGTCAGACAACGGGAAGAAAAACAGAACAACAAAGAGGAGACTCACTTGGCTTGCGTTTGACAGGAGCGTGACAGTTCTAGACAGCTTTTCTCCCAAGTCCAAAGAAGTGGGAGATCAAAGCTAGGAAAGGAAGTGGGTGATTCAAACCTGGGAAAAATTTTGGATTCGGACTTTGTACAACAGATTTAGGAGATTCTGTCATGATTCTTGACGGATAGGAAATTATTCCTATCAAAGAGGTGATCTAGGATCTTGTTTCCTTGAAGTCATTCTTACTTAGAAAATAAAACCGAGATTCAATTCTAATTAACAAAATATTTATTTTAGTACAAAAGTAACAAAAGAATATAAACCTTAAATAAGCTACATTTTCTCAGCTAAGAATTCACGTCTGCCTCGGGCGAGGCTCACAGGAGAAGAAGGAAGGAGGAAACTCCTGGAATGCACACATGCGCAGTAATACATGTCACATGTCTGCTGATTAGAAAATACAGTAAACCTAGAAATAGTAGAGATGCTCAACTGGCAATATTCACATAGTGACAATTCTGCAGCGATGTTGGCAGTTGTGGTCAAAATGTCCAGGTGGCAGCCAAGATGGTGCAGTCAAAGTTCCACCAGGCCGCCATCTTGACTTTTGGGACTACATCCTGCCCATGCCTCTGCAATTTGGGGAGAATTCCAGCCCACCGAACATCCTTGTTCGGCTTAACTTCTCTAACTCAACTTTTCTGTTTTGAAAGGTATTATTAAACCTTGCAAGATAGGGGCTTTCATTCTCAATTTCCTCTTTAATTAATGTTTTTAATAACATCTAATATTTTGTGTTTGGACCTCAGCAGATGACCTTTGAATTGTTTTTACTGAAAACAATAACCAGCAGGCCAGAACTCTGCAAACATAAAGTTCTTAAAAACTTAAAATGAATGTTACCATAACATAAACTTTCTTGGATCCATCAAAGCAGATGCTGAATTATTTTTTAAACTTTTTTGGGTCATGAATAATTTGAGGAGGTGGGAGGTCTTTGAATTGCACTTGTTATTTGAAAGACAAGCTGGGATTTCACTCAAAAAAGCTGACCAAGTCAGGACAAAAAAGTAAGTGAAATAATTTCAAATTATCTCTTATCAACTTGTGTCCATGAAAACATGATTGTCCAAACTTTTGTCTTGCTCTGGGCCATGTTGAGTGAAGAGGAATTCTCCTAGTGTATATAAATAACAAACTTCCTTTATTTTTAAATATTTTTTATAATCTTGTGGGGCCACATTGCTAGCTGTCCAGGGCCACATGCATCTCCTGGGCTGCTGGTTGGACACACTTGTATTAAAATAAATTATGAAGCCTCTTGTCAATGTCTAATCCTTTCTATTTCCTCCTTTTTATCACATTAAACAAACAATTTGAGAGCAATGTTAGCATGTTCTGGGGGCCCCACGAAAAGCTTTGGGGTGTCTCTGGGGGCCCTGATTGGGCACTCTAGGGTCAAAATGTTTTTCTTTGCTACCCAGGTTTATCTAGGTTCTCTGAACTCTGTTGTGGTTGTAGCTCATCCAGCCCCTCGTCTCTTTTCCCTTGCAGGTCCAGTGATCAAAGCCGAAGTAGGTGACACTATTCAGGTGACCTTTGCCAACAAAGCCTCGTGGCCTTTCAGCATCCAGCCCCACGGTGGGTTTTACAGGAAGCCATGGGAAGAAGCTCCATACCAAGATGGTTCGTTCTTCTAACCTCTTTGTGCTTATTTTTTAATCTGTTCCAGAATAAAACACATATGTAACAGGCGTGATCCTTTCAGTCAGAAAACAGACTAGACTAGACTAGACTAGACTAGACTAGACTAGACTACAACAGAACAGAACAGAACAGAACAGAATAGAACAGAATTCTTTATTGGCCAAGTGTGATTGGACACACAAGGAATTTGTCTTGGCGCATATGCTCTCAGTGTACATAAAAGAAAGGATACGTTTGTCAAGAATGTATAAGGTACAACACTTAATGATAGTCATAGGGTATAAATAAGCAATCAAATCATATTAGGAACCAGTCAATATAAATCGTAAGGATACAACCAACAAAGTTACAGTCATATAGTCATTAGTGGGAGGAGATGGGTGATGGGAACGATGAGAAGATTAATAGTAGTGCAGATTTAATAAATAGTTTGATAGTGTTGAGAGAATTATTTGTTTAGTAGAGTGATGGCATTCAGGAAAACTGTTCTTGTGTTTAGTTGTTCTGGCGTGCAGTGCTCTATAGCGTCATTTTGAGGGTAGGAGTTGAAACAGTTTATGTCCAGGATGTGAGGGGTCTGTAAATATTTCCACAGCCCTCTTTTTGACTCGTGCAGTATACAGGTCCTCAATGGAAGGCAGGTTGGCAGCAATTGTTTTTTCTGCAGTTCTAATTATCCTCTGAAGTCTGTGTCTGTCTTGTTGGGTTGCAGAACCAAACCAGACAGTTATAGGGGTGCAGATGACAGACTCAATAATTCCTCTGTAGAACTGTATCAGCAGCTCCTTGGGCAGTTTGAGCTTTCTGAGTTGGCACAGAAAGAGCATTCTTTGTTGTGCTTTTTTGATGACGTTTTTGATATTAGGTGTCCATTTTAGATCTTTAGATGTGGTAGAACCTAGAAATTTGAAGGTCTCTACTGTTGATACTGTGTTGTCTAGTATTGTAAGAGGTAGAAGTATGGGCGGGTTTCTCCTAAAGTCTACCACCATTACTACAATTTTGAGTGTGTTCAGTTCCAGATTGTTCCGGTCACACCATGAGGCTAGTTGTTCAACCTCCCAACTGTATGCTGATTCATCATTGTCTCGAATGAGACCAATCACTGTTGTGTCATCTGTGAACTTCAGTAGTTTAACAGATGGATCAGTCATTGGTATAGAGAGAGAAGAGAAGTGGAGAGAGCACACAGCCTGGGGGGGGGGGGGGCTGAGCTAATTGTACAGGTATCTGATGTGATTCTGCTTAGCTTCACCTGTTGCTTCCTGCCTGTTAGGAAGCTTATGATCCACTTACAAGTGTGTTCAGCTACCGCTAGCTGATTTAGTTTAGTTAGAAGAATGTCTGGAATGATGGTATTGAATGCTGTACTAAAGTCTACAAAGAGGACCCTTGCGTAGGTCTTTGGAGATTCAAGATGTTGTAGGATGTAGCGCAAAGCCATATTAACAGGATCATCTGTTGATCTATTTGCTCGGTATGCAAATTGCAGGGAGTCTAACAGCGGATCCGTGATGGTTTTCAAGTGGTACAGCACTAGGCTTTCAAAGGTTTTCATAACTATAGATGTTAGAGCAACTGTCTGTAGTCATTCAGTTCCTTGATGGTGTGCTTCTTTGGCACTGGGATGATAGTAGAGCGTTTGAAGCAAGAAGGAACATAGCACATCTTTAGCGATTTATTGAAGAGTCGGGTGAAGATGGCGGGCCAATTGGTCAGCACAGACTTTTAAGCAAGAAGGAGTTATCTTGTCTGGGCCTGGAGCTTTTCCTGGCTTTTGTCTGTGAAATAGGTCTTACACTTCCTTTTCTGTGATCACTAGGGGTTGTGAACACAATTTATTTATTTATTTATTTTGTTATTCTTATATGCCGCCCAACTCCCGAAGGACTCAGGGCGGCGTACAACATAAGAGATACAAGAATAGACAAAATTTCAACAATTTAAAAACAGTACAAAATTTAAAAAAAAACAGTATAAAAGCAACAACAACATCCATCCATTCAACCACATACATACTTGGGGGGTAAGCTCAAATGGTTAACCTGTCCCCCCCACCTGCAGGAAGAGCCAAGTCTTAACGGCCTTTCGGAAGGCCAGCAGAGTGGGGATGGTTCGGGTCTCTGGGGGGAGTTGGTTCCAGAGCACGGGGCCAGCCACAGAGAAGGCCCTCCCCCTGGGGCCCGCCAGCCGGCATTGCTTGGCCGACGGGACCCGGAGGAGGCCAACTCTGTGGGCCCTAACCGGTCGGAGGGAAGTATGCGGTATGGTATGGGGTCAGTTACAGGAGGCTTGGCTGTTGTTGGTGTGTCTGAGATGGGTTCAGAGATGGGTTCAGTTGTAGGAGGCTTGGCTGTTGTTGGTGTGTCTGAGATGGGGGTTGTGAAGATAGGTGGCTGTAGTTTCCTTTCAAACCTGTAGTAAAACATGTTCAGGTCATCTGCCAATTGTTAATTTCCTTCAGCCTGGGAAGGAGGTTTGCCGTAACCGGTGATATTTTTAAGAGTTGTCCACATGTTTGCTAGTTCATTTGTTGAGAACTGATTCTTTAGCTTTTCATAGTAGCTTCGTTTTGCTTCTCTGATTTCCCTTGTTAATACATTTCTGGCCTGATTGTACAGCATTTTATCACCTTTTCTGTAGGCTTCCTCTTTGGAACGACATAGCTGCTTAAGTTCAGCTGTGAACCAAGATTTGTTGTTACTGTATATTTGCAAGTTCCTGGTTGGTACACATAGGTCTTCACAGAAATGTTAAAGATGTTACAGTATCTGTGAGTTCATCCAGGTCTGCAGAGGTATCTTCAAAAATATTCCAATCAGTGCAGTCAAAGCAAGCCTGTGGCTTTAACAGGTCAGGCAAATTATGTTCTTGGGCTGAGAAGCAGAAGCAGTTTCCAGTTATACAGAAGCAGTTTTATAGGAAGCCTTCATGTGGTACACTGGCAACTTTATAAGGGTCTACTCCAGTGATGGCGAACCTATGGCATGGGTGCCACAGTTGGCACTCGGAGCCATATCTGCCGGCACATGAGCCGTTGCCCTAGCTCAGCTCCAGCGCGCATGTGCATGCCCGCCAGCTGATTTTTGGCTCACGCGGAGGCTCTGGGAGGGCGATTTTGGCCTCCGGAGGGTCTCCGGGGTGGCGGGGGGGGGCATTTTCACCCTCCCCAAGCTCCAAGAAAGGCTGTGGAGCCTGGGGAGGGCAAAAAACAGGCCTACTGGGCCCACTGGAAGTCGGGAAACGGGGGAGTGCGCAGGGGGCTGGGGCAAGTGGGGGGGCTTTGAATTATGGGTGTGGGCACGCACGTGCGTGCAATAGCACACACACGCACTATTTCGGCACCCGAGGAAAAAAAGGTTCGCCATCACTGGTCTACTCCAACCTGGTGTCCTCCATGTCAATGTGGATTATGGGAGGTGAAGGAAGCCAAGCTGTGGAAGACTTCTGCAACTTCCTGCTTTAAAAGCTTTTTATGCAAAAATGCTTTAGCAAAAAATGCAAAAAAAGCATTCTTAGTCTGCCTTATTTCATTAGCCCCTCTGAGAACTTCTGAAAATAATGATGACTGATGGTTGCAACCCAACACTTCCTTTGAAAATGTGTCTACCTTTGCTTCCCCCAAGAAAGGATGAAATGGAAATTAAGCTAACATAACCCTTGTCTTCCAGTAAATGGATATTGCAATGATTAGTTATTATTATCTTGGCAGATATATTTGGGTGCCCCCTGTACGTGATAGCCATTTTCCACAGGGTGATATGCCCGTAGATGGAAACATCCAGGAACATCTGTTCCCATAGTGCATTCTATGAGATGATTTGATGGACCAGTGACTGAAAATGTACAAATAACTGAGTTTTCCCCCCTTCATTTTAAAGAGCTACTCAGAAATGGAGCATCCATCAAGCCATTTGGCAACTTCACATATCTCTGGGTGCTACCCCCACATGTTGGCCCCACAGCCTCTGACCCTCCCTGCCTGACCTGGATGTATTCTTCTGCAGTGGATCCCACAAGAGACACCAACTCTGGCTTAGTGGGGCCTTTACTCATCTGTAGACCTGGCACGCTCAATGAGAGAAACAAGCAGGTACTTTGTCTTGTTTGGTCATGCCTATCACAAGTGGAGAAATCATGCAACCTGTGCGGGAAGGCTTATAAATGAAAGGCAAAAGCATCTGTTTTGGATGCAAGAAGCCCAGGTCAGCACTGGCATGCATTCTCAGGACTGGGGAGGCCTCGGAGCCAGATTTGCTTTTGGGGCACACTGCAGCTACTGTTCTAATACATGCTGTAAGCCACAATGTGTGTGTTTGTGTGTGTGTGTGTGTGTGTGTGTGTGTGTGTGTGTGTGTGTATGTGTGTATGTGTGTGTGTGTGTGTGTTTTGTTTTGGCTACATCTGTTTGCCAGATGTGTTAAATCCCAACTTGTAAGAGTCCTCTACAAATATTATTAGATAAAGTAGATAAAGAAGTATGCTATAAACAAATCTAACTATTTGGGGATAATAATTGAATAATACATTTTCTGCCTTCTTTCTAGTTGTTGTAAAACCCTAGTGCAAAAACGATGCCTTTGCTTTATAAACCTAGATCTATCAGTTGGTACATGATAAAAATTGCTGATACGCACACACACATATGCAATAAATTATTCTATTTAAGTGGTTGGGTTTTAGCTCCGTTTAATAACAAGATAGAATCATTAAGGCTCCCATCGGAGATTTTTATAATTAAATAATTAAATGTCTATATCCAGAGGGAAGTCAACTACAGACAATCCTCAATGACCATAATTGAGCCCAAAATTAGGGTTGTGAGTCAAGGCGGGTCACCACATGGCATCACCTTTTTTTGCTGTGGCTATTAAGTGAACACAGCAGTTATTAAATGAATCCATTTTATCCAATGGGCATTTTTTTTTGCCAGAAACCGACAAAAAGTTCTGAAAATTGCTATCACGTGATCACAGGATGCTGTAAACAGCCATAGACACAATTGCTATCACATGATCACGAGACAGCCATAGACACAAGCCAGTTGCCTAAGTTGTCCAAAATGTGAGCATGTAACCATGGAGGGGTTGCAGCCGTCGAGGCTGGAACCAGATCATGAGTACCTTTTGGGAAGTTCGTCATTGACCTGTCGATGCCATCGCTCCATGTTGCCCTGTTTGTGGCTTTTCAGAGGCTTCTCTACGGCCACTGTTAGATGAAGGAGGTCAAAGATCTGATCCAATTTCGAGGCTCCACAATATGCTAAACCGATTAACAAAACAGAATTGCTGTATTTACCACGTGTGATATTCCAAAGCAAATCACACACACACAGAGACATTGTGGCTTACAGCATGTATTAGAACAGTACCTGCAGTTGTGTTCCTTTATACTAGGGGTCGCAACCTTAAACACTCAAAGAGCCATTTGGACTCATTTCCCACAGAAAAGAAAACACGGGGAGCCACAAAACCTGGGTGGGCGTGGCCAACTCGTTGTCGCCCACCCAGTCACATGACCCCCTCCAGCAAGAATGAGGTGCTGGAGAATGAGCCCCAGTCGCTTCTCCATCCCCCGCCGTTGTCCTTACCTTCTCAGGCTAGGCAAGGAGTGACTGGGAGTGGGGGGGCGATGGGCAGGGCCAGTCAGTGATGGGATCACCCAACAGGGAGCCACAGCAGAGAGCCCAAAGAGCCACATGCGGCTCCGGAGCCGCAGGTTGCAGACCCCTGCTTTATACCAACATCCCCATTTTAGCTTTGTGACGCAAAGTAATTTTATATTCCCTGATTTTATTCCACTTTTCTGTGTGTGGATTAGCTGACGATTAGTAAGTTGTTGTCCCAAGTAGGCTTGCTGGACTCAGGATGCAAAACCGATAATACAGACCAGAGTAGATATTAGGAGGTTTTATTTGAGCCGATGAAGTGGGGGGGGGCAGGAAAAATGCACCCCACTGCTTTTTATACAGTTCTTACGAAGCACAGTTGGGTTTTACAAGGAAAATGATTTTTTTTAATTGTGTTTTTGTTTAATTAAAAGACTTAATGATTTTTTTATTGTGTTTTTGTTTAATTTTAAGTCTTTTACTACTTTTCTGTTCTCACCATAGAAGTTAATAGGACTTTGCTACACAGCTTGTCCCATGGAAATTGTCCTGGTGTTTTAATAGTTCCTCGCATTTTATTCCCACATGTTTTGCTATCTATCACCCTCTTCATAACTTTAAGCTACAAAAGAAATTCCCTCTGTCTGCTGAGCTAGTTTGCTATTTCAAGTAGACTATCTCCTCGGTTATCAAATGCGATTCCAAAACCTGATATCCTCTGTGTTGTTTCCTAGAAAGGCATTGATAAAGAGTTTTACCTTTTGTTTGGTGTGTTTAATGAGAACCTAAGCTGGTATCTGAACACAAACCGGAAGTATCTGAAATACAAAGAAGAACTGTTTGAGGATCACATCTTCAAAGAGTCCAATAGAATGCATGGTATGTCGATGTGCCCAATCTGGGGGATGAAAGCAAAGGACCAGCCAATTCAGGATAGGAGGTTGGAGGTCTTATGACAGCTCAATTTCTTACCACAGCTCAGAGATGTGAGATCTCAGGAAACAGAGCAATGTCCCTGTAGAAGTCTAGTGGTGAAGGCACCAGGCTAAGAACCAGGAGACAGTTCTAGTCCTGCCTTGGCATTAAAAGCCAACTGGTTGACTTTGGCAAGTCACGGCCTCTCAGCCCAGCCCACCGCACAGAGTTGTTATTGTGGGAAAAAGGAGGGAGTATTATACATGTTCATCTTGAGTTATTTATAAAAACAATAAAGATGGGATATAAACAAAATAAAATAAACTTCCATGTAGACAAATCCAAGAATCAGAGCTGAGTGTGGTTTTGTACCAGCCCAAAGATCAACAAGGGAAACAAGAAGCAGCACTCGATGACTAAGACTTGCCTGAAGTTGGAAATTGTTTCCCAACTCAAACTCTCAATCTCTAGGGCAGTGGTTCCCAACCTTTTTGTGATCGAGTACCACTTGGAGGTCCTGTACAGTCGCCGTGTACCACCTGGTTCCAGAGAAACTAAATTCGATCAGATATCACTTTATTTCCATAATTGTACCATTCAGGGGTGGGTTCCTACCTGTGCGGTCTTGCCTGTTCGTCGCTGCCGAGGCAAAGAAGCTGGCAGCGTTTGCGGCGCGGGGCTTCCCCCGCCCGCTTTCCCGGGACGCCGGGACGCTGCCATTTGCGTTCTTTTGCCCTCTGCGCAAGCAAAAGAAGAGGGCAAAAGAACGCAAATGGCGGTGTCCCGGCATCCCGGGAAAGCGGGCGGGGGAAGCGCCGCGAACGCCGCCAGCTTCTTCGGCTCGGCGGCGACGAACAGGCAAGACCGCACCAGTAGGAACCCACCACTGGTACCGTTCCTTTTTTGGCCCCGCGCATCCAGCAACTGGATTCTCAGGCCGCTGGGACCAGGTGGGTGGCGTGTGGCAACAGTTGCAAATTGTTGCCAGATTATCTTGTGTTAGGCAGTAAACATTTTTGTGAAGTAAAAAATAACTAACTAAAAATCGTTCATGACCCCGAAAGTGTTCGCGTACCACCTGGAAGGCCCTCGCGTACCACTAGTGGTACACGTACCACAGGTTGGGAACCACTGCTCTAGGGTTTATAGCACAGGGGTGTCAAATTCACATCCTCACAGTGGCATCACGTGACATATTGGGACTTTCTCCCCCCCCTCGCTAAATCGGGTGTGGGCGTGGCCAGCATGTGACGTATCTGGCCCGCGGGCCGGGAGTTTGACAGCCCTGTTCTAGCACGACTAGGGCATGGCTGTTCTCCTAAGTCTTGCCTCTTCCTTTGAGGAGCCACATTTCATATCTTACGATCTACTTGCTGGGTACCAAAAGGCAAGAGCAGAATTCTGAAGCCCAATTCTCTTCCAGTTCAAAGTCTGACTCATCCAACAGGCTCATAACCCTCAGATATTAATTATAGCAACTCAAATTTGTAATGGTTGGATGCAAATATTTGAACAAATTGACACTGAATGGTTGTTTACGTAGGTTGACCTCATCCTTTTTCTTGAGGAAAAGTTTCAGGAGATCCTTCAAAGAAAAGCTTGAAAGGAACAGCTCTCTCCATTATTGCTTGTGCAATGACAATCTGCAAATTAAAAGCAAACATGGGCAATTCATAGAGCTCGTAGTCAACAGTAGACTTCCTCTCCTCTTTCTGTTATGCTTGACCCGATTTCTATCCTTGCTAGTCCGCATCACTAATGACACCTTGGCTGAAAATTATAGGAATTAAAATCCAGCATATGGAGGTCCCAAATTTTGGAATCTTGGTTTTCTCACTTTCAGGTTTCTCAATTAATGCTTAAGTTTTCATCGAACAGCAGTGAAATCCAGACATGAATTACACTTCATTGCTTGGATGAATTTCCGTAGAAGTCCGCGGGGGTGTTCTGCTTTGAGTTAGGAGTCTTAGATCCCTTCAGGTTTTAATTTAATTTAATTTAATTTAATTTAATTTATTTTAATAAACGTTCTTATAAGCCGCCCAATCCCGTAGGACTCAGGGCGGCGTACAACACGGATAAGAACAATGAAATAAAACATCATAGTTTAAAAAAAAACAACATTATTTTAAAAATCACTCATTCATGGGGGAATCTGATCTTCTTTTTCACCCCACCTGCCGGATGAGCCATGTTTTTATGGCTTTGCGGAAGGCCAGTAGAGTGGGGATAGTCCGGATCTCTGGTGGGAGTTGGTTCCAGAGGGATGGGCTCCTACAGAGAAGGCTCTCCCCCGTGGCCCCACCTGCCGACATTGTTTGGCTGATGGGTCCTGGAGGAGGCCCACTCTGTGGGACCTAACTGGTCGTAGGGAGGTATGTGGTAGGATGCGGTCCCGGAGGTAGCCTGGTCCTGAGGCAAGTAGGGCTTTAAAGGTCAAAACCAACACCTTAAATTGCGACCGGAGACTAATAGGCAACCAGTGCAGCTGGCGGAGAATGGGTGTTACGTGGGTGTATCTTGGCACACCCACCACAGCTCGCGCAGCTGCATTCTGTACCAATTGCAGTCTCCGGATGCTCTCTGAGGGTAGCCCCATGTTCTCCAGTGCTGTTTTTCAGGCCAGGAGCAGCCTCAACTGTGATTGGCTGCAGTGCCTATCTGTCCCTCCCCTCCTGTGGCTACTGCCTTGTCAGTCATTTTATCCTGGGCTGCTGATGTTTTAGGCTGGTCAGCAGTTGCCATTTTTAAATATCTTAATGTTGATCCAGCAGTGGCCCATTAAGTCAATGAAATATCCTCACTGGATTTGTCCACCTTCTCTAGAACCTCATTGCTCCATCTCCCAGTGGACATCCTTTCCGTTTCTGCCCAGACTGGGCAAAGCGTACCACCCCATGCCCACAGCCTCTCCCTTATTTTATTTTATTTTTGACATCTTTTAAGTTGCCATATAGAAGTCCTGCTGCTTTGCTTCTGAGAAGCTGGACTATTTATTCTTCCTTGCTATCCACAAGTTATCCTGGATTTGGACAGGCTGGTAGGAAGAACTACTGCCTTGATTGTGGCAGCATCAGAGCAATAAAGGGGAAAAGATCTGCATTGGTATCAAAAGAGGGGAGTGGGCAAACATCTGCAAAGCAAAGCAAAGAGGCAGGGATTGGTAAACAGGCAAAGCCCCCAGGGGAAAAGGCAGGAAGGGGAGCAGCAGGCAAACGGCCCCACAGCTGTTTACCTTCTATTGCCCCTACCATCCTTCTATTGCCCCTACCATCCTTCTATTGCCCCCACCATCCTTCTATTGCCCCTACCATCCTTCTATTGCCCCCACCATCCTTCTATTGCCCCTACCATCCTTCTATTGCCCCTACCATCCTTCTATTGCCCCTACCATCCTTCTATTGCCCCCATCATCCTTCTATTGCCCCCACCATCCTTCTATTGCCCCCACCATCCTTCTATTGCCCCTACCATCCTTCTATTGCCCCTACCATCCTTCTATTGCCCCCACCATCCTTCTATTGCCCCCACCATCCTTCTATTGCCCCCACCATCCTTCTATTGCCCCTACCATCCTTCTATTGCCCCTACTATCCTTCTATTGCCCCCACCATCCTTCTATTGCCCCTACCATCCTTCTATTGCCCCCACCATCCTTCTATTGCCCCTACCAGAACCGATGAAGCTTCTTGGATGAGAAGTGAAAGTTCTTTTTCTTCCTCAAGGAAAGAACACTCCAGTTGCCCCTTTAAGGCAGCCCCACAGTTCTTGCGGGGCCACAGCCCAGGGGTTCGGCAATCCCCTCCCCTCCCTCTTTTTCTCAGTTTTTGATTATTGGAGTTTGAATCCTGCTTTCTACTCAGTTTGAGCATTCCCAAATTATCACTTTAAAGTTCATCTTTAAAGCCCTACATGGCTTAGGACCAGGTTACCTCCGGGACCGCATTCTACCTCATACTTCCCTTCGACCAGTCAGGTCCCACAGAGTGGGCCTCCTCCAGGTCCCGTCAACCAAACAATGCCGGCTGGCGGGGCCTAGGGGAAGGGCCTTCTCTGTAGGGGCCCCTGCTCTCTGGAACCAACTACCCCCGGAGATACGAATTGTCCCCACCTTGCTGACCTTCCGAAAAGCCATGAAGACATGGCTCTTCCTGCAGGCGGGGTTTTGAGACAACTTCATCTTGGTCTCCCCCATGTATGTAAGATGTTGTATGCTTTTTTTAAAAATGTATTTTAAATTGTTTTATATGATATTGTTTAGTGGTTCTTGACATGTTGGACGCCGCCCTGAGTCCCCAGGGAGTTGGGTGGCATATAAGAATCCTAAATAAATAAATCAATCACTGGATGAAATGTCCCCTGAAAACTGATTTCTACTGCTGATTTTTCCGTTTTCTTTTGCATTGAAGCCATCAACGGATTCCTCTTTGGTAATTTGCCTCTCCTGGATACGTGCAAGGGAGATACCATTTCCTGGCACCTGCTGGGCTTTGGCAGTGAAACCGACGTCCATGGGGTTGTTTTCCAAGGAAATACCATCTTGATGAATGGGATGAGGCGAGATACAACCAGTCTCTTCCCTCACACCTTCGCCACAGCCCTCATGCAGCCCGATAACCAAGGTAAAGGCTTAACTCGGTGCCCTCCCTTCCCTCTCTCGGGACTGAGAAACGTGGCCCTTCACAGCGTGTGGAACCACAGCTCCCCATATTGTCCTTCAATTTTGGCTGGGCTTTCCAGAGGCTTTAGAATTTGCCAGATTTGCAGGCTACTTCAGCTGATTGTGATCCGCAGGTCAGCAGTTCAAATCTCACCGGCTCAGGGTTGACTCACCTTCCATCCTTCCGAGGTAGGTAAAATGAGGATCCAGATTGTTGGGGGCAATATAAATATACATTGCTTACTGGCGTAAACCGCTTACAGAGTGCTTGCACTGTGAGGCGGTATATAAATCTCACTAGTAAATAAATCTGATCTTGGCTCCTTTCTGTACTAAATTTAAGATTAAGGCAAACAGTGTAACACCTACAGAGAGCGTGGAAAACACATGGATACTATTTTGTTTACTTATTTAGAGATGGTCTGTCTCCCTTTGCGTCTAGGAACTCAAGGAAAATAGGAAGTTGGTGTTGTAGGTTGGGCTGAACAAATGCCAAGTAAGCACCGTAATTGGGAGAGGACTTTTACTGCAGTTTTTGGAGTAGTGATCCAAACAGATTAACTACTACCCTGTATTTGCTCTCAGTAAATTCAGAACAAGCAAACCTTTCTTGAGAACTCTCCAAGCATGGCAACAACTGGTGTCTCAGAAATGAACAAATGCTTCTACTCCCATCCCCAGTCCCTGGAAAAGTTTGAGCATCTTGTTCTATTTCTTTAAGCCAGAAGATGCACACATGTTTAAAAAGTGTTGTCTTTTTGCCAGATCTGAGAGAACTTCGATCTGCCTTTCCCAAAGTTGGTAGAGAAGCTTCAAGGGTGTCTTTGCTCCCATCCTGATTCCGGGCGTCTTCTCAATAGCTTCGTTTGCCTCCTTCCAGGCACTTTTGGTGTGTACTGTCAGACCAGCAACCACTATCAGAATGGAATGAGAGGCCGTTATTCTGTTCGGCAGTGTGGGGGAAAGACCTATTTTCCAGACCGACAGTATGGAACAGTGAGAACCTTTTATATCATGGCGGAGGAGACGGAGTGGGACTATGCTCCAGACCGCAGCTGGGAGTCGGAAAGGCACAACAGCTCTGGAGAGGAAAGGTATCAGTGCTGCTTTTGAGATACAGCTGCTTCTGGTGATTCGTTTCCGGGAAATGGGATGCAGTCAATCATGTTGCTCTTATGTTTTGGGAGAATTATCTTGAAAGATGTTTAAATCAATTAGACTTATAGGCCAGAATTTTCGTCCCGACGTTGGCTCCTCCTCCCCCTCATCTAAATTATTGATGAAGATATTGTACTGGGCCTAAGACAGAGCCTTGGGGTACCACACTGCATACTTCCCTCCATGTAGATGCAGTTGTATTAAGGACTACACGTTCCCTTATTTCAGCAGTTCCCAACCTGGGGGTCGGGACCCCTTTGGGGATCGAATGACCATTTCCCAGGAGTCACCCTGGAATTCTCAGCTCCCCCCCCTGCCACAAGCCTGGCCATATCGCGCCCCACAACCCGCTCCCCCACCACGACCCACCTCGCTGCCGCCATTTGCGCAGAGGACAAAAGAACTCAAATGGCGGCATCCAGGCGGGCGGGGGAAGTCCCGCGCTGCGACCGCCACTGGCTCCATCGGTTCTGCGATGACCGACAGGCAAGAACGAACCCCTGCGAAAGGCATGCGTGACTTTGGCGGGGCCGGGACAGGTGGCTGCCCGGAGAGAGCCATACCCTTCTCCCCGAACGCTACAGGTAGACAGGAGAGACTCTGCGAAGGGGGTGGCTCTCTTTGGGCAGCCGCCTGTCCCGGTCCTGCCGAAGTCGCGCACGCCTTTCGTGATGGGGCTTGAAAAGCTCCCAGAGGCAACACGCGAAGCGAGCGGAGACCTTGCCCAGATTTGGAGACTTCACCCGGACGCCGCCATTTGGGTTCTTTTACCCTCTGCATGCGCAGAGGGTAAAATAACCCAAATGGCAGCGGCGGGGTGGGTCACGGTGGGGGCGCGGGTTGCGGCATTAGGAAGGTTGGGAACCGCTGCCTTATTTGAATTTTCTGAAATGGACTTTCTGCAGCTTTCCATTTAGTTTTGCTCCTCTGGCCTCTAAACTCTATCCAGCACACTCTTGAGTGTTGCTCCTTTTTACACTTTGCATCTGAACGTGTGGAAGCTGGATAGAGCACAAATGGGACTGCAAGCCTGATCATTGTCTCCTCCCAACTTATATCCAAGCAGAGGCCCGATTGTGCTTTGAGTTCTTGCCCCTGGCCATTTCTCCTCCAACTCCCCAGGCTCTGCAGAAACTTCTTCCTCCTTCAACTTCTGCTGGACTTTCAGTTCAGTTCCTGAGGCTGACGCACAGGCATCTACAAGGGAAAAGGGCTACAGGTCCTATTGGGGGAGGCGCCTCTTTATTCCTCCTGCTAGGAAGAGAAGCTGGCTGTCAATCCCTTGCTCTGCCAAGGCCTCGGTCTCCCTTCTGCAGCAGAAACCACTTGACCCAGCAGAGATGTCCACAGGGAGTGGGTCAAAAACATCAAGATGGTAGCCACAGCCATGTATTCAAAGCCCTGCCCCTTTATACCATGAACACTGTTGACAATGTCAAAAAGGGGTGAGGGCTTTGATTGTCTGGCTTTGACCACCCTCTTGACTTTCTTGACCCTCCCCCTCCCCAGATATCCCTGGCACCCTCAGAGCCACATGTGGTCAAATCCTAAACATATTCCAGGGAAAAGCCTCCATGGGGTAACCATCTCAGATGTCAAGGAGGCAAGATACAAAATGGAACAGAGCAAGAGTCATTTCTCTGAGATGAATAGCTATAGAAATTGAATAAATAAATAAATAATTTATTAAATTAAATTAAAAAAAAACCCAAAACTTCCTTTAAAGATAATTGATGTCTTGATATTTCTATATAAGAATTATTGTAGTTTTCAAAATCTTAGACCCCCAAAGGCAGAGCCTGAAATTTCCTGGGCCACATCGGGACTCAAAAAGCATATGTAAAGTTTTCAGAAATACTTTTGAACTTTTTACATCTGTCTGATTTCCCTACCGACTTTCCTGTCAGCCTGGTCCAGACCAGTTAAAGCCAGATTTCCTTGAGTTAAATCTGACCAAAGCAATGAATGACAGTCTGATACACACCATTGTAAGTTGTTCATTTGTGCTAACCATGCATCTTTCATGCAAAAAAGGAATTTCGAAATTCACAGGTATGGTAACATATTTCTCAACCATGAGAATGGACGACTGGGCTCCCGGTACAAGAAAGCTGTTTATAGGGAATATACAGATGGGACATTCAAGACCCCGAAGAACAGAACAGATGCTGAGCAACATCTGGGGATATTAGGTAACCCACTGAAACTTTCGGGTGTGACTTTCATTCCAGCTAGTAGAATTTTAAACTCTTTCTGGCATTATTTTCAAGAGTGCATCTTTTTCATACACTCCTGATAAGCTTTGCAGCTTCTCAACCAAGAGATTTCCATCCCAGAAATGAAGATTGTCTTTGAAATGAACAACCATTTGTCCAGGATGGAATAAAGACTCCTGCCTTGGGCAATGCCACGTGGCTCTGGGGGGGTGGGGGAAGATAATTTGGATGGGGAGGCTCAAGATAGTCCTCGGCCTGCAACCATTCATTCAGCATCTATTAAAAGTTACGATGGCATGAAACAAATTGTGGTTCACGACTAGTCCTTGGAGTTCCAGCCATTCCAGGAGCCCTGAGTCACACTCGGCAGCTGGTTTGTACTTCTGACCGACTGCAGCATCCTGCAATCCCATGACGGCTATTTGCAATCTTTCCTTCTGGCTTTCCCAGAAAGTGAAAGGGGAAGCACAATCCACATTTTCTTCTTCTTTCGATGTGGCTGCCCTAGCTTCTTAGCGACTCGCAATGGCCGCTTTCCTCAGCTGCCGCTTTCAGAGGCTTCAGCCGACTCTCCAGGAAAATTGCCTTTTCCCTGTTCACATCGTGTCTCTTTATCCACTGTCTCTCCAGGACAGTTTAGGTCAATAAAGACCCCGAATCACCTGGGATTCGACTTTTCTTCGGGAGCCCTGAAGAATCCGTCGTGTTGCCACGGCGTTGGCCATGCCCCTTCTTCACATTGCTGTTCACCAGAAGAAACCCCCCCCCCCCGAAGTTTTCCAAACCCTCAGCCACTCTTCTTTTGCTTTATCCTTCCTGCCTCCAGGTCCCTTTATTTGGGCAGAAGTGGGAGATGTGCTGATCATAGTTTTTAGGAATAATGCCACGCGGCCTTACTCCATTCATGCCCATGGAGTCCTGGAAAAGAACCACAGGGACTCCAAGACAGCAGTGCCTGGTGAGTCTTGCCGGCATTTCCTTGGCAACCTATTCGCCTGAGCTTTGTTTCTTCATTTACATCAATGGTTCCCAACCTTTTTGTGATCGAGTACCACTTGGAGGTCCCGTACAGTCGCCGCGTACCACCTGGTTCTAGAGAAACTAAATTCGATCAGATATCACTTTATTTCCATAATTGTACCGTTCCTTTTTTGGCCCCGCGCATCCAGCAACTGGATTCTCGGGCCGCTGGACCAGGTGGGTGGCGTGTGGCAACAGTTGCAAATCGTTGCCAGATTATCTTGTGTTAGGCAGTAAACATTTTTGTGAAGTAAAAAAATAACTAGCTAAAAATCATTCATGACCCCGAAAGTGTTCGCGTACCACCTGGAAGGCCCTCGCGTACCACTAGTGGTACACGTACCACAGGTTGGGAACCACTGATTTACATGCATTGTGTTTATGTGTCTGTGTACCAAAAAGTCCAAAACTGCATCATCTGCCCTAAAATGAGGACAACCTTCCCTAAGAATTTTCAGTGCAGTCCTAAAACTGTAACTTCTGGATGGACAAGGTGGAGAATTCAGAAATTCCTGGTGAGGAAGATGCTAATATTTCCTTCCTGCCTATAATTATTTTTCCTGATTGAAAGAATCCAGAGTATCGGGTACTAGGCTGGGTTGATGAAGAGACATGTAAAAAGGAGAGGGTCGTTATGCGGCCATGGCGGCCATCTTGATTTTTTTCACTTGTCCTTTTTTCATGCCCCTTCTCCCATCTTTTCCCCAAGGACTAGGGACATGTTTTCTCTTTTTGTTTTGGTCAGCGACCATAATAAAGATTATAGTACTCCCTTTTTTTATGCCAGTGTTACTCAACGTCATCAACTTTAAGATGTGTAGACTTCAACTCCCAGAATTCCTCAGCCAGCTAGAATTCTGGGAGTTGAAGTCCACACATCTTAAAAGTTGATGACGTTGAGAAAGATTGAATTATAACATAGTCCAGTGAGGGAGTTTAGGCTGCGAGTGGAAACTTGGTCCAAGATCAGCAGTGAGGCTTGTGGTTTAATAGAGTTTTGATCTCAGATTTCCCGTTGTCATCTGAAAGCTAATTTTGGTGTCCCACTGTTAAGGGGAGAATAAGTCCCCATAGAGGCGATGTTGATCTTTCTCTTGGAATTCAGACAGTTAGGAAATAAAGCCGAGATTAAAAGTCTAATAGAAAATATTTATTTCGGTACAAAAACAATAAATCCTGAATAATTACATTTTTGCTAATAAAGTGTGACCATTCCGGTCAGAGTCAAAGGCAGAAGGAATAATGGAGAATTAGGAATGCACACATGCGTACAAGAACATCATATCACGTGTTCTGCTTGTATGTACCATTATATTAGATAGGGATGCAGCATCCTGCATATACATACAACTGGCAGTATTTCACACCGTGACACTCACTGGCTTACATAATAACACTAGTTCTGTTATTCTGTCTCTCTTCACCTGCAATTGCTGTGAAGGTCAGCAGGAGTCCCCAAACTCTCATTTGAGCAAACAATTTATGAAAACTGAATAGAGCCAATAAATATCTTTAACAATGCAGAAGTATTTAAATAAATTTATATATAAATAAATACAGAATAGGGTCAAAACATGGTTTGTGAGCAACAGCTAAAAAAAACACATTATTGTATAAGAAAAACTCACACACTCCAATCAAATAAGTTTTAATTGCACAATAGCAGAGAACAATATTCTTAACCAGTCCACTAGGTAGCGCTGTGCTGGTAGAAGCATTTAAGCTAAATAATCTTAGTAAAATATAAATTTGGTTTGTGAAAATTAGCACAGATTAAAGAAGAACACAGGCAGACTATTGCTCCAATAATGGTATTGTTGCATCAACAATGGGACAGAAGCGGTCCTGGATATTAGCCCATGCCCTGTAGTAACTTAAGTCTCCATATAGTAACTTAGGTCTGCTGATAAACATGTTGGTTTTCTAATTGCTTGTGCTCTCTTTTGTAGCTTGGTGTTCATGAGGAGGGCAGCCTACAATATGCCTTTATATCTGAAGGCCTGAATTTTCAGATGCACAATCCCCTGTAGCTAAAGTTCCTAACAAAAGTGTTGAAATTTCTCTCCCCTAGGAGAAATTGTAACCTATCAATGGGATGTTCCTGAAAGATATGGTCCAGGACCAAACGATTCAGCCTGTTTGAGTTGGATCTACTATTCCACAGTGGATCGTGTCAAGGTGTGTGTTTTTCCATTCCTCGTTGTTGATTTTACTTATTTATTTATTAGTGAGACTTATATACCGCCTCATAGTGCAAGCACTCTCTAAGCGGTTTACACCATTAAACAATGTATATTTATATTGCCCCCAACAATCTGGGTCCTCATTTTACCTACCTCGGAAGGATGGAAGGCTGAGTCAACCTTGAGCCGGTGAGATTTGAACCGCTGACCTGCTGATCACAGTCAGCTAAAATAGCCTGCAGTACTGCACTCGAACTGCTGTGCCACCTCGGCTCTTGATGTCCTCTCCCAGGGTGGGATGGAGCTACCCGAGGAAATGTTAGTGGTCAAGGTGGAGACTAGGAATGGCTGAAGCCCACCCAGCAATGGCAGCTGCCTGAGTGACTTTGAGACTGTCATTCTCCTCAGCCAAGACTGCCTCATGGACTGACGGTTGTGGGAAAAATGACGGAGGGAGTCTCATGCATGCCATCTTGAGCTCACCGAGGAAGTTGTGTTTGTCTCTGTGTGTTTCTGTGCGTGTGTGATATACCCCTCACAAACAAATCAGCATGCTAGAAGCTGTTTAGTCCTTTCACAAAAATAAGTAATAAAGCAAAAGAGACATGAACATACATGAGGCTCCTCAAAGCAGTTTTTCTACCTCAGCTTTTCACTTCCCTTTGTTCTTCCTGCATGGAAGATGAAGGAGCAGCTTCTTCTCCTTTCAAAGAAGTCTGACCTGCAGCTTATGTAAGCTACCCTTCCTTCTGCATTGGACTTAGCCCGGGTTACATCACCTTAGGTCGTATTGTTGCCATAATTGAGCCCAGAATTAGTCATAAATCATGCCAGTTGTTAAGTGAGTCACTATGTGAGCACACCCAATTTTACAATCATCTTTGCACCGGTCTTAAGCAAATGTCATTGTAAAGTAAACACCATGATCATTAAGTCAATACTGTGGTCATTAAACTAAACCATTGTCGTTAATGGGCGCTTTTTGCCAGAAACCTGAATTAAATCCTGGGTTCTGGCAAAAATGTGGTAAATTGTGGTTGTATGATGGGGTGACGCTACAAATGGCTATAAATGAAGGCCAAGCTTATAGGAGCCGAGGTGGCGCAGCAGTTAGAGTGCAGTACTGCAGGCTACTTTAGCTGACTGAACAGCAGTTCAGCTGTTCAAATCTCACCGGCTCAGGGTTGACTCAGCCTTCCATCCTTCCGAGGTAGGTAAAATGAGGACCCAGATTGTTGGGGGCAATGTAAATATACATTGCTTAATGGTGTAAACCGCTTAGAGAGTGCTTGCACTATGAGGCGGTATATAAGTCTCACAAACAAACAAACAAGCACCCACAATGGAACCCCAGTGCCACAGAAGACGGGCAGTCGTCAGAACTTCAAATCCAGGTTATAAATAGTTAGACTGAGAAAGTCCATTGTAACTGCTGGTCAGTTGAGGACCACTTTAGCATTGGCTGAGTATGACTGAGAAATCATTTTTAACCACTTTAGCATTGGCTGAGAAACAATAGAGAATAGAATTGGACTGAGTTTTAGTATTCCTTTGTTCTGGTGTGTCACACCTATTGAAACTGTTTAAGGCCTTGCCTGATGCAGATGAATGTGCTCTGCGCTGGTGTGTTAATGAAAAGTGTGTAGAATTCTAGCAAATGTATGCAAAGAGTTTTTGCTATCTCCTTTTCTGGCAGGATTTATACAGTGGCCTCGTTGGCCCCCTGAAAGTTTGTCGTAAAGGGACCCTGGATTCTAACGGGAGAAGGAAAGGCGTAAGCAAGGAATTTGCCCTCCTCTTTTTGGTTTTTGATGAAAATCAGTCTTGGTACCTTGAGGAGAATGTGAAGATTTATATCCAAGGGGATTGGAGCCGTTCACACCAGGAGGATGAAGAATTTATGGAAAGCAACAAAATGCATGGTTTGTAGATCTCTTATGCTTTTTGTATTAGCACCAATGATGTCTTTGCACGTTGCAAAAAGAAAATTGCCTCTCTTTCTGAAAAACAAGACATTTCTATTTTAAAAAATTGATTGTTCCACGTGCACATTGCACTTGAGAGTGGTGGGAGATTTCTGGGATGCCAATTGCATACAACTTTAATTTCCTTAGGAAGAGCTCATTAGATAGAGGTTTTGTCGTTAAAAAAATCATTTTCAATAGAAGAAAATATCTGTAGTTCAGGGTTGAACTGTGGAGTCCTTGTTGCTCTCTGAGCCTGGTTATTTACTTGCAACAATCTGGGTCCTCATTTTACCTACCTCGGAAGGATGGAAGGCTGAGTCAACCTTGAGCCGGTGAGATTTGAACAGCTGAACTGCGGATCAGTGTCAGCTAAAGTGGCCTGCAGTACAGCTCTCTAACCGCTGTGCCACCTCGGCTATGACCTGATTGGACCATGTGATGGACGTGTGACTTTGGGGGCAAGAACTTTGGGTTTTGATTTGGGTGGGGAAAACCTCGGACCCCTCCCGAGTCAGGTTTTCCCCAGCTGTGCCAATATGACATTGCTAATAAATTCATACTTTGAGGAATCTCCAGGACTCAGAGTTTAGATTGCCTTGGGTCTGTTACTTGGAACCCTGACACTAATTAAGTGAACCTGGGTTTTTGCGAAAACATTGTAAATTGTGGGCACGTGATCACAGGATGCTGCAAATGGCGGTAAACGTTTGCCAAGGGCCCCCAATGTGATCACATGACTGCAGGAGGAGGGACAGTGGTTGGAACTTGTAAGTACCTTTTGAGGATCCATTGTAACTGAATGATGGCTAAGCAACTGGTCGTAAGTTGAGTATTACTTGTATAGACTTTTTGGTCTATATCATTTATGATAGCCTCTAAATTCTTCATGAGGCAAGTTGTGGGAGAAGACGAGACAGAGAAGAAGACAAAACTTCAAAATGTTTCAGCAAAGTGAAGTGCCGTTTAAAGTCCTCCTTGGGGTGGAGATTGTAGGCTGGCCCCATTGTTTGTGGTGGATGTGATCAAGTCCGAGGCAGGGAGAAGAATTGCTGGCAGTTTTGCAGAGACAAAGGCCCTGATCCTGAGGAGAAATGCAAAGGCTCACTTTGGAAGTGTGAGTGGTTCTTCATGAGACAAAAGTCCTGCCATTATTAAGCAGAGATCTCTTCTTTCCTTAGCAATCAACGGTAAAGTATATGCAAACTTGCCTGGGCTGGAGATGTGTGAAGGAGACTGGGTGAACTGGTATCTGCTGGGAATGGGCCAGGAGATTGACGTGCACACCGTTCACTTCCATGCAGAGACATTCATCTACCGGGTGAGACTCTACCCAAACTGATGCAGAGGTTCCCCCCTCCCTTTGTCACGTAGTGAATATTGTCAGTTGTATGTCTATGCAGGGTGATGCACCCCTATCCTAATATTATGGTACATTCCATTATAAGCAGAACACGTGATGTGATCTTCTGCGCATGTCTGCATTCCTGATTCTCCATTGTTCTCTTGTGGTTTGACTCCTGACCGGAATGGTCGCATTTAATTAGCAAGAATGTAACTATTCAGAATTTATTGTTTTTGTACCGAAATAAATATTTTCTATTAGACTTCTAACTTCGGCTTTATTTCTAAATGTCTGAGTTCCGAGAGAAAGATCAACATCGTCTCTATGGAGATTTCTTCTCCTTAACACCCTTAAAGAACAAATCTAGGGAAAGAGTCTGGGGGCTCCTGTCTTGTGTGTCCCAAGTTGGCAGGTTGGCTTCTTTCCTCTCCCCAGGTCTCCCCACGCCAACTAAGTTGAGCAAACTTATAAAACGCCTAACTCTCTGGCCATGGAATTGGTAGTGGCTAAACATTACCCTCCGGCCATCACCCCTGTTCTAGATTTTCACTCCTTGTCCTTCCATTTTGTGTGTCAGAATGGCAAGAGTTACCGGGCTGATGTGGTGGATCTCTTCCCTGGGACCTTTGAGATGGTGGAGATGCAGGTTGGCAATCCTGGAACCTGGCTTCTTCACTGCCACGTGGCTGACCATATCCACGCTGGCATGGAGACGCTTTTCACAATCCTACCCCGCCAAGGTAAGAAGAAAGCTTGTGGTAAAAGTTACTACCTTCAAAGCGCTCCATGGCATTGGACCTAGGTATCTCCGAGACCGCCTGCTGCCACAAACTGCCTCCCATCGACCAGTGCGCTCCCACAGAGAGGGCCTCCTCGGGGTGCCATCAGCCAAGCAGTGTAGGCTGGTGACACCCAGGGGGAGGGCCTTCTCTGTGGGAGCACCCACCCTCTGGAACCAGCTCCCTCCAGATTTAAGAACTATTCATGACCTGGCCACCTTCCACCGTGCCCTCAAGACGTACTATTTTTATCAAGCCGGGCTGGCATGAAAAAGTTTTTGGGGTTTTTTAAGATTTTACCAAATTTTAATTGTATTGTCTTAAATCAGGGCCACATCTAATATTTTCTTTTAAATGTATACATATTTTAATGTTTATATTGTGTTTTTACTTGGCTGTTCACTGCCCTGAGTCCCTTGGAGAAGGGCGGGATATAAATTTAATTATAAATAAATAAAAATTAATAAAGTGGGGCTCAATCTGTTTGGGGAGCTGTGCCCATCAAAATCATTCAGTGGCTCCAAGGCACATCCAACCCTTTTGAAAACCAAGGATGAAATTCCAGAACTAGGAAAGCTTCAGGATAGGTGATGGATCAGTAGAGAAGAGCAGCTGGAAGGACCAGAAAAGCTAATGGTGTAGCAGATGTGCTTGCTTAGCACTTAGACTTAGACTTAGACTTAGACTTAGACTTAGCGGTGAACTATGAACAGAGAAGAATGTAGATAATTGGGAATCAGGGTCTGGACTTCTCTACCTAAGTCCAGTCCAGGTCCATTCCAGTATTCGATTCAGTCAGAAGCCATTCAAAACTTCAAACTTGGTCGCTAATCCAGCAGCACAAAGAAGTTCTGGGGATGGGCACAAGTGTCTGCTTGCCTGAAACAGGGCTGAACATCGTGATGCTAAGGAAAAAGAAGATCTGGATTGACTTCTCTTTGTAAAAGCTGGATTCCAGGCATGGATCTCTTGTGCTGCTTTGGGTGTCCTCAATCTCCCTTTGGGCTTCACAAAACAATCCTGATTCTGCAATTTATTTCTTTTCAGATGCAGAACATTGCAGATACCATGTATTCAAAATTACAGGTACCATGTTTTCTTTTCATATTTCTTCTCAGATACCTTTAATGAAAAGAAGGGCTAGGGGAGACATGATAGCAGTGTTCCAATATCTCAGGGACTGCCACAAAGAAGAGGGAGTCAAGCTATTCTCCAAAGTACCTGAGGGCAGGACAAGAAGCAATGGGTGGAAACTAATCAAGGAGAGAAGCAACCTGGAACTAAGGAGAAATTTCCTGACAGTGAGAATAATTAATCAGTGGAACAACTTGCTTCCAGAAGTTGTGAATGCTCCAACACTGGAAGTTTTTAAGAAGATACTGGATAACCATTTGTCTGAAGTGGTGTAGGGTTGCCTGCCTAAGCAGGGGGTTGGACTAGAAGACCTCCAAGGTCCCTTCCAACTCTGTTATTCTGTTTATCTCTTTCAGATATCATGATTGATAGAGATATTCCAAGTTTGAAATCTTTTCCCTCTTCCATTGTTCTTGTCCTGTGGTCCCAAATAGTCACCCTCTGGAATCATTCTGAAATATTGCTAATCTCTTACAAACCAGGACTCCAAATTGGCACACCCTCCAGCAATTTTCCTCTATCTTCTGGAAATTCTCTTCTGAATATTAACCGGTGATCCCTTATTTATCATCGCTTATGCTAGCAAGATTGCCTCTTACCCATGGTTTTCAGATTTCAGGCTGTGGTTTAGGTGAAACTGCTGGGGCGTAGCTATGGCATTTTGGCTGAAGTGCAGTTAAACATCATGCTCAACCATGCTGTACTTGGATTCTATACAAACAAGCTGGTTCAGTCCTTGGCTTTGGTTTGCCAATTTCAGGAAAACCAGGGACTAGTGTAATGTATGAATCCAGGCTTAAGCTCAAGAATGACACAACTGGAAGAGATTCTGTTCGGTCAGCTTGGTTCAATCCCAAATTCTAAACGATTTCACAGGATCGTGAAGAGCTGTGGTGGGTGTGCCTAGGTACACCCACGTAACACCCATTCTCCGTCAGCTGCATTGGTTGCCCATTATTCTCCGGACCCAATTTAAGGTGTTGGTTTTGACCTTTAAAGCCCTACATGGCTCAGGGCCAGGTTACCTTCGGGACCGCATCCTGCCGCATACCTCCCTACGACCGGTTAGGTCCCACAGAGTTGGTCTCCTCCAGGTCCCATCGACCAAGCAATGCCGGTTGGCGGGGCCGAGGGGGAGAGCCTTCTCTGTGGGAGCTTTGGAACCCTTTGGAACCAACTCCCTCCAGAGATTAGAACTATCCCCACCCTGCTGGCCTTCCGTAAAGCAATAAAAACTTGGCTCTTCCGGCAGGCGGGGTGAAAGTGAGACCAATCAGATTATATTTGGGTCTCCCCCCTTGGTTATGAATGTCAGATGTTTTTTAATTTTTATAATTTTTAATTATATGTTTTTATATGTAACAATGATTTTAAATGTTGTCAGCCGCCCAGAGTCCCTCGGGAGTTGGGCGGCATACAAATCTATTAAATTAAATTAAATTAAATTAAATTTCCAGTTTAGCCATGTTCCTCATTTAGTTTTCCAACCGTAGGGAGTTTTTGATTTACTTGAGTCGGCTATTACATGATTATAGCTGTTGTTCTCCAGTTTTCAATGGCTTAAGTTATTGGATTCCTCTTGGTCCATAGTTTGACTTTTCCATAATTTGTTTGACTTCCAGCAGAAACGTCTGAAGAGGTAACTGGGGGTCCTTCTGAAGAGGACCGTGTGGAAGCTTCTGAAGAGAAAATCTCCCGTGACATCATTTTGTTTGGCTCAAGGCTAGACCACGGACATGTAGAAGCAGGAATTATTACCCTTGCTGTTGCTGGGGTGGTGCTCTTCATCACGGCCAGTGTTCTTCTTGGTGTGATCGTTCACCTCAAGAGGCAAAAAAAGTTGAGACGCAACAAGCGGTCTATATTGGACGAAAGCTTCAAACTGATGCGTAGTCAAAAGTATGACATTTAGAGACGAATGGAAGAGGTCTTGGGGGTTTTGTAAGCCAGGTGGTAGTGAAAATGGCCCAGAATAGGATTCAGCAATCATTTTCTGAAAATTCAATAAGACATTTTACTAGTAAGTCCTTCTGCCTATTATATCCACTCTACATTTTAAGGTTTCAGGTATCCCAAGTCTCAGATGGATTCCCAGATCCTTACCTCCTTATTCACTGAAGGACAGGACAGAACCTCAGGTAGAGCCCCCCAGAGTTATGGGCAGTCAATAAATTTGATAAATAAACAAGTAAATAAATCCAGACTGGATACTCAGTCAAAAATCCTCTGGTCAACAGTTTCCATCATGTTGCATCAGGGAGCCGAGGTGGCGCAGTGGTTAGAGTGCAGCACTGCAGGCTACTTCAGCTGACTGCTAGCTGCAGTTCAGCTGTTCAAATCTCACCGGCTCCAGGTTGATTCAGCCTTCCATCCTTCCGAGGTGGGTAAAATGAGGACCCCGATTGTTGGGGGCAATATGCTGAACTCTGTAAACTGCTTAGAGAGGGCTGTAAAGCACTGTGAAGCAGTATATAAGTCTAAGTGCTATTGCTGTTATTCCCTATCTGATGCTACAGTGCAACCTGAGACCTGGATCTCCTGCATTCCTTCATTCTTGAGGCAAGTCATCATTCCATGAGATTAGCCAATTACAGATTCTGCCTGTTGAACATAATACCTGGTTGGGGAGAAGCAACAGGCACAGAGAAGGTTCTTCAAGAGGGCAGGGCAACAAGCATTCCTTTGAAACAGGTTTCAACCATGAATGGTGGAATTCCCTTGCTTTGAACTCCTTTCATTCCTCAGCAGTGCTTCTTTCAGAAGAACTTCTGTTTAACTCAACCAAAATAGGACTTTCCACCTAAAAGGCCAATGATGATAAAACTGATCTGGCTTATAACTAAAAAAAGTGGAAGAACCGGGGTTTGGGGATCATGTTTGTTTCCTAAACTAGGAACTCTCCAGAGGTGGTATTCAATTACTTTCCCTACCGGTTTGCAAATGCTCGCACACACCCCTTCCGCGCATGCGCTTTGCTCACACGCGCAGTTTGGACGCATCCATGTGGCTTCAAAATGTGCCTAAATAGGACGGCATAGCGCCAGGGCTTGGGGGCGGGCCCACCCCACCCGCAGGTCGCTACTATCGGTTCGCCTGAACTGGTCCGAACCGGCTGAATCCCACCTCTGGAACTCTCTACCTGAGTTGGGATTGCAATCCCTAGGATTACTGGCATTGCGGAAAGTGGGGAAAGCAATTGTAGACATGGGGAGGGTGACAGTGAGAATAAATGAAGAATTTTAATTAGACATTAGTTTATTAATGTCGAGATGGCACCATTATGGACTGGTTCACATCTTTATTATATAGTTTAATTTAATTAATTTAATTAAAAGTTCTTATAGGCCGCCCAATCCCTTAGGACTCAGGGCGGCGTACAACAAGAATAAGAACAATATATAACATACATACATTTTAAAAACATTTCATAATTTTAAAAGAAACATTCATACATGGGGGAATCCGATCTTCACCCCGCCTGCCGGAAGAGCCATGTTTTTATGGCTTTGCGGAAGGCCAGTAGGGTGAGGATAGTCCGGATCTCTGGTGGGAGTTGGTTCCAGAGAGATGGGGCTCCCACAGAGAAGGCTCTCCCCTGTGGGCCCATGCTCCCCCTGAGGTATGTGGCAGGATGCGGTCCCGAAGGTAACCTGTTGTTGGATACCTGATGAGAACCTGATTTCCATCCAGATTTCAAGAACCGAAAGGACACCATCCCAACTAAAAGAGTCCTGGACCTTAGCCCAATGCTGAGGTTGAACCAAAGACCCGAAGATGGTTAAGGCTTCTGATCCATTCATTTTGGGAAAAAGAACTTGGCAAAGGCCTTCACAATTGAAACAGAACCAAATCTTTTAAAGATCAGAATGAAAGGAAAATGAAACACAACATGCAGACTGCAGGGTCTGAGAGTGATATTCTTAGGCATTCATCCCTGTTTCTGGTACTCAGTTCTGGTTGCCAACTAAATTTGATGAAAGATCCAAGATCTTTATTGAAGACTTATCTATGTAGATGGGTAGAAATTCATTCATTTGTTCTTGGTTTTTTAATAAGAAAATGCTAACATTTGTTGGTTTGCCAATAAAAGTGATAGAAACAATTTAAGTTTAAAACAACCTTATAGGAGGGGGGAGAGAAGAAAATCATTCCTACAAAAAGATTCTGAATTCTGATCCCCCCAAATAGTAAACTCGGAGACTGGAGCGTTGAAGCCTGATTTATGTATACATCTCATGCGGTGTTTCCCAACTTTGGGCACTTAAAAATGTGTGGACTTCAATCCTAGGCAGGCTGGCTGGGGAATTCTGGGAGTTGGAAGTCCACACATTCTCAAGTGCCCAAGGTTGGAAAACACTAATCTTGTGCCTCATCCTCAGTATCGTCAGTCCCCTTTGAACCTGCATGCACAGAGTGGTCCATGTGCAAACGAAAGGCGACTCGGGTAGTCAGGTGGATGGCATGCTTCAGATGACTATACAACTTCTTGTAAGAGCCGAGTTGGTGCAGTGGTTAAAGTGTAGCACTGCAATTCAGCTGTTCAAATCTCACCGGCTCAAGGTTGACTCAGCCTTCCATCCTTCTGAGGTCGGTAAAATGAGGACCCGGATTGTTGGGGGCAATATGCTGAACTCTGTAAACTGCTTAGAGAGGGCTGTAAAGCACTATGAAGCAGTATATAAGTCTAAGTGCTATTGCTATTGCTATTCTTTTGCAGTCATCTGAAATCACATGAAAAATTTCTGAATGCAACAATTGGTCAGTGGGCATAGAAAGACTCAGTTGATTGTGCCTTTTGTATTCCTGCCTTCACATGTGCTCCAGAGAAATTACTTGGGTCAAATTCTCCTGTCTCAACGGCTCCTTCTCTGGAAGCATCAGTTGACTAATGAGTGGATGCATTGTACAACTTGGTATTTGGAGAGATGTATGAGTTTTATCAGTGCTGCGTGATACATGATTTGGTACTCATTCATGCCAGTAATTACTTGCTGATTTATAATTATATGAATTGGGCCAAAACATATCTTAAATAAATAAATTGTTATGGTCCGCCAGCGGCCTGCGTAGCTGGCAGCAGAGTCGGACAGTGAGGAGGCTGGGGAGGAACATGGGCCAGTCTTGGAGTCTGGGGAAGGCTCTGCATCGGAGGCAGAGTCGGGGCCAAGGCCATCTGGGAGTTCTGTACTGACTCCGGAGCCTCCAGAGGCTGACATCAGCAAGGCAGAGGAACAAGGGGAGCCTGTTCCCAGTGCGTGCATGTGCAGAGCTGCCAGAAGGCAAGAACAGTTAAGACAAAAAGGACTACTCAGGAGTAAGGCTTGGAGATTATTGGCGCCTCCCATAAGACATAAAGGAGGAGCAAAGGGACATGAGCCTTTGCAGGAAGCAACTTTGTTCTGGTCATTTTAAACTCTGAAGCTCCATCTTGACTTTGTGCTCCGTTTGGCCTTACCAAGATAATTGGCCATTAAGTCTTTGGTAGTGTGTCAAGGAAGATAAAGGTGGGTGCTTATCAGCCTTACCCTGAAAGACTGTGGCAGACTTCTGTCGGACTATTTATAAACTGCTTGAGACTCATTACGGGCTGTGAATGAACATAATTCACAGCCGTTGAAATAAAAAGAGGGTTTTTGGGACTAAGTGTGTGGTTGTTACTGTCTCAGGAAGCCTTGGTCAGAACAGTTTGCTTCTTGCCCAAACAATTACAAACAAACCTGGATTAAAATGGAGCAGCTGCAAGCCGAGAATGCGCAGCTTAATCAGCAAGTCACTCTGCTGGAAGCCCAGGTGGCTCAGCTCCAAGCTCACGCTGCTCCACCTCCCCGAAGAAAATGCCCGGTAGCTGTGCCAGATAAATTTTCTGGCAACCAGACCATGTTTCCAGCTTTTTTGGGACAATGCCAGCTTTTTATCAGCCTGAGAGCTGAAGACTTCCCCACTGACCGGGATAAAGTGGGGTTTATGATTAGCCTGCTCTGTGGCTCTCTGGGCCTCACCCCTGCTGGTCCAGGCTAGTAATTTGCTGGATGATTTCAGGGGGTTTTGTGATCACCTCAGACTTATGTATGAAGACCCCATCAAAACACAGACCGCTACTCGACGTCTGAAGACTCTGAAGCAGGGCCAGCAACCCCTGCAGGAATACATCAGCTGCTTACCCAGGATTTGGCCTGGAACAAGGCTGCCCTCATGGACGCATTCCAAGATGGGTTGTCAGAGGAGTTATAGGATGAGTTGGTCCGTGTTGATATTCCTCCAAATCTCAACTTGCTGTTTCATCTTTACCTCAGGATTGACACTCGATTGCAGAGACGGACCAGTCGCCATGCCTCCCAGGAGACCCGGGTGGTACCAGTCGTGCATGAGACCCCAGCTCCACGGAAGGAGCCCATGGAAATAGGCACGGCCAGACCCCGCCTGTCAGTGACTGAGAAAAACAGATTGCACTCAGGGTGGTTGTGTTTGTATTGTGGGGAACCTGGGCACATAGCAGCCTCTTGTCCCAAGAAGCAATGAGGGGCATCAGTCCCTGGGCCTGCCCCACAGCCATAGAAAACCCTGTCGTGAAATGCCCTGAGGTCCGATCTGGGGGACATCCTAGGTCGGGCACGTACCCACACTGAGTCACACCCAGTGGATGTAGATCCCAGACCCCCTCAGCATTTGATTCTGGCGGCACGAGTATTCCTGTCCAGTAGCCCACGGGATTCTGGCTCACACCTTTGTTGATTCTGGAGCCACAAGAAACTTTATGGATGCGGTGTTTGCAGCCAAATATGCAGTGTCCAGTGGATCCTCCCATGCTCGTGGAGACCATTGATGGCCGGGTGCTTCTGTCTGGTCCTATTAAGGCTGCCACGCAACCCATGCGCCTAACCATCGGTTCTGATGAGGCCATCCAGTTCTATATTACTTCTGGTCTGCATTCCCCTGTGGTCTTGGGCTTGCCTTGGCTCCGGAAGCACGATCCGCAAATCATTTGGTCCCAGAACTTCATCTCTTTCCTGAGCATGCAATGCGTGGACCACACCTGCCAAGTCTGTGCGGCCAATTGCTGGGTCCATCTGTGTCCTTCCCTTCCGACCTAGTGGACTTTGCGGATGTCTTCAGTGAACAGGAGGTGGACCAATTGCCCCCACACCATACGACTGCCCCATTCATGTTCCCTAGGGTCTGGAAAGCCAAAATCTCACACCATTTCAGATCCGAGCTTTCCCTGAGGAGTTAGCCCAAGGCGTATCTCAGAATTTGCCTTAGGACACAATTCAGCCAGAACACTTTTGACACAGAGCTCAGAAATGAAAAAAAAAAACACACATATCCATGTTCCCTAGGGTCTGGAAAGCCAAATCCTCAAACCATTTTCAGATCCGAGCTTTCCCTGAGGACTTAGCCCAAGGCGTATCTCAGAATTTGCCTTAGGACACAATTCAGCCAGAAAACTTCACTTTTGACACAGAGCTCAGAAATGGAAAAGAAATACATATTCATGTTCCCTAGGGCAGTGATGGAGAACCTATGGCACGGGTGCCACAGGTGGCACGCGGAGCCATATCTGAAGGCACGCGAGGCATTGCCCTATGTCAGCTCCAGCGCGCATGTGTGCGCTAGTCAGCTGATTTTCGGTCGTCTTTTCAGCCGTTTTCGCTCTCCCCAGGCTTCAGGAAAGCCTCCTGAACCATGGGGACAGCAAAAAACGGCCCAACGGGCCTATCAGAAGTCTGGAGGCTTCAGTGAGGCCTGTGTGCACGCGCAAGGGGCAGTGCGGGGATTGTGTGCATGCGCGGGGGGAGGGCATTGCATTATGGGTGTGGGCACGCATGTGCACACTATCGCGCGTGCACACACCCTTTTGGCACCCGAGCCAAAAAAGGTTCGCCATCACTGCCCTAGAGTCTGAAAAGCCTAAGGCAGGACTAAACTGAAACTTACCTTCTGCATTACTGCTGGGGAAAAACACAGCTGAGGCGCGGTAATCTGCTCTTCCTTGCAAATCAGCTGAGAAGATATAGGTCAGTAAAGCGCGCGGGCAGGTGGGCCCACCTGATTATCAGAGCTCAGAAATGGAAAAGAAACACTTATTCATGTTCCCCAGGGTCTAGAAAGCCAAAACCTCACTCCATGTTGAGATCCGAGCTTTCCCTGAGGAGTTAGCCCAAGGCTTATCTCAGTATTTGCGTTAGGACTCCATTCAGCCAGGAAACTTCACTTTTGACACAGAGCTCAGAAATGAAAAAGAAACACATATTCATGTTCCCTAGGGTCTGGAAAGCCTAAGGCAGGACTAAACTTAAACTTACCTTCTGCATTACTGCTGGGGAGAAACACAGCTGAGGCGCGGTAATCTGCTCTTCCTTGCAAATCAGCTGAGAAGATATAGGTCAGTAAAGCGCGCGGGCGGGTGGGCCCACCTGATTGTCGGAGCGAACTGGTTTGCTCCCAGCTGATCGTTGGAGTATTTGGTTCACCTGAACCGGTCCGAACCAGTAGAATCTCACCTCTGTTCTCATTGTATGTATTCCTATTTTCCCCAGTTTCACCATATCCTGTTCTTTCAATAAAGCATTCAGATCTACTCACACGGTCTGTTTTATTGGAAGATAGGTGGGTTTAGCTGCATGTCGAGCTGCACATAAACTAACATATAGTGAGGACAGAACACCTATAGTAGTTACTATAGGAGGGGATGATAAAATAGAATTAATCATTTACATTTGACCATAACAAAACAACCACATCTTTAATTAATAATAAAATAAGAGGAATAGTGTTGAGAGTATCTCTTCAACTTTAAGTAGAAATTGCAGGTAAGGCTAGAAGGCTATCTGGCTCAAACTGCAGGTAGGCCTGCGATGGTAGAAAACTACTGCATTTAATAATTTTTGCCTGCTGCACAATCCCTTGAATTGTGGGAGGCAAGCAGTTTACTTTTCTTCAACCTGGCACTGTGCTTTCTTCCTAGAAACAGAAGAACCCACATCCTTGCGCTTACTGCTATAGATAGATCTGGTAGCTTGAGAGATTAGATGAGTAGTTACAAAAGCTGAGAAAGCAGAGGTGAGAAGGTTTTTAAATGAAGTGCAGTACTTTTTGCCATGTGCTCTTCCAGTCAGCCTCAAGATGGAGACTCTGGACTGAAATTTATTTGTGGGAAATGCAGTCTGGCACTTTACACTTAGCACAAAGAAAATGGTTATTGTCCTACCAGCAACGAAAACACAAAGCCTATTAATTTTCAACTGTTCTCCTACCATGGGAGACGTTCACAAGCATCTGGCCTGGCAGACAGCAGAGGAAGGGAGGGAGCATTACAATATTATTATTAATCTAACCAGAGACTAATTTATTTATTTATTTATTTTGTGAGATTTATATACCGCCTCACAGTGCAAGCACTCTCTAAGCGGTTTACACCAGTAAGCAATGTATATTTATATTGCCCCCAACAATCTGGGTCCTCATTTTACCTACCTCGGAAGGATGGAACGCTGAGTCAACCTTGAGCTGGTGAGATTTGAACCGCTGACCTAATCTTGAGTGGTGAAATGCAGAGGTGGGTTCCTGCCGGAGCTGCCCAGTACACAGCTCCGGTAGGGAGCGGCCGATTGCGCAATTCCCGCGCGACCACTCCGGAGCCCTCTGCCGGTCCACCGCGCGCGTAGCCATTTTTTCCCAGTGATTTTGGATTGATTTTGCTTCCGCGCATGCGTGGAAGCAAAATCGCGCCGAAATCTCACGAGGGGATGCGCGCTTGAGATTTTGACAAGATTTTGCTTCTGCACATGCGTGGAAGCAAAATCGCGCCTAAATCTCACGCACGTGCACGTCCCCTCGTGAGATTTCAGTGCAATTTTGCTTCCGCGCATGCGCAGAAGCAAAATCGTGCATGGAGGCGCATGCGCATAGCAAGCCCGCCCACGCCCGAAGCGTGGAGATGCACGCACAGTGCACCGGCACCAGTAAGAGAGCAACCCGCCGCTGGTGAACTGACTGAAAAACATATCTGGCTAAATTGCACAATGTTTCCTATGTAAGGCAGAAGAAGAGGTCTGCTGGATCAGTCCAAGGACCACCTTTGTCCAGCATTTCCTTCTCACAGTGGCCAACCAGATGTCTCTTACTCCACAACCAAATGTTGGAGATAAATCTCTTCAATGCTGCCCCAAATCTGGAGCTAATACAGAATCTTCAAAACAGATATCCCTTTGTAGTCCTGTCCCCATGAATCTACCCAATCCTCTTTTAAACCTATCCAAGATAGTGGCCTATACTACAACTTGTGGCAATAAATTCCATGAATTAATTATGTATTGACTGGAGAAATGCTTTGTTTGGTCTGTTTTTATTCTTTTCCAAATTATCTATGGTTGAAAGGGATCAAACCTTAGAAGCAAGGCTCAAAGGCAATAGCAATAGCAGGTAAACTTATATACTGCTTCACAGTGCTTTACAGCCCTCCCTAAGTGGTACACAGAGTCCGCATATTACCTCCAACAATCTGGGTCTTCATTTTACCGATGTCGGAATGATGGAAGGCTGAGTCAACCTTGAGCTGGTGAGGATCGAACTGGCAGTGAGCGGAATTAGCCTGCAATACTGCATTCTAACCACTGCACCACCACGGCTCAATAGTTTCTTCTGCTCTTTGCTCTAAAGTAGCGGTCTCCAACCTTGGCAACTTTGTGCAACTTCCAGAGTTCCTCAGCTAGGATATTGAAGTCCACAAGTTGTAAAATTGTCAAGTGTCTATGGAGATTCTCAGTCATCCAGGTCATAGTTGTCCCAAAGGTGCTTTTTTTCCAAGAGGCAACTGGGTTTTCTGGTTTTTCTTTGAAGACCTTTCGCTTCTCATCCAAGAAGAAGCTTCTTGGGTGAGAAGCGAAAGGTTTTCAAAGAGAAACCAGAAAGTCCAGTTGCCTCTTGGAAAAGCACCTTTGGAATAAAGTCACCCCGGTTGGAGACCCCTGTTCTAAAGCATCTGATATTCCAAAGTCAACTGCCTTTGCATATGGAAGCTCTGTTGAATCATCCTGAACAATTAATGCACAGTAGCAGCCAAGCTTTTTCAATCCAGTAATCCTCTTGGTCCTCAGCTTTGAACAGCTGGAATGAATCCTCATCTGCTCTGCAGTAACAATGTCCTTGATGTTCATGTAGAAAGCAAAATCCAGGGTTGACTGCCATTAATTTGCTGAAGCATTTTTTTTTGGGGCAAGCTGGGCTTAAAAGAGGGTTAATTCCAAGCTTTTATCTTAATGCATTCACATTTTGAAGGATTTAGTCCTCCTGTCCCTGCCATCAGAACAAAAGCAATCCACACATTTTTGTCTTCAGAATATCAATATGAATTTAATCTTTTCTGTAGCAGAGAGAGGCTGGGAATGCTGATACAGAGAGAATGACACAGGAGCACTACGGAGCCCTAAGAACTGAAAATAATATTCTTCAGCTCTCCTTTTTAAAAAGAAAAAGAAAAAGAAAAATCAGATTAGATTCTGAATGATTTTCTAAGAGAACATGGTCAAGGAAGTACCCATCCAAGTAAAACAATTCATCAAAATATAGAATTCAACTCTCAGAACAAATTTATGAAGGTCATGTTGGTCATTGTTCTAACCAATTAGTTTCCATAATTCTGCACACTGTCAGCCCTGTCCCAGATTGGGCTCTTAGGAAAGAGAGACCTTGATTCCATTTGTAAAGAAAAGGTATGATTTTACCAGGGGTGGGCTTCAAAATTTTTAGCAAGGGGTTCCCTGCCCGGTTGCTGGGTGGGTATGGCCATGGTGGGTGTGGCCTAGTTGGCCTCCTGCACCATGGTGTGTGTGTGTGTGTGCCCTCCCCGGGCTCCGGAGGCTTTCCTTGAGCCTCCGGGAGGGTGAAAATGGCCTCCCCAGGCTCCGGAGGCCCTCCGGAAATGGACGGCCTTCCCGAACTTCCGGTAGTCCATTTTTCACCCTCCCCGACCTTCCGCGCGTGCTCTGAGCTTACCTGCATCCAAAACAGGCCACGTGGAGACACCTGGGAGGAGAAGGGTGGGCAGGGCCAGCCAGGAGTAGGATTCGGGGGTTCTCCGAACTGCACAGAATCTTAGCTAGAGGTTGTCCTGAACCCCTGCGAACCCCCAGCAGCCCACCCCTGACTTTTACTAATGAAGTGGTTGCAGCATAAGCAAAACCAAATCTGAATACTTTCCCATAAATTCATTACATTTCCCTTCTCCCAGGTCTTCCCAGGTCCTCCCACCTTTGATCATTTGGTCAATGTCCAACAGTATTCAAATTAGTTGTTTTGGTAACAGTTCTGGTTTTAGCAGCTCTTTGATGGATGTTTGCCTTCTGTTCTCACGGTTGTGTCCTTAGATCTCAACTGTTGTCTCCGATTGGCACCTACAGTTCCTGTCATCTCCCCTCCCTGTATTCTGTTGCCTCCTCCTACCTCCCCTCTTTTATGGCAAGATGCCAGCAATGCAAGGTGAAGCCAAAGCTGCTTGATGGCAGATCTGAAAGCACACCATCCTGCAGCCTGTTTGCATGTACAACCTAAACAAATCATGGTAAATTGTTTAGGTGTCATTCCCCAAGGCCCATAGAGGGGAAGTGTTAAGGAGTTATTGTGCTGTTAAGCACATACACAGCAAAATGTGTTGCAGTAATGGTGTTGCAGTTTGATATGAATGCTATTCAGTCAATAAATAGAATATCTTTAGTATGTACAAAATAGTTTTTACTTGAATAGTAGCAAAGTTAAATAGGAAGTCCAAGTCATACACAGGTATTCAATCAATGCGAAGTTTCTTCTTCTTGCCTATCTTTGTTTTAACTCACAAACAAAGATTACAGCTATCACTTAATTCTATACTATAACAGATAGTTACTCTTCTTTTCACAGCAATTTCACACAGCCATAAAATAATCTACTCAGCAGTAAAGCAGCACAGAGAGTCTTCAATCCGGAACACACCGTCAAACACAACCACCAACCATAAACCATAAACCACATTGAGCATGCTCTCTTGCTTGCTTATATAGTAATCATCCACAATGCATTTAAAGCAATATACACATAACAATGATTTGTGGCTTAATCATATATTAACACACCCAATCGTTTGAACAGGGTTCTAACATGAAGTTTGTTAAGATTTTCTATAGTTGAGTAGCTACTGGAGAATGCTGTACTGCTGACACTCCATCACCAAATAAAGCCAGCAGAAATCCTGGTGAACAAGGCAGACAACTTAATTCAAAAATGAAATTTGGACCCATAAAAAAGTAACAGTGTTTTCAAGTAGAGCTTAGCATGTATCCACATTATTATTTTTTTGCAATTGTATTGCCCATTTCTTTGCTTCAGAATGTTTTTCAGCTTCCCAGTCTAATCAGATGTAGGTTTGGAATTATAGCTGCACTTACTTAACTTTCAAGATCAGCCAGAACTGGCTAAATTCTGCTGCCATTGAAAGACTCATCCTGTAGATTTGTAAAAACTCAATAGTGTGCTGGTAATGGATAGCATGAAAACCAATAATATAAATAAACCAGTCCATCCGAATATATCTCATGGGTGAAGTTGACAAGCAAAGGTATTGTTCAATAGGTATTGTACAAGCCCATACAGCTACTAACCTAGGATTTCTTTGAATCATGGTCTTTTGAATAAAACACAATTCAAGAATGGAGGTGATACATGTCCCAGGATAATGTTGCAGAATCCAATCTGGGTTTTATTTTTTCAAGTTTTTGGGCTTGTGCTGAAACCCATCCACAGGGAACTTTTCTTCCGAATTTCTCTCTGAAGACAAAGGAATACAAGGGAGGGGAGCACCTTTGGGACAATCATGACCTGTATGACTGAGAATCTCCATAGACACTTGGAAACTTTATAACTTGTGGACTTCAACATGCTGGCTGAGGAATTCCTCATGGGAAAGATGACCCAATGGTAAGTGAAGCCATCCAGCCCTTCACCATCCCATCAAAATTAGTAGTGCCCACGTCAGCGTAAAAAGGAGAGGTGGAAACCATTATAGACACAGGCTGCACCCGCTATCTGATCAGCCTGTCCACCATCCTTAAGTTAGGGATCAGGACAAAAATGATGGCCCGACCCATACGATTTGAACAGGCCAGTGGGTCACTAATAGGGGGAGCCCCTGCCACACTCCTAACCAAACCTGTCAGACTAGAAATGGGCCGGCAATGGGAACTCATCCGCTTCATAGTGGCACAAAAAATGATGGAAGCAGTGATTCTAGGGCTGGCATGGCTAGATAAGTGGGGGCCCCCATCTGGTGGGAAGGGGATGACAGGAATCTAAGACTGGGAGTAGGCCCCCTCCCTCCTCCTGAAACCTGCACGATGGCTAAATTTCACTAAGTGAGACAACAAAGCAAAGACTATGTCTGAGCAGCCCCCAGGGATGCCCCAAATCCCCAAGGAGTACCAACACCTAGCAGGGGTCTTCAGTGAAGAAGAATGTAATGCTCCCCCCAATCGCCCCACTGACTGTGGCATCAAATTTGTGCCCAGAGGGCACAAGCAAAAAATGTACTCCATGAACCCAAAAGAAATGAAAGGGCTAAGAGAGTACATTGACACGAATTTAGTAAGGGGATTCATACAACCAGCAAAATCAAGAGTAGCCGCCCCGGTCCTATTCAAAGAAAAAAAGGATGGGTCGATGAGGCAATGAGTAGATTTTAGGAGAATTAATGCTGTTTGCATGGAAAATATGTACCCCTGGAAGTACATATTAGATGCAGAAGTAGATGCAGACAGAGATAAAGATTCAAGATAGGAATATGGGAGGCAAGTTTAAAAAAAAGTATAGCAATTGAAGTACTGAAGCAGACAAGAGACGATGGATAGATGATTTTTTGTTGTTATTTTGATTTGCTTTTCTATCTATTTCCTTTTTAGGTAGGTGACACGATTAGAAGTTAGGTAGGATAGAAAGAAAACATCTTTTAATAAAAGGGCGACATGATTAAAAGTTAGAATAAGAGATAGAAATAAGAGAAAGGGTATATTAGTGTATATACTTTTATATAATAAAATAAAAGTAATAAGATAAAACATGGAATAATTAAATAATGATAGACTATAATTTAATATGAATGTGTATTATTATTAGAAATATATAGGTTGAATGTAATCACTATGATTAATACTACTAGATTTGTTTGTATTAGAATGTATGACACCGAGGTGTCACACTGTTCATGCATATATATATATATATATATATATATATATATATATATATATATATATATATATATATATATGTGTGTGTGTGTGTGTGTGTGTGTGTGTGTGTGTGTGTGTGTGTGTGTGTGTGTGTGTGTGTGTGTGTGTGTGTATGTATGTATATGTATATGTATATGTATATGTATATGTATATGTATATGTATATGTATATGTATATGTGTAGGATTTTTTGCTGATAAATGAAAATAAAGGGAGACTATTATAGATCTATTTCGAGCTTATTTTGCTCTCGTCAGATAGCCATACCCCTTACTGGGATTTGAACCCGGGCCGGCTGCCTTGCAGGGCAGCAACTTAACCACTAGGCCATAGGCTCTGTTCCCAATCAGCTCTTTCACCAGGGTATACATATACATATGTATATATATGTGTATATGTATATGTATGTATATATATATATATATATATATATATATATATATATATATATATATGTATGTATGTATGTATGTATGTATGTATGTATGTATGTATGTATGTATGTATGTATGTATGTATGTATGTACCGTATTTTTTGGAGTATAAGACGCACCTTTTTCCTCCCTAAAAGTGGCTGAAAATTCAGGTGCGTCTTATACTTCGAATGTAGCTTTTTTTTCCAGCCCTAACTAGGTGCTAACAGATCTTCTCAGCTCTTACCTTGCAGGCTTTTTCATTGTTACTCTCTCCAAAGAATGTTTTTCCAGCCCTAAGTCTTTGCAGGGTTTTTTTTCATTGCTCTACTTGCTCCAAAGAAGTTGTTTTCTAGCCCTAACCAGGTGCTAACGATCTTCCCAGCTCTTATCGGCTTGCAGGCTCTTTCATTGTTACTCTCTCAGAAGAATGTTTTCCAGCCCTAAGTCTTTGCAGGTTTTTTTTTTCATTGCTCTACTTGCTCCAAAGAAGTTGTTTTCTAGCCCTAACCAGGTGCTAACGATCTTCCCAGCTCTTACTGGCTTGCAGGCTCTTTCATTGTTACTCTCTCCGAAGAAGGTTTTTTTAAGTCCTAACCAGGAGATAAAATAATGTGCTGAAGCTGACCAGACTAAGGACGCTAGCCAGATGAATACCTGGTAGGCAGATTGTTTTCCCCTATTTTCCTCCCCAAAAACTAAGGTGCGTCTTATACTCCAAAAAATACGGTATGTATGTATGTATGTATGTATGTATGTATGTATGTATGTATGTGTGTATATATATATATATATATATATATATATATATATATATATATATATATATATATATATGTGTGTGTGTGTGTGTGTGTGTGTGTGTGTGTGTGTGTGTGTGTGTGTGTGTGTGTGTGTGTGTGTGTGTGTGTGTAACATTTTTTGCTGATAAATGAAAATAAAGGGAGACTCGACAGAATAAACATATATATATATATATATATGTATGATAAAAAAACTAAAAAACTTGGGGACGGGGGGGAAATGTTCATTAATGGAGAATCTAATATCCCAACACACTGCAAAATTTGCTACCTTATAAAAAGTCAAGACTACAACAAAGTCCAAACATCATGGCCTAAACTCGAAAGATAATATTGAGTAAACCAATTATTATGTTTTTTGGCTCAGAAAGGAAACATGTAACTCTAGACAGCTTGTACTGAACGTAGAAATACAATCTGTAACCAGGAAGTAGCAACTGAAATTACATTCTGATCTATCTCATTCTGATATGGAGCATGATAAGTAAGGAAAAATATGTTCTATACTTTTTTATTCAGAAATCATTTTTCGTTTCTGTTAAGGATAACATTGCAAATTGGAAGGTCGGTATTTGATTAAAAAGCTCTTTTGAGGGAGGATTGCTGACTAATAGCTCAGCCTGGAATCCAGTAAATAACTTCTTCTGAAAAAGATGAAAACCATCTGTAGGAGCTTGATAGACACATCATTGGAACTGCTGTCCTACATTGAGACTTTATTGGGTTCATATAATTGATAGTGTATCCAATTAATTGACTGAATTATTTGGAGATTATGTTTGCTTATTTAGCCTTGTTTAAGGTGACCAGATTTTATTTTTTGTAAAGCGGGACACCATTGACGGGGGGGGGGGGGGTTCCTAGGGGAGCAAGACGGGAGGGGTCCATCTCTCTTATCCTGCAGCTTTGTGCACCCCCCCAACACCCCCCCCCCTTCATCGCAGCCAGGGGTGGGTTCCTACTGGCGCAGGCTTACCTGTTCGTCGCCGCAGAGGGGTGAAATCCTGCCGGTTCGGCCGGGCCAGAACGCTTTGCGCATGCAGAGGACAAAATAACCCAAATGGCGGCGTCCAGCCAGGCGGGGGAAGCGGGCGGGAGAAGCCCCCGCCGCGACCACCACCAGTTCCATCGGCTCCATGCCGAATGACTGGCCCGGCCGAACCGGCAGGATTTCACCCTGCAGGGCAAATTCAAATTAAAAAAGCGGGACTTTTTTGAAACAGTGCGGGACGTGGGACAAATTATTAAAAAGCGGGACTGTCCCGCCAAAAGCGGGGCGTCTGGTCACCTTAGCCTTGTTCTTTCCTGCCCTACCAACCTTTTTGTATCTTGAGACCACAGTTACTCGTTGACTTACGACCACAATTGAACCCAAAATTTCTGTTGCTAAGCATCTGGATTTTGGTCATGTGACCATGGGGATGCTGCAATGGTTGTAAATGTGAAAAATGGTCATAAGTCAGCTTTTTTTCAGTGCCGTTGTAACTTCAAACAGTCACTAAATGAACTGCTGTAAGTCAAGCACACCTGTATAAAACTCCCACAATTCCCTGTATGGCTGTTTATCTACCAGTAGGACCCATGCAGGCAAATGATACTAAAGGTTAATAGTAAAAATGGATGAACTGCTTTTAATTCCTCCCCCACCCCATAAAACAAGAGGTTTGAACATTTGGGGCCTGGCAATGAGCCCTCAACATAGCAGTTATATGATCAAGTGAATCTTTTGTCATACTTTAACTGACTTATTTGGCAAACAAGGATACCCATTACTTAGTTTCCATCATTAGATCTGGTTTAATGATTTGATCCTTGTAAGGAACCTTTTTCATTTGTTCCTGTGAGGAAGGAAGCACCACAAACCCTTGCACTAGACGTGGCTGCAGAAGACACTTTGAAACAACACAGCAATTTAGGGATGGAAGACATCTCAGAGGTCATCTAGTCCAACCCCCTGCTGTAGCAGGAAAACTTACACTGGATTATTTTGGTGCCTCTAACAAAAAGGAAAATTGCCAGAAAGGAGAAGGAGTTTACTAGGACAAGGTTGCCATGCAGAGGAAGGCAGAGAAAGTCCTTGACCTATTACCACAATTGAGCCCAAAATTTTGGTTGCTAAGCAAGAGCGTTGTTAAGTGAGTTTCACCACATTTTACTCAATCCATGACATTTCCTGGCTCTAACAGTCATGTGCAAACTAGAGAAGTACATCTGAAGGCATGCGTAATGTTCTAATGTACAGAAGTTATGGTTAAATGTGTGGCAGAAAGTGGACTCTGGGTGTGTTTTTCCAAATGCAGTAAGTGAGGTTGAATGTGTATAGTTTTAGAAGAGGGGTGTGTGTGTGTGTGTGTGTGTGTGTGTGTGTGTGTGTGTGTGTGTGTGTGTACATACACATACAGTATATATGGTAGATAATGTATATTTTTGTGTGCCTGTGTAATATGTATGTACAAACATGGCATATATAGATAGGATTAAATAGTATATTTTGGATGTTCAGTAGTAGTAAATAGATAGGGAAATTGTATCTCGTTGAGGCCTTTGAGACGAGGAGAGGCCAGGCATCCTAACCCTTGACGTGAGTGACGTCAAGTTGTCCACGCCCACCCAGTCACATGACCACCCAGTCACATGATCATCAAGCCATCCCACCCAGTCACATGACTGCAAAGCCACTCCCACCCAGTCACATGTCTGCCAAACCACTCCTACCCAGTCACACGACAGGCAAGCCACTCCCCACCTGGTCACATGACCAAGCCACTCCCACAAAATTAAGTCATGTCCACAAAATAAAGCCACACCCATAGAGTGGTAGTAAAAAAAATTGGAACCCACCCCTGGATTAAATAGTATATTTTGGATGTTCAGTAGTAGTAAATAGACAGGGAAATTATATCTCGTTGAGGCCTTTGAGGCAAGGAGGGGCCAGGCACCCTAACCCTTGATGTGAGTGACGTCAAGTTGGCCACGCCCACCCAGTCACATGACTACCCGGTCACATGATCACCAAGCCACCCCCTCCCAGTCACATGACTGCCAAACCATTCCCACCCGATCACATGACCATGAAGCCACATCACCGTCACATGACCAACAAGCCATACCCACAAAATAAGCCATGCCCACAGAACCGGTAGTAAAAAATTTTAGAACCCACCCCTGATTTGCATAGTTCTAGCCCAGTCCCGGGCCACATCAGTGGCAGAGATATTTCTGAAAAGTAAGTCATTCTATGTGCAAGTTGGTCCCAAAGCTATATACATTTGATTAATAATATAAATACAGGTAGTCCTCAAGTTATGACCACATTTGAGCCAAAAATTTCTGTTAAGTGAGACAGTGACTTTTGCCCTATTTTACAATCTTTACTGTTAAGTGAATCACTGCAGTTGACAAATTAGTAACATGGTTAATCCCCATTAACTTTGCTTGTCAGAAGGTCCCAAAAGGTGATCACATGATCCTGGGTTACTGCGATCACCATAAACATGAGCCAGTTGCCAAGAATCTGAATTTTGATCACGTGACCATGGGGATGCAGCAATGGCATAAAAAATGGCCATGCCGCTTTTTTCCAGTGCCGTTGTAACTTTGAACAGTCACTATCAACTGTTGTAAGTCGATGACTACTTGTATAGTTCTAGTCCAGTACTGGGCCATGTCAATGGCAGAGTTACCTCCGACTAGCAAGTCAATCTGTGTGCAAGTTGGTCCTGAATGTATTTATTAATACATTCAATTAATAAAGTAAATACATTCACTTTCTGGATGCAAATGTTAGAAGCTGATGTTGTGCACCCCTAACACATGAAAAGAATCTGTATCAGCTATTGGAAAGTGATGAAAGAAGTCTCAAAATAAAGGTGAGGCAAATTTAAACCCTGGCTTCAGTCTTACAGACATGGTTCCACATTATTTTGCAAACGAGTTGAGATTTCATAGAAACAAAATGGTCCTTTGAAGATTTGCCTGGCTTTATTACCCACCCACAGCCTTTGAATTATCTTTGCAGTCTTCATTTTTTCCCCCTAGATAAAAGAGATAGCATAAATTGACTTGGATTTGGAAATTAACAGGGTCACTGGGATTATCTTCACTCAGACTTAGTTTTTTCTCTCTCAATAATTTCATCATGGAGCCTAATTTGATTGGCTGGGTGACAATTTCTTCCTAATAAAAGGAAAATCAAGACAGAGTGAGAAAATGCTGGAAAAACAGTTGGAGATGGAAACTGCAAAACTCCCTGATGTGGTGCAAAGCTTTGAAGGAGGATTTGTTGGTAGAAACCTTCCTATCTCTTTAGATATAATTGGTACCTAATGATCAACTTAATCACTGAATAAATTACATCTTTTATTTCATTGAGAGTCAGTAGTTAGGTAGACAAGGAGTAGGGAGACCTCATTCTCCCTACTGTTGGTTTGAACTCATTCTCATGGATGGAATTTTACTGGCTAATTTTAGTCTGAGTTTTGAGCTTTTGGATATACAAATCAAACAATAAACAATCAGTTTGATGGTCATTCCATATTGGATGCAAGGTGGCAATCCAGCTCTTCAGAAATGAAATATCCTAATGAGGACTACTGTAAAGTACATTACAATTTGATTTTAAATTGCATTGCATTGGCTTGAGCAGGTTTACTCCATACCCTGAGAATGCCTGGAGAGAGGAATGATCCAAGGTATCTTTTTGTGGCCTGATCATTAGTGATCCCTTTATCAAATCACCTGGTTTTAAACTGCCTCGTTTCGCTTGGAGAAAATTGAATAGAACATATAACATATGTCTAGTCTAACAAAGAGAAGGACTAGGGGTGATATGATAGCAGTCTTCCAATATTTGAGGGGCTGTCACATAAAAGAGGGGGCTAACCTATTCCCCAAGCACCAGAAGGCAGGATAAGAAGTAATGATTGGAAGATTATTAAAGAGCAATCCAACATAGAATTAAGAGAAATTTCTTGATAGTGAGCACAGTTAATCAGTGGAATCATTTGCCTCCATAAATTGTGAGTGCAAACTAATGCTACCTCACAATCTAATTTTGTCTTCTGGGTCCACCACCAATTGATTTCCAATTTTTAATCCAAATTAACCGCTATAGTTTAACTTCCCAAAATAGTTATTATCTCTCCTGCCTCTTAATTTTAAGCTGTTTTGCTTCCTCCCCTTCCTTAATTTCTTTACTCATCATTTGTTTTTCTTTCCCCCCTATTTCTATCATTTCTAAATGCCCCATAAAAATCAACATTTTAATTATCTGATTTTTTTTAAAATCTTATAGTCATATTAATTATTCATTTCAACTTCTTATATTACTCCAATAACATCAATAATCATCAGAATTCTTTCTGTATTACATCAAGTTTGCGAATTATATAAATCTTATCCTATACAAGGAAATAATAATTATTCAAATTATATATACTTCCAACAATTGACCTATTTTCATTCTTTGTTATATTTTATCTTTTCCCTCTGTTGGTACAAATATTTAATTCCATCAATTTTAAATTTAATTTAATACAATCAGTCTTATACCAATCTATAACATTCACAGAAAAAAAACCTATTTAATAAATGATTATATTAAATATTTAATCAAATCTTATTCACTATTAATAATAGTTATCACAATCAAATATGATATAATAATACTAAAATAAAAAATTCCATTCCTTCCCATTATCAATCATCCATTTTCTTTTTATTTCCACTCCCATTTTCTTAATTTCTTCTTTTTCTTCCTTTTACTTTTGTACCCCCAACTTCTTTTCCTCCAAACTCCTTTTCTCCCCTTTGAGTATATTATTTGTATAGGTCTACCTTCAATTCTTCCTAATCTCTTCTCCTTATTTCCCACTTCTTTTTTAAGTTGTTTCATCCAATGCCAATATTCTCCCCCTAGTCTCCTTTTGTCACTATAAATCCCAGTGTAATCATCATAAATTCCAACACAGTCATCAATCTGCCCTTCATTTTCAATGTCCTTTTTCCTTTTATCGCTGTAAGTCCCAGTGTATTCATCAATCTGATTTTCCTCTTCTAATTTCTTCTCCCCTTTATTATATTTTTGTTCTTCATTCTTTCCATTTTCATTTTGTGCCATCATATTTTCAAAGTCTTTATTGTCATCCAATTCTTTTCTCTTTTCTTTTCCAGCTCCAAATCCCAAAAAACATCTTTTTAAATCTTCACCCAAATCTTTCAAAAGTGCAATCAACTCTTCATAATCACTTGCCTCCATATCATCAAAATCACAGTTCACAAATCTTTACAATCCGCCCAGCTGTTAGCATGTGTCTGCTTCCACAGCCTTTTTTAAGTATCTTCTTTTAAATGAAATATTGTCAGTTCCAACACTTAAATCTCCATATTTCTCATTCAAATTCCAAATCCTTCTAATCTTTTACTATTAAAGTTCATTCCAAGTTCATTCCAATCTGAACAGGTCCAAACAGTGTCTTTTAATACAATAGCTAATTATTCACTGTTTTAAGTTTTTCCAGACTAAGATAGTTCTCTCTGTTTAAGATCAGCAGCTGTTAAAATACCCATGAAAATATTCCACAGTTGTAGTAATTCTTCCAACCAGCAGGTGGCACTCTCTGTTTCCAATCCCCCAAATCTGTTTTTCTTTTTCAGCAATGTTCCTCTATATTTTAAATCAACTTAACTTTTACAAGATATTCTCTTCCAGGCTTATTTTCCCAGTCATTTAAATCTCCAGGTCTGTTATAACACAGTTCAAAGTTCTCAAAATTGGGCTTTAGTTTCAGTTCCTTTTAGCTTAGTTTCCCTATGATCTTCTACTTGCTAGATAGCCGCTTTCTCAATTTCAAGTCCTTTTGTTCCCCTTTAGATCTTAAAGAAGTTCTTTTAAAGCTTTCTATCGGCAAAATCATTCACCAGCTTCTGTTTTCTTCTTGCTTTCCAGCACATAATCTTAAATCTTCCTTCCTAGTTGACTCCAATCTTCAAAATCAATCAAACCGTTTGTGGCCACTGCAGCTTGGATGACTGTATTGATTTCCATCGCCGCTGGCTGAGAGGCTTGTGTCGGCTCCCTGGGGGGTTTGCCACACACACACCCAGCTTACCAACAAGTGCCTCTCTTGTTCACCACCCCTCCAGGGTGGTTCTGACCTGGTTCTGACTGAACTAGGTCTCCAAGAGGCTGGGATATCGGGATTCACCTGCGGAGCGCAGGGAACTCCATGCTGCCGTGGCATTTGGCCACGCCCCTCCTCTTTTCTTCCTTAAGGGGAAAATCAGTCCAGTTGCCTTTTGAAAAAGTATCTTTAAATGTCCCATGTCAGGAAAATCATTAATTAATGAAAACCCACCAGTATCCAAAGCAAAAAGCAAGATGGATGATGAGCATGATTCCAACTGATTTTTGGAAAGCAGACGTGAAATCTAATTTAAGACAAGATCACATTAAATGGAGCTATGGTTGGCACAGTCAGTGTTACTCCCTCTTTTCAGCTGAATGCTTTCGTACATTATTTACTCTAGCTGTAATGGCAGATTTAGCAAGAGGAGAAAAAAAGGTAAATCACACTTATGCTACATACGAAAAATTGTCAGTAAACATGAGTGGGAAGTGATAATTCTCTTGCAGGCTTTGCCACCAATTCTTCTTTTCCCATTTCTGGAAGCAGCAAAGCAATGTTGAGAGCATTTCTTCTGATTATATTTCATTCATATACAGGTAGTCCTCGACCTATGACCACAATTGAGCCCAGAATTTCTGTTGCTAAGTGAATTTTGTCCCATTTAATGACCTTTCTTGCCACAGTTTTTAAGTGAATCACTGCAATTGTTTAGTTAGTAGTACAGTTGTAAAGTAAATCTAGCTTCCCTGTTGTAATTTTCAATGGTCACTAAATGAACCATAGTTCAGCATACACTAGTTTATTCAATAAACTATGGTTAAATGAGTTGAGCTGTACACTTTTTTCTGATTTACATTCGCAAGCAAATAAAGGAGGTTGGATCATTATAGAATAAGGAAGGGGTCTTGGAAGTTTTCTAGTCCACCCCCCTGCTCAAGGTGGGAGACTTTATACTATTCTGGAGAAATGGTTCTCCAACCTCAGTGAAGTTCGGCTCCGGGACCTTTGCGGGCCGGGAAGCATCGAGCTGCGCACCTATGGAGCTCTGCTGGGCTCCGGGGCAGGCAGAAAGTGGAGAGCTGGTGGATGGGCATGCCGGGTGGTCTCCAAGCCTTGCTAGGAAGGTAAGCTGAGCGCCGGCCGGGCCCACGTGCACCCGTGAAAGAAAGATGGTAGGAAGGAAGGAAGATAGACAGAAAAAGAAAGGAAGGAGGGAAGGGAAGTTAGGGAAGAAGGAAAGAAAAGGGAAAGAAAGAAAGAAAAAGAAAGGAAAAAGGAAAAAGGAAAAAGGAAAGAAAAAGAAAGAAAGATGGTAGGAAGGAAGGAAGGAAGGAAGGAAGGAAGATGGTAGGAGGGAAAGAAGGAAGAAAGAAAGATGGTAGGAAAGAAGGAAGACAGACAGAAAGAAAGAAAGCGGTAGGAAGGAAGGAAGGAAGGAAGAAAGATGGTAGGTAGGAAGGAAGACAGGCAGACAGAAAAAGAAAGGAGGGAGGGAGAGAAGAAGGAAAGAAAAAGGAAAGAAAGAAAAAAGAAAGAAAAAAAGAAAGACTTATGACCACAATTGAGCCCAAAATTTTGGTTGCTAAGCAAGAGAGTTGTTAAGTGAGTTTCACAACATTTTACAAGTTGGCCACACTCACCCAGTCACCTGACCACCAAGCCATGCCCACCTGAGGGGGGTGGGGGCATGGGTGGTGAGGATGAGTTTGTAGCACCAAGGGGGTGATGGACTGAAAAAGTTTGGGAACCACTGCTCTATATTTTGAAATCTCAAATAATAATCTGCTCTTTCCATCTCTAATGAGATTATTATTCTTTCTTTGTTTTTATCTGCAGATGTTAGCTTATCATCAATTTCATATACTTTTTTCTACTCGTTCAGCCTTTTCTTCTACTTTCTGTACTTGCTGTTCATTTTTCTCCATCATTTGTTGAACCTTCTCTATTTTATCTTCCACTTTCTCTAACTTATCATCTACTCGGCCTATTTTATCTTTGACCTCTTTAGGATCAACATGTAATGCTTGAATCAAATCTTTCAACTCTTAATTGCATTGCATTAGCTTTTTCATGGAGTACTAGAGCACCTGGGCCTTTCTGTCCTACAGGGCTCAAAGCAGCTGAAGAGGCTGCCGATGACGTAGTTGATGATGGTGCCGATCCTGTTTTCTTCATCTTGTATCTCTTTGACTCTTTCTATTTATAATCCACCATATAACAATAAAAAAATAAAGAAGCCAAAAAAGAAAAAAGAAAGAAAGAAAGGTGAAATAAGCAGGAAAGAGAAAAAAATAAAAAATAATCCAAATGGAAAGCTAAAAAAAAAAGATCCAAAAATCCACCAAAAATCCGAAAATCCACAATTCCAAAAAAAAGGGAAAAAAGAAACCAAAAATTGAAAAAATTTCAAAGTTCCATTCTCTTAGATCCCCTTCTTCAATTTAATGTTCTCTTCAGGTTCTTCAGACCCTAATCCTTAATACCCAGTCAAGTGGGATTGAATGTTATTAAATTGTAATCCAAGACGGTCCATCAAATGTCTTTTATTTTATTTTACCAAGGAAGATATTCACAGAGTTACAGAGCTAAAGAAAAATATATAACTTGTATTTTCCTTTGAGTTTCGAGAGCTAGGCTGTTTTAATAAACAACACTTCAGTCTCTTGCTCTCTATCTCACTTTTCAATTCTTCTAATCAGATTATAGCTTCAAGGTCTTTTCTTTCAGTCCATTTTATCTTTATTTCACAACTTCAATGCTGAATCTGCAGCTGCAAACTCCTGCTCCACTTCAAATTCCCCCTTTTGCCAGTAGATGGCTCTCTTGCTCTGTTTTTCTCTTCCTGGCTTTTCTTTTCAAACAAAATATCCAGCTATAATATGGCAAATACTAAAGTATGCTAAAGTAATTCATATAAAATCATAACAAAAAGAAAAGACATTAAAAAATCAAAATAGATTTTTGGTTGCCAAAGGATGTAATTGATCACTTAAAGAACTGTTGTAACTCAATGACAACCTGTATACATATAATTAGATCTACAGTAATGTCACGATGTGAATATTGTCAGTTGTGAGTCTATGCAGGGTGATACACCCCTATCCTAATATGATGGTACATTCCAATACAAGCAGAACACGTGATACGATGTTTTGCGCATGTCTACATTCCTAATCCACCATTAACTTCTTCTGCCTTGGCTCTTGACCTGAACGGTCGTGTTACTCAGCAAAGATGTAGGTTTATTGTTTTATATTGTTTTGTACTGAAATAAATATTTTCTATTAGACATTTAATCTCGGTTGGATTTTATGGGACGGGTGTAGGACTACAAAAACAATATCTCATTGAAGTACAGGAAGATGGTATTCTCTGAATAAAGTTACTTTGCTCTATTATTTTGTGTTAGGGGTTTTTTTCTGTCTCCTGGTGGCCTTGCTTGCCAACCCTCTTCCTTCTTGTTGTCTCTTAGTGTCCTAATCAACATTCTTTGCATCTAAATGTTTTATGGCTGAGCTAATAGTTTATTTCCCCTGGGAAAGTGAATTTGGAGAGGGAACAATTTACTTGTCTTACCTAATGCCATTTTATTTCCACTTCGGTGGTTTTAATGGTCTCTTCCAAAACTAGGATTCAGAGATTCTGGAAGAGCTCCATGAAATGCATGTTTTGTATTTGTAACTATTATGTGCTGATTTTTCCCCCACCATCTTTTTCCCCTGTAAAAGAAATACCTGTTTTTTCTATTTCATTCTGGGGTACTTTAACACATTTTAAGCTTTCTTTTGGTAATGTTGTTAAGCTTACTTATTGGTCAGTATTGGGTTGTAAATCCCATCACTACAGGTTTGCTTTGGGAAACACCAGGGAAGGGCTCCGATGCCGAGGTCTCCCGCGTGCTTCCCACGCAGGCCAGGCCGGCTTTGGGAAACACCTGGGAAGGGCTCCAATGCTGCAGTCTCCCACACACTCCCCTACCTCCCTGTGCACATCAGTCCACCCATCGCTAGTATCACCCCTCCGTCATCTCACCCTCCCCCATCCACCCTATGGCCTGCGCCCTTCGGCCTTACCTTTGCTAGCAGCGATGAGCAGAAGTACGCAGAAGTGCAGCTAATCTAATCTAGAAGTGAGATGGGTCTATAGTTTTTTTTCTGCAATAAGTCTGCATCTTCTTTTGGTATGAGGATGATATTTGCTTCCTTCCAGGATTATGGCATTTTAGCTTCTAACAAGACTTCGTTGTAAACTTCCATCAGCAATAGTCCCAAGGCAAAGATAAGGCCGACGGCTGGAGGAGGAACGATGAGGGTGGCGGGAAAAGTCAGCCACGCAAGGAGTGGCTGGGAGGTGAGGGGCGGGGTTTAATCCCACCACTACCGGTTCGCCCAAATCCCAACACTGATGCCACCCCAGTTGTAAGTCATGTCCCTCAGTACAAGTAATTGTCTATGTCTCAGAGTTATTCATTCCTTTAGCCAAGTAAGAGCAGCTGCTTGATAATATAATTCCCAATTTGACAACTGAAAACTTCCTCTATTGGTAGAGTCTTGCATTAATTTCAGCCTAATTCTTGCCTTTCTACCTTGCCATATAAATTTGGTTACCATTCTATTTAGTTCCTCGAAATATTTCCTTTCTAGCTTTATTGGGATTGTTTGGAACAGGTATAACAGTCTCGGTAAGATATTCATTTTAATAGTGGCTATTCTTCCTAACAGTGATAATTGCATCTTTTTCCACTTTTCGAGATCCAGTTTGATTTGCTGGGTTAATTTTAAGTCCTTGTCTTCTTTTATGATTACGCATCTCGCTGATAGGTGGATTCCCAAATATTTTATTTTTTTTTACTATCTGAATGTTTATATTTTCCATTAAATCTTTTTTCTGTTCCTTTGTAAGATTCTTAACTAGGATTTTAGTTTTCTCTTTGTTTATTTTCAATCCTGCAATGACAACATAATCTTCTATTTTCTTTATTAATTTGGGTCCCATTTCTTGCGGTTCCTCTATAATGAAAACCAAATCATCTGCAAAAACTTGTAGTTTGTATTTTTCTTTTTTTATCTCCATGCCTTTTATTTCTATATCTTGACAGATGTTTCCATTTAACACTTCCATAGTCAAAATAAATAATAAGGGGGACAATGGGCATCCTTGTCTTGTGCCTCTTTTAATATTAATATTCTGTTATGTCCCCATTCACGAACACTTTTGCAGTCTGTTCAGTGTATATTGCCTTGATCATATTGATAAATTTCCCCCCTAATTCCATATATTTTAGCTGCAGTATCATGAATCGCCAGTTTACATTATCAAATGCTTTCTGTGCATCTAGAAACATCAGCGTCATTTGTTTTTCCGGATGTGCTTCATAATATTCCAATGTGTTTAAAATTATTCTCATGTTGTTTTTAATTTGTCTATTCGGCAGGAAACCACTCTGGTCTAAATGTATAAATTCATTCAAGAATCTTTTCAATCTTTTCAATAATCTCAGCTATTATTGATGTACAGATTTTATAGTCCACATTTAGAAGTGAGATGGGTCTATAGTTTTTATTCTGCAATAAGTCTGCATCTTCTTTTGGTATGAGGATGATATTTGCTTCCATCCAGGATTTTGGTATTTTAGCTTCTAACAAGATTTCATTGTAAACTTCCATCAGTAATAGTCCCAAGGAATCTTATAGTTGTTTATAGAATTCTGCTGGTAGGCCATCTGGTTCTGGTGTTTTATTATTCTTCTGTCTCTTAATTGCCTCTGTTAATTCAAACATTGTTGTCCTTTCATTTAATATAGATCTTATTTCTTCAGGGACTTTAGGTGATCTGGCCTCTTCGAGGTATCATTTTATTTTATCCTCCGACATTCCTCTTGGTCGTACAGATTTTCATAGTAGTTCTGAGTTATTATTTTTTTGCTGTCATTTTACTGTTGTAATGTACCTTTCTGGTCTATCAAGCTTTGTATCTGTTTTTTTATTTGTCTTTTTTTTAGTTTGTATGTCAACCATCTTCCTGGTTTAATGGAATTTTCGAAGAAGTTTTGTTTTATACTCTTAATTTTATGTGCTAGTTCTTCTTTTTTGAGTAGGCTCAGTTTGTGTTTTATTATTTCCATTTGATTTTTGAGCTTCTTTTCTTGTGGCTTTTTCTGCAATTCCAGTTCTAATTTGTTGTACTCTCCCTCCAGTGTTTTTTTGGTGTTGCTTCTTTTCTTTATTTTTCCTTCCTATATAAGAAATAGCTAGTCCTTGGAGATATTCCTTTGCAGTACACCATACTTTTTGTAATGAGGTCTCTTCCTTTCTATTTCTTTGAAGAAGAATGTCATTTCTTTTTCTATTATTCGTATGAATTCCTTGTCTTTTAATATGGATTGATTCAACATCCATCTCACTTTTTTCTTATATCCTTTCCATTTAATCCTGACTGAGTTGTGGTCTGCCCATATATTTGGTTCTATTTCTATTTCCTGTATATTAGTAAGAGGTGGGCTGCTGCCAGTTTGCACTGGTTTGGGCATACCAGTTGTTAAGATTCTGCGCAGTTCAGCAAACTGGCAAATGCCACCACTGGTTGGCCCTGCCCATCCCGCCTGCCCCACCCACCCCGACCCTCCTAGTCACTCCTTAGCTGCCTTGGCCAGTGCCTAGAGTCACGCCTGAGGCATAACTGCTGCTGCTCTCTGGTTCCTTCACTTGCCTCAACCATGCGGCCCAGCTGATCTCTGCCTGGTGAGTCTTCCTTCTCTTCTCGCCCAGCTGCCTCCCATGCCATCCCTGCAGCCCAGCCTGAGAAAAAGGGTACTTCTGATTCCCGGGTCGACTGGCTTCTTCCAGGCCATCTTTTAATGTGTACTTCTTGTAGGCAAATTATGTCTATTTTTTGCAGTTTTGTAAAGAGTCTTCTCTTCATGGGAGAATTTAATCCATTTATGTTAATTGATAGTAGATTTGTTTCTTCTTTCATTATGTCACTTATAAGTGGGTTTTGCTGTTCTAGTTGTTCTTGTTTCTCTCTGCTCCTTTGTTCTTACTCCTTCTCATTCTGCTTATCTCTTTTGTTCAACTTCACTTCCTTCTTGTTGCTTAGTCGTAGTTTCATCTATCATTAATTCCTCTTGTCTTCTATTTTCTCCTTCCTCTCTTCTTGTTTGTTGCTTAAAGTAATAGTCATAGAATTCATATGCACTTTCTAGAAAGTCTAGTCTGTATCTTTTATCATACCAGGTTACCAAAATTCCCTCTGGTATCAGCCATCTAAAGTTTACTTGGTTTTTGATCAACTGTCCTGTCAGAAATGGATATTGCTTCTGCAGGTCTCTAACTCTTCTGGGTACTTGCTTTAGAATCACAATCTCTCTTCCTTTATATTTTAGGGTTTCCTCTTTTATTTTTTAAAGAATTTCTGCTCTTATTGTTTTTTTCATGAATCTTACATGTACCTCCCTTGGGAGTTTTTTCTTTTTAGCATAGCTAGTGTGAATTCTGAACACTTCGTCAATCTCTGCCCTCATCTTGTGCATTGTTATCTGTAATGTTTGAGCCAATAGATCTACCATCAACTCAGCTATGTTTTCTTCTTTGCCTTCCTCGATATTCTGAAACCTCAAGAAGTGTTCATCCTTTTCCATTGCAACTGAATTACAGTTCCTTCAAGTTCTTTATTGGCCTGTGTTAGTCTCTAATTCAGTTCCTCCGTTTTTTCCCCTACTTGTTCTGATTTTTCTTCAATTATTTTAATATTTTCTTCATTTTTGGTTAGCATTTGTTGAAAAATCTCCAGTTTTTCATCCATACTTTGCATTTTCCCCTTGATCTCTCCCATCTCAGTCCTCATCTCACCTATCTCAGTCTTTATTTCATTATGGTTCTTGGTTATAGCCTCTTGTAGCAATTGGAACAATGTTTGCATATCTTTTTGAATTGTATTCATTTTTTCCTGCTGGATGAAGCTTTCTATTGACCTTTGGCTTGAAGGGCTTGATGTTGCTAATGATGGGGCGGATGATGGGGCGGATGATAGTGCCGATCCAGATCCCCCCCTAATTTAGATAGGTTTGAATTTGACATTTTGAACTTTATCAACGTATCAGCAACTTTAGATAAGATGCCTCACCACCTTTCAAATTTCTCCCAAATTCTCCACTCTCTCTTCTTGCCCTTTTTAATTTTAATCAGTAATGTTCTTTTCCCCACAATTCCCCCCTCCCTTTCGATCCTCAACTAATTTCACTATCTTTTAACTTTAATTTTAAGTCTAAATTCCACACAGATTGTATCTAGAATGTCCAAGTAGTCTCTTCAATATCCCTCTTAATTCACTTATTTTTCTTATAGGAAATGATATTTGTAATCCGCAAGGCCCACAAGAAGCTCAATAGTTGCACATCACCTCTATTCAGCAGTTCAAAAAATTTCCACTTAGCTTCAAGTTAAATCCAAATTTCATGCTGTCCAAGGTATTTGTAATCCACAAAGATCTCAAGGACAATTTTCTATGTCTTCCCCATCTGTTTTTAAGTATCCAGTGCAAGCAGTTTGTAAGTGTTAATTCTTGCTGCGACCCCACCCCCTGCAGTTGCCTTCTATTAAAGGTAGTCCTTGACTTACAACCATTTATTTAATGACTGATCAAAGTTACAAAAGCAAAGGAAAAAGTGACATGGCCATTTTTTACACTTACAACCATTGCAGTGTACCCATGGTCATATGATCGAAATCTGGATGCTTGGCAACTGGTTCACATTTATGATGGTTGCAGTGTCCTGGGGTCATGTGATCATTTTTGCAACATTCTGACATTCAGTCTGTGGGGAAGCTAGATTTACTTAGCAACCATGTTGCTAACTTAACAATTGTAGTGATTCATTTAACAACTGTGACAAGAAAGGTCATAAATTGGGGAAAAATTCATGCAACAACTGTCTTGCTTAGCAATGGAGATTTAGGACTCAATTGTGGTTGTAAGTCAAATATATATCTGACTATTAATTTAAGCCCTGCTGGAACTTCCTTACATATAGTCTTCTTTTGGGATTTCATGGAGGCATGGGATGCTTGCAAGGTGGCAGACCTCTAAAGCACTCTTTCTCAACCACAGCCACGTGAAGATGTGTGGATTTCAACTCCAAGCATTCTCCCAGCCAACTGCTCACAGGGGGAATTCTGGGGGCTGAATGTCACGATGTGAATATTGTCAGTTTGTGCATCTCTATGTTTTCTACTGTTTCTTACATTTATGGTCAAGCAGACGTATGATATGTTCTATTACGCATGTCTGCATTCCTGAAGTCAACTCCTTCCTTCTCTTCCGCCATTTCTGCCGAAGGTAGAAGTGATTTATTCATTAGCCGATAAGATGTAGCTTAATAAGGATTCTTTTTATTATTTTCTACTGAAATAAATATTTTGTTAATTAGATTTGAATCTCGGTTTTATTTTCTAAGTAAGGATGACTTCAAAAGGGAAGCAAAGATCCATCCACCTCCGGGGGATTGATTTCCCCGTTAACACTGAACACCATACATTTTCAAGTGGCTGAGGTTGAGAAACAGTGCTTTAGAGCAGGGGTCTTCAACCTTTTGGACCTCAGGGACCACCAAAGTCATAATTTAAAATCCTGTGGACCACTGGTGGGGGGGAGGCTCAGCTGCCTTTCGGGCCTATCTCTCTGCTTCTGCAAGGCCTCCAGGTGGGAGGCCTGAGAGAAAGCACCTGGTCCAGGCACACAGCCTGGAAACCTCATTTGTGTTCCTTCTCTCAAGAAGCTTGGTCAATCTGAGTGAAGGAAAACGAAGACGCGCAGACTGACAGTGGCTTGCTGACGTTGGTGAGAAAGTCAGTCCCATATTCCAAAGCTGTGGTAGTCACAGGACTGGCCCTTTGGTCATCCTGGAGCAGCTCCTCCACCGGGTTCAGGCCAGTGCACCCGGGTGGAGGAGCTGCTCCGGGATGACCAAAGGGCCAGTCCTGTGATTACCACAGCTCTGGAATATGGGACCGGCCCGTGGTGGGGCTGGAAATCTCTGCCACAGGGGGTGGCATGTGCAATGCTTTGCAGGTGGTGCAATGTGCAAAAAGGAGTGCAGCCCTTGCTGGCCGGAACAAGATAATGGTGCTGTTGTGGAGGGGGGAGGGGCAGGCCGAAGCGGCAGTGGCGATGGCTGGAAGGTGCAGGAGTGACGCGCTACTTGCATTTGTGTGGCATCAGCATTCCGCCTTCGCCGCAGTATATTTGCGCCAGCTGGTGGCGCCAAGGCAGCCCTTGTTTCCTGCCGCTTGGGACTTGGAGCGGTAAATCGCATCCAGGAAGCACTACAGCTTTTTCCCATTTTATCATTTCTTCCCTATATTACAGTACACTGTTCATAATTGTCCTATTTTAAATTTAATCAGCATCAAGCAAGAATCTTAACCAGTGCACCATTATTATTTTTTGCACAACATAATCAAGGCAATGCAGCAAAGAAAGCAATGCTAACAAATCTCAGTTCCCCCACTTCATGCTAAATTTCTTTTAATAATTTATATTCATTCCCATTTTAAATGCATAGGCATATTCATGCCTGCGATTTATGCACCAATCCAATACAAAGAGAAGTCTTTAAAGCCCGGTGTTTCTAAATCTTTGTTTTTAGATCGCACAGGCAAAAAAAAAGCAGGTTGGAAGCAAATGGAGGACTTGGGAAAGTAATGGTTGGGGGAAAAAATCAATGAGAAAAACGGAGATGTCCGGAAAGGGACGGACGATGTAAATAATAATAATTTTAAAAAATCACAATCAAAGGGGATTTGGGCAGCTAATGCTGGGAAATCGAGCTTTGGAAAGCTCCAGCTGGGTACAAAAAGAGGAAGGTGTCTTTTTGTTCCCAGAAAGAGCTGCAGGGAAAGAAGGGGAAAAAGCCAGGCGGAGACAAGCCTTTGTGCAGAAAAGTCAGGCAAAGATAGCCTGCCTACCAGGTTCCCCCACCTCCTCCTGGAACCACTGCTGCTCTCCTTCCTTTTCTTCCTAGCTGTAGCCACCCAGCTTCCGAAGATCCAGTATTTCCACCTCATCCAAAAGGTTGGCCGGGGGCAGAGGATGGAAGGGGTGGTAAGGGCTTTGTGGGGTCCCCCGATGGGGGATGGCTTGAAGTAGATGAAGAGCTTGGCTTGGCATACGAGAGCCAGCGCTGGGCTCGACCTGCCAGCTAGAGGGGAGTTGCTGCGGGGGACTGATGAGGCGGCACTTGGGGCTTGGAGCGCTTGGGGCTTGGAGCAGTAAACTGCGTCTCTTGTCTCTTGAGGAGCCCAGTTGAAGTTTCCCCTGCTGCTTCAGCAAGCGCTCCTCGAGAGACGAGAGTTTGCAGGGGACCGATCTATCATCCGCAATGGACAGCAAAGCTAAGGTTGACTGCGACTGCTTCTCTCTGCTAACAGACAGCCAAGCTAACTACCTGAAGTACTGCAGCCTGTCCCTGGGAGTCAAAGCGCTGAAGCGCGAGCAGCATGGGAAACTTCGGCTGGGCTCCTCGAGAGAAATGCAAAGATTTCTCTGCAGACCACCAAAATTTTCTCGCGGACCACCGATGGTCCGCGGACCACCGGTTGGTGACCTAGGCTTTAGAGACACACCTTTCAATTTTAATTAAAACTAATTTGAACTTAAATCTCTGCACTTGTAGGGGTGGCACAGTAGTTAGAATGCAGTATTGCAGGCTAACTGTGGCCACAGTCAGGAGTTCGATCCTGACTGGCTCAGGTTGACTCAGCCTTCAATCCTTCGGAGGTTGATAAAATGAGGACTCAGATTGTAGCTGTAAACTACTATGGAGCGGTATATAGCAATAGCAGTTAGACTTATATGCCACTTCATAGTGCTTTACAGCCCTGTCTAAGCAGTTTACAGAGTCAGCATCTTGTCCCTAACAATCTGGGTCCTCATTTTACTGACCTTGGAAGAATGGAAGGCTGAGTCAACCTTGAGTCAGTCAGGATCAAACACCTGGTAGTAGGCAGAGTTAGTCTCCAATACTGCATTCTAACCACCACCATGGCTCTTAATATAAGTCTAAGTACTATTGCTATTTCTATTGTAGGAATCTTTGAGCGCTATTCCTCTAGGTAAAATAAATTCACACCATTTTCTTTTCCAGCCAACTGATTGAGATGTCCAAAATATGTAGAAAAAAGGGAGGGGCACAGTGCCAGGAGCAAATCTTATCTAATTGATAATGCTGAAGCTGCAGTTTCAAAGAGTCACTGTCAACACCTTTTAAAAATAATTTGTTACTCCTTGACATAATAATCCATCACTAGGTTTCAGAAGGTGTCCCTTTGAAAAGGTGAAAACATAGGGAAGGATGAGGAACCCATTGTTTCATCAGCTTCTATTTTGATGTTAATCTGCCAATAAAGGAACAGAGAAAGGCACTGCCGTGTAAATTAGCTTTTAATTTATACTTATCCAGAAATTGAGCAACTTGGCTCCCTCGGGTGCTCACAGCTGAAAACAACCAATTTCCGAAAATGTTCCCACCAAAAAGCTAAATGAAAGAGGAGCTGGGGGTTGCTGTCCCCCAATATCTTATATCACGTAGCAGCTGTTGGGGAAAAAACAAAAACAAAACTGTGGTTAGCATAGATATTATATTTATTTATTTATTTGTCAAACATGTATAGGATAGTAGTAGTTTGTATAAGCATAAGTAAAAAGTAACGATAAAAGAGGACAGTAGGACAGGGACGGTAGGCACAGTGGTGCGCTTATGCACGCCCCTTACAGACCTCTTAGAAACGGGGAGAGGTCAACTGTAGACAGTCTAAGGTTAAAGTTTTTGGGGTTTGGGGAAGAAACCACAGAGTCAGGTAGTGCATTCCAGGCATTGATCACTCTGTTGTGAAGTCGTATTTTCTGCAGTCGAGTTTGGAGCGCTTTACATTTAGTTTGAATCTATTACATGCTTGTGTATTGTTGCGGTTGAAGCTGAAGTAGTCATTAACAGGAAGGACATTTTGGTATATGATTTTATGAACTACATTTAGATCAGATCGGAGGTGACGTAGTTGTAAATTGTTTAATCCCAGTATTTCAAGTCTGGTGGAATAAGGTATTTTGTTGTGAGCGGAGGAGTGAAGGACTCTTCTTGTGAAATATTTCTGGACTCTCTCGATTGTATTTATGTCCGATATGCAGTGCGGGTTCCAGACAGGTGAGCTGTATTCCAGAATTGGTCTAACAAATGTTTTGTATGCTCTGGTTAGCAATGTAATGTTGCCAGAGAAGAAGCTACGCAAGATTAGATTAACAACTCTTAGTGAGGTCCCCAACCCCCAGTCTGTGGACCAGCACCAGACTGCAGCATGCCAGAAACTGAGCCAGGCAAACGAACGAGGCAACATGTGAAACCACGCCCCCTCTGATGTGGGGGAAAACCTCCCTCCATGGTCCCTGGTGCCCAAAAGGTTGGGGGCTGCTGTATTACACAATCAGTACTGAACTTTTTATATGGGTTGCCACAAGAGCCAAGTTTGCTTATTGAGATGCTTTAATCTAACATTTAATCAGGCTTACACTTGGACCCTGTCTTCCCATTTCCTCTATTTCAAGGTAGGTGTGCTTTACTAACCCATAAAATAAAATTTAATAAACATCCAATTAGCAGAACAGTCCTGAAGGAGGTTGGGAGAGTGATATACTACTATTATGCATGTGGAATGGCCTGTAGTATCTTATGGATGTTCAGCTGGGGAAGGAAAACACAGTCTTTGTGTATGTGTGTTTATCTGTGGCTGGGTGCGTTTGTCTGTCTCCAAGGGCATTGATAATTTGTTGGCCAGTGAGATAGGAGAGAGAGAGAGAGAGAGAGAGAGAGAGAGAGAGAGAGAGAGAGAGAGAGAGGGAGGGAGGGAGGGAGGGAGGGAGGGAGGGATAGATAGATAGATAGATAGATAGATAGATAGATAGATAGATAGATAGATAGATAGATAGATGATAGACAGACAGACAGACAGACAGACAGACAGACAGACAGACAGACAGACAGACAGACAGACAGACAGATAGATAGATAGATAGATAGATAGATAGATAGATAGATAGATAGAAAGATAGATATACAGGGATGGGATTGAAATTTTTTAGCAACCAGTTCTCTGCCCAGTTGCTGGGTGGGCGTGGCCATGGGGGCACGGCTTACTTTGCCTCCTGTACCAACCAGTCCGAACTGACAGAATCCCACCCCTGGCATAGATAGATAGCTAGATAGATAGCTAGATAGCTAGATAGATAGATAGATAGATAGATAGATAGATAGATAGATAGATAGATAGATAGATAGATAGATAGATAGATAGATAGATAGATAGATAGATAGATAGATAGATAGATAGATAGACAAGACAGACAGACAGACAGACAGACAGATAGATAGAGGCAGATAGATAGAGGCAGATAGATGAGAGAGAGAGAGAGAAAGAGAGAGATTAGACAGATGATGATAGATAGATGATAGATAGATAGATAGATAGATAGATAGATAGATAGATAGATAGATAGATAGATAGATAGATAGATAGATAGAAATGGATAGATTATAGATTATTAAATTTTGATGTAGTGATTATCTAATGAAACAGCAAAGATCCTGCACCAAACCCACAAACTTCCAGGCTAGAAGATCTAGGATTGAAGAAGGGAATTTTATATATCTCTATCTCTATACACATATCTCTATATACATACAGTATGCATATACTGTACATGTACAGGTAGTCCTCAACTTATGACCACAGTTGAGCTCAACTGCTAAGCAAGACAGTTGTCAGGTGAGGTTTGCCCCATTTTACGACCTTTCTTACCACAGTTGTTAAATGAATCACTGCAGTTGTTCAGTTAATAATACAGTTGTTAAGTAAATCTGGCTTCCCCATTGACTTTGCTGGTCAGAAGGGGATCACTTGACCTCGGAACACTGTAACTTCAAACAGTTACTAATCAAACTGTGGTAAATCTAGGATTACATGTACAAAATTGCAGACACATTGTCAGTGCCTCTGGACAGTCTTCCAACTTTCCTCACCCTAATTAGTCCAAGCTGGCAATGGTGATCTCATGGAGTGCAGACATAGACGGAATCAAGATCCCAGTTTGTGATGCTTCCTCTCTGAAGATGTTAGAAATGCGGAGAATCTGGCAGGATTTACAAGTTTAGTCAACGCTGCACCTGGTGCCATCTGTCAAAACAGGCATAAACCTTCAGACTCACTTGAATCAGGACTTTCATAATAAAAGGTCTCATTTTTCCTACTAAGGACAGCTTCCTCCAATTGCTGTCACATAGCTATAATACATAATGTTTGGGATAGTTTGAAGCTCTTGCCATCTGGATGAAATGACCCATCAAAGGGAGGCCAAATATTTTGTATTACTTAAAATCCACATATGTTGTTAGACTCTAAAATCAAAAGCAGGAGGAGCTAAGATGGTGAAGAGGCAGCAACCGCTATGAACAGCTCCTCCAAAGGACTATTTTTAATCCATTTATTCTTAATCCATTTATCAGTTAATTTATTCTTAACCTAAACAATTGTGCACAAAATGCATGATTGTGACAGAGTTCTCTTTAACAAGATTTATTGATATAAGGGGCTTACAAGAATTTCAGCAACTGAACTCTTTCTCATTTAGAATCAATATATCCTCATGTATGATTAGGGCAGTGGATTTTTTATTCTGTTTGAATAACCTTATAATGAATGGGTTTCTTTATTGATAATGAAGAAGCTGGCTGCTGACCTCTGGCTGCTGGGATCATGCTCTCCTGAATATTTATCAGCCAACCATTGTTAGTGCTTCCAAGAAGCTGGATGTTCAAGCGCACAAATGATGCCTGTTAACAGAGTTGGAAGGGACCTTGGAGGTCTTCTAGTTCAACCCCTTGCTCAATCAGGAAATCTTTTAACATTTCACACAAATGGTTATAATAATAATAATAATAACAGAGTTGGAAGGGACCTTGGAGGTCTTCTAGTCCAACCCCCTGCTTACGCAGGAAACCCTACACTACTTCAGACAAATGGTTATCCAACATCTTCTTAAAAATGTCTAGTGTTGGAGCATTCACAACTTCTGGAGGTAAGCTGTTCCACTGATTAATTGTTCTAACTGTCAGGAAATTTCTCCTTAGTTCTAAGTTGCTTCTCTCCTTGTTTAGTTTCCACCCATTGCTTCTTGCTCTACCCCCAGGTGCCTTGGAGAAAAGTTTGACTCCCTCTTCTTTGTGGCGACCCCTGAGATATTGGAACACTGCTATCATGTCACCCCTGGTCCTTCTTTTCATTAAACTAGACATACCCAGTTCCTGCAACCGTTCTTCATATGTTTTAGCCTCCAGTCCCCTAATCATTTTTGTTGCTCTTCTCTGCACTCTTTCTAGAGTCTCAACATCCTTTTTACATCGTGGTGACCAAAACTGTATGCAGTATTCCAAGTGTGGCCTTACCAAGGCATTATAAAGTGGTATTAACACTTCGCGTGATCTTGATTCAATCCCTCTGTTAATGCAGCCTAGAACTGTGTTGGCTTTTTTGGCAGCTGCTGCACACTGCTGGCTCATATTTAAATGGTTGTCCACTAGGACTCCAAGATCCCTCTCACAGTTACTACTGTTGAGCAAGGTATCACATATACTGTACCTGTGCATTTTGTTTTTCTTGCCTAAATGTAGAACCTTACTTTTATCACCATTGAATTTCATTTTGTTTGATAGCGCCCAATGTTCAAGTCTGTCAAGATCCTTCTGTATCTTGAGCCTATCTTCTTTAGAGTTGGCTATTCCTGCCAGTTTGGTGTCATCTGCAAATTTGATGAGTTCCCCGTCTATCCCCTCGTCCAAGTCATTGATGAAGATGTTGAAGAGTACTGGTTATCCAATCTCTTCTTAGAAACCTCCAATGTTGGAGCATCCACAACTTTTGGAGGCAAGTCATTCCACTGATTAATTGTGAAGAGTCACTGGTTGCATTACATTACATTTGCATAGCACCAGAAATTGCTGGGAAGAGCAACTCACAGTGAGTTCATGAGGACTGAGACGAGCCCATGCACCTAACAGTGTGTGAATCATATAACTAAAAATCTAAAATAGGAAGGATGCAAGTAATCTTGAAGCTGAACCTGCTGATAGGTGCAGAGAGTAAGGCAGATGACCTTGAACAGAAATACACATAGTCCTCGACTTACGACCACAATGGAGCCCAAAATTTCTGTTGCTAATCTGTTAATGAGTTTTGCCCCATTTTACAACCTTTCTTGCCAATAAAATAAAAAAAATACTATAGATAAGGTGTAGACTATGGACCAAAATAAAAACAAACTCTAGAACTCCAAATTGAAATGTGGCACAATTCCATGCATAGAACTATAATCTAGAACTGGTTTCCAAATAAAATTAAATGGTACACCAGGTTTACTTTTTAAATATGAAGTTATTCTAGGTATCAAAGTATATTCCTACAACTTAATTAACTATTTTTCCCATAAACGAGACAGCAATTTTTTCCAATAAAAAGCATATAAAATTCTTGCCATTGTATGTTTTGCAGAAGTGTATGATTTAATGAAGTTTAATTTTTTAAAAGCTGAAATGAATGTACAACTTTTAAAATGTGTTCTACTCAACAATGAATTAATTTCCAATACTGAAGAGCTTTGCAAGATTACTACCACACGTAGAAGAATGATCCATTTTTCACTGATTTTACAGTACAGTGCAGAAAAGCAGTTACTAATTTTAGCAATAATAATTGAATTCTAACAGCTGTAAAACTGGACTGTACATCTTGTATAAATTCTCTGTAAATATAGAGTTCAAAGTAAATTTGATATTGTTTTTCCATTGATATTCCATTGTTTCATCTCTGTAAAGGTAAACATTCCCCTCGCACATATATGCTAGTTGTTCCCGACTCTAGGGGGGGTACTCATCTCCGTTTCAAAGGCTAAGAGCCAGCACTGTCCAAAGACGCCTCCGTGGTCATGTGGCCAGCATGACTAAACGCTGAAGGTGCACGGAACGCTGTTCCCTTCCCACCAAAGGTGGTCCCTATTTTTCTACTTGCATTTTTACATGTTTTTGAACTGCTAGGTTGGCAGAAGCTGAGACAAGTAACGGGAGCTCACTCCGTTATGTGGCACTAGGGATTCAAACCGTCGAACTGCCAACCTTTCTGATTGACAAGCGCAGCATCTTAGCCACTGAGCCACCGTGTCCCTTTTCATCTCTGTAATTGTAGTCAAATCTTGCCCCCCAAATCTAGTTTCTCCTTGTAGCAGACTTGTTATGGCTCATTATTAGATTATATTTCTGTTTGCATAAACACTTGTCTGGAAGCAAGATATGTGAAGTCTTTATTTAAAATGGATCTTGTTTTGCCTCCAGACTTTTCTCAATTTAGGAGGCATTATTTCCTGATGGTTATCCTATTAGAAAACAGCTCTTAGAAACCAAAAGTAATTCATTGTGTAATTGTAGGAAACAAGCTAACTGAATCAAAACAGCTTACACAAACAAAATATCAGCAAATAGCCCGAGCCTGTAAAAATGAAGTGAGGAAAGCTAAGGCTCACAATGAACAAAGGCTTGCGACAAAAGTAAAAAATAACAAAAAAGCTTCTTCCAACATATTAAAAACAAGAAAAAAGTCAAGAAAACAATTGGTCCATTGCTGGGAGAAAGTGGGAAGAAGGTGACAAGCAACAGGGAGAAAGCAGAGCTACTTAACTCGTTTTTTGCATCTGTCTTTACACAAAGGGAAAAAACAGTCCAACCTATCAAAAACAGCACCACAAAAAACATATTAGGAACACAAGTTCAAATAGGAAAGAAAATGAACACCTGTCTACCCTAGAAGAGTTCAAATCACTAGGACCCAATGGATTACACCCCAAAGTTCTGAAGGAACTGGCAGACAAGATCTCAGAACCAGTGAACTATATCTTTCAAAGATCCTGGAGCACTGGGGAACTGCCAGAGGACTGGAAAAGAGCTGATGTAGTTCCCATCTTCAAAAAAGGGGAAAAAATAGATCCAGAAAACAACAGACCTATCAGCCTGACCTCAATACCAGGGAAGATTCTGGAAAAGCTAATCAAATAACGAATCAACGAACACCTAGAAGTAAACAAAGTAATAACCAAAAGCCAACATGGGTTTATTTATTTATTTATTTATTTATGGTTTCTTATATGCCGCCCCACTCCCGAGGGACTCAGGGCAGCTTACAACACAGGAAAAAAATACAAGAAAACCAATAAATTCAATTTAAAATCAAAATACAAAAATTAAAAATTACAATATAAAAACACCATTCAACCGCCAGACATACCCGGGGGAGAGTGCAGATGAAATTAGGCTCTACCCCCTGCCTGCAGGAAGAGCCATGTCTTAACGGCTTTTCGGAAGGCCAGCAGGGTGGGGATGGTTCGGGTCTCTGGAGGGAGTTGGTTCCAGAGCGCGGGGCCGGCCACAGAGAAGGCTCTCCCCCTAGGACCCGCCAGCCGGCATTGCTTGGCTGACGGGAGCTGGAGGAGGCAAACTCTGTGGGCCCTAACCGGTCGGAGGGAAGTATGAGGCAGAATGCGGTCCCGGAGATAACCTGGTCCTAAGCCATGAAGGGCTTTAAAGATGATGATCAACACCTTGAATTGGACCCGGAGACTAATGGGCAACCAATGCAGCTGGCGGAGTATAGGTGTTACGTGGGTGTACCTTGGCGCACCCACCACAGCACGCGCAGCCGCATTTTGCACCAACTGGAGTCTCCGGATACTCTTCAAGGGTAGCCCCATGTAGAGCGCGTTGCAGTAGTCCAAACGGGAGGTGACAAGGTTTGTCAAAAACAGATCATGCCAGACTAATCTTATTGCATTCTTTGACAAAATGACAAAATTAGTGGACCAGAGGAATGCTGTCGATATAATTTACTTGGACTTTGGTAAGGCATTTGATAAAGTAGACCATAACCTACTACTAGATAAAGTAGAAAAGTGTGGGTTAGACAGCAACACCACCAGATGGATTCAAAACTGGCTGACCAACCGCACTCAATGTGTAGTGCTCAATGGAACTGCATCTACATGGAGGGAAGTATGCATTGGAGTATCCCAAGGCTCTGTTTTAGGCCCAGTACTCTTCAACATCTTCATCAATGACTTGGACGAGGGGATAGATGGGGAACTCATCAAATTTGCAGATGACACCAAACTGGCAGGAATAGCCAACTCTCCAGAAGATAGGCTCAAGATACAGAAGGATCTTGACAGACTTGAACTTTGGGCGCTATCAAACAAATTCAATAGTGAAAAAAGTAAGGTTCTACATTTAGGCAAGAAAAACAAAATGCACAGGTACAGTATATGTGGTACCTTGCTCAACAGTAGTAACTGTGAGAGGGATCTTGGAGTCCTAGTGGACAACCATTTAAATATGAGCCAGCAGTGTGCAGCAGCTGCCAAAAAACCCAACACAGTTCTAGGCTGCATTAACAGAGGGATAGAATCAAGATCACGCGAAGTGTTAATACCATTTTATAATGCCTTGGTAAAGCCACACTTGGAATACTGCATTCAGTTTTGGTCGCCACGATGTAAAAAGGATGTTGAGACTCTAGAAAGAGTGCAGAGAAGAGCAACAAAGATGATTAGGGGATTGGAGTCTAAAAGATATGAAGAACGGTTGCAGGAACTGGGTATGTCTAGTTTAATGAAAAGAAGGACTAGGGGAGACATGATAACAGTGTTCCAATATCTCAGGGGTTGCCCCAAACAAGAGGGAGTAAAGCTATTCTCCAAAGCACCTGAAGGTAGAACAGGAAGCAATGGGTGGAAACTAAACAAGGAGAGAAGCAACTTTAACTAAGGAGAAATTTCTTGACAATTAGAACAATTAATCAGTGGAATAACTTGCCTCCAGAAGTTGTGAATGCTCCAATACTGGAAGTTTTTAAGAAGATGTTGGATAACCATTTGTCTGAAGTGGTGTAGGGTTTCCTGCCTAAGCAGGGGGTTCGACTAAAAGACCTCCAAGGTCCCTTCCAACTCTGTTATTCTATTCTGTTCTATTCTGTTCTATTTTGTTCTGTTCTGTTCTATTCCATTCTATTCTATTCAATTCTAAACTTGCATAATCCAATAAAACTATTAAGGATGACAAAATGGAAAATATGGCACCACGTAAAGCAATCCCAATATTTAATAATAGTAATAACAGAAGTGTCAGCCAGATTTCCAGCATAGGTTTCTTCAGTGTGCTTGCTATTGGCTGCCATAGTAACGGGGAGGGGGGCCTCGGGTATCCCCAAAGAACTGTCAAAGGCGGGCCAGCACCCAAACTGAGATCCACAGCATGCTTCAAGTATGGGAAGGAGGAGCACCGAGCAGCTGAGTGCCATTCAGCGAAACCAAACCCCAAACCTGTGGCTGCTGGGGGCAAGAAGTCTGACAAGGAGCCACTGAGGCATCGTGAAACAGCCTTGAGGGGGGTGGAGTAGTTAAATTCACCCCCCTGCACAGGAGGAGCTGGGAGCTCTGACCCCATCGGAAAAGTGTGAGACCAACTCTGATGACGATCCCCTGGTAAGTTAATATGTGACCCCATGACTATCCCAGTGGAGCTAAGGGTGCCATCCTCAAGTACCCATGGGAAGATGCTGGCCTTTTTGGATTCAGGGTGCACCAGATGCGTAATTAGCCCCAAGGTGATTGAGAAACTGGGACTGAGACTGAGGAGACTGAGGGTACCGATAGTCTTTTGCCAGCTGGATGGGTCAGTAGTTGGAGGGGGAGGAAGCTCACTTCATAACTGAACCGGTGGAAATGTGGATGGAGAATCACAAAGAGACATTGAGTTTTGTTGTAGCCCCCGGAATGGAGAGGCCCCTGCTGCTTGGATTAATCTGGCTCCAAAAATGGAATCTTCATGTGAACTGGAGGAAGGGGCTTCTGAGAATCTGGTCCCAACCAGTGGGAAGAGGGGGAGAGAAACCCTCGCTGAGGACCAAGGTTACAAGAGAATTAGGAGCTGCAGTGCAAGAGTGAGCAGCGGAGAGGAGAAAATCCCAAAGGAGTGCTGGGACCTCAGGGAGGAATTCAGTGAGCGGGGCTCTGACATGCTCCCACCCAGAGGTGGGTTCCTGCCGGTGCGGTTAATAGCGGTTGTTCGGCGCAGAGCCGAAGACGCTGCTGCCGTTCGCGGCGTGGGAGCTTTCCCCGGGCGCTTTCCCCGCCCGCATGAAGCCGCCAATTGCGTTCTTTTGCCCTCTGCGCATGCGCAAAGCATTCTGCATGCGCAGAGGGCAAAAGAACGCAATTGGCGGCTTCCATGCGGGCGGGTAAAATGCCCGGAGAAAGCTCCCGTGCTGCGAACGGCAGCAGCGTCTTCGGCTCTGTGTCGAACAACAGCTATTAACCGCACCGGCAAAAACAGGCAGGAACCCACCTCTGCTCCCACCCCATCACCCCATGGAGTGCAGCATAGAAATCCTCCATGGGCAAAGCTCCTGTTGTAAGGAATATCCTTCTGGGTTCAGTTCCAAGTGGGGAAAAAGACACTGGATTCATGGAAGTTGCTTGGAAAGAAGGTTTAATGGTGGACAGGAACACATGGCAAGAGCTCCTATACAGAAAAGGTGGATCACATGCTTCCAGATGTGGGTGAAGAGGAAAAAGAAGGACAAAATGCTGGGAGTTACTTGCTTTATACTCTCTCTTGGGCCCCTCCCTAACTGTTTCCTGATTCCTGTTCCAGAATACATTTCTGTATTCCATTGGCTGTCAGATTCCCAGGGGCATGCTGGGGCAACTCTTGTGGGCTGTCCTGAATCCCAGGGGCATGGTTGATGGAATCTTATGGTGTTATGAAAGGACTTTGGGATTCCTATTATGGTTCTTTGTTATGTAGAAGACTGTTCCAGGCTAGGTGGGAGGAATGTAGCAAGGGTGGGGGCAGGGAGCTGCAGGAAGCTGCTTTGTATTTAAAACATGTTTCTCTTTTCCTCATTCAGGGAAACATATTCTTTCCTTTTTCAATATTTCCTAGGCTATTTCATTTTTCTAGGAGGGGGTGGGTATTAACTTCCTACACTCCCCAAGCCAAAAATCTATTTGATGACTCCAAAGGAGTTGGATGAGCTGCGGGCCTTTATTGACAAGAACTTAAAGCGAGGTTTCATCCAACTAGTCATCCTGTCTTTTTTTGTTTTTGTTTTGTTTTATATATATCTTTGGCAACCTTCCAAACCTTCCAAGATTTTGATGATTCTCCAGCCTTGAGCATGTGATTCCTGGCAGTTGCCCCATAGTTCTTGAAAGAGTCATGGTATCTACTCCTAGCAAATTAATTATTGACCTCAAACAGCTAATCAAGCAAGCTCTGATTTAATTTGCTGGAGAGCTGGGTGAAGAAGGATAGTTTTGTATTCAAAATAGTGATAATCTTGAGTTCAAAATCCACATAAAAATATTTCACAGCACATGGGCCAAGAGAAATTCCTATTTGCTTACATTGTGAATCCTTGTGCATTTTGAAGTTTAATAGACTTTGTTGTTAAAAATAAAGTGTGCCTTTAAACTTGATTAAAAACAGAGTGAGAGAGACAGTAATCTTTTCAAAATACCCAAGAGTTCTGTACATTTGGATCATTTTTTATTTCCCTGTAAAAACCTTGGCATGGTGCTGAAACATTCAGTTCAATTTAATACTATTGTTTTGACTGCCAGTTGTAATGTGAGATAAAACTTACATAAAAGTAGCCAAACATTAATAACATACATTAAACAAGCAAAAATACCATATTTTTCGGAGTATAAGATGCACCGAAGTATAAGACGCACCTTAGTTTTGGGGGAGGAAAACAAGGAAAAAAGGCCTCTGCCTCCAAGCAATTTGCCAAAAAGCAAACAGTATATATGATATACACTGTTTGCTGTGTATTTCTGTGCATGTGTGCCTGACCCATAGAAATAGCAAAGAATTAGAGAAATGTACATTATGCCAGAAAGTTTTCTTAAATGTAGTCACACTAACTCCTCCCAATTATTTAAATAGATCTACTCCAAGGTAAGTCAGGATTTAACTCTAATACTAAACAGGACACTGTTACATTTCAGACTATACTTGTAGAGAGCTGTTAAAATTAATTAAAATTTCTGGAAGTATACATTATTCTCTATTATTTAAAAGAAGATACAATAGCACTGGACCTCTTCAGAGCAAGCATTTATTTTAAAAAGCTTCTTTATTTTGTTAAGTTATCTAGAGGTCTCCAACCTTGGCAACTTTAAGACTTGTGGACTTCAACTCCCAGAATTCCACAGCCAGCAAAGCTAACAAAGCTGGCTGTGGAATTCTGGGAGTTGAAGTCCACAAGTCTTAAAATTGCCAAGGTTGGAGACACCTGGCTAGAACAATAATAAAGCAGTCTTTAAAAAATAAGTCTAATAATTTGAACATTCTACAGACATTTATAGTTATTCACTTACCCCTTGCATCCAGCAGAAAATAAAAATCTGCGTGTCTCTCCCAGCTATTTGCCTCTTTGCAGTTTCAGTTTCATTTTCATTTTCCCACGTGGCAAACCTAATCAGCTGTAGGTCGGGAAACTGCTACTGACTTGCTTGGCTTTACAGGCTCTTCCCTCTTTGCTGCAAACAGATAAATTGCTGGAAGACAGAGGCCAAAGGGTGGGGGTGGCTGGGTGGGTGGGTGGAGCTGCATTTGGTGTATAAGACGCACCCAAGTTTTCACCCTATTTTATACTCCGAAAAATACGGTATGTAAAAATGTTAAAACTTTGTTATTAAAAAGATACAATGACGGCAAAACATCAGGAACTTTTGATAAAATCATCTCTATTTAGCAGTAGCCGGCACAAAGCTTGCAAATCTCTGTAGTGGTGTCTCCTTGTCTAAATTCATTAAATATTTAACCTTATGTGAATCAGGTCAACATTATTTTTCTATCAAGAGAGGCTCCAACATTTCTTTGTGTGCTGAAACAGAAATAGGTCAGCACAATAACTAGTGTGTAAAATCTTTTAGAATTTCAGCAGACTTGCATATTATATGGAATATTAAGAAATCAACTCTCTCTGATTGCTGACATATTAATCTGCTGGAACCTTACTCTTGTGAGTGCCTCAGGGAAGGAATGTAATGCACCTCCAATAGTTTGAATTCAATTTGGTTTTATTAAACGCACACCAAGGGGGCATGTTATTTTGTGTCATCTTGCCAAAGTACTCAAGAATTCTATACATTTGGATGGATGACTTTTGATTTCCCTATAAGCATTCTTGTTAATTAAAAACCTTACACAGTGCACATTTGCAAGGACATTGTAATAGCTAAGACTGAGTGTAGACTTGTAAACAAGAGTATACAAGGTCTCAGGGACTACAACATATCTAGGTTCTTTTCTATTAGATATAGTTTATTAAAAATGTGACCCTTTTGGTGTGAAACCTCTTACCAGAATAACAGAGTTGGAAGGGACCTGGGAGGTCTTCTAATCCAACCCCCTGCACAAGCAAGAGACCCTATACCACTCCAGACAAGTGACTCTTCTTTGAACTTGATCACAGTTCAATTGGATTGATTTGGGTATCTCATTACCCTTGTTAAGGAGTTATTGTGCTGTTAAGCACATACACAGCGAAATGTGTTGTAGTAATGGTGTTGCAGTTTGATATGAATGCTATTCAGTCAATAAACAGAATATCTTTAGTATGTACAAAATAGTTATTCATACTTGAATAGTAGCAAAGTTAAATACACAGTTATTCAGTCAATGCAAAGTTTCTTCTTCTTGCCTATCTTTGTTTTAACTCACAAACAAAGATTACAGCTATCACTTAATTCTATACTATCACAGATAGTTACTCTTCTCTTCACAGCAATTCCACACAGTCATAAAGTAATCTACTCATCAGTAAAGCAGCAGAGAGTCTTCAATCTGGAACACACCGTCAAACACCACTCACCACACTGAGCAATAAACCACCAACCACATTGAGCATGCTCTCTTGCTTGCTTATATAGTAATCATCCACAATGCATTTAAAGCAATATATACATAATGATTTGTGGCTTAATCATATATTAACACACCCAATCTTTTGAACAAGGTTCTAACAACCCTTCCCCCTGAATTCTCTGTCCCTCCCAAATCATGGTTGGCCACTCCTTCTCAATAAAGAGAGAGGGCGGTTTGGGCAGATGCCTCCAACCTAAAGTCTTCTCTTGATGGGATGTCAAGAGTATTCCTATGTGGAGCTGTCCAAAGGATTAGTGATGCTGATCCTCCAAAGAGGCTGAACAATAGTTCACTCTATTCTTAACGCTGAGCTGAGGTGGCGAAGCAGTTAGAGGCAGGTACTGCAGGCCACATTAGCTGACACTGATCCGCAGGTCAGCGGTTCAAATCTCACCGACTCAAGGTTGACTCAGCCTTCCATCCTTCCGAGGTAGGTAAAATGAGGACCCAGATTGTTGGGGGCAATGTAAATATATACATTGCTTACTGGTGTAAACCGCTTAGAGAGTGCTTGCACTGTGAGGCGGTATATAAATCTCACCAAATAAATAAATAAAATAAATAAATAAATAAACTGATATGCAACCTCATCAGTGGATGGCCAAATATTTTCCTATCCTATTCCTGTTAATCAATCAATCAATTCATAATTAATGCATAATAATCCAGTCACAGGGCAGATTGATTAATTTATCCACATTAGTATGGATCCACCTACTTCTTGAGACCCTTATGCTGCACAGTACCTACAGAAAGCACAATGATAAAACAATTACTGTATGAAAATTTAATATCATTCATGCAAATGATTGGTGCCCTGGGCATTAATTCATTTTAAATTATTAGTGGTGGAAAATTACAGATACAATTTGTTTTAGGAGGAAAAAATGGATGAGATTTGAACGATTCCCTTCTTCCTTGCAGCTTACTTTGCTAGCATTTGAGCTTAATTTTTTATTTCATTTTTAAAACTGTGTTTTATTATTACTTTTTTAAATGGTAGCTATTATGACAGCTCTTTATAGAGAAATGGAAAAATCGTAATACAATAGCGAATTTAAAAATCTCAGACTCTTCAGTAAATAAGCATTATTTTAACCATGTTCTAGAAGGAGGGTTTATTTTTTTACTTTGTCTATTTTATTATAAGTATGCACCAAAAAATATAGACTTAATCCTTCTAATCCTCCTCTCATAATGCTGACAGCTTAACCTTTAGGGGCATTTGAGCGATTTGATGTAGCAATAAGAGGATATGTGAACCCAATCCTATAATACTTCAGTTCTTAAATGCTTCCTTCTCTATGGAAGATATTTCTTTATCAACCAGGGAAAAGGGTGTCTCTTTTGTAAAATCTTGCCTGTGTCCCAGTGTATTTTAAGCACAGAAGAAATATTTTCCAAGGTAATTAGATTAGCATGATTGGATAGTTAAACTGACCCATGTCACCTTACAATTGCTTCCCAGATTTAGAAGCAAATTATGAAATATATGAAAGACATAAAGTGAAGCAGCTCTTCCAGTTTTTCTTTACACTTGAGTAAATGCACAAAAGCTTGATCTGAAGTAGGACTCCTAAACGCAGACATGAGAGCTGAGGTCCTTCTTCCTTTCCAGGTCTATTGTTTTGAAACAGTCATGCACAAATTTTGCTAGCTCATTAAAAAACAAAACCCTCACTTGGCTTCAGAGGAGACATTATTTTAACTGAGCCTTTTGGCAACATTGTTTTTTTTTCCCCTTTAAAAATGGGTTTGGAAGCATGAACTCATGATTTTACACAGGACTAAACAAAAGTCAGTGACAATTTATATTTTTGTATTTTTTTTAAACAAATGGAATGCTTTCATTCCTCTAGAATGCACCTTTCAAAATCTAAATCCCAGAAATCTGGCCAGCTTTCAATACAATGCAATTTCACACAATCTTTCAAGAAAAAAATCTGAAAGGTGCAGACTGATAAAAAAAAAAATTAGCACGAGAAATGAAGGCTTCCTTCCAGGCCTACCAGATTCTTGATAGCACGGTTGTTTGTAGTTGTTCTTATTGTTTGTACCTTCAAGTCAATAGTTCTTGAGAGAGTCAAGCTATCTACTCCAGGAGTGAAATTCAAAATTTTTCCCTACCAGCTCTGTGGGTGTGGCTCTGTGGGCGTGGCTTGGTCATGTGACTGGATGGGGGGCACTGGGCATGGCCAAGTTGACGTCACTTCTTTACCCTAATGACCTACAAAAAGAAGATATATCAATTATTATGCACAAAACAATAAAAGAGGTACACAAATACATAAGAGCAATAAGACTCTTATTGCTCTTATATAAGTATTTGTGTACCTCTTTTATTGTTTTGTGTATAATAATTGGTATATCTTCTTTTTGAATTTCACCCCGATCTATCTACTTGCTTTCCCCAACCTGGTGCTTTCCTATTTATTTATTTATTTATTTATTTATTTATTTATTTATTTATTGAGTGAGTGAGTGAGTGAGTGAGTGAGTGAGTGAGCGAGCGAGCGAGCGAGCGAGCGAGTGAGTGAGTGAGTGAGTGAGTGAGATTTATATACCGCCTCACAGTGCAAGCACTCTCTAAGCGGTTTACACCAATAAGCAATGTATATTTACATTGCCCCCAACAATCTGGGTCCTCATTTTACCTACCTCGGAAGGATGGAAGGCTGAGTCAACCTTGAGCCGGTGAGATTTGAACAGCTGACTGTGGATCACAGTCAGCTAAAGTGACCTGCAGTACTGCCTCTAACCGCTGTGCCACCTTGGCTCTATATAAACTACATGTCCCAGCATCTTGGCTCCGTCGACATGGCTGCTTGAGAGCATCCCCAGTGGAAGTCCAGCCTAGGAATCATGTGCTCTGCATTCCTATTATCCATTTCTAGCCATCTGGGCATTGAAGTTATATTCAGTCAGATTTACGGTCGAGTAGGCGAGAAGAGGTGAGCAGCAAGTGGGCGAGCGGGCAGGCATAGGCGGGGCCAACCAGGGATGATTTTTACCAGCTCTGCGAACTGATTCAAATTGTCCCTACCGCCTCTCCCGAGCCAGGCCGAGGTGGTTGAATTTCACCCCGATCTACTCCTTGTAAATTAATTATTGGCCTCAAGCAGCTAAGCAAGCAAGCAAGCAAGCTAGCAAGCAAGCAAGCAAACATGCTCTCTATGATTTGATTTGATGGAGAGCTGGTTGAAGAAGGATAATTTTGTATTCAAAATAGCAATAATTTTAAGTACCCAACCCCTAAAATACATCCTTCAAAATCTAAATGCCATAGATTTAGATGACCAGTCTTGGATACAATGAAATCTATTTGCAACCCATGATCTTTCTAAAAATTTTCCAAGAAAATTTTTTGAAAGGTGCAGACTGATAAAAATTAGCATGGGAAATGGAGATCTCCAATTTTTGCAGGTCTGCTATTGAGAAATTTGAGTCCTTGATAGCAGGATTGTTTGTTGTTTTTCTGTTGTTTCACCTTCAAGTCAAGTGACTGCCTGGTGTTGTCCCTACAGTTTCCTGGCAGGATTTCAGAAATGGTTTGTCATTGCCTCCTTCCTAGGGTTGAAAGAGACAAAGTGACTGGCTCAGAGTGACCAAGCTGGAACTAGGACTCATAGTCTCCCAGTTTCTAATCTAATGCTTTCAGCACTAGACCGAATTGGCTCTATATCCACCATATATTTTGGGGTATATTTTGGAGCATCTTGATTTGATCTGACTCTCTGCTCAGATCTCCAGATCAAATTAGATTTCTGAATCTAATTAGTAATTGAATGGAGTCACTGAGTCAAATCCGATGCCACTGATCTATTGGAGAGATGTGGACTTTCCGCTCCGCCCCAATTAATCTGGAAAATCAAATCAGTTTAAAGCAATTTTCTGAATCAATTAAATACTCAAATTGGATTGAACTAATGATTACACAGATTGGGTCCAGTATGTTCATTCTTATGAGTAGCAAGCAGTGACATCCTTTGCATTTTTATATTCAAGCTACGAGCTTTTGAACTCAAGGAAAAGAAGGCTATAGCATAGTATGGGTAGAAAATTGATAGCATTGTAAATGTTGGAATGCAATGCTGATAATCCATAACCATAAGCAATGGGCACTGGAACCCCAACATTAATGAGGCCAAGCTTTTGGCTTGCAGATAAGAACTATGATTGCAATTCTTGGAAGAAGCAGCCAAGCGATTCCCTTGGAAGAATATGAATAGAATAGAATAGAATAGAATAGAATAGAATAGAATAGAATAGAATAGAATAGAATAGAATAGAATAGAATAGAATAGAATAGAATAGAGCTGGAAGGGACTTTGGAGGTCTTCTAGTCCAGCCCCCTGCTCAAGCAGGAGAACCTATACCATCTCAGACAAGTGACTGTCCAGTCTCTTCTTAAAAACTTCCAGTGACAGAGCACCCACGATTTCTGAAGGCAAGCTGTTCACTGGTTAATTGTCCTCACTGTTAGGAAGTTTCTCCTTAATTCCAGGTTGCTTCTCTCTTTGTTTAGTTTCCAACCATTATTTCTTGTCCTACCCTCTGGTGCTTTGGGGAATAATTTGACCCCCTCTTCTTTGTGGCACCCTCTCAAATACTGAAATACTGATATTATGTCACCCCTAGTCCTTCTTTTCATTAGACTACACTAGCCATACACAATTCCTGCAACCGTGCTTCGTATGTTTTAGTCTCCAGGCCTTTAATCATCTTAGTTGCCCTTCTCTGAACTTTTTCCAAAGTCTCAACATTTTTTAAGTAGTATGGTGACCAAAATTAGTTGCAGTATTCCAGGTGTGATCTTACTAGGGTTTTGTAAAGCGGAATTAATACTTCATGTCATCTTGATTCTATGCCTCTGTTTATACAACCCAGGATTGTATTAGCTTTTTTGGCTGCTGGCTCATATTCAAGTGATCATCCGCTTGGACTCCAAAATCCCTCTCACAATTACTGTTTTTGAGCCCGGTCTCACTTAATCTGTACTTATACCTTTGATTTTTCCTGCCTACATGTAAAGTTTTGCTTTTCTCCACATTAAAATTCATGTTGTTGGATAGGGCCCATTGTTTAAGTTTGCCAAGATCTTTTTGGATCCTGAGTTTGTCTTCTGTGGGGTGTTGGCTATTCCTGCCAGTTTAGTATCTGCAAATTTGATTTCCCCTTCTATTCCCTCATCTAAGTCATTTATAAAGATATTGAAGAGTACTGGGCCTATGACAGAGCCTTGTGGTACCCCACTGCTTACTTCTATTCATGTGGATGTAGGACTACTCGTTGAGTACAGTTTGTCAGCCAGTTACAAATCTATCTGGTGGCGATGTTGTCTATTCCACATTTTTCTAGCTTACCAAGAAGTAGATTGTGGTCTAATTTGTCAAATGCCTTACTGAATCTAAGTATATTATGTCCACAGTATTTCGCTGGTCTACTAATTTAGTGATTTTATCAAAGAATGAAATAAGATTGGTTTGGCATGATCTGTTTTTAACAAACCCGTGCTGGCCACTAGTTATAACTTTACTTGCTTCCAGCTGTTCGCAGATCTGTTTTTTTATTTATCTTTTCCAGGATTTTCCTAAGTATTGATGTTAGACTGATTGGTCTGTAGTTTCCTGGGTATGTTTTTCCCCCTTTCTTGAAGATGGGAACCACATCAACCCTTTTCCAATCCTCAGGTACTTCTCCTGTGCTCCAGGATTTTTGAAAGATTTGGTGCAGTGGTTCTGAGATAACATCTGCCAGCTCCTTCAGAATTCTGGGTTGTAATCTGTCAGGATCCAGTGATTTATGTTCATCAAGGTCAGATAGGTGTTCTCTTACCATTTTCTTACTTTAATTTTTATTTCTGGTTTGTCTTTTACAGTAGCTTTTTTGGTATGTTGGGCTATCATGTCTTTTTGTGTGAAAATTGATGCAAAGAATGAGTTAAGCAGCTCTGCTTTTTCCCTACTGCCTGTTACTTCCTTGCCATCTTCTCTCTTTAGTGGACCTACTGTTTACTTGACTTTTTTCTTGAAGCAAAAAATGTATAGAAGCAACAAATGTATAGAAAATCAAACAAGCATATCCAATCAACTATTAATTTCATGGAAAATAAACTTTTTATTAGATCATCCAGTTCAAAAACTCAAGCTTTCCAGCTGTGCCTCACATTTCCCAATGAAATCTGAAGATTCCGTTATTAAGTCCCAAAACTGTGTATTTCATTTTCTCCCTTCTACATTTCATATATCTTCTCCACTCCTTACATTCCTTATCTGTTTCTGACAGAAGATATGTTCTTCTTCCTTTGGAAAAGCTAGTGAGTGGTTGGATAGAAACCATTATGCCTATGTTATCCTTTTCAACTCATCATCAGGCATATGTAAAATATCTCTTGGGTTGGCCAGATTCTCTCTATAAGAAGTCTTTCTATTAGCCAGAATCTAGAATCCAGACCAGATCACATTTGTTGAAGCAGATGCATGGAGAATTTCTTCAATCTCCTCACAAATGAAGATCTTTTCTTTTGCCTTGAAGCAGTTCATCCATGGCCATGCATGATGGGTCTGTCTCATTCTTTCTCTCTCAAATAAACCCATCACACCTAATAAATACATTTAGACATATAATTAATTCTTCCCCAATGAAGTTACTTTAATGAGTTTTGCTTTGCTTGGTTAACCCAACAAAGGTTTGTTGAATGAGCTACAGATACTAATGCTAGGCTATTATTGTTAATTTCCTGCTAATTTTTAAATCATTTGATCTGGTCCTATTTCTGTCTGGTGGTAGAGTCCCAACAAGCTTCTGTAGATGAGTATGGAAATGGCTCTCAAAAAGCAACTCAGCAGCTGTTAAATGAAGGCCAGGTTAACCCTGGAAGCAAGGAGAGAGTGAGAAAGAAACTCAGGATTGACCTATCTTGATTTGCTTTGGCATGTATGACAGGCTTTCAAGATCAGGTTTTTAGCAACCATACAGTATTTGTTTCCTGACCCTGATCAACCTTGAAGTGTGACACCTACCAAGGTTTGGACAGCTTAGATCAATCTAAGTTTTATATCTAAATACCTAACTTATAAACAGTATAAACATTTGCTTACTTTAACATGCTAAATCACAATCAGGTAAACCATATGTTGATTTAAAACACAAGATCAGGGATCCTCAAACTACGGCCCGCGGGCCGGATACGGCCCGCCAATGCAAAATATCCGGCCCGCGGAGTGGTGGGATTAAGCCCCGCGCCTTGCCCTGCCCCTCACCGTCAGCCTTATCTTCCAGCAAGCATCAACTCCAGCCGCACTTCTTTCACCGGTTGAGCTGCACTTCTGATAACACAGCTGCTGCTGAAGGTAAGGCCAGGCCGAAGGGCGCGGGGAAGGGCCAGCTGAGGGGTGATCTCGCTGGTGCAGCCACGTGATCCAGGGCCAGTGTTTGAGTAGGGGAGGGGTTGCTGCTGCCTTAAAAAGCAGCTCTGGACTTCCAAAGTACTGCTTTAAATTTAAAGTCTTTGAAAATGCTTTAAAAACAGCCAAAAAGTCTTTTGGGATTTTTTTCACAGCCACGTGATCCAGGACCGGTGTTTGAGTAGGGAAGTGGCTGCTGCTGCCTTGAAAAGCAGCTCTGGGTTTCCAAACTACTCCAAAGTACTTTGAAAGTACTTCCAAAGTATTTCCGGTTCTCAGTCTGGTTTATTGTGTGGTCATCTAAAACATATGATCAAGAGTTATTTTGGAGGAAATCCTGTTTGTTTGATTCTTTTTTAAATGGCCTATTTTAAGGAGCCTGAAGCTGCTGCTGTAATGAAGTTAGGCAAGTGGCAAGAAAGTTTGCGCTCTTTTTCCCTTTGGGGGGGGTCTTATTAAGTAAATAGATTCCTTGGGTTGAGCAAGTACAGCTTAGGAAGGAGAAAGGCAAAAAATGGACTGTTAAATTGGCCATGCCCACCCAATCACATGACCACCTAGCCACACCCACCCAGTCACATGACTACATAGCCACGCCCGGTTTGGCCCTCCAACAGTCTGAGGGACTGTGAATCGGCCCCCTGTTTAAAAAGTTTGAGGACCCTTGCACTAGATGGACCCAATCTTTCTCTCCTCCACACTTCACCACCCTCCCTCCCTCCCTCTCTCCTTCTCTCCCTCTCCCCCCTCTCTCTCACACACAAAATAATAGAGAAATTGTTTCTTTCTTGACGATTGAGGACCATCTGGACCCTTTTAATTCTTGTTGCTGTATAATAGAGAGGATTAAAACCTCACTGACCCACTGTGCAGTATGATGTATAAGGGATTAAAATTGGCAATGTATTAAGCACAGATGGGAGAGAGGAGAGGGTTGTATCCAGGACCTATATTGGGAGATCTCCCATGAGACTTTTCATCCCTGGTCTTATGACTTTGACCTGATGACACCGATGGGTGTTGATAATTTCACAGAATCACAGATAGAACGGGACAATCACTGAGCTCATCCCTCTGCTCTGTGCAAAATCCAGATATGGCGCTTTGGGCTGTGCTTGGACTCATCCAGGGAAAGAGAGCTCCCTTTCTCCCCACACAAACACACTCCACCAATAAGTAGTGGGACCCTTGCTCAACAGTAGCAACTGTGAGAGGGATCTTGGGGTCCTAGTGGACAACCATTTAAATATGAGCCAGCAGTGTGCAGCAGCTGCCAAAAAAGCCAACACAGTTCTAGGTTGCATTAACAGAGGGATAGAATCAAGATCACACGAAATGTTAATACCACTTTATAATGCCTTGGTAAGGCCACACTTGGAATACTGCGTTCAGTTTTGGTCACCACGATGTAAAAAAGATGTTGAGATTCTAGAAAGAGTGCAGAGAAGAGCAACAAAGATGATTAGGGGACTGGAGGCTAAAACATATGAAGAACAGTTGCAGGAACTGGGTATGTCTAGTTTAATGAAAAGAAGGATCAGGGGAGACATGATAGCAGTGTTCCAATATCTCAGGGGTTGCCACAAAGAAGAGGGAGTCAAACTATTCTCCAAAGCCCCTGAAGGTAGAACAAGAAGCAATGGGTGGAAACTAAACTAGGAGAGAAGCAACTTAGAACTAAGGAGAAATTTCCTGACAGTTAGGACAATTAATCAGTGGAACGGCTTGCCTCCAGAAGTTGTGAATGCTGCAACACTGGAAGTTTTTAAGAAGATGTTGGATAACCATTTGTCTGAAGTAGTGTAGGGTTTCCTGCCTAGGCAGGGGGTTGGACTAGAAGACCTCCAAGGTCCCTTCCAACTCTGTTGTTGTTATTATTATTATTATTATTATTATTATTATTATTATTATTATTATTATTATTATTATTATTATTATCATCATCATCATCATCATCATCATCATCATCATCATCATCATCATCATCATCATCATCATCATCATTATTATTATTATTATTATTATTATTATTATTATTATTATTATTATTATTATTATTATTATTATTATTATGTGAAGCTTCCATCTGGAAATCCGATTTGTAGCCGATTCAATTGGTGCTCTGAAATGAACTGAGAGATCAGCTTGTTGAGCCAATTGTATGCTTTCACATCAGTTCAAGAGAAGAGCCTTTTTTTTCTTCCATCTGGAAAACTGCATTGAAATGAATCCCTTTTCTGATTCTTTGAATCATTATATTTGTAGAGGAACATAGTTCTGGCCTTGAGAATTGATTGGGAGAGGTGAAAGTGGTTGCTCAGCTCTGGAAGTAGACAGCATGAGAAACAGGCTCAGAATGACCCCCACCTTGAACTTGTTGTCTATGGTGATTCTCAATCATCCAGGTCATGGTTGTCCCAAATGTGCTGTTTTCAAAAGGCAAATGGACTTTTTTGATTTTTTTTTCTTTGAAAACATTTTACTTCTCATCCAAGAAGTTCTGGAAGAAGAATTGAAGAAGCGTAGAACATAGAATAGCAGAATTAGAAGGGACCTTGGAGGTCTTTTAGTCCAACCCCCTGTTTGAGCAAGAGTCAAAAATTCCTGCAAAGTCATGGAATCAATCATAAACCAATCCATTACACTCCACTTAGAAACTAACAACCTACTCTCCAACAAACAATTTGGTTTCAGGAAAAAATTATCCTGTAATCTGCAACTCCTACACTGCAAAAGCATATGGACCACTCAACTTGATCAGGGTAAAACAATAGACGCAATTTACATAGATTTTTGTAAAGCCTTTGATTCAGTAGTACACGACAAACTTCTTCTGAAACTAAAATCCTATGGCATCTCTGGACCCCTACATGATTGGATAACTGCGTTCCTGTCTAACAGACAACAAGTGGTTAAAATAGGAAGTGCCATATCAATTCCTGCTCCTGTCAACAATGGTGTCCCTCAAGGCAGTGTTCTAGGACCAACACTCTTCATACTTTACATAAACGATCTTTATGATCATAGTATAAGCAACTGCGTTCTCTTTGCTGACGATGTTAAACTATTTAACACCACCTACAATGCTGCTACCCTTCAAAAAGACCTTGACCATGTAGCAGAATGATCATACAACTGGCAACTTCAAATCTCAACCAACAAATGCTCTGTCTTACACATTGGCAAAAAGAATCAGAATACAAAATACAAACTTGGAGGAAATGAACTTGTAGATGACCCTCATTCTGTCAAAGACCTTGGAGTACTCATATCCAATGACCTAAGTGCCAGAGCCCACTGTAACAACATTGCCAAAAAGGCACTAAGAGTTGTTAATCTAATCTTGCGTAGCTTCTTCTCTGGCAATATTACACTGCTAACCAGAGCATACAAAACATTTGTTAGACCAATTCTGGAATTCAGCTCACCTGTCCGGAACCCGCACTGCATATCAGACATTAATACAATTGAGAGAGAGTCCAGAAATATTTCACAAGAAGAGTCCTCCACTCCTCTGCTCGCAATAAAATACCTTATTCCACCAGACTTGAAATATTGGGATTAGACAATCTACAACTATGTTGCCTCCAATTTGATTTAATATAGTTCATAAAATCATATACCAAAATGTCCTTCCTGTCAATGATTACTTCAGCTTCAACCGCAACAATACACGAGCATGTAATAGATTCAAACTTAATGTAAACCGCTCTAAACTTGACTGCAGAAAATACGACTTCAGCAACAGAGTGATCAATGCCTGGAATGCACAGTTGGAATGTAAAAGCTGACAAGCTAATTAAACAATTCTATGATAAATACCCAGACAAACCAAAGGGTCCCCCTGGGGGGGAGGGGTGGTTAAGGATGCTGCATTACCCCCTATGTTATTCTCTTTCTTTTCTTCTAGGACAAGGTCTTTTCCTGAGGGGAGGCCGCCTGTCAGGCCAAAGCCATTTTAGTTGGGGTCTTTGGCCTGCCACACTTTATGCGATCTTAAAATGTATTCTTTGCTGTGGGAATTTGGGAGGGTTAATTACATGAGGGATGTCTGCTTGTAGCTATAACAAATTCCTTCTAGATTATCAAGGTCATCCTTTGTCTTTACACGCCTGCACCTGCATGGAAGGAGATGGGAGTTTCTGCCAAGTTGTCAGATGAAGATTGGTCAATTGATGGACTTGGGGGTATGGGGACAAGGGCTTGAACTTTCAACTGGGTGGAGAATCCCCTGAGACTTCAGATTCAGGTTTCTCCCAGATGTGCCAACATGGCTCTGCTAATAAATTGGAACGTTGAGGAATACTTTGCCTCGGACTCTGGTTTAGTTTTCGATGCTATTTGGAACCCTGACACTGGGTTTCACCCAGATATGCCAACATGGCTCTATTAATAAATTGGAACTTTGAGGAATGCTTTGCCTTGGACTCTAATTTAATTTTGGATGCTATTTGGAACCCTGACAGAGGCAACCAAAGTCATAACCAAAAGCCAACATGTGTTTGTAAAAAACAGACCATACCAGACAAATCTTATTGCATTCTTTGACAAGGTGGCAAAATTAGTGGACCAGAGGAATGCTGTGGATATAATTTACTTGGATTTCAGCAAGGCATTTGACAAAGTAGACCACAATCTACTACTTTATAAGATAGAAAAATGTGGGTTAGACAACATTACCACCAGATGGATTTGTTACTGGCTGACCAATCGCACTCAACGAGTAGTCCTCAATGAAACTACATGGAGGGAAGTATGCATTGGAGTAAATTAAATTAAATTAAATTAAATTAAATTAAATTAAATTAAATTAAATTAAATTAAATTAAATTAAATTAAATTAAATTAAATTAAATTAAATTAAATTTTATATTAAATTAAATTAAATTAAATTTTATATTAAATTAAATTAAATTTTATATTAAATTAAATTAAATTAAAAATTAAATTAAAAATTACATTACATTACATTACATTACATTACATTATAAATTAATTAAATTAAATTAAATTAAATTAAATTAAATTAAATTATTAAATTACAGGGTAACTCTAGGCAGCTTACAATATTAAAAAGATAAAGCTATATAAATAAAATAAATAAATAAATAAAATACTATGGAAATACAAAAATACAAAATAATTTTAATTTAATCAAATTTATGTTTATCTATGAATTTCTGCTTGTTGTATTATCTGATTACAAATATCTCACTTTCTCATTTTGGTCTATGCCTCTAAATAAAGCATTTAAAAATAATAGAACAAAAGAATCCCCATATATGCAGTAGTTGTTTCCAGAAATAGGTTTTAGTACTGTGTCTGGCTATAGGAAAAGATAGCTTCTATTTTTTTTAAAGAATGTTTTCAGTCTCCTGTAACTTCTATAGGCTGGCTACTCTGGATTTCTATTGGTTATACTCATGATTGCAAACTTCATTGCAGGTTTGTCTGACAAGTCAAGGTTCATATCTCCAGCGGGAAGAATGAATAATAAAGTTTATATAAATGCAATTGCTCCAAGGAAGAGACCACTATACAAATAGTTTTGACAGATGTCTCAATCTTGCTTGGCAAATATCAAGCGTAAATTCTCCCTTGGGTAAAAAAAGAAGAGAAAAGAACAAAAAAAAATCATGACATCAACCTTACTACTTGTGGAAAATGTTCAGAACCTATCAGAGTATTCTGTATATTAGTATATCTCACCAAAAAGAGTATTGATACCAGATTATTTTTAAGTTTTCAGAATGGAGCAATTTTGATTGCAAGATTCAAAGCAATCTTACACAACTAGCAACTGATATTTTATCTTCTTTCCAAATGTCAAAGTATCATCAATTCATTGAAGGAAAGGGTTAGAGCAGGGGTCGGGAACCTATGGCTCGCGAGCCAGATGTGGCTCTTTTGATAACTGCATATGGCTCGCAGCAGGGGTGAAATCCTCCCGGTTCGCCCGGGCTAGTCCTTCGGCGTATAGCCGATGGAACTGGCGGCGGTTGCGGCGCGGAGCTTCTCCTGCCCGCTTTCCCGTCCCGGCTGAACACAATCACCGCTTTCCCGTCCCGGCTGAACACAATCATTTGGGTTATTTTTCCCTCTGTGCATGCGCGCGCATGCACAGAGGGAAAAATAACCCAAATGGCGGCATTCAGCCGGGACGGGGGGAGCTAAAAAACGGCCATGGCCACATCCCCGCCGTTCTCCAGCCAAGCAGCTGAAGAAGCCCCGGAGCCCCGCCGCCAACCTGCGTCTCCTGCTGGGAAGGAGCCTCTGTCGCTGTCTCTCGCGGGGTTCCAGCCACCCGACTGAGTCCCTGACCGCGGCACCGGCAGGGTTAATGCGTATGGGAGAGGAGAGAGAGCGCTACCGCCGCCACTGCTGCTTTCACCGCTCCGATATTTCTTTGGTGGGCGCGCGCGGGAGGGACCATGGAGCAGAGGCGCCCGGCAGCTTAAGGCAAGAGGCGGGTGGGAGACGCCGGCAGGAGCCTGTCGCCGCCGCCGCCACTTCTGGCATCCCCACGCCTCTCACCCCGCTCGCCGGGTGCCTCTGCTCAGCGGTCCCTCCTGCGCAGGCCCACCAAAGAAATATTGGAGCAGCGAAAGTAGCAGCGGCGGCGGTAGCGCGCTCTCTCCTTCCCTCCGCCGCTGCTACTTTCGCTGCTCCAATATTTCTTTGGTGGGCCTGCGCAGGAGGGACCGCTGAGCAGAGGCACCCGGCGAGCGGGGTGAGAGGCGTGGGGATGCCAGAAGTGGCGGCGGCGGCGACAGGCTCCTGCCCGCGTCTCCCACCCGCCTCTTGCCTTAAGCTGCCGGGCGCCTCTGCTCCATGGTCCCTCCCGCGCGCGCCCACCAAAGAAATATCGGAGCAGTGAAAGCAGCAGTGGCGGCGGTAGCACTCTCTCTCCTCTCCCATACGCATTAACCCTGCCGGTGCCGCGGTCAGGGACTCAGTCGGGTGGCTGGAACCCCGCGAGAGACAGCGACAGAGGCTCCTTCCCAGCAGGAGACGCAGGTTGGCGGCGGGGCTCCGGGGCTTCTTCAGCAACCCACCCACCTACCTCGCTTGGTGCGGTTCCCCGCACTTGACGTCTTGGAAGAGGGCTGGGCGAGGGAGAAAGGAGCCACGGTGGGGATTGGTTTGCAGAGAGAAAGAAAGAAAGAAAGAAAGAAAGAAAGAAAGAAAGAAAGAAAGAAAGAAAGAAAGAAAGAAAGAAAGAAGAAGAAGAAGAAGAAGAAGAAGAAGAAGAAGAAGAAGAAGAAGAAAGAAAGAGAAAGAAAGGAAGAAGAAGAAGAAGAAGAAGAAGAAGAAGAAGAAGAAGAAGAAGAAAGAAAGAAAGAAAGAAAGAAAGAAAGAAAGAAAGAAAGAAAGAAAGAAAGAAAGAAAGAAAGAAAGAAAGAATCATTACCAATGCTATGATGGAAATCACCAACTCAAAGACAAATATCACTTTGGAGCAAGGAAGCTGCTACAGCAGCAACAAATTAAACAGCACAAAGACAGGGATTCTCTCAATATCCCATTGTCCCTATTGACATTTAGTTGAATTCACTTTTAAAATATATTATATGGCTCTCACTGAAATAAATTTCCAAATTTTTTGCTTTCATGGCTCTCTTAGTCAAAAAGGTTCCCGACCCCTGGGTTAGAGGATACTTTGGAGATGATCAAGTCCAACTCCCTGCCCACTTCTGCCTGTATTCTCCATGTTATTGTTTTTCAATCATTTTGTTACTTCCAATACTTTGTACCCTGATGGTCCTCAGTTTGTCAGGACTATTTGTCAGCAACTATTTCTCTGGGTTCTTCTAAAATGTTATTATGATAATATCTCACCACTTTACCTGCTCTCAACCTCTGTTCCGATTGCCTTCCGATTTTCTAAGTGTTACAGTCTTCTTCAATATTGCTTGCCTTCATATTACGTATCCATATTTAAGCCTTAGCCTCATGATTAGTGCTTCCAAGAACTTGTCTGATTTTAACATCTGCTTGTCTTGAATTATATATTCTTCTTGCAGTCCAAGGTATTTCCTCTAATTTTGCTCACCTTCACAATTCAAAGACATCAGTGTTCCTCCTGCAGGCTTTTTGATGATCAAACTTCTCTAGCAGTTGGTTTTATGGTTTTATGATTCAGAAAACCATATGCACCTTTGGTGTCAATGTGATGGCTCTGTATTTTAATATTTTGTCTAAATTATTTCTGGTTATTTCTTTATTTCATGGCTGCAGGCACTATCCATTTGAATTTTTGAACATAGAGCAATAAATAGCCTAGTAATTCTTCATCTATTTGAAATGGTGTCTCATTTCTTGTTGACTCCATGCTAGTTTTAGCTGTTCCGAGATTCTGAGACGAAGATTATGTCTGCATGCAATCACTTTTTCTATAGGCTAAACCTAAGCAGTAGTTCCAATTTTACTCCTTTGGAAGGGATTGTCTTTCCAGGTCCCTTATGTAACTCTCCTCTGGATGTGTTTCAATTTGTCAATGTTCTTTCCAAAATAAAGTTGGGTCAAGGAATTTAGAGTTCACCTCGGGTAGGATATGAACAAGTCATTAAGGAGGAACTTAGAAAAGACATTACACAATCTAAGATTGAAGAAAGAGTAAGATAGAAACTCAATATACCGTATTTTTCGGAGTATAAGATGCACCGGAATATAAGACGCACCTTAGTTTTTGGAGAGGAAAATAGGGGGAAAAAAATCTGCCTACCAGGTATTCATCTGGCTAGCGTCCTTAGTTTGGTCAGCTTCAACACATTATTTTATCCCCTGGTTAGGACTTAAAAAAACCTTCTTCAGAGAGAGTAACAATGAAAGAGCCTGCAAGCCAGTAAGAGCTGGGAAGATCGTTAGCACCTGGTTAGAGCTAGAAAAAAACTTATTCGGAGCAAGTAGAGCAATGAAAAAAACTCTGCAAAGACTTAGGGCTGGAAAAACATTCTTCGGAGAGAGTAACAATGAAAAAGCCTGCAAGGTAAGAGCTGGGAAGATCGTTAGCACCTAGTTAGGGCTGGAAAAAAAGCTCTGAAAAAGCTACATTCAGAGTATAAGACGCACCCAAATTTTCAGCCACTTTTAGGGAGGAAAAAGGTGCGTCTTATACTCCAAAAAATACGGTAACTCTGCCTTGATTTTATTTAGTATCTGATGAGACAGAGAGAAAGTTGGACAGTCCTTCAAGGTTCTATTCTTCTGCCTAAATATAATAAAGAATGTTCCTGTAATCTCTACCCTGCCTGTTTCTTAATCTGGCCTACCATTAAGGGGTTGAGATCAATCTTATGGCTTTTGTATATTGTTTTATCAGAATAACAGAGTGTGAAGGGACCTTAGTTTCCATCCATTGATTCTTGTCCTGCCTACTGGTGCTTTGGAGAATATATTGACCCCATCTTCCTTGTGGCATTCCCTCAAATATTGGAACACTGATATTGATCTCATGTGGGCTGGACAGGGAGTACCAAAGTGCCGGATGTGGCTGGGGGCTATAAAATGCCCAGGTCTGCATTAGACCAAACTGGGTTTAGCGGAAGATAATTCATTGCATTTGCACTGAAGTTCAGCAGGTACCAACTCCTCTGTGGAGGAGTGTTTAACTTTTATGCCCTCCTTTACAGCAATACAAGGATGACGGAAAGCATATACAGTATAACTGTGCAGTAACATAAGCCGATTAAAGCCTTGGAATTAAACACATCTGAGGTTATTTTATTCCCACATGCTTCCACATTTAATTCTCAAATATGGAATGTAGTTCTAATGTTTCCATGTTTTGTCTGGCAAAGGTGAGTGTGCAGAGAAACATGCTCATTGTTCTGTTCTGACAAAGCAAGTATCAAATAATTGATCAAGTGTAATCAAATTCCCTATGCACCGGGATCTGGATGCTGCAACAGCAGCAATATCACATCTGTCTGACACCTGAGAAGTGTGATGACAATGCCTAGAAATTGAAAATAAACTTTGTACTTTACTAGCTGTACACATTCAGAGCATAAACTCCCAGCCCAATTTTAAAGTCAACTCTTTCTTTGCAGGTATTAGTCTCATACAGCTGGAAGGGACCTTGGAGCAGGGGTGAAATGCTGCCAGTTCGGAAGGGCCGGTCAGTCATTGCAGAGCCGATGGAGCTAGCGGTGGTCGCGGCGCGGGGCTTCTCCCGCCTGCTTCCCCCACCCGCCTGGATGCCGCCATTTGCGTTCTTCTACGCTCTGTGCATGCTCTGTTCATTCTGCATACATTGCCACACATTAGTATAAGCAGAAGCTTTGAAACAAAGAGGAGCATAGCTTTTCTATTACTTTCTATTATGGGGCATACAAGGCACATAATTGCACATTTATGATCTAAAGTTACCTTGCTAGTGACATAGCTCTGTGCATAGTAACTCAAAAGTAAATCCCACTAAGACGGGAAGTGTTTTTTGTGAAAAAAAATATGGAAGGGGGAAGCAGTGTTGTTCACCTTAGTGTTTGCATCAATTTTTAAATGTTGAGAAATGAGTTGCCTGATTAAAATGGATGTTTGGCCAGTTCAGTGGGATTTTAACAGATTAATTCATCTGATTAAAACAGTTAAGATATTAATGGAATAACATATTTATTAGCATTGACCAGCTGGTAAAGTCTGTAGGCTAAGTCTTCATCGGTGTCGGTATTAACATCAACAACAAATGAATCAATTAATGGGTGGAGGTGAAGGAATGTAATAGGATGGATTCTCTGGAGGGAGGGGTGGATCCAAAGGAATAAGAGACAACTCAGTTGAGATATTTTGTATGAGAGAAAGAGGGTGAGGACAGCCCAGCAGTGGGTTCCTAAATTTTTTACTTCCACTCTGTGGATGTGGCTTATTTTGTGGGTGTGGCTTGCCAGCCATGTAACTGGGTGGGCGTGGGCCTCGGGAGCTTGGCAGCGGCCGGAGAAGTGGGTGGGCAACGCAGCCCCCCACAGCGGGAGCAGCAAGACCGCAGCAGCGGTTCTTCTAGGAGGCTCCATCCGGCCTGAATGCTTCTCCCCATTTGATGATCCTAGGCTGCTGCCGCCCATTCCCCCTCCCCTCAGCAGCTCGAGAAGCCTCAAACGTGCGAAAATGCCTGGGATCATCACTGTGCGTTTGTGGCTTCTCGGACTGCTGAAGGGAGGGGAACGGAGTTAGCTCCTGCCACCCGTTTTTTCAGCGTCTCACGCGCTCCCTCAGCCATCCTCCCCTGCTTGGACTCACTGTGGGGTAGGAAGGCAGCACATGCGCAGTGCCGGAATCTCGGCTTCTGGGCATGCGCAAAAGAATTTTTGTTTACAAATTTTAAAAAAAAAATTTTTTTAAATGGCGGCACCCAGGCACTTGCAACCGACCGCACCGGTACTGTGACATCACCAGCGGGCCGCTACCGGTGCTATAGAGTGGACCGCACTGGTAGGAACTCCTTCACTGGGACAGCCCCTCTCTAAAGCTGAATTTGTCTTGAAGAAGTCTTTAAATGAGAAAAATTTGAAATGGAAGCGAGATAATGCAGTCTTGGCTTCAACACAATTTCTTAGTCTTTTTTTTTTAATTTTTAATTTTTTCACCAAACAATACACAGATATACATACATATACCATATCATCAAAACATCCATAGTAATATATTTCTATCCAAAAATATCATAGACATATCTTCTTAGTTGCTCCTTTCATATTTTTAACTCCAGTCTGCTTACCTTCTACATTTCATACTACTCCCCTCCCTCTATCTCCCTCTCTCTCCCCTACCTTCTTTCACCCTCTCTACCTCTTTCCTACTTCCCTCCTCCCCTCTCCCCTTCCTTTCTACGTCCTCTTTCTCCCTCTTATTTTTCCCTGAGTACATCTAATCATATTCCATTCTATGGTTAGCAGACTAGTAATTCAAAAAACCCTAACTTCATTCCAACATCGGAGCTATTTTTTAACCTTGTATCTTCCCCTTTATCTATACATCTATACATTCTACCAGGTATATCTACTATTATTTTAATACTGCCTCCTTCCTCTATTTTTGTCGCCTGAGTCTACCACCTCTAATTTTCCATTTTTTTCCAAATTAATCGCTATGGCTTAACTTCCAAAAATGTTCGTTACCTCTTATACCTCTTAATTTTAGGCTGTTTTCTTTCATCACCTCAATTATCTTTACTCATCATTTTCTTTTTTTAAAGTTTCATCATTTGTAAATGTCCTAAATATCTCTTTTCCAACTTTCTAACTCAATTTATTATTTTAACTCCTTCTCTATATTTGTACTAATATAATCCTTATCATTACTATTTCATCCATTAGTTAAACATTCTAAATTCATTAAAAAAACCAACTTGTAGATTATATAATCTTATATAAAGACTTAAAGTATTAATTATACAAATCTTATATCATTCCTACAGCATCAATAATCATCTAAATCTTTTTAATATTAAATCAAATGTATAAATTATTCAATTTTTATATAAAACATATCTTATAAAAAGGGTAGTAATTATTCAAATTATATGCTATTAATTCTAAATTCAATTTAATTCAATCCATCCTGCATCATTCTAATATAAAAATTTTCCCCATAAGTCAAAAACCTTTTGACTAAACAATTATGCTAATTAATTATATACCAAACCTATACACAACTAATATTATTAACACAATTAAATATAATAAAACAATTCTAAATAAGGTTCTATGATGTTCCACCATCCACCATCCGTTCTCTTTTGTTCTCTCAAATATTTCATTCTTATAGATATTTCCCTTCCACCTCCATTCTATTAGCTTTTTTTCTTTCTATTATTTTTATACCAATAACTTCTTTTTTTCTCAAACTCCTTTTCTCCCTTCTGAGTTAATTATTTGTATTAATAATTGTATTAATCTACCCTTAATTTCTCTTAATTTCTTCTCCCTTTTATCCCCCTCATTTTTATATTGTTTCTTCTGATACCAATGTTCCCCTCTTGCTTTTTTCTTGTCACTGTAAAACCCAGTGTAATCATTATAAGTTCCAACATAGTCATCAGTCTGTCCATTATTTCCAATTTCCTTTTCATTTTTCTTGTCACTGTAAAACCCAGTGTAATCATTATAAGTTCCAACATAGTCATCAATCTGTCCATTATTTCCAATTTCCTTTTCATTTTTCTTGTCACTGTAAATCCCAGTGTAATCATTATAAGTCCCTGTATAATAATCAGTCTGTCTTTTATTTTCAATTTCCTTTAAATCCTTCCTTTTTTGAAAAGTAAGTTTCTGTATTGCTGTATTTCTTTATTTTAAATCACTTAGCACTTGTAAATTGTTTTCTTCGAATTCTTATTTGTCCAGCATTTTAATTTCCACCAAATCTATTGTGAGTCTATTATAAAAATGTCCCCAAAATTGGACTAACTCCTATTCTTTTGAGTCTCTCTATGGTCTTTCAGATTGCTAGATAGCCGCTCTCTCCATTTTGAAGCCTCTTTTGTTCCCTTTAAAATCTTAATTTTCTTTTATTCGTTATATCAGCCAAACACTCACCAGTTTCAGTTCCTCTTCCCCTCTCTCCAGCACAAATGCTTAGATCTTATCACCCAGGCAATCCACAATCTCTTCAAATAATCCATTTGTTTGTGACCATCCCAGCTAATGACGACACAGGTCATCTTCTTCAGCTGCTGGCCAAGAGGCTGGTGCCAGCTCGCTAGGGGGTTTGCAAGCCCCCCCCCCCGGTCCCAGACAGGTGCCTCTCTTCTTCACTGCCTCTCCAGGGCAGTTCTGACCTGGAACCGATTGGTTCCAAGGTCTCCAGACAGTTGAGATTCGGGGGTCCCCTGCGGAGCATGGGAAACTCCGTGCTGCTGGTACGTTGGCCATGCCCCCTCACAATTTCTTCGTCTTTTGAACTGAAACCCTGAATTACAGCAATGTACACTTTCAAAACATAGGTCAGGTATTGCTCCTTTTATGGTTCTAGATACTAAAAGTACCTTTTTCCCACCTGCAGCATCTGCAGCAACCAGCCAAGCTGAGTTGGTTCACTTTGAGCTCTGATTTGAGTTGTGTTGAGTAACTTGTTTTGCCAAGAGAAACACCACTACTAATAAAAAGCTTGGTTGTAGTATTTATTTATTAAGCATATAGCATATCATACATGGACTAGCAATATATGTTAACATTTCAACTAGATTAGTAGAACACAATAAAATATAAATGTTAAAAAGATCTACGTTCAAATATCAATGTCTATGTCATCTAACCATTGAAGCACAACATCATTTATATTTTTTAAAAAATCAGATACTGGACCAGTATATGCCCACAATTTGCAGCCGGTCAAGATGTTATCTACAGTTTGACAGTTGGTTGAAGTAACATCTGGAAACAGAGATAATTGCTTTGCACAATCCTCAAAACCAATAAAATATGTATTTTGGCATAATCAATCCAAAAGCTTATAGTATTGGGCAGTGTCCACCTTAAAATGCAGTAAGACTCTTGTTTATCATCTTTGTTTTTTGGGTGTCATAGAGCAGATGTGGGTAAGAAGGAGTAGTACATCAGGAAATTACTAGTTCAAATTAATTGCTATTATATGGACAGATGTGTCGTCCTTTAGCAGTCCCTGGAAGCTTTAGTTCCTTACTTGCAGAATAACCTCAGGGAGTCCAGTGGGACATTAGCATTGCACAGGAAGCACTTTCCAATATGCTTTCTCAAAATTGAAGAGCCGAGGTGGCGCAGCAGTTAGAGTGTAGTACTGCAGGCCACTTTAGCTGACTGTGATCCGCAGGTCAGCGGTTCAAATCTCACCGGCTCAAGGTTGACTCAGCCTTCCATCCTTCCGAGGTAGGTAAAATGAGGACCCAGATTGTTGGGGGCAATATAAATATACATTGCTTACTGGTGTAAACCGCTTAGAGAATGCTTTAGTTCTGGCTTCGCTGTATTGTAACCACTTGGTCTTTAGTAAAATTATACCTTTCACACAAATGGAGTTGAGGGTCTTTTTTTCTTAAGGATCCAAGTTGGGGCAGATGTGACATCCACTGACCCAAGATTCAGAGTTTATATGCTCTACTTAATCCTGAATGTGTTTTCACTTGCACTATGTGTTTAATAATATCCGAAGATGATCCCACAGGCATTAAACAGGAACATTTGGCAGGCACGTATGAGTCTGTCTCGTTGCTGTTTCTTACATTGCTCTTGTTTCAGCAACTCCAGAAATCTTCATTTTTTTAAAAAAAATTACAGTATGGTGATAGAGAAATACATGTTCTTCTAGTTACTCCCTGTTACCATAGTGATCCTTCTTCCAGTGCAAAAACACATGTTAAATCTACTAGAAAGCTATCTAACAAAAATCAAGAGAGCCCTTTTGTTACAGACACCAATTAATTTTCCTCCCCCTTTGGCCCCCTTAATGGTTGGTAAAATTCTGGAAGAAGGCTTCATAATTGTAGAAGGTTGGTGGCTCCCCTACCGGGTGGAATTATTTCCATGATCTTTCTGATCACCACTCTTCTTTGTTGTCTTTCCAGTGTTGTTTTTGAACTTTTGTCCTGAGCTTGTTTAAATGTAAATTGCTTTTACATTAGGACATTCTTTCTTATCTTCATAACAGATGTAGGAATAAATTATGCATGCCTAAACTAATCATTTTGAAACTCTTTATTAATGAGCAGAAGCTTCTCCAGATATTCACGAATATGCTCTCACTCAGGTCCTCATACAGTAAGGGTGGCCAAACTATGGTTCTTTGAGGACCTGTGGACTTCAACTCCCAGAATTCCTGAGCTAACCATGCATGCATGGCTAGCTCAGGAATTCTGGGAGTTGAAGTCCACAGGTCCTCAAAGAACCATAGTTTGGCTACCCTTGTCATACAGTGTCCTCTTTATGATGCCCCAAGATAGCAAGAGCAAGAGCACTTAGACTTCAATATTGCTTCACAGTGCTTAAAGCGGTTTACAGAGTCAACATATTGCCCTCAACAATCTGGGTCCTCTTTTTACCAACCTCAGAAGGATGGAAGGCTGAGTTAGCCTTGAGCTCGTCAGGGTCGAACTCCTGACAGTGGCCAGAGTTTTCAATACTGCATTCTAACCACTGCACCACTACAGCTTGGTAGGAAGAAAAAGGGAAAGGGAGGGAGGGAGGGAGGAAGGAAGGAAGGAAATGGGAAAGGCAATAGCATTTAGACTTTTATACTGCTTCATAGTGCTTTACAGCCCTCTCTACAGTCAGCGTATTGCCTTCCAAAATCTGTGTCCTCTTTTTACCAACCTCAGAAGGATGGAAGGCTGAGTTAGCCTTGAGCTCATCAGGATTGAACTCCTAGCAGTGGACAGAGTCTTACCACTGCACCACCATGTCAGGATTCTGACCGATGCCCTAATAAAAGCTGGAGCCTCAAGCCAGCCTCAAGCCAGGAGCTTCAAACCCAAGCCAGAGCCACCACCCAGGGCGTGACTGGAATAAGGCCCCAGGCGTGCCGTCGACAAGTCCCCAAAAGCCCTCCAGACTATAAAGGTCCCTCCACACCTAGCCGAAGGGGGGGGGGGAACTCCAGCTGACGACAACCAATTGCCGGAACCCACAGAAACCAGTAATGGCCGGAGGGAGTGACTTCTACGACCCGCTGTCAGGGTTCCGAACGATGCCCTAATAAAAGCAGGAGCCTCAAGCCAGGAACTAGAAACAGGGAAATATATGGAAGGATTAGCGATATAAGGAAGATATGCTAACTTGGTTAAACAAATATTAGGGTTATTATTATTAATAATATTATTATAATTTATATTAATGCAATGAATATTGTTGATTATTATTTCCTAAAATGATTTGTACCCAGACAACACACTGTTCAATTGAAATTGGAATTTTTGTATGTTATAAAATAAAATAAAAACTAATTACCAAAAAAAGAGAGAATTTTGGCCCTAGCTTTTTGCTGGACATCCTCAATCGGATATATTTGGTGGACAAGAAAACTTTATCCTCCACTCGGAAGCGGGGTTGGAGCTTGTCAGCTTGCTTCTTGTAGGCTTCAGCTAGCGCTTTCTTGGTGTTCTCCCACCCCTTTTTCAGTGCCTCCATCCATTCAGTAAGAGACATGGAAGTTCGGGCCTCTTGGGGTAGTTCAGGCATGGGAACACATTCCACTCCGCTGGTGATCTGAAAAGGAGTTAGTCCAGTACTGCTGTGGACAGCATTGTTATATGCTACCTCAGCAAACGGTAGCAACTCTGACCAATTGTCCTGCTGGTAATCTACATAACAACAGATGTATTGTTTGACCATTGCGTTTGAACGTTCAACTGCCCCATTCGTACTCAGATGAAAAGCCAAGGTGAGTCCTTGCGTGGATCCAATAGCCCTCAGGAACTCTCTCCAGAACTTGGCTGTGAACTGTACGCCTCGGTCGGAGATGACTCTTTTTGAGATGCCATGTAGGTGGTAAATGTGCTTGAGAAATAGTTTTGCTAGCTTCCTGGCTGATGGTAGCCCTGAGCAACCAATGAAATGGGCTTGCTTGGAGAACAGGTCAATGACCGTCCAAATCACATTATTCCCATTGCTGTCTGGATACTCTATGATGAAGTCCATGGCAATCTCTTCCCAGGGCTTGCTCGGGTTAGTTACCTGCTGCAGTAATCCAGGAGGTTTGCCTGGCCGATTCTTCCTGGTTGCGCATGTGGCACAGCTTTTAACGTAATCCTTCACTTCAGCTTTCATCTTTGGCCACCAAAACTGGCTTCGGGCTAGGTGGAGAGTTTTCAGGAACCCCAAATGCCCCCCTAGTTTAGAGTCATGGCTTCGTTGCAGGACTTCCAGTCTCAAGTTGGCAGGTACGTATAGTTTGGATCCTTTCCATGCCAAGCCTTCTCTCATGGTTAGGACTTCTTTATTGTTGTTGAGCCAGGGGTTGCTGGGTAAAGCTACTTTCAGTGCTGTGGTCAGTTTGTCCTGGCTAGGGTGCCTGGTTGTCTGGCTTGGCCCAGGGAGGTGACTTGTGCTGCGGTCTCTTCCTGGTTAGGGGTGATGATGCCGTGCACCTCCTGTTCCTTTTGGCTGTCATACTGTGGCTTTCTGGATAAAGCATCTGCCAGTAATTTTTTTTCCAGCCGGGATGTGTTTCAGCTCGAAGTTAAATCTCCTGAAGTATTGCACCCAGCAGACTTGTTTTGTTGATAGTTTCCTGGGGCTCTTCAGGGCTTCGAGGTTTTTATGGTCAGTCCATACTTCGAATGGCACTTTGCCCCCTTCTAGGAATTGCCTCCAGGTGAACAATGCCCAATGGACCACATAGGCTTCTTTCTCCCAAACGGCCCACCTCCTTTCAGTGGTCGTGCGTTTTTTGGAAACGTAATTGCACGGCAGGAGTTGGCCCTCTTTCTTTTTCTGCAATAGCACCACCGCTACCACTACGTCGCTGGCATTGGACTGGATGATGAATTGCTGTTCTGGGTCGGGGTGTTGCAGAATAGGCTCTTGGGCGAAGAGCCGTTTCAGTTTTTCGAAGGCCTTTTGACATTCCATCGTCCACTCAATAGTCTGGCTTGGCTTTGGCTTAGTTGGCGATGGCCCTGTCTTTATCAGTTCGGTCAGTGGCAGTGCCACCTCTGCAAAAGCTGGGATGAATTGCCAATAGAAGTTTGCAAAGCCTAAGAAACTTTGTAGTTGCTTGCAGGTGTGAGGGGGTTGCCAATCTAGCACCGCTTTCACTTTTTCTGGGTCCATCTCTATCCCTTCGCTAGAAATGCGATATCCCAGAGTCTAGTGAGGTTTTGTGGAATTCACACTTAGACAGTTTTCTTTGGAGGCGAACGAACTCGTCAGCATCATCGAGTTCTGGGACCGCTTTGTCGTGGAGCTCTGCCACCCATTCAGCTGCTTCCCCCTCATTATCACCTCAGTTATTGCCATGATTAGCTCTAGGTCCAAAGGGTACTGGTTCCCAAACTGGTCGATGTGCACCCAGTTTAGGAAATAGGCTAGCTTCTCGGGGGTCCCATCAAAAGTCGCTCTAAATCTAGGAGGAGGCGCAGGGGCCAGTTGGCCATCCACCTGGACTTGAGAGGCCGGTTGGACGAGAGCTGCACCTCTGCCTCTGGGGGCTGTTGGGCAGGTGCTGGACCCCGGCGGCTGGAGGCTGCCCTTGCGGCTGTGGTGGGGCCAGCGCAGCTAGACCATACATACGTTGCGGGGGCTGAAATGTGCCAAATGCCGGCATAGGGCCCAGTGGCTGCAAGGGCCACAGTGCCCATTGCCACTGCACCTACCCCAGGCCCAGGAAGAAACTTCACCCCACTGGGGCTTGGCCCAGCAATGGAAGCTTAAGCCTCGGTTGCTGGCCTGGGGTTAGCATCTCCCATGTGCCTTGCTGCCAGGCAGGCTGGCCTCCCAATCCGGGCCATTGCACCATCTGCTCTTCGGTGCAGAGAGGCGGCCAAGTAGACTTTGCCCCAGTGGCTAAGCTCGCTGGAGGCTCGCTCTTCATGGTATGGAAGTAGATCGAGTCCCCACTCCAATGCACTAAGGGATTTCGCCCTGGGAAGGAGAACGTTGGCTGGGCCAAGTTCCATCTGGGTGCCTCGGAGCTCAAGCAGGGGTTGGTCCAACTTACCCTTAGTCATCTGAATTGGTTGGGGAGCACCGTCATCAACTGGCTACGCGACGGCGGTTGGGACCCCTCATCTTCGGAGCATGCAGTCAGCATGAGTTTCGGTTGTCTCCACTCATGGGTCGAGGCTGATCCCGCACCCAGGTGTGGCTCCCACTGCTGTTTCATGGGAGAACTCAGCCCTCAGGCTGTGCCTTGAGAGGCTCGCTCCAGCTGAGAGAGGAGCTCAGGGGTCAGCTCTTTGCGCTGAGCCTCGGACAGGCATTCTCTCTTCGCGGCCTCTTCGGCTTCCACCACAGCTTGGGAAGGTGAGTAGGAAGGTGCCGCCCCTTCTTTTTCTTGGCCCCATTGACAAGGGAGGAGGAAGGCCCTGCTTGGGGGATGGTCCCCACCATGCAAGATCTGCCCCCGCTGTTCTCTCCAGCCCTCTTTGCTGGCGGCAACAGCAGATGTACAGCGACGAAGGCAGAATGCTGTTGCCGTGCAAAGGCAAGTGCAGGGGCACTTCGCTCCTGCACTAAGACTCCAACCATGCCACTGCCCATGACAGGATGATGGCTCTTTCATCCCTCTGCCATGACAGGGTGGCAGGGAGCTGCAGCAGAGGGCCCATAGAGCCGCATGCGGCTCTGGAGCCCCATGTTGCCAACCCCTGTTCTAGTCCATTCTCAACCTTTAGGTGACTTTGGGTAGATTTATATTTATATTTATTATTAGAGTTGGAAAGGACCTTGTAGGTCATCTAGTCCAACCCCCTGCTCAAGCAGGAGTTCCTACACCATTTGAGACAGATGGCAGTCCAGTCTCTCCTTGAAGGTCACAAGTGTTGGGGCTCTCACAACCTCCGCTGGCAAGCTGTTCCACTGGTTGATCGCTCTCACTGTCAGAAAGTTTCTCCTCACTTCCAGGTTGAATCTCTCCTTGGTCAGCTTCCATCCGCTATTCCTTGTTTGGCTTTCTGGTACCATAGAGAACAGTATGTCAGGTAGATCATTTACTTTTTCAGTTCAGCCTAATTTTATTTTATTTTATTTATGTATTTATTTGTATCCTGCCTTTATTGTTTTTACAAATGACTCACAGAGTTATCCACCACACTGTCCTCCTCCTATGCCTCCCCCCCCAAAACAACCCTGTCAGGTTAGTGGGACTGAGAGAAAGTGACTGGCCCAAAGTCACTCAATTGGCTTTCATGCCTAAGGCAGAACTAGAACTCACTGTCTCCTTGTGATTGGCCCAAAGTCACCCAATCCAGATTTCATGGCTAAGTGAAACTTGAATTCACCATCTCCTGCTTTCTAGCCTTGTGCCTTTGCCACTAGACCAGGGGTAGGCAAAGTTGGCTCTTCTATGACTCATGGACTTCAACTCCCAGAATTCCTGAGCTAGCATGATTGGCTCAGAAAGTCTGGGAGTTGAAGTCCATGAGTCATAGAAGAGCCAACTTTGCCTACCCTTGCACTAGACCAAACTGGTTCTTTTCACAAGGTTGCTGTTGGGAAAAATAGGAGAGAATGAAAAAAAATATGCTACCTGGAGCTGCTGAATTAAAGGGAGGATATAAATCTAGTAACTCCACCTCCTCTATGGGTTTCGCAATTGGATCGGTAAACATGATAGTCTCTTACTGTGATAATGGAGTCTGGGAACAGGAGAATTGTTTTCCACAATTCGAACGATGAAGTATTAGTGAAGAAGTTCACTTATGAAGAACAGTTGCAGGAACTGGGTATGTCTAGTCTAGTGAAAAGAAGAACTAGGGATGACATGATAGCAGTGTTCGAATATTTGAGGGGCTGCCATAAAGAAAAGGGAGGTTAACCTATTTTCTAAAGCGCCAGAAGACAAGACAAGAAACAATGGATGGAAACTAATCAAAGAGAGAAGCAACATAGAACTAAGGAGAAATTTCTTAACAGTGAGAACACACACATATAACAAAGATGATTATGAGACTGGAGCCTAAAACATACGAAGAATGGTTGCAGGAACTGGGTATGTCTAGTCTAATGAGTCGAGGTGGCGCAGCGGTTAGAGGCAGGTACTGCAGGCCACTTTAGCTGACTGTGATCCGCAGGTCAGCGATTCAAATCTCACCGGCTCAAGGTTGACTTAGCCTTCCATCCTTCCGAGGTAGGTAAAATGAGGACCCAGATTGTTGGGGGCAATGTAAATATACATTGCTTACTGGTGTAAACCGCTTAGAGAGTGCTTGCACTGTGAGGCGGTATATAAATATCATTAAATAAATAAATAAATAAAATAAATAAATAAATACTTACAATATATGCATAATAACTCCTTTTATGGTTAATTAGCACAGCACACTAACCTCTGTAATGCACAGTATCACACACATTGCTATCTTCAGGGGAAGAAGAAGGAAAACAACATTATTTAGATCAGTGGTTCCCAAAGTGGGCGGTACTGCCCCCCGGGGGGCGGTGGGAACTCTTAGGGGGGCGGTGAGAGGCAAGGGTGGCAACAGGGGGGCGGTGAGAGGGGCCAGGGGGGCGGTAGGTGGTTCGCCATGCTTTTGCACTTAAAGCTCCCTCGCGTTCCTCGCTCTTATGTGCAGGGCAGCCCATTCTGAAAGAAAACGTGAGATATTTTGTTTCAGAATGGGCTGCCCTGCACACAAGAGCATGGAATGCGACAGAGTTACAAGTGCTAGGTATGATGCCCGTCTCGCAGCCTGCCCAGCCCCTGCCCAGGCTCCGCTCCACCCCGCCCCGCACGACTGGTCACCCCAAACTGCATCCCACCGCACGATGGGCGTCCTACCTAGCACTTGAAGCTCTCTCACATTCCTCGCTCTTGTGTGCAGGGCAGCCCATTCTGAAAGAAAACATGAGATGTTTTCTTTCAGAATGGGCTGCCCTGCACACAAGAGCGTGGAATGCGACGGAGTTACAAGTGCTAAGTACTGAGCGCGGCACAGCGACGAGGGAAGCCGACCACTCCCAAAGTTGCTCGGGCGAGCGCTCACAGACCCGCGGGAAGGCCCCACTGCGGAACCTGCGTGTGTGCGGACTTTCCCGCCCGGCATCCCCAGCGCCTAGCAACCCGGCACCCACAATTCGGCAGGCTCCCCTCCGGCATGGTGCACCCACGGATCTCAGCCCAGCTGCCCCCCAACATCGACCCCACCAAGGCACCTGTGGCCTTCGGCTGCCGAGGCCTCTCCAAGCTCAATGAAGAGCTGCAACACCCTGAGCTGCTTACACGGCAGCCAGCCTTGATGGTGCTCTGCGACCTGGTGCACGACCTAGAGAACGCTTACCAAGCCATCGGCCTGGGTGAGCAGCGGCGGCGGCCTGGCCACGGCTGGCAGGAGGGAAGGGAAGGGAGGGAAGAAGGAAAGAAAAAGGAAAGAAAGAAAGAAAGAAAGAAAGAAAGAAAGAAAGAAAGAAAGAAAGAAAGAAAGAAAGAAAGAAAGAAAGAAAGAAAGAAAGAGGAAGGGAGGAAGGATGGAAGACAGAAAGAAAGAGAAAGAAATATGGTAGGAAGGAAGGAAGATAGACAGAAAAAGAAAGGAGGGAGGGAAGAAGGAAAGAAAAAGGAAAGAAAGAAAAAGAAAGAAAGAAAGAAAGAAAGAAAGAAAGAAAGAAAGAAAGAAAGAAAGGAAGGAAGGAAGGAAGATGGTAGGAAGGAAGGAAGGAAGGAAGATGGTAGGTAGGAAGGAAGACAGACAGAAAAAGAAAGGAGGGGGGGAAGAAGGAAAGAAAAAGGAAAGAAAGAAAAAGAAAGTAAGAAAGAGGGAGGGAGGGAAGGAGGGAGGAAGACAGAAAGAAAGAAAGATGATAGGAAGGAAGGAAGACAGACAGAAAAAGAAAGGAGGGAGAGAAGGGAGGGAAGAAGGAAAGAAAAAGGAAAGAAAGAGGGAGGGAGGAAGAAAGAAAGAAAGATGGTAGGAAGGAAGGAAGACAGAAAGAAAGAAAAAGATGGTAGGTAGGAAGGAAGACAGACAGACAGAAAGAAAGAAAAGATGGTAGGAAGAAAGGAAGACAGACAGAAAGAAAGAAAAGAAAGAAAAAGAAAGATGGTAGGAAGAAAGACAGAAAGAAAAAGAAAGAAAGAACTGGGAAGGTAGAGAAGAAAGAATGAAAGACTTATGACCACAATTGAGCCTAACATTTTGGTTGCTAAGCAAGAGTGTTGTTAAGTGAGTTTCACCACACTTTACCAGTTGGCCATGCCCACCCGGTCACCTGACCACTAAGCCACGCCCACCTGAGGGGGTGGGGTGGGGGCGGTGAGGATGAGTTTGTAGCATCAAGGGGGCGGTGGACTGAAAAAGTTTGGGAACCACTGATTTAGATGATGACATGACTCATGCAAATCATAGAGTAACATCATTTACGCAATGGTGTCATAATGCCCATGATGTCATTGGACACCTAAGGCCACTGAGAACAATTACTTTAATCATCCTTTCAGCTGCATTTCTCACTTAAGAACACAGAGCCTTCCAAAAACATCTTTTTAAAAAGCTCTAGGTCCAAAAAAGGATCTTCTATGAAAGAAACTGCTATTGGTATAAAAGATGATTTTATATTAAATCTGACAGAGGCGATAATTAATCTCACAAAGGAGAAGTTTGATCTTTTCCCAGACATCAGACATTAGAAAAGAAACCGCAGTTTAAAGTCTAAGTAAAAATATTTATTTTGGTACAAAAACAATAAATCCTCATTAGTTTACATGCCTGATATAAAAGTAGGTCTTGCTTCAATGGAAGCCAGGAACAGAAGGAGAGAATGGAGAAAGGAATGCGCACATGCGTACAAGAACATATCAATCACGTGCTCAGGAATAAACCATTATAATGAATAGGGATGCAGTTCCCTGCATATACATATAACAGGCAATAAAAATCACTGCGTGACAAAATCTGATTTTATCAATAGTATTTTTTTTTTACAAGTGGTCATGATGAATGTAATGGTCATTGCCATCTGAGTATGTGCTGATCAGATTTCATCAAAGTCTGCTTCAACCCAAACACCAGGGACCTGCCAACAAAGCATTCCTTTGTTGTGATTTTTAGATTTTAACCACCATTCATGCAACACACTTAAAAACATCAAATAAAATATCATTGTTTCATGATGCTCAATGCCACCCTACAATTTCCTTCTTAGAGACCTTTACAGGGCATATACTTTGCTCTCTTTTCAGCAGCACCGAGAGCTCCTGCAGTTGTCCTAGGCCAGTGATGGCGAACCTTTTAGAGACTGAGTGCTCAAACTGCAACCCAAAACCCACTTATTTATCACAAAGTTGCCCAACACGGCATACCTAAAATAATGATAAACAAGGTAGAGTTCAGCTAATTGTTCTAAGAAAAATGATAAATGCACTTTTATGCACCTTCATTTTTTTCTGCTTTTGAAATATTATGTTTAGCAACAATAAAAAAGAAAAACTTTTGTAATATCATTTCTCTCTTTTCCCCTCTCTTTCTCTCTCTCTCTTTCCTTCTCCCTCTCTCTGCCTCTCTCTGTTTCTCTCTCTTTCCCTCCCCCTATATCTTTCTTTCCCTCCCTCCCTCTCTGTCTCTCTCTCACTCCTCCCTCCCTCTCTTTCCTTCCTTCCTCCCCCCCTCTCTCTGTCTGTCTCATCTCTCTCTCTCTCTCTCTCTCTCTCTCTTCTATCTATCTATCTAGCAAGTCAGGCCCCCTGTCTCTCAGAGTTTGCCCAAATTTATTTATTGTAATGACGGCGCTATCTAACCATCTCATCCTCTGCCACTCCCTTTTTCCTTTTTCCTTCCATCTTTCCCAGATATCAGTCTTTTCCAAAGAGTCCTCTCTTCTCCTTAGGCTAAAGTGACCAGATTTTTTTTTTAAGCTGGACGGGGGGCGGGCCCGCCTCGGCGCCATTTGAATTTTGCCCTCTGCACATGTGCAGAATGCTGCGCATGCGCAGAGGGCAAAAGTCAAGAGCTGAGTACGGGGCACAGGGCGGGGCAGGCAGGACGGGGTGCCGGGTTGCAGGCCGGCAGCGGCGGAGGGTCGCTTGAACTCGCTTCCCGCCGCGGACCGCGTTCACGCGCGGCGGCGGCAGCAAGCCAGGAGCGCTCGCCTGGAATTGGAATCAGCGAGCAGCTGGGCATCGGGGCTCTTCCCCCGCCTTCTCCATCCTCCAGGGTCGCCACTGCGGGGGTTCCGTCTCTCCGGTGGTGCCTGCGTTGGAAGGGAAGGGGGGGAAAGAAAGGCAGCCTGCGGGGCTTGGCACGGCTGGGAGTTGCGAGGCAGCGTAGCAACCGGGCTGTTCCTCCGGGTGTGCTCCCAGCACGACTTCCCGGTCCTTGGAAGGTTGTGCATGTGTGTGTGAGAGAGAAAAAACTCGAGCACTTTAGCACACCCGGAGGAACAGCCCGGTTGCTACGCCGCCTCGCAACTCCCAGCCGTGCCAAGCCCCGCAGGCTGCCTTTCTTTCCCCCCCTTCCCTTCCAACGCAGGCACCACCGGAGAGACGGAACCCCCGCAGTGGCGACCCTGGAGGATGGAGAAGGCGGGGGAAGAGCCCATATGCCCAGCTGCTCGCTGACTCCAATTCTGGGCGAGCGCTCCCGGCTTGCTGCTGTCGCCGCCGCCGCTCACCCTTCAACAGCCAATCAGCGTGGGGCACCGACAGCAGCGACGTCATCTCTCCGCGCCCGCCTTGCAGAGAGAAAGGTATGGGTGGGTGTTTTAAGGTGACCAGATGTCCCGATTTTGAGAGGGCCTGCTGCTGCTGCTGCTGCCCCTGCGGCTGGGCCCAACCTGGCCGTCCTCGAGTGCCTGCAGGCCGATTTTTTGAAAGAATGCCCTAGTCGGGCATTGTTTTAAAAAATCGGGACTTTTTAAGAGGGCGGGCGGGACGCGGGACAAATGATTAAAAAGCGGGTCTGTCCCGCCAAAATCGGGACGTCTGGTCACCTTACCTTAGGCCAGGGGTCTGCAATCTTAAAACACTCAAAGAGTCATTTGGACCTGTTTCCCACAGAAAGCAAAACACTGGGAGCCACAAAGCCTGGGTGGGCATGGCTAACTCGACGTCACTCACTCCCACCCAGTCACATGACACCCCCCCCCCCCAGCCATGCTTACCCAGGTTTTGTGGCTCCCAGTGTTTTCTATGGGAAACAGGTATCTCTCTCTGTGTGTGTCTCTCTCTTTCTCTTTCTCTCTCTCTCATCTCTCTCCTACTCATCTTTCTCTCCCTCTCCCCTCTTTCTCCCTCTCTCCCTCTCCCTCTCTCATCTCCCTCTTTCTCTCTCCTTCTCTCATTTGTTTCCCTGCTCTTTTCCCTCTCTCTCATTCTCTCCCTCCAGCTTTCTCTCATTTCTCTCTCCCTATCTCACCCCCCTTCTCTCTCTCTCTCATTTGTTTCTCTCTTTCCTCTCTCTCATTCTCCCCCTTCACCATTTTCTCATTTCTTTCTCTCTTTCTCTCTCTTTCTCCCCTTTCCTCTCTCTCATCTCTTTCTTGCGCATGTGCGCATACGCACAAGTGGGATACCCTCCTGGGCCAGGATCATGGCGGTGGCAGAGACAGCGACTCCTCCTCCTGCTGCCGCCACCACTGCACAGTGAGGTGAGTAGCCGGCTGCACTGTGCAGAGCAGGAGAGCCGGTGCTCTTCCCTCCCTGCATCCGGCAGTGGTTGCTCCTTCCCATTCCCCTCCTTCCTGAGCCAACACCAAGGGGACCACGGCTGCCACTGAGCTGCCCACGAAGGACACGGAATCGCAAAAAGCAGCCGGTCACGGGCAGTGCAGAGAAAATGCTAGGGGCGCTTCAGCCACTCGGCTCTGCAGAGAGGCTTGCGCCTTCTTGGGGCGGAGAGCAGGTCGTGTGGCCGGGTAAGCAGGGAGATGCAGGAGAGGGGTCAAAGAGCCACATGAGGCTCTGGGGCCACGGGTTACTGACACCCACTTTAGGTGGCCAAAGCATTTGAGCTTCAGCTTAACTATCTGTCCTTCCAGGGTTGATTTCCTTTAGGATTGACTGATTTCATCTCCTTGCAGTCCAAAGACTTCAGTACTATAGGCCAGTGGTGGCGAACCTTTTTCGGCTCACGTGCCAAAAAGGGGGGGCGCGCTCGCGCGTGCTCGCGTGCCCACACCCATTCCCTCCCCCCCACGCATGCGCACAACACCCCCCCATGCTGCCCCCTGCGCATGCGCACCCCCCCACCCCCGCGCAAAGGCTTACCAGAGCCTGGGACCACGAAACCGGCAAACCGGAAGTGTGAAAAAAACGCACTTCCGGTTTGCCGGTGTGCTGTTTTTTGCACTCCGGAGGGTTCAGGGAAGCTCCCTGAAGCTCCGGAATGCAAAAAACTACAAAACGGACAAACCGGAAGTGCGGAAAAGTGTACTTCCGGTTTGTCCGTTTTGTAGTTTTTTGCATTCCGGAGCTTCAGGGAGCTTCCCTGAACCCTTCGGAGTGCAAAAAACAGCACACCGGCAAACCGGAAGTGCGTTTTTTCGCACTTCCGGTTTGCCGGTGGGAAACCCTCGCGTGCCGGCTTCTATGGCTCCGCGTGCCACCTCTGGCCCGCGTGCCATAGGTTCGCCACCACGGCTATAGGCTAAATGTTGTGGGATTCAAATAGTCCAGAGCCTCATACTCTCAGAGAATCCAGAATGCTGCTTATTTGAGCTATGATTGAAAATTTGGAGCCATCTGATTCCTATTCTAACAGTGGAGGGGGGACATCACTCTTCGGTTGAGAGCAGGAAAAGGAGAAAAATGGAGAAAGATAGACTGACTTACCTTTGACACAACCAACCTGGATCTTTGCTAATTTGCGTCTGCCTTCTTGCATAAATAGTTTGTACACATTTGAAAGCTGTTCGGTGGAAAGATTTTTGTTTTGTTTTGTTTGAAAAGCCAGCTTCTGGCAATTATTGAGCCCTGCAGCAGTTTATTTAATGTGATGAGGAGTAATTATTGTCCACCCCCCCCTTTCCTCCCCCCCTCTGCCAGCATGTGGAAGGAACATTCAATTCTGTTTTGTTCCTCAGTGAAAGGTCGCTTTATAATTTTAGTATTATGTTGATAAATGCCAGTAATGAAACGGTTTGGTGTTTTATTGCCGGCATTAATGCTCCATTTCTGTCTGATGGTTTAATATCAATGTATAATTTCTCCTTGTTATTTGAAATGAACATTTCAAAGGCTTCTGCACTTCGACTGTTCTTTTCAGAAATGTAAGGGCTTTGGGCTTTGTCTCTCAGTGGCAGCTTTTGTCCTGTGCCACCAAGGAGTTGACACCTCCGTGCCACATGAGAATGACTAATGGAGCCATTTCCCAGCAGGACCCCTTGGAAAGCTGACCCCCGAGGTGGCTCCACACACACAACAATGATGTTAACAACCAAATATGCTTTTTTTTGTAAGTGCAAAGGAAACAACCAGGGAAGGAAGAGAGGAAATGATTTTCTTTGACCCAAGTTGAATATTTCTTTTCACTGGAGTGAGTTACATATATAAACAACAAAGATGATCAGAGGGCTGGAACCTAAAACCATACGAAGAATGTTTGCAAGAATTGGGTATGTCTATTCTAGTGAAAAGAAGGACTAGGTGTGACATGATAGCAGTGTTCCAATATTTGAGGGGCTGCCACAAAGAAGAGGGGGTCAATCTATTCTCCAAAGCACCAGGAGGCAAGACAAGAACCAATGAATGGAAACTAGTCAAGGAGACAAGCAGCCTAGAACTAAGGATAAATTTCTTGACAGTGAGAACAATACTGTAAACCAGTAGAATGGGTTGCCTCCAGAAGTTGTGGGTGCTCCATCACTGGGAGCTTTTAAGAAGAGACTGGACAGCCATTTGTCTGGAATTGTATTGGGTCTCCTGCTTGAGAAGGCAGTTGGACTAGATTCTAGTCAATCATGCTAGCTCAGGAATTCTGGGAGTTGAAGTCCACGAGTCATAGAAGAGCCAACTTTGCCTACCCCTGGACTAGAAGATTGCAAGGCGCTTTCCAACTCTGATAAAGTTCAATGCTCTGCTCTACATTTAACAAGGAAAGGAAGTTAAAAAGAGCCCTTGTGCCAACCCTGCAGTTGGTGTATGTGAAAGATAGTTTATCTGAAGTGGTGCAGTGGTTAAATGCTGCGACTGCAGGCTGACTGCTAGTTCAGCAGTTCAGCTGTTCAAATCTCACTAGGCTCAAGGTTGACTCAGCCTTCCATCCTTCTGAGGTCGGTAAAATGAGGACCCAGATTGTTGGGGGCAATATGCTGAACTCTGTAAACCGCTTAGAGAGGGCTGTAAAGCACTATGAAGTGGTATATAAGTAAAGTGCTATAGTGCTATTATGCTTTGCACCGAAATTGCATACATGGGCACTGGTGACCTAAGGATTGAAGTAGAGCGTAAATGCTTCCTTGCACAAATCATACCCATTTGTTTTGTGACCATGTTCCACAAACTCACAAAACCACAAGGATCACGTTCTATACTCTGGAGTTGTTTGAGGTCAACCAACCTGATCACAGGCTGGTTTCACACAACTCAGTATAATCTAACTTTAACCAACCAACTTTAAGTTGAGTTAACCGATTATACCATGCCTGTGTTTAGGTAAACTGTGATGCCTTCCAATAAACCATAAGATAGCTTAAACATGTAGCTAGTCATCAATTTACCACTACAACTAGGACCAGAATTTCCATTGCTAAACAAGGCAGTTCTTAAGGTGAATCATGCCCAATTTTACAACCTTTCTTGTCACCATTGTTAAGTAGATTATGTGATCATTAAGTAAATAGGCCTTCCCAATTGACTTTCTTTGTTGGAGGCCAGCTGAGAAAGTCACAAATTTATTTATTTATTATTATTTATTAGTGAGACTTATATACCGCCTCATTTATTTATTTATTTTATTTATTTATTTATTATTGGTTCTTCTATACCGCCCTACTCCCGAGGGACTCAGGGCGGCGTACAGCAAATTATACAAGAACACTAATAATAAACAACAGTTAAAAACAACAATTAAAAATTACAAAAAGATTAAAAATGTTCACCATCAGTCATACCGGGCGAGAGCTCAGGTGGAACTAGGCTCACCCCCTGCCTGTAGGAAGAGCCATGTCTTGACGGCTTTTCAGAAGGCCAGCAGGGTGGGGATGGTTCGGGTCTCTGGGGGAAGTTGGTTCCAGAGCACGGGCCCCCCCACAGAGAAGGCCCTCCCCCTAGGGCCCACCAGCCAGCATTGTTTAGCTGACGGGACCTGGAGGAGGCCCACTCTGTGGGACCTAACCAGTCGAAGGGAAGTATGAGGTAGGATGCGGTCCCGAAGGTAACCTGGTCCTAAGCCATGTAGGGCTTTAAAGATGATGATCAACACCTTGAATTGTACCCGGAGACCAATGGGCAGCCAGTGCAGCTGGTGGAGTATGGGTGTTACGTGGGTATATCTTGACACACCCACCACAGCACGCGCAGCTGCATTTTGCACCAGTTGAAGTCTCCGGATACTCTTCAAGGATAGAGCGCATTACAGTAGTCCAGTCTCTGGAGCACTCTCTAAGGCAATGTTTCCCAAACTTTTGACATATGTGTACCCCTTCTATAATTTTCGTAACGCTGAGTACCCCTCATAAAAAGCATATGCTTTAATAAAAATCAAAATATATATATATATTTTTTTTTGGGTACATACGCAAAATAAACGAAAGTTATATTATAGAGAACATTTATTTGATTCAATGAGAAGGATGAAATTGTTTATGTTGAGATGACAGATCATCATAATTTGGTTCCCTGGTTGTTAATTTTAATCTGAGATGTGGTTCCACGTCCAATAGTCTGTTCCTTTTTTTTCGACTTAATGTCTACAAATGCAGAAAAAGCAACTTCGCATAAATATGAAGTTGGAAAAGGCAAGATGTATTTTATCAAAATAATCAAAATCAGTGGAACTTACTAAAGCACGATAACAGGGCGCCCGGAACTAACTATTAAAGAAGTAAGTTGTCTCTGCAACGAAGTGCAGTATATTCACGCCGTGTCACGCCTCACAAGACTGTCTAACCATTAGATAACACTGCAATTCTCGGC